>CM069140.1:17897955-18494002 GCA_035221665.1 Okamejei kenojei | reverse complement strand
ACATTAAATATCGATAAGAATACGAATGTTACGAATAATTCTTATAACTTCTATTTTTTTAAAAGTAGAGAAAAAGAAAATAGATTTTAATCAATAAGAATAGTGATTAATAATAATTATTGATTATATAGAGAGGAAAGAAAGAGAGGAAAAAAATATATATGTATATATTCTTGTTTATATATTTAATTAAACAAAGCCCCCCATTTTTTTCATACATACAACACCACACTTTTTTATATATATTATTAAAAAAAAAGAGATTATAGTATAACATTCTTAATAGAGAATAACACATTCCAACTAGCGTTATCAATAGAGACATGTATACAAACCAAAAAAAACAGAGAGTTATTTTCATCTAATCAGACTTTGTACGTTTCTGCCCGTGTCCACGTGGTTTTTCTCCGAGATCTTCGTTTAACCCACACTCTAAAAGTCATAAGGGTTGTAGGTTAATTGGCTTGGGTTTTTTTGTATACTTGGTAGAAGTGTTAAGTTGGCCTTAGTGTGTGTAGGCTTGTGTTAATTTGCGGGGGGGGATCGTTGGTCAGTGCGGACTCTGCTGGGCCGAAGGGGCCTGCCTGTTTCGCGCTGTATCTCTAAGGTCGAACTCTAACACATAGATATTTGTCTGAGGCTGGAAGAAGGGTCCCAGCCCAAATGTCTTCCATCCTGATTTAGAGATGCGCCCCTGCCCTTTCTGAGTAACTCCCAAGCCCATTTGTGTCTATTTTCATAGAATCTGGCTAAAAGTTGGTGTGTTGATTGTTCCTCAGATAACTGATCTGGGCCAAATGTACTTTGTTGAGTTCACTGAACTGATCAGCGCCTTCCTGTCTGCAATTGCCATATCCATAAGTCATTGGACTTAGGAACAGTTTTAGGCCAATTTGGCCCCATCGAGTCTGCATGAGTCATGGGATCTATTCACCCTATTCTCCATAATTGTTCCATATAGCCCACCAGCACATCTTTACTGTTAATGTAGGTGGGCCCCCCCTCTGGACTATAAAGGGTTAATTTAGGATGTGTATTGGAAAATTAATTTACAGGGTGTAACCAGGGGGAACAGGAGTGGTTCATTGATCTGAAAACTGATACAACATGAGGGTTGAATCTTGAGAAATTATGATTCATGTTCATAGTTATAGGAGCAAATGAGGCCATTCGGTCCCATTAACTCCGCCATTCAATCATTGCAGATTTTATCTTTCCCTCAATCCATTTCCTGCCTTCTCACAATATTCTTTAGGCACCCTTATTAATCACGAATCCATCATTCTCCACCTTAAAATACCCTATGACTTGGAGTCCACTGCAGTCTGTGGCAATTAATTCCATAAGATTCACTCCTTGTGGCTCTAAAGAAATTCTTCATCGTCTCTATTCTAATGGGAATCCTTTTACTCTGAGGTTTTGCCCTCTGGTCCTATTTTCATACTTCCATTCTTTATCGTCTTTGAGCTTTGAACTGGACGTGTGAGTCAACTGACAGTCGGGTCAGATTAGCAGGTTAGGCCAATATTTAGTTTCCCGATTGGCCTTGTGTCCTTGTTCCTTTATTGTTATCTTGTCAAGAGAAGGGACTAGACGTTAGGTTATGATACAGTTTTTGTCTTCATTAAGTCCGTTTCAAGGTGGTTTATCAATCAACTATTTCCTGTCAATGTTAAATTGCCCTTTCATTGACAGCGTTACAGCTTTCCAGTCTTGTCAAATCAGTCAGGTTCTAGATAGCAGCTTGGTATTGTTTCTGTTGATAACCATTTGGGGAGGAGGAGGATCCCACATCAGTCCTTATACATAGTAATATACATGTCGTTAATCACACGTGTTAACTTGATTTTTTATTTTGTACTTCTAAATAATTCTTTATATTTTTAATCTATATGTTTAATCACGATCAATTGATTTTTAAAATGTTGTAATAATCTGAATGTTCAATATCTGTTAAAAAAAATATTCTTGGATAGTCTGCCGTTATTTTTGTTCAATAGTGGAAATATGTATAATCAACATGAACAATAAAATCAAAGGTCAGACAAGAGGAACTGAGAAGCTGATTTACCAAAAAAAAACAGACACAAGGTGCTGAAGTAGTAAACGCAGCGGGTCAGGCTGCATCTCTCAGCAGAACAGTGAAAGGCACATTTTGGGTTGGGTCCTTTCTTCAGTCGATTTTAGCGTAGGGGGAGAAAGGTGGGGTGGGACAAAGTCAGGCGCAGTCGATAGGTGGATACTGGTCATAAATCATAGGATAATACAGTGTGGAAACATGACCTTTGGCCCAAACTTGCCCACACCGGCAACATGTCAAGCTACACTAGTTCTACCTGCCCACCATTTGGTCCATAACCCTCAAATTGTCCTATCCATGTACCTGTGACTGCAGGTGAGGGGGGATCGGGTTTGATTGGACAATGATTAGACAAGGGCCAAGGTGAAAAAGACAAAAAATGTTAGATAGGGACAGAAAAAAAGCAATGTGAACGTGAAGCCAGAGGAGTAGGTGGAGGAAGAGAGAGAGGAGGGAAATGGAGAAATAGGTATGCTGCAGGTTAGGGACCGGGAGGAAGTGTAATAAAAGGGGACATGCAAAAGTGGAAGGAAAGGTTCTTACCTAAAATTGTAGAATTCGATATTAGACCCCTGGGTTGTGAGCGCTCAATTAGCTCATGAGGTATGTTCCTCCAGTTTGTATCTCAAGAGGAAGAAACCCCAGGCAGGGTCACGGGTGAGAATGTGCAAAACACGAACGGAACAAGCACCAGTAGTCAGGATCAAACCCGGGTCCTGGTGCTGTAAGGCAGTAAAGTAACTCTACCACTACCCCACTGTGCGGCCGAGGGTAAACTAGGGCACATCAACTGCACTGAATGCAGGAAATGAGTTTAGAGGAGGTGCTGAGGTTCGTGGATGGTTGTTTGAGGCAGGAGGTGGTCTAGTGATACATCTCCTGCGATAGCAATATAAAGCCTCTGGGAGGGGGTGGATTTAGTTTGGAAAGAGTTGAGTGAACTAGGAGTTGTGCAGGTAGTGTTCTCTGCGAAAAGCAGAAAGAGCAGGGGGGATAGGAAGATCTAACAAGAAGGGATCACGGCTGAAGGTAGCGCGAAATGTCATAAAATGAGGAGGCTGTTGGGCGAAAAAGGTAGGGACCAGGGAAAATCTATCATTCTTCGGCCGGGGAGGAGGGGGGAGCAAGAGCAGAGATACCAGACATGGAGGAGATTGCGCAGATGTAGTCTTCGACTGTTTGTGCAAGGGAAGTACCTCTGGAGGGGATGTTTTGGGCTGGTTTGAATCTTTCTGTGTCTCCGTAGTTCTGCTCTCACCGCAGACAGAACAGGATAAGGAATTCCCCGGTCCTTCCTTTCACCCCAAGCCTACTCAAACCAACACATAAGTCTCTGCCATATCCGCTACCTTTCAATGTGATTCAGTACCCAAGTCACATCTTCCCATCTATCTACCCCCTTTTCACTGTCCGCAGGACATCCTTCCACAAACACGTTGGTTCATCATCACTTCACAACCCAAAACCACCCCTCCCAGAGTCTATCCCCTGCAGCACAGCTGTCCCTATTCTCCTCCCTCATATCATTCAGGGACCCTGCTGTCTTTCCAGAGGGTTGACCATTCATACCTCTAACATCTTTTACTGCAATTCAGTTCCTCCCGATGTGGCCTCCGGTACATCGGCAAGACCAAGCGTAGACTTGGAAAGACAGTTGTTCAGTTTTGTGATAACTGGCACTTTATCCAAAGAGCAGGAGATGCCATCGTTAGCGTCATGTTCAACAGGATCTTACAGACAAGACGTACTACATCAACCATGGCCGCCATTAAGTCTCCAGATAAAATTCTACTGATAAATTATATTTTGAATAGATTTTCATAATGCAATGATCCATATCTGAAATAAATATGTTTATTGCTATTTTTAATGGAACTAGACTTCTAACTAATTTGCAGTTAATCACAGTTATTACCTTCTTTTAACAAAATGAAGGGTAAAACCCATCTTCGATTAAAAATCCATGCAAGTGTAGTGGGAAACATGATTTTTACAATGCTAGTGGTGCTATGATGAGTGATACCATTATTCCTTTTCATGTATCTTTACATGTTAATGGCCATGAATTGTAATCATTTAATGTCTTTCTGCTGGACTGGATAGCACACAACAAAACTTTTTGCTGTACCAGGTACACGTGGCTATAAAACTAAACTAAACAATTTTTTCATTGGATAACTTTAGGTTGAGCCTGACTCTGATGCCTTAAGATGCTTGAGGTGTTAATGCGTTTTCCTATGTCTCCAATTACCATTCTTGTTTAGAGATGTCAAACACCACACCATTGTTGTAGGTTTGCCTACTCATGAATGCCATTTTCTGATGAGATGTGCTTTGGTGATTACAATAATACATTCTATAAAGGTGAATTATTATTCCAATTCTGCATTTTCTGTTCCCGTTGGGAAATGTGATGATCCGAAGCTTCCTATGAATGGAGATCGGAAAACTGTTCCCCTTCAGGGATGGAGGTTTCACTTACACATCAGTTGTAACTATAGCTGTGTGGAAGGGTTCACATTGAGCGGGTCGGAAGAGTCTGCAGTGTGACAGCTCTGGAAGAGTGGTCTTCACCAGACCAACTTGCTGAGGTACTCTTTGTTTTAATATACATTTACATAATTCTGCCCCATTCCCATGAGTGTTGAGATCTACCAGGATACGATCAGTATGCTTGTTGCTATTTGTTTGAGGAATAGCGTGACGTTAAAAAGGTTTAAATTTATCTTCCATTTTAGTGGTTAATCGTGCACAGGTGAAACTCATTTTGCATTATTTATATTACACTTTTTGGCGCCCATGATTCAAAGTCCAAAGCCGTCGGCCATGCGCTCGCTGTTATGCAGCATGTTCCCATGAGCCGACGTTCCTCTCCTCTCCTGCTGGCATATTGGGGTATCCCGGGGGCACACCTCCTGCCAGCGCTGGAGGCAATGACCCGGTTCACCTCCCATGTTCACCCTCCCACTTGCTCCTTTGGATTCACCGGTTGACCTCTAAAGCTGGGGAGGGCAATGTCCGGTTCACCCTCCCACCACCCTTGCTCCTAGGAAATTAGATATGCGGGCAACACGGGTATAAAGGTATAATGGGTGACTTCATATAATATCGATTGGGTGAATCAACATGGGCAGGGGGGTGCTGAGGAAGAGGATTTCTTGGACTGTTTGCGGGATAGTTTCTAAACCAACATGTAGAGGAACCAAAGAGTGGAGCAAACTAGTCTAGACTGGGTAGTGAGTAATGCGGAAGGGTTTAGTTAGTTAGCAGTTCTTGTGTGCGTGGCCCCTTGGGGCAAGAGTGACCATAATATGGTTGAGTTCTTCATTAGGTTGGAGAGTAACCATAATTAAGTCAGAAACAAGTTTTGAAACTTAAACAAAGGTAAGTTTGAAGGTATAAGATGTGAATTGGCCAAGATAGGGATGGCAACTTTTTAAAGGGTTTCTTTGAAAAGGGTTTTCAGTGTATGAAGCAATGGAAAGTATTTAAAGACTGGAGGATGAAACTACAACAATTGTTCATCCCAGTTTGGCAAAATAAATCAGGGAAGGTAGTGCATCCATGGTAAACAAGGGAAATCAGGTATAGTATTAAAAAACCAAAGATGAAGATAAAATATCCAGAAAAGCAGCCTACCAGAGGATGGGGAGAAGAAAATTCAGAGTCCAGCAGAGGAGACAAAGGGCTTAATTAGGAAAAAGGCAGGGACATAAAAACTGACTGCAAAAGTTTTTATAAGATTTGTTGTGAAGGAAAGAGATTAGTTAAAACCAAATGTAGGTCCCTTGCGTCAGAAAACAGGCCAAAATGACATGGGAAACAAGGACATGGCAGATCATTGAATAACTACTTTGGTTCTGTCTTCACTAAGGAGGACATAAATAATCTGCGGGAAATAGCAGGGGCCAGGGGTCAAATAGGTGGAGGAAAATGTGTGAAATCCAGGTTTTCCGGGAAAGTGGTGTTGGGTAAATTGAATGGAATTAAGGCTGATAAATCCCCAGGGACAGATAGTTTTGCATCATGCTAAGCTTATCTACAAAGACTGTCAGCACTTTGAAATAGTGGATGCATATTAGTGATAATCTTAGATTCTTGGAGTAGTTCTGAGGATTGGAGGGTAGTAACGTAACCCCAACTTTTTACAAAAGGATGGGAGAGAGGAAAAGGGGGAATTACCAGAACCGTTTAGTTCTAAACATATTCGGTAGTGGGGGAAGACTGCTAGATGCTTCAGGTTATTAAAGATTGGATGCAGTACATTTGGAACGTGGTTGAAATTCATTGCACAAAGTCAGCCATCGGGTTTTTAACAAAAGGTTAAATCATGTCTGACGAATCTTATAGATTTTTCGCGGTGTAACCTAATAGGAGTAGTAACTAATAGGAGCTAGTAAGGAGAATCAGTGGGGGGGATGTGTTATATCTAGACTTTCAGATCTGATGGGCCCGAATGGATACTCCGCACCTATGTTTCTAGTTTCTTGTATCTATGAAAAGTACTGATTTGTGTATGTGTTCTAGGTAGACGTGAAGAAAAAAGTCTTAAATTCATGTGTCATCTAATTTTATGTGAAGAGAGAGAGGGAGATGTGTGATGCATCAGTCCTTTTAATATTATTATACTATTATTCTATTATTAATTAATTGGCAGGGAATCTATTCTCTTCTTTGTGGTTAGAACCACAGCACGCAATGAAACCTAACGTTTGTCATGAATGTAACAGGGCCATATTCCTACTATGTTGGTGGCAAGTGGAAGCAACCAGAGTGTATATTCTTGAATGTTCCTGATTCCTCTACTAATTGTAAATGAGATTCCCTGGTTTTGTCCTTACAAGCCCAACGGCAACAACTTTCAGTTAATTTCAAAATATCAGGAAGAGTCTGGAGACGGCCTCCTTGCTATCCATATTTAGAAGGAGCCAGATTATCACATAATCTTAAGTGTAATTGTTGTAGCAGGCATACATTTCTCCAAAGAAAGAGAACAGGTTGCTTTTCTGTGTAAACTTCATAGTGTAAAATAACTATAACTGACTGCCCTCAATCTGGACTGGCGCAGTTGCTCAGATCAGTCATGATCCCTCACCCACCTTGGCCTGTTCTCCTTACTGAGATGTTGACTATACACGTGTGGACTTTATTGTTATCCTGTCACATGAGATAGAGTTGTTATTTATGAACAGTGTCGGTCCGACATCACAAGTTTTATCAACGTACAGCTGCCTTGTGAATAGAAATTGCCTTTCAATTGATAGCATTCCAACCACTCAGCAGTGTGTTTTGAATTAACTCTTCTCTTAGACACTCTCTTCGGTGGGCTGGAAGAATAACTTGCTTCACTTTCTCTCTGGGTTCTGATAGAAGAGCTGATGGAGCTATAGTGGAACCACGATCTGCCAAGTGAGGCGAGAGATGCTTGAAGAATGGATGGATGGGAGGGATGGTTTTTATTGGTCCTCATGTGCAGACCAAATGATGGGACCAGGATTCTTATCGCCACCCCACCCATGCTTTTTTTTTTTTTGAAATTAGGAGTGGTTCTGGGGCCAAAGATTACATGTGAGTGAGGGAGAATGCTTATACTTTTCTTAGGGGTTGCTCTGAAAATATCTTTGGAATGTTATCTCTGTATTGGTCAAATGAATCTGTTACTATCATTGTTCTTGGCATTAAAAGTGACCATTTTTAAGGAAATCTCTGGTGTAGACAATCAAAATGTGATGTAAAGCTCCACATTGTCAGTCAAGTCCATGAGTGCAGGACACCCCCAGCCCACCCCCTTCGAGGGTCGGCTTGTATGATCCCTCGGATGGGACAATACAAATGTTTATTCTTTTTCTTATCCTGCAGTGGGTTAGAAGTTTGGAGTGATGGTTTACTCTCCAAGTTCATTGTCATGTTGTAGCTGGTGTTGGTTCTCAGATTGATGTTACAGAGGACGGCAAAGGCCATCACTTGCTGCCTCATTTATGTACCATGAACTTTGTGCCAGGTTATTGGCCATTGATCACCAATACACCCACTTCACCCCAGGACAACTGCCTATGCTGGGAAAGTATCGGCTCTTGAGATTATAGAATGAGATCCACGTTTTGTCCAGGAATCGCATTGCGAAAAAAACATTCTACTCTGCATGGTTGAGATGGGCAGAGGACTATTTGTTTTTTTTTTTAAGGTCCATTCCCTCTCATATGCTTCAGGCAGCGTGTTAGAGCTACTGCATTCCAGCGCCAGTGGACCGGGTTCGATCCTGACTACGGGTGCTTGTCTGGATGGGTTTGTATGTTCTCCCTGTGACCGTTGTGGGTTGTCACGAGATCAGTTTACCGCTCCACAGTCCACAGACGTACAGGTGTGTAGGTCATTGGCTTGGTGTAAATGTAAGTCTTGTCCTAGTGTGTGGGGTAGTGTCAGTACTGTGCGTGGATCACTGCGTCGGGTGTGGCACTCAGTGGGTCGAAGGGCCATGTTCCGTGCTGTATCTCTAAACTAAACTAAAACAATAACTTGGAGCTCGCGCGCTCAGAACATGTGCAGACACAAATGCTGTCTTTATACTGCAACACACTGCTGCGATTCAGATCGTCTTGATTCTGAAGTGAAGGTGAAAAAGGTTTTGAAAGTTTTCCATGCCTTGTAGATTGGCTCCTCGACGGAAGCTTGTTGGAGATGAGGCGCAGTATTGCAGCAAGAAAAATTAAAGAAAGTCATAATGGACATGGTGGGCTGATGGGCCTAGTTGCATGCTGTTCGACTCTATGACTGTAAAGTGTTACACTGAAGACATAGCCATTTATGACTTCAATCTATATTGTCACAGAGTCTGTTATGAATCCTTTGGTTAAGATCACAGTCTGTACGCTATCATGCAGCACACACTGGAGGGGGTGAATTTTTGCAGACACTCAAACATTTGACATCTGAATCTGCAAAAATCCTCGATTGATAGATAGAGTGATATCAGGAAAGTAATGTTTGGTGATTGTTATTATCTGCATTTATCTTGTGGCTGAGATCGTGTCTGTTGTGCCTGGGGGTGGGGAGAGTCCACACTGTGCAGCTCTGCAGCCACTGAGAGGTGGCATTGACTTTCCCCACGGCATGCAGCAGGGACCCCTTCCTGTAGTTACCACAAATGGGTTTCTCCCTTTCCTTGAAAATGAACACATCTCAGTGCCAATGACATCTCCTCCCGTTGACGGTGCAGGAGATGAGAATTTGTGTTGGTGTGGCTGAGAGAAAAACAATCCAAAGTTGTGGACAGGAATTTTCCACTGTGCTGGCTGCATCGGAAAGTTTTTGGTTACCAGAGAATCAGGAGATTAGTCATAAGGTCAATAGACAATAGACAATTGACAATAGACAATAGGTGCAGGAGTTGGCCATTCGGCCCTTCGAGCCAGCACCGCCATTCAATATGATCATGGCTGATCATCCCCAATCAGTACCCCGTTCCTGCCTTCTCCCCATATCCCCTGACTCCCTTATTTTTAAGAGCTCTATCTAGCTCTCTCTTGAAAGCATCCAGAGAACCTGCCTCCACCGCCCTCTGAGGCAGAGAATTCCACAGACTCACCACCCTCTGTGAGAAAAAGTGTTTCCTCGTCTCTGTTCTAAATGGCTTACTCCTTATTCTTAAACTGTGGCCCCTGGTTCTGGACTCTCCCGACATCGGGAACATGTTTCCTGCCTCTAGCGTGTCCAGACCCTTAACAATCTTATATGTTTCAATGAGATACCCTCTCATCCTTCTAAACTCCAGAGTGTACAAGCCCAGCTGCTCCATTCTCTCAGCATATGACAGTCCCGCCATCCCAGGAATTAACCTTGTTAACCTATGCTGCACTCCCTCAATAGCAAGAATGTCCTTCCTGAAATGAGGGGACCAAAACTGCACACAAGTGATTCTACTCCTATCATAAATGATAGGAGTAGAATTAGGCCATTCGGCCCATCAAATCTACTTCACCATTCAATCATACTGATCGATCTCTCCCTCCTAACGCCATTCTCCTGCCTTCTCCTTATAACCTCTGACACCTGTACTAATCAGAAATTTATCTATCTCTGCATTAAAAATATCCACTGACACATAATCATCCTATAAAGGAAAGAACTGCAGATGCTGGATTACCCCAAAGATAGACACAAAATGCTGGAGTAACTCAGCAGGACAGGCAGCTTCTCTGGATGGAAGGAATGTGTGTCGTTTCAGGTCGAGACCCTTCTTCACACTGAGAGTCAGGGGTGAGGGAGACACAGAGATAAGGAAGGGTCAGGTGTGAAAATGAGACATAGAGCTGGAGAGCAGGAAGAATTACAGAGGGGGAGCAGCGAGCGAGAATCTTGCAGAACTCATCAGAGAGAGGAGGAGAACTTCTTCAAAGTAGGCATACCTTGAGATTTTGCAGAGGAGCAGACGAAATGTGTAGGAAGGAACCGCAGATGCTGGTTTACACCGAAGATAGACACAAAATGCTGGAGTAACTCAGTGGGACAGGCAACATCACTGGAGAGAAAGAATGGCTGAGGATCGGGTCAAGACCCTTCTTTGGGGTTGATGGTGACTCTGTGACTCAGCAATGATGCATGCAAGGGCCCGAGTGAATCTCCAGTGCAATCGTGAAGATTGGGTGCAATCTCCAAAGTACAGTGGATGAGGTGCTAAATGACAGTTTTCCTTGCATCTGCAGGTGTAGGAGCAGATATTAAAATATCCAAGCGAATGAGTTGCAGTTTCCCCAATTACCCTCTCTTTTGTGGGATGTTCACATTCAATATGTTGCAACTCTGCCGCATAAGAGAGTTATTAGATGGAGATCTTGAAGGCAGCGGAGTCCAGGGATATGGGGAGAAGGCAGGAATAGGGTACTGATTGTGGATGATCACAGTGAATGGCGGCGCTGTCTCAAAGGGCTGAATGGCCTACTCCTGCACCTATTGTCCATTGTCTATTGTCCCTGCACTGTGATGGGTGCTTTGTGAATTTCCAGTATAAACACATTTTATAAAAGTGCAATTATTATTCATTTCTCCGCTTTCTGTTTCAGTTGTGAAATGTGATGATCCGCAGCTTCCTAGGAATGGATATCGGAAATGTTCCCATTCAGGTGGAAGCTTCACTTACACATCAGTCTGTAACTATAGCTGTGTGGAAGGGTTCTCATTGAACGGGTCGGAGAGTCTGCAGTGTGACAGCTCTGGAAGATGGTCATCACCCAGACCAACTTGTGAAGGTAAACTGTGTTTAATATGCATTTACACAATTCTATCCCACAAGTCTTGGATCTTACTGAGGTACTTGAGATGAGTATGTGTTTTTTTTTCAGGAATAGTATGAAAACAATAAAATATGTTTTATTTTATTATGTAGGTTTTATATAATTACCTGAAATAATAGTGCTTAGTGGAGTGTGTGTTGTCCCTGCCTTGATATATATTATCATCAATGGCTATCATTAATAATTAGCTTACTTTAGTTTATTAATGTCACAAGTACTGAGGTAAAGCGAAAAGCTGTGAAAGTCAAAAGTTGCTGTCCAGTCAACAAAACATCTTTTGCATGATTAAAATCCAACAATCCACAGTGTACAGATACTGGGAAAAAAAGGTATATTATTTAGTTGAAGATAAAATCCTATTAAAGATAGTTCAAAGGTTTCCAATGAGGTAAATGGGAGCTCGGGACCGCACTCTAGCTGTGAGAGGACAGGTCAGTTGCCTGATAACAGCTGGGGAGAAACAGTCCCTGAATCTGGAGGTATGCGTTTTCAAACATCCGTACATCTTGTCTGATGGGAGAGGGGAGAAATGTGAGTGACTGAGGTGAGACTGGTCCTTGATTATGCTGGTGGCCTTGCCGAGGCAGCGTGAGGTGTAGATGAAGTCCATGGAAGGGAGGTTTGCGTAATGGTCTGGGCAACATCCACAACTCTCTGCAATCGCTTGCAGCCTTGGGTGGAGCTGTTCCCAAACCAATCTGTGATGCGACCCGAAAAAATGCTTGCTACGGCGCATCTGCAAAAGTTGATGCGAGATGTTTGGAACAGGCTGAACCTCCTTGGCCTCATAAGGGAGTAGAGATATTGGTGTGCTTAATTTGCCATTGCTTTGATGTGGCTGGTCGAAGACATATTGCAGTGGGCGCAGTACGATGGCTGCTTCGCCAACTGTCTGTCTCGTCTTTTTCCTTTGTGTTTTTAGTTTGTTGTAAAATGTATGTTTGTTTTAGTTTACCTTTATTTATGTATTATGTGGAGGATGCGATTTTTTTCCGTGTCATTTCTCCGTCTGCTCTGCGGCCTAACATCGTAGAGCTGGCGGCCTCTTGCTGGGACCTCGGAGCTCCAACCACGGGAGCCTGCGGACTTAACATCGTGAGCTGCCGATCCCCTTTCCAGGGATCGAACTCGGAGATCCAACCACGGGAGCCTGCGGACTTTAACAACGTGGAGCTCGCGGTCCCTGGTTAGAGACCGACTTCGGGAGCCCCAAGTTGCGGGAGCTTTGATCGCCCTGACGTGGGAGCTTTGACCGCCGGCTGCGGGAGCTTCAATCACCTCGACTGATGGTTCGATTCCCCTGACCAGGGAGAAAAGGAGGAAATGAAGATAAGACTTTATTGCCTTCCATCACAGTGAGGAATGGAGGAGCCGCTGTTGTGGATGTTATGTCAAATTTGTATGTAGTTGTGTGTCTTGTTGCTTTTTTGGTATGACTGCATGGCAACCCAAATTACGATTATGATTATTATTATGATTATATTTACTCAGCAATATGATGGTGATAAGAACTTGAAGCTTTTGACCATCGCTACTTTGGCACATCAATGTATCCCACAATCGAGTACTACTGCCAGTAATTAACGGAGAATATATCCTCCCCTTTCTGCTTTGGAATCCACCTTCATTAACCTTAATTTTTTCTAAAGTTATCCAGTCCTTATTTCTAATAATTTATACTGCAGAAGCAACCAATTACTTTTCGTTACAGCTAACTCTAATCATAAGTGGGTCTTTCCTGGTGGGTCCGATACAGCCCACATCTCAGCTTTCATTATCATATATACATTTACTTTTTTTAATTTTGTTTTAGGTGCTGAGCAAAGGAAATATGTGACTAAAGTGGCCATCGGCACAGCTGGTGGTGCTTCAGCTTTGCTATTATCCCTGCCTTTTCTTGGTTACATTATCAAGCAGTATCGAAAGAAAGGTAAGGCTCCAAAATTCTCACATTTCTTTATTGAGCTAACATCATATGTAACTTGAGTGTGGTCTGAGACTGGGAGAGTACAAATACCCATCTACTTTGAGTTGAGCTGAGTTTAGTTTATTGTCACGTGTACCGAGGCACAGCAAATACATGATTACAATCAAATCATCCACAAGTGTACAGTTACATGTTAAAGGGAACCAAGAGCGGAACTCGCTATCAAAACATGGAGGGGATAGGGGGGGCCACAATTTTATGGCGGCCGCGCGCGCATGCGCACGCGCACACACACACACACACACACACACACACACACACACACACACACACACACACACACACACACACACACACACATGCGCGAGGCTTCGGAGGCTCAATCCAGCGCTAAATGCAGCTCAACTCTGCCTGTCCGGGTTAACTACAGCCCTGACTGGACTGACGGGACACCAGCGCTGCTTCTCCGCACTGGGGTGGGGGGGGGGGGGGGGGACGGGACGGCGCCGGAGGCCCGGCCGGGATCGTGGATGAGGCGCCGGGCTGTGCCACGTCTCCCTGGAGACATGTCCCCTCTGCCCCCCCCCCTCCCCCCGTGTTTTCTGCCCCTGAAGGGAACAACGTGAATAACGTTTAGTGCAAGATAAATCCAGTAAGGTCTGATCGTAAGTAGTCTGAGCGTCTCCAGTCAGGAAGGTAGGAGTTCAGGACTGCTCTCCAGTTGTTGGTAGGATGGGTCAGCTGCCTGATAACAGCTGGGATGTAATTGTCCTTGAATCCAGAGGTTTGTGTTTTCACACCTGTACCTTTTTCCCGATGGGAACGGGGAGGAGAGAGAGTGGCCAGAGGACTTTCAGGAACAAACTGGGCCTTGATTCAGTGCTTTATAGCTGGTGTAACCCAGTCAAACATAACTGCTGGTTTGCTATTGGGGTGTTAGTTTACTAGACTCACATATGCCTAAGAAGGGAATTGGACAGCAAATAAGTAATGCACCTGGGACCTATGTCAACCCAGGAGAGACAATAGTCAGTTCAATGTGAAATTATGTACAGGTTGAGAGAAAATTTTGATTGAGAGAGGGAGATGTAAAATAAAAATCTGTTTAAAGACAAAATGTATTCAATATTTTCCTTTTCCTTTCATTTCCAACAATATTTGGCTGATGCACTCAGGACCATCTTGTAAAACTTTGAGGAGTAATAGTGTGTTTTGGAATCAGACCAGTTGCTTCCGTAATTAAACGTAAAACATGTTAATATATCTACTTAGTTAGAACCGTAACATTAAGTGGCCAATTAAATCTAAAGGGGTCGCAACACCATTTATGCAAATATCATGCAACATGGGCAGAAACGTGTGAAGTTTTTCACTGAACTGTCAAATTGCACTCCAATTTGCTATCCAAGTTAAACTTGAATAACAATAAGCCTTTGTTTTTGGACTAGTTTGACGATTTTAGTTGCTTTGTTAAATGCCATATCTGCTTCGCCTGGGGTTCCTTAATGGTACTCTTAGATTATTTTCTCACCCCTGTAATGTAGCTATTTTGCCTATGTTTGAACCAAGCTTGTAATGAGGCCAAGAACTAAGTGTTACAGGCAAAGTCTAAACTGGACATTTGTCAGCATGTTACTGCTGATTGGAAATCTATAAGCATTAACATTTGAGATTTGAGGCAATTGATTGGACCTCCAGTATAGAATAGATTTTGATAGCTAAAAAGATGATTGAATAATAATCTCATGTTACAGAACACAACAGGTGAAAGGGAAATAATTTCACAGACAGATTCCTTGACCTTTAGGGTACACGAAAGGCTGGAGAAACTCAGCGGGTGCAGCAGCATCTAAGGAGCGAAGGAGATAGGCGACGTTTCGGGTCGAGACCCTTCTTCGCTTCTTAGATGCTGCTGCACCCACTGAGTTTCTCCAGCCTTTTGTGTACCCTCGATTCTCCAGCATCTGCAGTTCCTTCTTTAATTCCTTGACCTTTATATATTTTGTGAAAATTAAAGAGGAATTGTGGCATAACCATTCTTTGGGACTTTTACTTGTATATTGGAAGGCAAGATAGCATGAAGAAATATGCAGAAAACAGCCCTAGCCTCACTTGCTCATGTCTATTTTCCTATTGCTTATTTGTTCATAGTGGCATCTAGATTGTCTTCCACAATAAATAGGTTCCTATTGAAGAATTGAAAATTATAAGAACTCTAAATGTTAGTTTTGTTTTCCTGAAATATTAGCCTTTGTTTTGCTCTTCACTGATTAACCCGCTGAGTATTACCAGTATTTTCTGTTTTTATCTCAAAATTTTTGTGCCGGGTATGTGGTTGAGCAGTGGCCTTGGTAACGTGAATATAAATGTAGATGTGCAAATAACAGGACTCAAATAAATTTTAGACAAGTTCCAGGTAGATGGCAGCAAATTGGGTTGGTCAGGTTAGCAGCGGCTGGTGCAAGACTTTTTATAGTTGAAGTCTGCTGTTTATTTACCTAATGATTTGAGCTAATTGCAGTCATTTGCAAGCTTTACTGACCACAGTCGGCAGCTTTAAACATCATCCATCTTGCGCATTTAGCAGTTTCTAACAAAACAACTGAGAGCACTTTTAGTTCTCATGAGCTGCAATGTTTTTTGATGATATTTATTTTAATCTGTTCCATAGCTCCCCTTATCACGATATAGCAGAGATATATTTAACTAAGCATCAGATACTTTTTGTTAAGGATCTCACCACAATATTGACTGACACCTATGTTAAAAGATTCAGATCTTTCACACCATGCAATTTGTAATGTATTTCCAAAAGCCAAAAGTTCACTTATCATTGAGTATGTTGTTGATGGTAAGTGCTCGGGTTTTGACTCAAGGGGCTTCGGTGAAGAGTCTGAGCAGAGGGTGATAGCAGGTTAGGGTATGGTCTATTGTTTACTGTGTGTGATTTCCTTTTTTTCCCTTGTACTTAGTCCAATGGTTTAATACTTAGTCCAATTGTACTTAGTTTCTTGATTAGTACGGGTGTCAGAGGTTATGGGGAGAACGCAGGAGAATGGGGTTAGGAGGGAGATATAGATCAGCCACTTTGAATGGCGAGTAGACTTGATGGGCCGAATGGCTTAATTCTGCTCCTATTATTTATGATCTTTTTCTGGTCAGGTCGGGGGGAGTTCCCCCCGCCACGGATACCATGTAATCCCGTGCTACCTGCTCCATGGTCGGATAGTTGGCGACTAAACGGTCTTCCCCAACTGGTTTGCCAGGTGAGGAGGGGGCTGTGGACCTCCAGCAGGACCAAAAACAAGACCTGTCAAAGGGCGGATCAGCTTCTAGCGAGCCAACGGCCATCCGCACTTCAGTAGAAGTTGCGATCACTGCCGTACGTAGCATTGTCAGGAATTATGATAAAGCACACACACCAAAATCCTATACTTCCAGCAGCGGAAGTCAGCAGGAACTGGAGGACAGAGATGTGTGGTGCGTCCGTCACCGTTCCCGTTGGAAACCAGCACCACTGCGTCGCTAATGTTTCCAATGACGATGATGATAGAGAGAGTGGAATGTTCCTCCTGGAGGATAGACACAAAATGCTGGTGTAACTCAGCAGAACAGGCAGATTTTGTGATTGAAACAGATTGTGTGTCTATCTTCGGTGTAAATCAGCATCTGCAGTTCCTTCCTACACATCCTCCTGGAGGATGTTGGAAGTCAGGGAAACCTCCAGTGACCCCGAGCGCTACATATGCAAGAAGTGCATTCAGCTGCAGTCCCTGTCAGACTGCATTAGGGAATTGGAGCTGCAGCTGGATGACCTCAGGCACTTGTGGGATATGTGAGCATTATAGAGAGGTGGTCATGCCTCGGGTGCACGCTGAGAGTAGATGGTGACCACTAGGAAAAAGAGTAGGCAGAGTGCAGAAACCCCCAGTGGCCATTCCCATCTAAAACAGCTCTATCCTTTTAGATACTGTTGGGATGTGACTCTGAATCTGAGGCAATGCAGGGAAAGTGAAATCAGGCAGAACCATAGTGATAGGAGACTCATTAATTAGGGGGAAGAACAGGATATTCTCAATGAGATTCTGTGGCAGCAAACGAGACTCCAGGATGATGCGTGCATCTCTGGTGCCAGGGTCCAGGATGTCTCAGAACGGCTGCAGAACATTCTCAAGGAGGAGGAGAAGCAGCCAGAAGTTGTTGTGCACATTGACACAAATGATATAGGTAGGAAAAGGGAGAAGGTCTTGATGAGCGATATGGGGGAATGATTATAAGAAGTTAGTCAACAGGATAAAAAGCAGGACCTTGAGAGTAGTTACGCTCGGATTATTCCCTTTGCTATATGCTAGTGAGAGTAGGAAGATAAGACTAATGAAAGCGTGACATAGTAGTTGGTGCAGTGGGCAGCATTTCAGATTTTTGGACCATTGGGATATCTTCTGGGTCAGAGGTGACCTAAACAAGAGGGAGGGGTTGCACCTGAACTGGAAGGTTATATCCTTGCAGGGATATCGTTAATACTGCTTGGGAGAGTTTAGACCAGAGTGGCGGAAGGTGAGAGCCAGATCAGTAGATCCGCAAATGGAAGAACTGATGGGAAAGTAAAGGTTAGGATCAGTAATTTTCCAAGGAATGATAGGCTGGGAGAGGTGGTGGAATATGGTGAAGCTGAAAGTATGTTCATTTTAAGTGTGTGAATTATTTTTAGAGGGGGGAGAGAGGGAAAGGGGTGTGAGTCTCGGGGAGGCACAGGGACGAGGGTGGATAAGGGGGGCCGGGAAGGAATAGGATGTTTGGTTAGTTATCTCAAATTGGAGAATTGGGGAAAGGGTCAATATTTAAAGATGTGCGGATCACGTTTTTTTGCACAGAGGGTGGTGGGTGCCTGCAACGGGCTGCTGGGTCGGTGGTGGAGGTGGAAATGATGGTGGTATTTAGGAGGCTTTTAGATGCACACGTGGATGTGCATGGAATGGGAGGGTATGGATCATGCGCAGAGACAAGATTATTTCAGCGTGGCATCATGTTCAGTACAGACGCTGTGGGCCGAACGGCCTGTTCCTCTGTTCTACTTTTCTATGTTCAATGTTCTAAGTTCAATTACACCGAGATGTTTAAAAATAATAATAGGAATTTATTTCTGCTTTTGTTTTCTAGTAATGAGGGAACGTTTATCGCTATAAGGTAATTCTACATTTTCCATGATTTATCCCCTTTGATCTCTCGTTTTCACACCATGCCCTTCCATATCTCTGTCTCCCTCTCCCCGTCTTAGTCTGAAGAAGGGTCTTGACTTGAAACGTCACCTATTCCTTCTCTCCAGAGATGCTGCCTGTCCCGCTGAGTTACTCCAGCATTTTGTGTATATCTTCGGTGTGAGCCAGTATCTGCAGTTCCATCCTACATATAGCAAAGCCACAAACTGACACATCTTGGGTAGGCAAAAGTGCTGGAGAAACTCAGCGGGTGCAGTAGCATCTATGGAGCGAAGGAAATAGGCAACGTTTCAGGCCAAAACCCTTCTTCAGACATCTTGTTAGGCTCCAATGAATGAGCTCAACTTATTATATCTAAACACTATTTTTAATGAGCTCTGCTGAAGTAATGAAAACAATTCATCACCTTTTATACCTTAATTACAGGACACAAAGAAAGTGGGAAATCACAAGTGTCAACCAGGCAGAAAATGGAAAGCTTAAGAATGCTTAAAATATTTTTACATCGCAAAAGCCTGAGGCTTTTGCTTACAATGATTGTCTGAACAAAACAAATGGATTAAATATAGAAATGCCAATAATGTTATCGTTTAAAGATGCAACATTCTAAGAAAGATGAACATGCACCATTCTATGTTTCTAATAATAGTTGCTAGAAAACACCAATGTTTGCATCTCTACTAATTGTTAAGAATCAGTTTTGTTGATGTTATTTAAATGCATAAAATATTTGCAAAATTATTGGAGGGTTTTTATCAATTAGATTGCTTGGTTAATGCACAAAGATGAAACTGTGCTTGAACAACCAGAATATTAACTTCTATTTATATAGTGCTCTAACGTAGCAAAATATTGCAGGGTTATTTTTCAAGAGAAAAATATGACATTCAGAAAAAAACCCCAAATTGTTCTTTTTACAAGATTTCCTTTTGTAGAGTTCAACTGCATTTGATGTTAAAAATTAAGAATTCAAGAGGGTTGAGATTCAAGAGTCTAAAGTCAAGAATATTTTTGTCATAGGTACCAACAGTGACATACTTATTTGCAGCAGCAGAACAGGCCTGTATACACAATACACATAGATAATATATAATCAACATTTATTTTTAAATCAATAACCACAATGCTAATGCAAATAAACCTAAAGTACTTAGTGCAAGCAAAGACTATCATTGAAGTTCACAGATGAGTCCAGTGTTGGATAGTGTACAAGATGTACCAGGTACTTGTTGGGAAGAAGCTATTCTTGAACATGGTGGCCATGGTTTTCAGACTCCTATACCTTAATTCCAATGGTAGGTGTGAAATGAGAACATGGCCAAGGTGGTGTGGGTCTTTGATGATGTTGGCTGCCTTTTTGAGGCAGGGTCTTAGATGGAGGGGAGATCAGTACCTCTGATGAACTGGGTAGTGTCTCGACCCGAAACGTTACCTATTCCTTCGCTCCATAGATGCTGCCTCACACGCTGAGTTTTTCCAGCATTTTTGTCTACCATCACAGTAATCTCCTTCGTTCCCCAGTTGCCGAACCAGACCATAATGTAGTCAATATGTTCCCTACCATACAACTGTAGAAGTTCAAGAGTATTCATCAACATATCATGATTCTGTAATACTGTTATTAATGTGACTTAATGTTCAAAACTCCCCAGATGGTTTGCTGCAGATAGCTTAAAATACATTTAGCTGATCAGTCTACAATGCGATTCCTTAAAGAGAGACAAAAAACCCACAGTGATGGTGTAAACTCAGCAGATCAGGCAGCAACTCTGGAGGACATTGATGGGTAAAATTTTGGGTTATGACCCTTTGATTCATTATCTCTACTGAGATGTAATGTTAAAAAGGTGCTTGAACACTTTGGAGGGAAGGAAATGAGCAGATATTGCCTCTGTTTAATATCTAGTGATCTGTGGTGGAAGGTGTTTGTGGCAATCACCTTTAGCTTCTCACATTCAAAGAAGTACCAAATGATATTCAGCATCAGTCAAATCAGACAACGGAAGTTTGCAAATGTAGGAAGAAGATAAAACCTGCTGACAGACAATTGAAAGGGAGAAAATTGCCACCTGATTATGAGATAAATGCAAGGAAAGTGAAGATTGATAATCTAAATGGTACTAAGTTGTTCATTACTGTAAAAACTTCAAATCACGAGGATAGGAGAAGTATAATCCAGACATATCACATCAGCTACAGTGATTTATGACATCCTATGGCACTATATAAATGCCAAACTGAATTTAGTGTATCATTTAGTCAGCTTCTTCCTGTGATAACATTTATAGGATCTCCCCTCAGTATTTCACTTCATATTTTGCCACATATTGGCACAATAACTGATTTTGCAAACGGCAATGAAATAAATTAATTAACTTCAGTAGTTGCAGTCTCAGTGTTTATTATCTAGAGAGAACACTGGATCTAGGCTTTCCTTAGATATATTGGGGATTGTTCGGTTGTCAATTCAGCGATTCAGTTTTTTCATTGCTCTGCTTGGATATTCTTATTAACATGTTATTGTCTTTGTATCATTCTCGTATCATTAAAATTCTGTCTGTCTTTTTACTCATAATTGCCTCGTGAGTTTGTACCGTAGCTGGAAATAATTGTTTAAATTGATACATCTCCCTGTGGTTTAGGATTTAAGTTGTTAGGCTACACTTTAGTTATGTGCACTCTTTAGCTGCCAAGGACAGCGCAGGATCAGTGATTCGTATCTGTCTACCTACTTATGCCATCAGAGAAACAACTTAGCCAAAATAGTATTGATATACTTGGAAGAGAACATATATCAACGCCTTCACTTCCTCAGGAAACGAAGAAAAATTGGAAAGTCTCCAATGACTCTTACCAATTTCTAAGCTGTGTATGCTACCTTGAAATGAAATTTCCATAAGATATGCCTACTCTGAAGGTTCTCCTCAATCATTGAATCATTGACCACTCTCACACTGCTCCCCTCTGTGATTCCTGCACCTATCCATGTTCTCCAGAGACATTGCCTGACCTGCTGAGTTATCCAGCACGTTGTGTCTTTTTTTGTAAATCTGCATCTGCAGTTTCTTGTGTCTCCATAAGAAAAGGATGATTGATAGCACTCTCATGATAAATGGATTACTTGGAAGTTGTGGATGTTTCTTTTCTTGTTTCCAATATTGCTTCTCAAATTGAAAGAAAAGATGAGGATATATCACTGGAGGCCTAGAAAGACCTTACATTTTCCTTCATTATTTGTAATCATATAATCAATGAACAATATGCCTCTGACCAGGACAGAAACTGGTAACATCGTTTATTTCTCTGAACAAACATTGCTTGAAGACATTGACTGAGTTCAAGGTTTCAGCCATAAACTACAGGTAGTTCTGCCATATCACACATTTTAATTTCACAGATATAACACAATTGATATTTAGGGATCTCTATCTGTATTATGCAGGCTGCATTGGTTATTACACGACTGGAGATTGACAAGCACACAGGATGCTGTCTTGTGGTAAAAAAATGTATCCTCCCCACTGTAACAAATCCCATTGTCTCTTGAGAACACAGTTTATCACTGTGGATAGCCAATTAAATTGACAAGAATTGCTTCCACTGTCTTTTGTGCAATGATGCTCTATCAAAAAATGTAACATGGAGCTTTAAGGATTTTTCACTTGCAGTAACAAAAATAAAGCTGTTGCTATTAAAATGATCTTTGTTTGAAAGTCCTGTGGAGAATTTATTTTGGTGTTGCGAGTCTGAAACTTTCTAGCCTCCAACCCCCTTTTTTCGCAATTGTTTTCTGCAACTTGATTTTCTATAACACAAGGTTTCTTAGCAACGCAACTACTGAACTAACAGAACTACCCGTCTGTTTTACTTTCAGATTTTAATTGTCTCACATAACAGAGTAAAATGGATACATCTTTAACTAACAAATGCATTTGACAAACTGGATGCAACTCCTATTACACAGGACATATAAAAGTAAAAACAGGAACAAACCCTTCAACCCACAATGTCTGGCCGAACATAACGCCAAGGCAAACTAATCTCAACCTGCACATGATCCATGTCCCTCCATTCCCAGCATATCCACGCACTAATCTAAAAGCCCCTTAAATGCCTCCATCGTATCTGCCTCCTCCGCCACACCTGGCAGCATATGGTTGATTTATATTCCACTGTATAAAATGTGGCTGTATAAATTACAATAAATTTAGCGGCAGCCACATTAAATAAAGCTCTCACAAATCAAGACCACAGGAAGAGTAAAAATATTTCTTGTAAATTTATCCAATTGTTATTGTGCGTGTATAAAAATACGATCTTTGGTAAAAAAAAAAATTTATATAATTAATTTATGTGAATTTTTTTTTTTTTTTTTTTTGCTAAGATCTGAGTTTCAGATGATAAATAAAATATTAATGTGGATTTTCTTGTTTTGGAATACAGCAATCTGTGAACCCATTTCCAGTAAGGTAAACCAAAAAGTAGATTCAAAAATTGACAAAAAACATGCCAGGACTGTATTCCCGTCAGATTACACTTCCTGTCACCGTCCAACAATAGAGATCAGTGGGGAATAATATCCAGAATACTCAGAACCAGTTCCTGCTTCAGCAAAAGAGAAATATCTTCTTCCTCTGAATACCTATTATTTACTTATTAGAAATCATGGAACAACTTCAAACAATGATAAAATAACAAATTCAGAGTTGGGAAGGATGTCCCAAAGGTGAATGACCCAAACGGAGAAAGTAGTAACCTGAAAAGAAAACATCCTCCATATGGGGTTTTGAATTCCCGCTAAGTGCTGGAAAATATTCATCAGATATCATCTGGAAAATATTTCACCCAGTGCTCATGGAATGATCTTTTAATAAAAAGTGAAAACAAGTAAATGCAAAATAGATTGAGCAATAATGAGACAAAATGTGCTGTTACGAGCAGTAAACATTTGGAGAATATACTCCGCTGCATCCAATCTATTTACTTCTGCTAAGATTTAAAAACATTGAACATTTGCAACCTCGCATTCATCCTAGAGGCACGGTATTGACAACAAGGTGTATCCTTGCAGGTGCATGGAAAGTGTGGAACAGGAGCCAAAACGACATTTAAAACATGGTTTGGACCATGAAACATGGGCTGCATGGGGACCTGATCAGCTCACATTGTGATGAGTGGCTTGTTTTACACAGGGAGACTGGGCTGATTAGCCTTGTACTGATTGGAATGTTGGAGAATATAAGTGAACTAACTGAAACGTGTTTGCAGCGGGTATTATTAATAAGATAGATTTTGAGATGATGTTTCCCTTTTTGAAGGAATCGTGAACAAGAGGTCTATTTTACAAATAAGTGGTCATCCATTTTAAGATGGAAGAATTTTTTGTTTGGAATTCACTATTCCAAAAAGACATGCAGGCTGAATCAGAGCCAAGGTACACAGTGATAGGGGATCGAGAGTTTGGGGAACAGGCAGGGAAGTGGAGGCAAGGCAAAGATTAGATCAACCATAATCTTAAACAATTGTGGGGTTGACATATGACTAAGAGGCTTGCTCCTCCTCCTCAGGGCTGGATTTAGATGAAGAGAGGCCCCAAGCTATTTCACTTGTGAGGGCCCCGCCTCCCAATCCCCCACCCCCACGACTAGAGGACCATGACTACCCGACTGTGACAGTGTGACTCTTTTAGATCTTACTGTATGTTGTCATTAAACAGTTGGTTTTAAAATACATATTGGATTCATCGCGGAGCGGGCGATGCCTTACCTGGATCGCCGTTTGAAGCTCTGGAGTGTTGGGCCTGCTGCTTCAACATCATGGAACTCTGGTTTACAGAGATCCCAGCGTCTGGTCGCGCTGATTTTAATATCGCGGAGCCCTGGGAACCCTTTGCCGAGGGCCGCCAGCGTGAATCTCCGCCCAGCTCAGCCTGTGGACTTCGGGAGCCGCGATCTCCGGTAGGAAGTGGCCGATTCGGAAGTCCAAGCCGCTGAGAATGTTCTCCCATTCCGAAGTCGGATGGTGACCCCCAAATTTCATTGTACCAATGGCCATCAGGGGGGGTCCAAGAGGAGGACCCTTGGAGACGGGAAAAGGGATCATCAATGGGGGCGAGGACTCCTTCCCATGGAAGAACGCTGTGAGGCCGAGGCGACGGAAGGAGAGCTCCAAATCGCGGCGGGCGCAGAGCTCATTGAGGTTGGGACGAAGGGGGACAAAGGTGAGGACCGACCATTCGGTATCTGAGAGGGGAAGGTCAGGGTGGATGGTGAACACACGGCAGGGATGGGGGTTGGGGCGGAGGAAGGCAGGTGAGTGGACTGATGCCAAGACGATGTCTGGTGGAGGTGTGGTGGGTGGTCAGGGGTAGGGGGTATGAGGACTGTAGTGTGGGTGGGGAAGAGCTGGGGTCACATGGTTTGAGGGGAATGGGGAAGACCCAGTGGAACAGCCACTGAGATTACCAGGGTTGGGGGAGGCTAGCACTAGGACCCAGCGCAGTCATACCCAGGGGAGTGGGAGTCTGCAGCTTGGAAACTTCAGGCCCGGTGCTGAGTCCAGGCTGCAGGTAAGACGATGGCTGCGGGCTGCTGGAGGGCGGTGGAGTGGCGAGGGTCAGTGGGCAAAGAGTAGGAGGTCCTGGTGGGTGGATGGTCAGTGAGGCAGCGAGGTGAGTAGGCCCCCCGAGATCTCGAGGCCCTTAGCTTAAACTTGTCTAGCTTATACATAAATTCTGGCCCTGCTCCTTCTATTCCTTAGGTTCATTCAGGATCAGGCTGAGATTGCATAATGTGATTGTTTCACTGCCTGCACAGCAGCTAATACCTGAACCAGTAGAGGCAGTGTAATGATATTATTTCAGCAAAGAAGTGGGCAAGATGTCCTGACTCCACTCAACCTTAGCTAGTTGTGAAAATAAAAAAAACCTAAACTGCTGGAAATCCAAAGCCTACAAAATTTATAGAAACAGCCAGATGGTCAGACAGCATGTACGGAAAGAGAAAAAGAATCAATCTTTCAGGCGCGAGGTCCTTCATCAGAACTGGATAAGGGAAACAAGTTAAGTTTTAAATTGCAGAGAGGGTTGCATAGGTCTGATATGGTGAATCCAAATGGGTTAATGCAGCAGTTAGATTTAGATTAAGCTAATCTGTTTGGTTATGTGTTGCTAATAACACGGCTGATGGACCTGCTCAGCTGGACAGACAGTACTAATAGGGAGTGAAAACTGGGAGTGAAAAACTGAGCCAAAACCTGGCTAGTTCGGCTAGAGACTAAACAGAAATAAGCTTGTTCAGGTATAGACCAAAATAATCCAAGTATTTGGACACCTATGAGTTCAACAATGCGAGGACAAGAGATACGATTCCAGAGCATTCATTGCGGCTGGCATTACTGCTTTTGGGAGGCAGTTGGAAGGGTATGCTATGCGCAAAATTCAAAAAGACATGTTGGCATTGTTTTGTAACTCTTACTTTGAGATTAATTGTATGAGAAAAATCGCCATTCGGCCCATCCTGCACCCAAGATTTGCAGGTCTGTGTAAATCAAGCAATGTTCAAGCTCCAGATTATTTATTTGGAGAAAACCTGGCTAAACAAATTAAAGATATCGATGAGGAGGCAAAAACGATCAGCCTCATGTAACCTTTTATATTTGGCCAAAGGAGACAATCTGGCTGGATGAGAAGGGGGTTTGATTCAGGAGCAGGAACAAGCAGAGGCAGGGGTAAGGTGAGAAAGTATTATCACCCATCACAGCCCAATCCATATATTGGGAGAAGGAGACCATCAAGGTCATTTACTGAGGTACAAAAACTGTATTCTATCACAGAGGAAACTGTTGTCGAACCTCCGATTGGTGGTAGATTGCAATTGTTTTATGATGAATGGTACTGTATAACATCTGGTCGGTTTATATTAGATACTGTGTCAGGTGCTGCTATTGAATTTGTGGAAGGAGTTGATCCACCTGTACAGGATAAACCTAATCGGGATTTGGTGTTTTCTGCACCTGAAATTTTTCAGGTAAAAGAAGAAGTAAAAAATTTACTTAAAAAAAGAGTAATTGAAAGTACGGGGTATCATCCGCAACAATTTGTGTCAAATATTTTCCCCAGGCCAAAGAAACATGGGGGTTGTTGAGTCATTCTGGATCTCACAAAATTGAATCCATATGTCCAGTATACACATTTCAAGATGGACACCTTCAACACTGCAAAGAAGTTGTTGTCCATAGGATGTTACATGGCTACTATAGACTTCAAAGATGTGTATTATTCAGTGCCAATTCATCACCATTATCGTAGGTACTTGAAGTTTAATTGGATGGGTCAGCTGTGGCAATATAAAGCATTACCTAATGGGTTAAGTTCAGCTCCCAGGCTGTTCGCAAAATTATTGAAACCGGCACTGGCATTGTTAAGGGCTCAAAATCACATTGTCATGGCTTATCCTGATGATATTTTAATTGTTAATGCCACTCAGGAATCAGCTGAAAATTCAGTTTCAGCAACTATAAGCCTGTTGAAAAGGCTAGGGTTCCTGATCCATCCAACAAAATCTAAGTTACAGCCATTGCAGACAATTGAGTATTTGCGGTGTGTCATTAATTCAGTTGCTATGTCAGTAACTTTACCAACAGATAAAATTGTGGATATTACAAATGAGTGTAATTTCCTTGCTGACAATCCTATCCCTCCATCCGAGAAGTAGCTAGGGTTATTGGTAAGATAGTAGCAGCGTTTCCCGCTGTTGAGTTTGGCCCTTTGCATTATCAAAATCTTCAAAGGGCAAAAGCACAAACACTAAAAAAGCGTGCAGGTCATTTTGACAGACCCATGCAGTTGCCAACAGAAGCTTTGGCTGAATTACAGTGGTGGATTGGGAATGTTGCACAAGCTAGTAAAAACATTGTTATTCAGCAACCTACAGTAGTATTACAAACTGATGTTAGTGCTCTTGGATGGGGGGCAATGGACAATGACACCAGCTGTGGTGGTAGATGGACTGTCCAAGAGGAATTAATTATCCAAACATATGGTATTAATTATTTTGAGTTATTGGGGGCATTTTTTGGATTAACAGCTTATTGTTCTACTATGGAGGACTTGCATGTTCAATTACAAGTAGACAATACCACAGCTGTAGCATATATCAATCACATGGGTGGAGTAAGATCAGTATCATGTGATCATCTGGTCAACCAGATGTGGAATTGGTTTATATCTAGGAATATCTGGCTTTCAGCTATCTATCTCCCAGGGAAAGACAATGTTGTGGCAGACAACAGATCACGGGAGTTTAAAGACAATACAGAATGGATGTTAAATCCACAAATTTTCCAAAAAATTGTCAATCAATATGGTGTACCAGACATCGATTTGTTTGCATCCAGATTAAATCACCAATTGCCTAAATACGTGTCATGGGAGCCTGACCCAGGAGCTGTTGTCCCAGGAGCGTTGGATGCATTCTCGCTACATTGGGGAAATATGTTTTTCTATGCTTTTCCCCCATTTTGCCTGATTAGGCAAAGTCTCAGTAAAATAGAGCAAGACTCTGCTCAGGGTGTTTTGGTGGTTCCAAACTGGCCTACACAGGCATGGTTCCCATTGATGCTTAGAATGATAATTGAACCTTTTATGACAATTCCCAGCTCCAGGGGTTTGTTGGTACAATACTGTTGGTACAACCAGTGACAGAACAAGTTCATCCATTGCATGATCATATTAATTTGTTAATCTGCAGGTTCTGACCAGACCATTACAAGGGCTTAGACTGGCGGATAGGACCATGGATGTCATAACGTCAGCTTGGAGAGATAGCACTAAGAAACAATATATGCCTCACATAAAGAAATGGGAAGCTTTTTGTATTCAGTCAGAGATATCTTATCGTTTTGCAAACATATCGGATCCATTGGAGTTCCTTACCATGTTGCATTTTGATCAGCACCTTAGTTATAGTGCAATTAATAGGCTCGTAGTGCTTTGTCTTCCTATTTAGGACAATTTTCAGAACACCTATCTATCGGGTCTCATCCATTAATATCCCGATTTATGAGAGGGATTTTTAATAAAAATCCTCCCAAACCCAGATATACAGAAATTTGGGATGTTAGTATAGTCCTCACATTACTTCGGCAATGGGCTCCAATTACGTCACTGTCTTTTCAGAAGTTAACATTTAAGGTGGTAATGCTTATGGCAATAGTGTCGGCACAAAGAGTGCAAACATTGCAAATGTTACGTTTAGATTGTATGCATTTGTCTGCAAATAACATTATTTTTTATGTTTATGATCTAACCAAACAAAGCAGACCGGGGATGTCTGGAACCAAGATAATCTTTAGAGCATATCCTGTCGACCAAACATCGTGTGTGGTTAAGCATCTGGCTCAATATATTGAAGTAACCAAGAGTCTCCGAGGTTGTGAGACAACAATGCTTATTGCTCATAAAAAAACATACAAAAAAGTGTCAGTACAAACTATTTCTAGACGGGTTTAAAACAGGTTTTGGATTTAGCTGGAGTAGACACTGATGTGTTTAAATCTCACTCCACCAGGGCAGCGTCCACGTCCGTTTTTAGAGGCCGCAGGATGGTGTAAAGAAGAAACTTTTTCCAAGTTTTACAATAAACCTGTTATCACGGTGCCAGAATTTGGACATGCAGTGTTGGGTTCTGTTTGATATTTGCTTTCTTTTAAGTAATGATTCATATCTTTTGTTGTAATTTCCCCTATTATAAAGGGGTATTACTTTCTTCTATTATTATATTAAAATACTTATTGCATTCTTCAAGCAATGTTCAATAATATTATTTACTCACTACCGTGTCAATTGAAGCTGTGTGTCGTATGGAATGAATCTACGGCATGAAAATCACAGAGCTTCAAAATCTTCACGTAGTCACTCACGTGACTCCGAAGTAACTTACCTACCATATAACCATATAACAATTACAGCACGGAAACAGGCCCTCTCGGCCCTTCCAGTCCGTGCCGACCATTTGTTTTCCCCTAGTCCCATCTCCCTGCACTCAGACCATACCCCTCCATTCCCTTCACGTCCATATACCTATCCACTTTACTCTTAAATGTTAAAATCGATCCTGCCTCCACCACTTCTGCTGGAAGCTGATTCCACACAGCCACCACCCTCTGAGTAAAGAAGTTCCCCCTCACGTTACCCCGAAACCTCTGTCCCTTAATTCTCATGTCATGCCCTCTTGTTTGAATCTTCCCTACCCTCAATGGGAAAAACGTATCCACGTCAACTCTGTCTATCCCTTTCATCATTTTAAAGACCTCAATCAAGTCCCCCCTTAACCTTCTGCGCTCCAAAGAATAAAGACCTAACTTGTTCAACCTTTCTCTGTAACATAGTTGCTGGAACCCTGGCAACATTCTAGTAAATCTCCTCTGTACTCTCTCTATTTTGTTGACATCCTTCCTATAACTAGGCGACCAAAATTGTACACCATACTCCAGAATTGGTCTTACCAATTTGTACCTGTTTGAAGTTTGATCTTTATCTTATGAGGAGTTACGATGAGGGATTACGTGCCCTTCGCTCCCGACCCTCATAATCTAAACGATCATCTGGTAGTTCTAGTCTTGTGTGAGCCTTACTATCTTACTTCGGCTATTGGTTCTGTGTTTTTCATGCCGTTGCTATGAAGTATGCCAAGCATGCGCCTGGCGGGGCTTCTTCACGTAATCCCTCATCGTAACTCCTCATAAAATAAAGATCAAACTTCGAACAGGTAAGTTCTCGTTTAATCTTACTATTCTGTTACCATTTCTTTCATTTTCCTAACAAACTGTCCTGAAGTCATTTTCACCCCCAATATTTCCAGTATTTTGCCGTCTTCCTCTCAGCTGGGACTTTTCCAAAATGCAAAGTCCAATAACTATATATTTTAGCAATATTATTCTATTAAATGTGATCTTGAGAGTACATAATATTTTCTGTGATATTCATAACACAACAATGATAAAAAGATCTTTGCTTTGATTGCACCTACCAACATGCATACATTATTATATTACAGTTAATATGTATTGAGGGGAAATTTTTGTTCCAATGCTTCCCATTCCCAATTACTTTTACATTGAAGTGATTGAAATCCAAGTGAAGTTTAAATGATATCATAAAAGTCAAACCTCCGGAATGGATCATATTCATCACATGGTTGGTTGTGGTCAGTATCAGTACAATTACTATATTAAACTTTGAATCTTCAGATGTCCTAGTTCAAGCTAAAACTAAAGACAAATAATAATCTCCTCACACATTCCCTTGCAAGAATCTCTGTCACTCCTTTAAAATATTCCCCTTCTTTGAACAAGCTCTAAATATCGCATCTGAATCCGTTTCCATCTGATTACACTCCTTGAGGATGTTCATCTATGTGTATAATTATTAAAACAACGAGATTGGGGACATTTCTATTCAACCTGTCAAAGGAATTGGGGGGGGGGGAGTGTAGAAATAGTCAGTGAGGTAAACAAACATAATAGTTGAGTGCCAAATGACAATAGTGCTACCTAGTGCCGGAGCTGCAGCAAGCGACTCGCCAGCCCCGCAAACACTCGCCAGCCCTGCTCCCCGCATCTGTCCCCACCGCAGGTTCTGCTTCCATCTCTCCCTCACCCCCGGCTCTCCAACACCCGCGGCCCATGCATAGAAACATAGAAACATAGAAAATAGGTGCAGCAGGAGGCCATTCGGCCCTTCGAGCCAGCACTGCCATTTATTGTGATCATGGCTGATCGTCCCCTATCAATAACCCGTGCCTGCCTTCTCCCCATATCCCGTGATTCCACTAGCCCCTAGAGCTCTATCTAACTCTCTCTTAAATCCATCCAGTGATTTGGCCTCCACTACCCTCTGTGGCAGGGAATTCCATAAATTCACAACTCTCTTGGTGAAAACGTTTTTTCTCATCTCAGTCTTAAATTACCTCCCCTTTATTCTAAGACTGTGGCCCCTGGTTCTGGACTCGCCCAACATTGGGAACATTTTTCCTGCATCTAGCTTGTGCAGTCCTTTTATAATTTTATATGTTTCCATAAGATCCCCCTCATCCTTCTAAACTCCAGTGAATACAAGCTTAGTCTTTTCAATCTTTCCTCATATGACAGTCCCACCTCTAATTTTAGTCACCAGTCTCCCGTGCGGGACCTTATCAAAGGCTTTCTGAAAGTCTAGATACACTACATCTATTCGAATAACGCATTTCGACAAATTCTCACGCTGATCACAAATTTCTCATGCTCTGTCGTGAGAAATCCTGTGATCAACAAAAATTTCAAAGCTGATAAATTGCATGGAAAAACTGTTTCTGGAGAGTTGCGAAATCAGGCTAGCGGTGTGATTGAAATCTACCAGAGTCATGCAGTTTATGAGTTTTGAAATCTTCGTTGATCACAGAATTTCTCACGACAGAGCGTGAGAAAGTTGTGATCAGCGTGAGGGCGTGAGAATTTGTCGAAATGTGTTATTCTCACGCTCAAAGCATGAGCGTTGGCAGCCCTGCTATTCCTTACATAAGGAGAGCAATTGTTCACAGTATGGTAAACTGATAAGCTCTCATTGAGATCCCATATAACTGAATCATAGAAGCAAGGACCTGCAAATGCTGGTCAACAAGAAGAGACACAAAATGCTGGCGTAAATTCTGTGCTCAAGCAGTATCACTGGAGAACATGGGTGGGTGATGCTTTGGGTCCTCACTACTACAGTCAGTCTGAAGAAGGGCCCTGACCAAAACCTCACCTGTCTAAATCCGTTTTTAACAAAGGCATAACTTAACTAAGACATAACATAAGGTCTGAAGGGTCTCAACATGAAATGTTACCAATTCCTTCTCTCCACAGATGCTGCCTGTCCCGCTGAGTTACTCCAGTATTTTGTGTCTACCTTCGATTTTAACCAGCATCAGCAGTTCTTTCCCACATGTAACTTCCCTTATTCTGTAGATGATTTATCAAGCAATAAAGAATAACGTTGTTAGCTTTCCCATCACTTGTTGTATGAGTGTCCCAGTACCTGCATGTTTCTGACATGTTACCTTTTGCCATGCCTTTTAATCTTTGCTTTTAATAAGGCCCCCCAATCCATAAAGTAAACTCACTTCTCATACATGCATCTGTATTATTTCCAAATACTGGAATGGGGGAAAATTTTATTTGTTATTTGCACTTTATCACTTTATTTATTCATGTGTGTATATATTTATATCATGGTATATGAACACACTGATCTGTTTTTGTAGTCAATGCCTACTATGTTCTGTTGTGCTGAAGCAAAGCAAGAATTTCATTGTCCATAGGGACACATAACAATAAACTCACGAACTTGAAATCGAAAATTCAAAAAGCTGAGAGTTAACGGTTATATAACTGGGAAAAGCATCTAGATATTCAACTTTTTCCAATTTTTGCTCAAAAAGGTTTTATTGGCGGGATAGACAGAAAATGCTGGAGTGACTCAGCGGGCGAGGCAGGGAAATAAATAGCGACGTTTCGGGGTCGGGACCCTTCTAAAAGCAGCATCATCCTGCTGTTCCTTTTTATTACATTTAGTGGCGGCTGCTCTCCTGGTCCCAGTTATCCTTTATCCAGGATATTTTGCAATGACCCCACCCCCCGCCGTCTGGACGCTGCTGGCGCCGGATACACACTCAGCTGGCTGGGGCCTCTCGGCCCATCCCACCCCACCTCCCCGCGGCCACTCGGTCCATCCATCCCCTCCAGTCTGCCCGCTCCTGGCGCCGCTAGCTGTCCCCTCGGCCCATCCGCTCCTGCCTGTCCTCTCGGCCCATCCATCCCGGCGCGATGCCGGCGCTGGCGTCACTGCGGCTCTGGCGCACCGCCCGCCCCACGTTGCGCCGCCTGGGCCTGGGCCTGGGCGCCATCCCGCGGCGGCAGCGGCAGCAGCAGCAGCAGCAGCGCAGGGACATGGCGGCTCTCGCCGGCGTGGCCGATGTGGAGATCGACCCCGACGGGGTGTTCAAGTATATCCTGGTGAAGCTGAGCCGCAGGGATGGGTCGGAGCACAAGGACATCGTGCGGGGCACCAAAAACGCCGAGTATCACAGTAAGGGCGCCCGGGCCCGGGGCTGAGGCCTGCACTCGGGTTAACATCAAGCAGCGCCCGGGGATCACACTGACTGAGGGGGTTTGAGTTGGACAACACCATAACGGGCTCTGTCTGTTATTGTGTGGTTGCCTTTGCATTGCTTAATATTGTGCAGAGTACAAGGATACCCCGTGTTAAAGAAGGAACTGCAGATGCTGGAGAATCGAGGGTTACACAAAAAGCTGGAGAAACTCAGCGGGTGCAGCAGCATCTAAGGAGCGAAGGAGATAGGCGACGTTTCGGGTCGAGACCCTTCTTCAGACTGAAGTCTATCTCCTTCGCTCCTTAGATGCTGTTGCACCCGCTGAGTTTCTCCAGCTTTTTGTGTAACCCTACAAGGATACCCCCCCCCCAGTTGTGAAGTGACCAAATAGAGCATTGGATGGTTCATGTGTGTTGGGTTATGGTTTCAACTTGGCAGGTGATCTAATCCATCTGTTACATGCCTTATTTAGCAGCCTAGGGGTCAATATATGGAACAACCGAACGCTGTAATCTCACTGGAATAACAAGGCTGAGTTTAATTATAGGGATAGTGGGAAGTGAAATTATATGTGTTTGCTAAAGTAATTTCATCTATATAAAAACAGATGGAAGATGTCCTGCAGTTTGGCACTGAGAACCATTGAGTTCAGTAATTATAAAACAAGAAATACTGGAAATGCTCAGCAGGTCAGGCCAACATCAGTGGAAAAGCTAACTGAGTTAATGTTTCAGGTCAAAGACTTTACACCACAACTTGGAAAGCAAAAAAACAAGTTAGTCTAAAGTTGCAGAAAAGTTTAAGATGGATAGGACCAAGGGAATATGTCTCAAGATAGCTAAGGTTGCCGTAAGTTCAGTGTGTTGATTTCTATTTGTGTTCTTTGTTGACTAAGACCTTCCAGGATATCGGGTGTAACTTCACATAGGCATCTGCAATGTCTTGAAGGGACACGTGGCACAGGTTGCGGAGATTAAGAATCCCATGAGAAGATTCTTGATCCTAAATAAAAGCCCTACCCATGACAACCCATAGTTAATTGTTTTACTTTATAATGTCATAGGAAACCCACTTGTGATTTGCCACTACATACTCCCACAGTTGAGGGTTTTAGCTGGAAGAATTTATTTGTGAAATTTGTCTAAATGAGGGGAAAATGTTTACCCATTAGTTCTGTATCTTTATGGAATTCAAGTCTTTCAACACATCTTTATTCTAAGTCTTTCTTCAGGCAATATCAAAGGAGAGAAAAGTGTTAACAAGATGTGAAGGATTAAAGCGGCAAAATTATCACATAATGCAGTGGGTGCCATTTTGATCACATCTCAGCCCACCCAATAAATTGCATGTCAGGAGAATGCAGAGTTGGCAAATGTCAAAGCCAACCTTTGTGGATTTAATACCAGCTCTGCCAGATGGGTAGTGATATTCCAACTGGCATCATGAATTAATCTTCTCTCTTCTTAAGCCCTTTGCTCCTCTAGGGAGCATAGGCCATTGACAAATGTCCTCCACCTCACTTGGTTGTTGGCAGTTCTTTCGAGATCTCCCCAGTTGAGCCCACTCTCAGACATTTCTGTCTGGACATCAGATGTTCCTGGGGCGACCTATTTTCCTTTTTCCTTGGGGGTTCCATTTCAGGGCTTGCCGGGAGATGTTGTGGCAGGTTTCCTGAGGGTGTGTCCAATCCAACTCTATTTTCTCCTTCAAATTTGTAAGTCAGTGGCCTCCTGGCTTATTCTTTTCCACAGGTCCACATTGCTTACTTTGTCTCTCCACCAGATGTTAAGTATTCTGCTACGGCAGCTGTTAATGAATGTTTGCAGCTTGTTTGTAGTGTGTTTTGTTGTTTTCAATGTCTCTGATCCATACAGCATCAACTGTTTCACATTTGAGTTAAAGATGCGTATTTTAGTGTTGATTGAGATGTGTTTTGAGCTCTAGATCTTCCTGAGCATGTTAAACACCACCTTAGCTTATTGATTCTACTTTTTATGTCTGCCTCTGCCCTTCCGGTGATGTCCACAACACAGCCTAAGGATGTGAATGTTTCTACCTCCTCTAAAGCAGTGCTGTGCATAAGGATAGGGTTGCTGGTTTTGGAGTGGATCCTCATCACCTGTGTCTTTGCTGTATTGGGTGTAACACCAAGTTTTGTTGCAGCTTGTGAGAGTCTGTCCGTCTTCTCCTGCATTTATATCTGTGTGTGTGAAAGGAGAGCTATGTCGTCTGCAAAGTCAAGTTCATCTAGCTGCTCCCACATTGTCCACTGAATTCCATTTCTTTTCCCTTCAGTTGTTTCCATCAGGATCCAGTCAATTGCCAGGAGGAACAGGAGTGGTGACAATAGACATCCCTGTTTGACGCCCGTCCTGATACTAAAACTCTGAGAGAGCTGGCCTGCATGCATAACTTTACATGCGGCTCCATCATACGAGTTTTTGATTAAATTTATGATCTAGGTGCGAATTCCATAGTGGTGCATTAGGCACCATAGTGTTGTCGGTGTCTAAGCTGTCAAATGCTTTCTCAAAGCCGATGAAGTTGATGTACAGGGACGTGTTCCATTCAATAGACTGCTCAATGATGATGCGTAATGTTGCTATGTGGTCTGTGCATGAGCGATCCTTCCTGAATCCTGCTTGCTGGTCCCGTAGCCTCTTGTCTACAGGTTCCTGAAGACGGTTGAGGATGACCCGGTTGAGAATTTTACTGGGTACAGAAAGTAGGGTGATCCCTCGGTAGTTGTCACATTTTCTTAGGTCACCTTTTTTTGACAGTTTCACGATGTATCCCTCTGCCCATTCTGTGAGTGTCTTTTCCCCCTCCCAAATTCTCCCAAAGAAGCCATAGAGCATGTCTGTTGATGAGTCAATATCTACTTTCAGGGCTTCAGGTGGAATATTGTCAGGGTCAGCAGCCTTGCCAGTTTTCTGTTGCTTGATTGCAGCCTTTATTTCTGATTTTGCTGGTCTTGTCACACTTAATTTGTGGTGGTATCCTGGCTTTGGGAGTGTATGTTTGTACAGCCAGTGGTGGCCTGTTTAGGACTTCTTCGAAATGTTCTACCCATCTGTCGAGCTGCGCCTCTTGGGTTGAAAGCAGTTGACTGTTCTTGTCTGAATTGATTTATTACTATGCAGATGTGTCCCGGACAATTTCCTTGTGATGGTATATAACTCCCTCATGTTCCTTTGAGTTGCCACAATTTCTGCCTCTTGGGCTAGCCTCTCCACCTGTGTTCTCTTGTCCCTCCTGATGTTCTTTCGCACTTCTTTGTGGCATCTGTTGTATTGCTTATGGGCCAAAGCCTTTTCAGCTGTTGTTCTTGAGATGTTCACTTTCACCTTTAACTTTCTAATCTGTTGGATTGTGTTGAGGGTTTCTGGTGTTATCCACTCTGTACTTTTGGATCCTTCTCCCTAGGGCCTCCTCACAGGTTGAGCTCCAAGCAGCTTTTAGGTGTTCCCACTCCTCATTTATTGTCCATTCTTCCCTTCCTCCTCCGCTGTAGCACTGTGTTTTCCCTTGAGAGGGTATCCTTGAACTTCTTCACCACTTGAGCGCTACTGAGGTATTCAATGTTGTATTTAGCTATTTGGCTTTTGGCCTGGTGGTGTCTCTTCAGCCTTAGCTTGAATGTCCCAACCAGGAGGTGGTGGTCTGAAACTGCGCCTGCTCCCTTTCTTGTTATGACATCTTCCATGGACCTTCTGAACTTTTTACAAATACAGATGTGGTCAATTTGATTTTCTGTGACATGATCTGATGACACCCAAGTTGTTTTGTAGATTGTTTTATGAGGGAATACAGTTTCCCGCAATCACTAGGTTATTGTTAACACAAGTTTCAGCAGACATCTCGCTATTTCCATTCATTTTCCCCACTCCATGCTTTCCCATTTCTGCCTCATATCCCTCATTTTGGCATCCAACCTTAGCGTTGAAGTCACCCATCAGGATAATGAGGTCTCTGTAGGTAGTTCAAGCTGTCATAGAACTTGCCTTGGAACTCATCCTCTCCATCGTTGGTGGGCGCATAGCATTGGACTATGTGGGATTTCACTCTCTTGTTGGTTTTGAAGGTTGTGGTAATGAGGCGAGAGCTGATGGGTGCCCATGACATTAGAGCCTTTCTAGCATCCTTCGTCATCGTGATGGCCACTCCCTCTCTATGCTTCGCTCCCTCCTCTTCCTGTCCGGAGTAGATAATGGACTCCCCGCTGACCAATTTGGTCTCCCCTGACTATGTCCATCTTGTTTCAGCCAAGGCCAGGACTAAGATTGTAGCACACTATTTTGTTTGCAATAGTAGCAGCCTTGTTAGCCTGGAACATGGTTCGGATGTTCCATGTCTCCACAAGGATGGATTTCTTTGGCGTCAGAAGGTGTGTCAGCTTCCCAGTGCCCTTGCGGGTTTGGCTGGGAAGCGTCATGTTCCCCATTCCTCGGGCACCTTCTTCAACCAAGTGTGTAATTTGGCTTTCATTCGTCAAAGTTTCTGTAACTCACACTTTTTTTCCAGGGGTGGGGTAGTTGACCCCACGCTCAACCCCCAACCTGGAGGACCAGGGACTGCTTCGTCTGCCTCCTCACCTGAGACCTGTCCGGTTTGGTTGAACCTACCGGGGATTATGAAACCCCATCTGGCACAGCTCTCAGGATCACTGGAATACACAAGCCTTTCTTCCACGTCAAGGTTGCAGTCCAGGAGAAGATCATGAATTAATGATGCATAAGAAATCTAGTGTTATGGCTGCAAGAAAAGCCCCTCACTTGAGCATTTTCAAATGATCCTCAGTGACTTGCAGATTTGTTGATGATTCATACTCTGTTGTGCTGATGCAAGTAAGAATTTTATTGTTCTATCTGGGACATATGACAATAAAACACTTGACTCTTGATTAAGTAGTATTTTTGGTTGCAGCTTACACAGAATCTTGGAGAAGGTAGGACATCCCGAGGAGTTTGATGCCACTGTTAGTGAGTGGTAACGTATCTCTTTCCGTTGATGAAGTGGATGCCTAGATGTAATCCTCTTGAGCCTTTAATTTGACAGCAAGGAGGAGGAAAAGGCATGGAACCATGGAGCCTTGAAACCGGAACACCCAGTAGTCACATGCAAACTTCACACAGAAAGTAGCTGAGGTCAGGATTGAACTCAGTTCAAAGGAACTATGAGGCAGTTCTACTTGTTGCAACTGATAAACTAGCTATAGTTACAACCTCATCCATGCACACTGTGTTCATACCATTATGTCAGGTGGCTCTTCTTCTGACCCATGGGAATCTGACTACGACTGGAGAGCATGATTATAGTGAGAACCACTGAGTAACTGGCAACATATTAGAGATCACCAGAGGGGATCTGCAGAAATGTATGCGTGCATATATGTATCTGAAGATATATCTCAATTGGCTGCAAAGCAGTTTCTTGCTTTATCTTTGGTTACTGTGTCCTCTGCACCTGAGCCAATGTGTAGAAGGACCATGGGGAGTTTGTTGGATGAGACACAAAATGTAGGCAAACTGCATCACTGTTGGGCACTAGCTCCACACATTCTTCTCGGCTGCTGAGCTGCTGCAGCCAATTATGTAGCCGTGTACTAAAAGAGGGATGTAAGGGTATTGGGTGCATCTCATGCACTCTTTCAGTTATAACTCACTGTCTATCAAGTGAAAGACCGCATGAGATGCCAGTGCGAATGTCATAAGTGATAGGAGCAGAATTAGGCCATTTGGCCCATCAAGTCTACTCTGCCATTCAATCATAGCTGATATATCTCTCCCACCTAAGCCCATTCTCCTGCCTTCTCCCCATAGCCCCTGACACCCATCCATGTCCAAGTCTTGGTAAGTGGGCATATTAGTGCTAAGTCAAAACCCTGATGGACGGAACTACTCCTTAGCACCAGTATACTCCACTTTGATTGTGGGGTTGCTTTGGGTGGAGCAGTGTGCGACACTTGTGTTACATTCTTGGGAAAGGGGTTTGTTGTTTTCTTTGCTGACTTTGGCCACGCATTTAACATGACAATTTACCAGTGCATTGTTGGGATTGGCATCACTATTCTTTTACCCCTCGTTGACCTAGAGGTCTAGTGCATGAAAGAAAATTGGTCAATCAGGACTCCTTGTTCTGTTTTTCTATGAAGCTTCTACAACCTTTGGAATGACTTCCATTCATGGTCGGAAGTAAGCTGGATGTAGTTAGGAGGCTAATCCTTTTAGAATTTAAGAAAGCAGAAAGCAGAGGGTGGTATAATGTTAAGAAAGTGGAAATAGTTGGCACTAAACATGAGATAAATGAAATCAGGGCAAGATTAACTCATTCAACCCCTTGAGCCTGTTCAAGATGATGGCTGATCTTCTATCTCACACTCTTATTTTCATACCATACGTCCATATTCCTTGATCCTGTCAATATTCACAAATCTAGCGTTGCAATTGGGGGAAAAAAAGGTTAAAACAAATCAATGTACACAGATTATGTGATTTAAGAATAACTGAATCCCCGGAGAAAGGCCAAAATGCATGTTGTGAATTGCACATTAGGCCATTTTTAACTTTTAAGTTAAAAAAAATTAAATGCTGTGTATTTGGTTGTACAAAATCCTGCGTATACCTTTTTTGAGATGTGTTGCCAGTGACATTGCAATCCCTCATTAATCATAAATCTCACAGAACTATTTAAGTTGAGTATTTAGGGGCGGCACAGTGATAGAACTGCTGCCTCATAGCACCAGACACCCGGGTTCAATCCTGACCTCGAGTGCTGTCTGTGTGGAGAGTTTGTACATTCCCCCTGTGACTGCGTAGGTTTTCTCCTGGTGCTCCGGTTTCCTCCCACGTGCAGATTTGTAGGTTAATTGGCTTCTGGACATTGCCCCTAGTGTCTAGGACACAGAATTAGTGTATGGATGAATGATGGTCGGTGGGCCAAAGGGCCTGATTCCTCACTGTACCTAAAATAAGTTATTGTATGATTAGTGAGAGAAGTGCCCAGATGTAATCCTCTTGAGTCTTTAATTTGACAGCAAGAAGGAGGAAAAGACATGGAACCATGATGATTTTTTATCATCAATCCTGCATGTAATTTTAGTTTCATAAATACTTTGGTTTGGATCTACAAACGTTAGAGGCTTCCTTGATGAAAGTAGTGATACTAGGAGTTATAAACCATGTCCTTTCATCTTCTCCAGATCACATCTTTGAAAAGCTGACTTCTGAAATGGAGAAACTGGAGCTGGATTGCAAGTGCCTAGGTGGAGGAAAGATTGATCACAACAGCAAACAGAAGAAAATCCGAGTGTTTGGCCTTTCCACGGTGAGTACTTATTGCAACTCCTGAAGGGGAAAGCAGAGTCACTTACACCTTGAAAATAATATCCCATTACGAAGAAGGCCTCTACTTTGTGATATCCTGGGAATTAAGGTTGGGAATGCAACGCAGAGAACAATATCGGCATGTTCATTGTGTGTTGTCTTCCTTTTCTTTCCTGGAATGAGTGCAGGAAAGTTAATGATGGCGAAGTGTGTTGAGTTCACTATTTATTGACAGTACAATAGGTGGTTAATTAAAATCAGCAGCCTGTTCCAGTCGAAGATCATAGTTCATCTGCTAGATTATTTAGCAGGACAATGGCTTCTGCCCTTTTACCATTGAGTGAGAGCAATCTAATGCAGTAACACAGTTGAAGGAACTCAGGCAGTTCACTAATTTCTGATATATTTCTGAATGATATGAACTTTTAGGTTTATATTCAGTCCATGCAGCTAGTAAGGTAAGAATATAAACACAAAAAGCTGGAGTAACTCAGCGGGACAGGCAGCATCTCTGGAAAGAAGGAATGCGTGACGTTTCGGGTCGAGACCCTTCTTCAGATTGGATAAGGATAAGGGAAACTACATATAGACGGTGATGTGGAGTGATAAAGAACAGTGAATGAAAGATATACCCATTCTTTCTCTCCAGAGATGCTGCCTGTCCTGCTGAGTTACTCCAGCTTTTTGTGTTTATCTTCAGTTTAAACCAGCATCTGCAGTTCCTTCTTACATGGAAAAGAATATAAAGTGTTTGCCTTTGTGTGAACATCAGTGCTGCATTAACATGAAGGGGGAAAGTGAATAGGCTGACTCTCAAGAGACCAGCTTTACATATGCCAATGCTGTCCCTGCTTTGAACTAAAGCCAGGGGAAGTGGAGCTGCAGTAGGGATGAGACTGCTATCATGTCCTGATGTGTGCCATTGTCAGATTTGTCAAAGGTTATCTGGTGGTTCCAAAACCCGGAATTTTGTGCTGTGCAGTCAATTCCCAGCAACACATACAATCAGCAGCTGCTAAATGTGGAAAACTGGCATCTTTCCAGAACTCTGTGCTGGGAAAACCTTGAAACTTGACGTTGTTGCAGCTAAGGAATCGCGAGTCAAGGCCTTGGCCAAAGACCCAACAATCAATGTGCCGCCGGGTATGAAGTCCATGTGTAAATTTCTTGAACTGTTTATTTGGTGAAAACCAAGCCATTGTCCAACAAGAAGAATGTCTGGAAAGTATTAGGCATTCTTACACCTCAGGTTTTGAGTTGCCACCTCATTAGCTTTTGGCAATTCATGGTTGGCCTTTATCCCCTCTGGGCTTCAGATCTGTGGGGTACCTTGTTTAAGTCTTCATTGTAGTCCCTTTCTGTATTGTTCTGCTGGATTGTCAGCACAATAAATCACCACAACCCAAAATGAAGGGACATTCAGCCCAGCCAAACCTTTGTATAGCGCACAAACAAGCCCGTCGGCCCAACTTGTTTTGGCCATTTTGGTACGTGACCAGATAGGCTGTTCTTTGCTCTCCATTAAGGTTAATGTTGAGTTGCTGGTCACGTGCAGTGCTGAGGACTAGACTTTGAAAATATTTACATGTGATGAAACAAGAGATATCACATTATCCCCATCAGAGAAGTCCCAGACTATTCCTGGGGAAACATCCCTCCTTTAGAGATTAAGAGGGATCATTTGCAGGCTAGATGCAGGAAGATTAAGTCCAGCAGAGTTTCCTTTAAGACCGAGATTTGAGGTGGTGAGTCATTTGCCAGTTGCTTGTTTTAGGCCCTTGTGGCTAAGGGGATAGAGGGTATGGAGAGAAGGCAGGTACGGAATACTGAGTTGGATGATCATGATGTTTTTTATTTAAGCTCCTGTTCCCTGGGGTTGCTGGCCCTCTTAACTCTTTTATTTTACCATGTTGGCAGTTTTGGTGTGACAGTGAACAACTTTTCTGGATTACGGAATAATTTTGTCGGCTACAATATGCTACTGTTTTAAAATTTGGTTGCAAAAGGCTGCAAAACTGAAAGGTCGTGGTTGTATGAAGCTATAAAGGTAATAAGCTAATTTATATTCCTGCATCCTGCCAAGTTGAAATATCAATTGGTTTTAAGTCCAGATCACACAATAGAACTTGCATTCTATGAACTAGCTTTAAGACACTTGCTAATGTACAATTCATTAACTTGCTATATGTTTTAGCTCAGATCTGAAATTCTTTAGGACATCTCCATTACTTAAATCTCCTCCTCAGTGCAACATCTCCTGGGCTTGTGTTAACTGTGGCTTCCCTGGCACCTTTTCATGGAGGCTTCAGAGTCTGACGAATCCTAAACTCACACAACATCCATATTTATTTGGCAACTGGAGCAGGAACTCCAGCTGGATTTACCCTTCAGAAGCCGTAATGCACAATGAGAGTAAATATAATTCATGTTAATGCCCTCTCTCTTTTAGGGTTTTGGGAAAGCAGATCACTCCATTTCTGTGGAAAAGTTGAAGACTGTGTACAAGGACTATGAAATTACCTGGTCAGACGAAACCAAATAAAAACAACAATTCTCTGGACTATTCTCCATCAAAAAGATCATTGTAAAACCTTGTTCAAGTCGTATGTGTTTCTGGATGAGTTCAATTTAATGGTACAGTTTAGTTGACCTGTGAAGATGCTCAGGGACTTTGCACACTTTGATGGCATTAAAGGGTGACAATACAGAATGTAGTTTGAAATTCTTTGTTCAATAAATGGTACATTGTAAGACTGGCTCAAATATATTGTATAGATTCAACTGGGCTATAATTTCTTTTTATAAATCTCTTATATTTTCTGGTGGAGGAAATGTTTTGTGCTGGTGTTTGTCACACGTATGGATTTCTACTCCATATGTATCTTTTAATTAGGTGAAATATACTTGTCAAAATTCTCCACTGAAGTTATGTAGTTCAGGGAATATTGAACAGTGGAGCAGCTGGCAAATTAAATTTATTTCATTCAATATATTTTGAATTCAAATATACATTACCATAAATATCATGATAACTACTGGGTTGTCATGAAAAATATAATTAAGTCCACTATTGATCTTAAGAAAATTATGTTACCCCCTATGGTCTATGTATTGTGCCAGATCCACAATAGAATCATATAGCATGGCAAGAGGCCCTTTGGCTCAGCTTGTCCATGCCATCGAAGGTGCCCCAGAAATTAACGATTTAGGCAAAGGAATTACCTTTGTCCTTGTACATCAGTAACAACTCCACGTTTGCGGATGACACAAAGCTGGGTGGCAGTGCGAGGTGCGACGAGGATGCTATGAGGCTGCAGGGTGACTTGGATAGTTTGGGTGAGTGGACAGATGCAGCATGTGGATAAATGAGAGGTTATCCACTTTGGTGGCAAGAACAAGAAGGCAGATTATTTGAATGGTGTCAGATTAGGAAAAAGGGAGGTGCAACAAAACCTGGGTGTCCTTGTACATCAGTCACTGAAAGTAAGCATGCAGGTACAGCAGGCAGTGAAGAAAGCAAATGACATGAAAGCAAATGACAATGAAAAACTGACACGGTTCAAAAATCCCACGTGGCAACGGCCTGTCGTCCCGCAGGCGCATTAAGGCCGCACGCAGCGCCTCGACGCCATACGCAGCGTCTTGACGGCATATGCCTAGCGCGTGGCTTTGCATGATGACGTCACCGCCCGGCGTGCCGTTGCGTGATGACATTACCGCCTGACGCCGTGCGACGTCCAAATTCAGTCGGCCCGCCTCCTGTCCAGCTGATTGGTGAGTATGATGTCGGGACCAGCTCCAGACGGCTCCACGGTTGGAAGTGGGAGCAGCCCCGCGAGACCGTACGCCTCAAGCCACCACGATTTGATCGCGCTTGTCGCATGCTGGTGGGACAGGCCCTTAAGTTACAGAGAAACGTTGAACAAGATAGAGATAGGTCTTTATTCTTTGGAGCGCAGAAGGTTAAGGGGGGACTTGCTAGAGGTCTTCAAAATTATGAGAGGGATAGATAGAGTTGATGTGGATAAGCTTTTTCCATTGGGAGTAGGGAAGATTCAAACAAGAGGACTTGATTTGAGAATTAAGGGACAAATGTTTAGGGGGAACTTTACTCAGAGAGTGGTAGCTGTGTGGAATGAGCTTCCAGTGGAAGTGGTGGAGGCAGGTTCGATGTTATCATTTAAAAATAAATTGAATAGCTACATGGACGGGAAAGGAATGGAGGGTTATGGTCTGAGTGCAGGTAGATGGGACTAGGTGAGAGTAAGTGTTCGGCACGGACTAGAAGGGCCAAGGGCCTGTTTCCGTGCTGTAATTGTTAAGTGTTATATAATTTTACATTTACACCAAGCCAATTAACCTACAAACCTGTACTTCTTTGGACTGTGGGTGGAAATCGAAGATCTCGGAGAAAACCCACGGGGAGAACATACAAACTCCGTACAGGCAGCACCCGTAGTTGGGATCGAACCCGGGTCTCCGGAGCTGTAAGGCAACACCCATACCACTGCCACCCTGGGGAATCTTAATTCCCCAACTCTGGGTAAAAGACACTGCGTGTACCCTATCTGTTCCCCTTATGTTCATATACACCTCTATAAAATAATCCCTCAGCAACAGTTTCACATTGCTGGTATTGTTGACAAATACCTCAACTCTCCCATCAGTATCTGCATAAATGCCTTGTTCTACCAGCAGGCCAGACTACCATCCCTGGTAGCACCATGGATGAATGGTGCTACAGACTACATGGCATCAAGTCCACCACAACCATGGAAATGTGCTACCAAATTCCCCCATGGTCATCTGTTCGGCAAAATGAATCGGTATCTCACTCTATATTGAAAACCACTGGAAGCAGGGAGAATAACAAGGGCAAGCGTGTAATCTAAGTGGAAGATTCAATGTCCATCACGCAGAATGGCTCAGTGGCATTTTGCTATCAGTTTTGTGTCTTCTGAAGGACACTGTTACTAGAGTGGGTCTGTAGCATGTTATGAGAGTAATAACACAAGGGAACACACAAACCTATTACAGTTATATTAACCTGTGACAGTGTTAGAAGGAATGGCTAGAATAATTATAATAAAAACAAAATCTTCACATTGAAAATACCTACCATTTTGTTGCAAGACACAACTATCACACAAAATAGGATAGATACAGAACACATTTAACAGTGTGCAAAACTGGTCTTCCATGAGATGCTGAGAACATTTTGCAGATTTAGAATTGTATTTCACTGATGAAATATCATTATACACCATAGGGTCATTATACACCATATTGTTCACTCTGACATTAGCATCATGCCAGACGTCAACCCTGGTTATGGGCCGGCAGTGTGGCAGAGCTAATGGAACACCAGTGACCATGGTCTCTTAATCTGTCCATGTGGGGTTTGCATGTTCTCTTTGTGACCACCCGTTTCCTCCTACTTTCCAAAAAAAAATTTGATAGGTAGGTTAATTGGCCACTCTAAATTGCTCCAAAATTGTCAATAAGTAGTAGAATCTAGAAAGAGTTGATAAAAATGTGGGGAAAATAAAATTGATTAAACTAAGATTGGTGTATAATGGATGCTTGATGGTTGGCACAGATTCCATTGGCCTGAGAACCTGTTTCCTTGTTATATGGTGTGGGGAGGGGGGGAAGGGAAAAGAACAATGGGGCCCAGTGTGGGGGGACCACCGGGAGGAGGGGAAGGGGAGAACAAAAGAGGAGCCGGCGGTGGTACTTTGTAACTATCAGCGCAGTTTGCAATGCAAGCAAAGACTCACTGCCTTGTCTCTGTGACAATGAGGGCATGCTGGAAATAGTACCAGGTGTAAGAAGAAATATGCCTTCCTGCAGAAGCTGGAACTCATGGATAAATATGCGTTGACATGAGAATGGTATTGCCAGCAAAGCAATCTCAACCAATGGATCAGAACAAAGTTTTGCAGAGCTAGTCCATACGTGAATGCTGGTGACAATTAAACAATTAACAAGAGGAGAAGTTCACAGGAATGCCCCGTCCAAAGGCATACCTTCAAGACAAGGAAAGCAGATGTCCAAAAACTGGCAAGTAAGTCTCCCTCCACATACTATTCTGACTTGCAAAAAAATCATGGTAATTGGTTAAAATTCTTGAAACATTGTGTTCTCAAGAGTAATTAGGGACAGGAAATAAGTGCAGGCTTCGACAGTGTGTAGATCCTGAGAACAAAGTATACTTTCACACAATTTGTCAGGTGTTTGGTAGGTTGAAGAGCTACTAGCACAGCTCAGTTAAATATTAAAACTCAAAGGATTAAACATCAGATAAATACCAAAAAGGGACAACCGTTCTAGTGGGGTGGAGTGCCGCCGCAGCAGTAGTAAAAGAGATATATGCTGTGTAATTTCTGTTTATGATAAACCTTTCTGCTTCTTTTTTTGAAGGTAATACACTGGTGCATGGAGCACATTTACTGAGGTTAAACTGCTGCTTGAATTCAGTTTGAACATGGTTTTGGTTGACCTCAGAAACTCTGTCAAATGTTAAACCGTTGTAAAAACACCTGTTTTGTATAACCCGATCAAGGCATTATTACAGCCGGTGGAAATGCTTGTTTCGTTACAACCTGATTTGCAAGTCTTTTGATAGAATCTGCAAATAAAATAAGGAACAATCACTTCCAATGAAGAAACTGACAAGCAAGCATTATTCAAAAAGCATTTTTACAGTTTGTCGTTGGCCAGATATTTTTTGTCAACTCCCATATTGTACTGCAGCATTTGAATGAACAATGATGAAAAGACCACTTTCATGTTACTGGAGCAAAAATATATGCAAGGAGGAATTATTCTGCTGGGCTGCCTCTGGACGCCCCCTTATGATTAATGAAGGAAGTTTAATTGCATGTTAAGGAATTGGCAAGCCTGCTCTTTAAAGTTGGAGCCAATTTTCAATCGAATAAGAGAAGTGGGTTAAATAATGGGAGGCCAGCACATGAAAGTATGCTGGGCAGCAGACTGAGGATGAGGAAGATTGGGTTTTTCTATTTCCTTCAGTGCACGTAAGCAGAGTCATAGTGATACAGTGTGGAAACAGGCCCTTTGGCCCAACTTGCCCTCATCGGCTAACATGTCCCAGCTGCATTAGTCCCACTTGCCCGCGTTTGGTCCATATGAGCTAGCATTTATAGCCTTTGAGAAGGTGCTAATGAGCTGGTTTCTGGAACTTCTCCTGTCCTTGAGGTGTGGGTATACGCACAATGTAAGTAAAGAGCTCCAGGATTTTGACCCAGTGACGGTGATGGAACGGCAGGTCCCACATAGGAGATTAGTGGGCAAAATTAGAGCACATGGTATTGGGGGTAGGGTGCTGACATGGATAGAAAATTGTTTGGCAGACAGGAAACAAAGAGTAGGGATTAACGGGTCCCTTTCAGAATGGCAGGCAGTGACTAGTGGGGTACAGCAAGGCTCGGTGCTGGGACCGCAGCTATTTACAATATACATTAATGATCTAGATGAAGGGATTAAAAGTAACATTAGCAAATTTGCAGATGACACAAAGCTGGGTGGCAGTGAAATGTGAAGAGGATGCTATGAGGATGCAGGGTGACTTGGACAGGTTGGGTGAGTGGGCAGATGCATGGCAGATGCAGTTTAATTTGGATAAATGTGAGGCAAAAACTGGAAGGCAGATTATTATCTAAACGGCGAAAAGTTGGGAAAAGGGGAAGTACAATGGCATCTGAGGGTCCTTGTTCATCAGTCACAAATAAGCATGCAGGTACAGCAGGCAGTGAAGAAAGCAAATGGCATGTTGGCCTACTTAACAAGAGGAGTTGAGTATCGGAACAAAGAAGTCCTTCTGCAGTTGTACAGGGCCCTAGTGAGACCACACCTGAAGTATTGTGTGCAGTTTTGGTCTCCAAATTTGAGGAAGAATATTCTTGCTATTGAGGGAGTGCAGCTTAGGTTTACAAGGTTAATTCCCGGGATGGCGGGACTGTCATATGCTGAGAGAATAGGGCGCTGGGCTTGTATACGCTGGAATTTAGAAAGATTAGAGGGGATCTTATTGAAACATATAAGATTATTAAAGGTTTGGACACGCTAGCGGCAGGAAACATGTTCCCGTTGTTGGGGGAGCAGAACCAGGGGCCACAGTTTTAAGAATAAGGGATAAGCCATTTAGAACAGAGATGAGGAAAAACTTTTTCACACAGAGAGTTGCGAGTCTGTGGAATTCGCTGCCCTAGGTGGTGGCCAGTTTTCTGGATGCTTTCAAGAGAGAGTTAGATAGAGCTCTTAAAGATAGTGGAGTCAGGGGATATGGGGAGAAGGCAGGAACGGGGTACTGATTGGGGATGATCAGCCATGATCACATTGAATGGCGGTGCTGGCTCGAAGAGCCAAACGGCCTACTCCTGCACCTATTGCTATTATCTCCAAGTCAGTATCATGTGTGGCTTCAAGGGTAACTTCCAGACGGTGCTGTTATGACTTCTGCATCCTGTAGATAGTACAACCTTCTGCTACTATGTATTGGCAGTGGGAGGAGTGAATGGTTGTGGATGGGGCGCCTATCAAATGGGCTGTTATGTCTTGCATGATTTCGAGCTTGTTGAGTGTTGTTGATCTGCACTCAAGTAGAGAGTATTCCATCACACTCCAGACTTGAGCCCTGTAGATGGCAGACAGGCTTTGAGGAGATCAAAGGATTGCTAGCCTCTGACTTGCTCTTGGAGGCACATTGTGTCTATGGCTACTCCAGTTTCTGGTTAACGGTAACTCCCAGAATATTGATAGCGGAAGATTCAGTGATGGTAATGCCATTGAATGTCAGGGGGTGCTGGCTGGGTTTTCTCTTGTTGAATATCATTTATACCTGGAACTGATGTGGCGTGGATGTTACTTGCCACCCATCAGCCCAGCCTGGATATTGTCCAGGTCTTTTTGTATTGGGTTGTCGACTACCTCGTGAACCGAGGGGTCATGAATGGTGCTGAACACTAAGCAATTATCAGTGAACATCCCTACGTCGGACTTTATGATTGAAGGAAGTTAATTGATGAAGGAGCTGAAGATGTTTGGAGCTAGGACAGTACCCTGAGGAACTCCTGCACAGATGTTCTGTGGCTGGAATAATTGACCACCAACTACCATAACCATCTTCCTTTGTGCTAGGTGTCAATCCAGCCAGCGGAGGGTTTTCCCTGGTTCCCATTGACTTTGTGTAGAAAGCTGGTTAATACACAAAAGGACACAATGTGCTGGAGTAACTCAGCACATCAGGCGACATCTCTGGACAACATGGATAGGTGACATTGCAGGTCGAGGCTGAAGAAGGGTCACAACTCGAAATGCCACTTATCCATGTTCTCTAGTGATGCTGCCTGACATGCTGAGTTACTCCATTACTTTGTCCTTTCCAATTGACTTCAGTTTGGCCAGGGTTCCCTGGTGCCATACTCGATCCAATGCTGCCTGTTAGTCAAGGGCAGTTACTGTTAATTTACTTCCAAGAGTTCAGTTGTTAGTCCATGTTTGGACCAAAGCTCCATGCGGGGGGGGGGGGGGGGGGGGGGGTTCAGGAGCTGAGTGACTTTGGCAGAACCCAAATTGAGCTTTTGTGAGGCAATTGTTGCTAAGCGAGCGCTGCTTGATAGCACAATCAGTTACCCCTTCCATCATGTTGCTGATGATCGAGAGTAGCCCTATAGGGTGATAATTGTCCAGTGTGGATTTGTCCTGGTTCTTGTGGACTGCACAGCCCTGGGCAATATCCCACATAATTGGGTGGCTGCCAGTAACGCAGCTGTACTAGAACAGGTTGATCAAGGACACAGCATATTCTGGAGCACGAGTCTTCAGTACCACTGTTGGAACGTTGTCAGGGACCTTCACCGTTACTGTATACAATACATTTAGTTGTTTTGTGACATCACATGGACTGAATCGAATTGCAAAAGATAGACACAAAATGCTGGATGCAAAATGGGTGACGTTTCGAGTCGAGACCCTTTGCTGTTTATGAAGTTTGGCATCAAGGTACCAAGCCCAGATTAAAGAGTAGCAATTACATTCTATGCAGCTTTAAGATACTCTTGGTCATACCATTCATTAACTTGCTTAAGAAGGAACGGCATATGCTGGAAAAATCAAAGGTAGATAAAAATGCTGGAGAAACCCAGCGGGTGAGTGCCAGAGTAGAGTATTATTTTCTCCTTGCCCTTTTCTTCCAAGAGCGGCATCTCTTGGGCTTGTGTTAACTGGTTGCCTTTGCGTCACCTTTCCATGGAGGTTTCAGAGTCTAAACATCCATATTTATTTGGTAGCTTGACCCAGAGCTCCAGCTAGACTTACCCTTTAAATATGAGATTGGGCACTCCATTACAAGTGGCCCTGTCATGTAACGGCAGGATCATTCCTCAATTTGCTCCTGGCATATCTTCATTGAATCAGGGTTGATCCATATTCCAGGGTGATGGAAGAGCAGGTGATATTAGTTTAGTTTAGTTTAGTTTATTATTGTCATGTGTAATGAGGTACAGTGAAAAGCTTTTATTTAAGTACTATCTAGTCAAAGAAAATACTTTACATGATTACAATCAAGATGTCCCCTGTGCACAGGCGAAAGGGTACAACTTTTAGTGCAAGATAAAGTCTGATTAAAAGAAGTTCAAAGGTCTCCAATGAGGTGGATGGAGGTGAGGACCGCATTCTGGCTGATGAGAGAACCGTTCAGTTACCTAATTACCTCTGGGAAGAAATTGTCCTTGAATCTGGAGGTATGCATTTTCAGACTTCTGTGCTTCTTGCCTGCTAGGAGTGGGGAGAAGAGGGAGTAGCAGCAGTACTCTGATCACGTACGCAAGCACGCACGCACACCCACGCTCAAAATGAATGCAGAAACTCGGAAGAAGAGGGAGTGACAGCAGCACTTTGATCACACACACACACACACACACAGGGCCGGCCTTAAGCCAATTAGACCAATTGGGCCCCGCGCCTAAGGGGGCCCCACGCTAGAGTCATCTACTCTCAGCTCGGGTAGATCTACCCCGGGTGGAGGGGGGAGCGAGAGTAGATGGATGGAGGGGGAAGAAAGGGGTAGACGGGGAGGGGGGTGTGAGGGGGGAGGGGGGAGGTAGGTCGTTCCCTCACGGTCCCAGGGCAGCGCTCCCACCCCTCCAGTCACCATGCTCCACGCACACACCCCCGGCTCCCCCCTCTCTTGCCCCAGGGAGACACGGTGAACAATAGAGGGAGCGTCGGGCCGAGGGTTGGAGCAACGTTTACAAACCACGGCCTCAGCTCACAACCGTCCGCCCGGCCCTCGGCATCCGCCCCTGCCGCCGGCCCTCTCCCTCCCTTCTCTCCTTCCCTTCCCTCCCTCCTTCACCTCCCTCCCTTCTCTCCTTCCTTTCCTCCTTCCTATCTCCCTTTTTCCTTCTCTCCTTCCTTCCCTCCCTCCTTTCTTTCTCTCCTTCTCTCCCTCCGTTCTTTCTCTACTTCCTTTTCTCCTTCCTCCCTTCTCCTCCTCCCCCCCCTCCCTTCTCTCCTTTCCTCCCACACACATCACACACAGACAACTAACACACACACACAACTAAGTTAGGATGGGGTAGAAGCCCAAAGGGTAGGATGGGGCTGAAGCCTGGACTGGTTTTTCACCAATGGTTATTGGTTTTCCAGAATCTGGTTAATTAAATTACTTTTTTTTTCATTTCACAGTCACTAAAGTGGTATTGTCACTACGTACTTTTCAGAGGTGATCTACAATTTTGTTTGTTACTTGTAGGCGTACATGTCTGCAATTTTATATTAAAATGTAGCTTTTTAAGCGCACATTTTGATTACTTTCCATTCAACCATAGAGATATAAAGTCTATAATAGACTTTATTTCTATGATTCTACAGACCTTGGCTGGGAACCTGGGGCTCACCAAAATTGTTCTCAATTGGGCCCCGCACCTCCTAAGGCCGGCCCTACACACACACTCAAAATGAATGCAGACACTCAGCCTTCCCCAACTCCGTTCTTTCTCTTGCTGTGCTCACAATCCCTGACGCCCTCCTTCCTGCAGAGAGCCACGCGCTGTGCAACCACGCATCTGCACCAGCAGTGGTTTTGTACAGTAGAACTACACCCTGAGTAAGCCGCAGCTCTACATAGTGATGACCACGCAGCCCAGAGGCGAGAAAGGGTAGCTCACCAATGGCAGCAAATTCTGACCCCATGTGTTTCATAATTGAATGCAAAAATGTTGACTTATATTATCTGGAAAGTTACAAAACTATAAAAGGATCAACACTTGAAAAGATCTTCTGCTGCCTAAGTTTTATTTAAAATAACATACTATGTGGTTGAAAAGATTGTCATTGTAGCCCTGCTAAGAATATCTGTGGCAGATATAAGCACCCATTCAAGGCTGATGACAGACCATCCCTGGCACTTGTCACCATTTCCTAATCAGTTCAACTTGAGATTATTTGGTTTCCTAATATGTTTGCATGTATGTGCCCAATATCTGCTTATAACAACTTTGACAGTTTCACAGTGGATTGATTATGTAACAATGGTTATACATTTGACACTTCCATTTCTGGCGCCCAATTCTGCTTTTCACCCCCTAGGCTTAACAGAAGCAGGAAACCCGAGTTAATTCTGTTCAGGGTGATGAAAATGTGTTTACCATTGGAAATCAGCATTTTGAGCCATGCCTTATTTATTCAAAGTGTTGGAAATGTAGTTCTTTATTGTTCATTGCATATTCAGTTCCTGTGTTGTTTTTGGAAAGATCACATTTGTGTAATTCATTTTAAAGTTTTGTTTTCATGTATATAGGTTTTGGAGTTAGTCCAAGAGTGATACAGCGTGGAAACAGCCCCTTCAGCGCAACTTGCCCACACTGGCCACAATGTCCCAGCTACAGTAGTCCTTCCTGCCCGTGTTTGGTACATATCCCTCCAAACCTGTCCTATCCATCTACCTGTCTAACTGTTTCTTAAACGTTGGGATAGGTCCAGCCACATCTATCTCTCTGGCTGCTTGTTCCCTACACCCACCACCCTTTGTAGAAAAAGGTTACCCCTCAGATTCCTATTAAATCTTTTCCCCTTCACCTTAAAGTTATGTCCTCTGGTTCTCAATTCACCTACTCTGGGCAAGGGTCTGTCCGTTCTATTCCTCTCATGGTTTTATATATCTCCAGAAGATCACCCCTCATCTTCCTGCGCTCCAAGGAATAGAGTCCCAGCCTACTCAACCTCTCCATATGGCTCATACTGAAATTATGACATTGAAAATGGACAATGCAGGAACCATAAAGGTGACCAGGTATGGGTCATTTGTAAAGAACATTTTTAGTGCCTTAGCAGCCATATAAGCAAAGCAGCTTATGCAGGCAGAACTTTCAGAGTTGGAAGAAAAACCCATTTAACATCATCATTAGAAATGGCTGCTTCCCAGTTCCCTCCAGCAATGAGCCAGAAATTGCAAGATAGAAGGCAGATGAAACATATATAGAAGCTGTTGGAGTCAAGATAATGGAAAGTCCTATTCCATGACCAATTGAACATTTTTCATCCTCTTCCTGGAAGTCTTCTAACAGCGGAAGTAGAGGTGGGATACACAACACCTTAGACTGAATAAGCGGCACACATTAAAATCGAGTGCCAGAGCATCAGGGAAAATGTAAGTGGTGCAGTGGGGGAAAACTGTGAGTAATATGATGGGGTTGGCAAGACAGTGTAGGTAGTGCAGTGAGGGGAGTCTAGGTGATGTGGTGATCAGTATGAGTGGTGTGGCGGGAGATGATATGAGTTGGGCTGGAGGACAATGTGGGTGATGGGATTTTGTGGGGTAAGTGTGGTGGGGGACATAGTGGGTGGTCGGCATTGGGGCACATTTTGTGTAGTGCAGTGGAGGACAGTGGAGAGGGAGATATATATGGGTGCTGTGGTGGACAGTATGAGTGGTGTGGTCACCCATTCCTTCTCTCCAGAGATGCTGCCTGTCCCGCTGTGTTACACCAGCATTTTGCGTCTATCTTCGGTTTACACCAGCATCTGCAGTTCCTTCCCACACAACAAAATTGAAGTTGAGGCTTTGCCCTTTTTGCCATCAGACACATTTACACAAAGGAGCTGGAATTAAGTGTAAGAAAGAACTGCAGATGCTGGTTAAAATCAAAGGTAGACACAAAATGCTGGAGGAACATGCTTGGAATGGGCGACGTTTCGGGTCGAGACCCTTCTTCAGACTGATGTCAGAAGAGAGGGCAGGACAAAGATAGAATGTAGGTGGAGACAGTAAGACTGGTGGGAGAACTGGGAAGGGGAAGGGGATGGAGAGAGAAAGCAAAGTTATCTAATATTAGAGAAGGCAATGTTCATACCGCTGGGGTGGAAAATACCCAAGCAAAATATGAGGTGCTGTTCCTCCAACTTGCACTGGGCCTCACTCTGACAATGGAGGAGGCCCTGGACAGAAAGGTCAGATTGGGAATGGGAGGGGGAGTTGAAGTGCTGAGCCACCAGGAGATCAGGCAGGTTAAGACGGACAGAGCGGAGGTGTTCAGCGAAACGATCGCCGAGCCTGCGCTTGGGTTCAGCTAAACGATCGCCGAGCCTGTGTTTGGATTCAGCTAAACGATCGCCGAGCCTGAGCTGGGAATAAAGTTTGGAGGAAACAGAGCATCCACCAATACGGTTGTACTTACCACACAATCAAGGTGAAAGAGAAGCTGGGAAGAAGGGAACATTTCTCCCTCTTGATTATGAGAAAGAATGTGGTCATCAAGTGCAGAGGGCTCTGAGTATTGTTGCATGTAATGCAGATATGGCCCATGCCAGCATTCGCTCAAAGTGTCCTCTATTTCAACGATGGTTCAATGTTGCTTCATTTTTTTCACATATACAACAGCACAGTGAAATTCGTTTTGCATATATTACACATGCAGGCTCCGCCATGTTTTTGCGTCATTATTCAAAATCTAGTTCCCGCAAACCGACATCCCTCTCCTCGCCTCACCCTTCATCTGGAGATCATAGATTACGGCTATAACATAATGTCCAAATATCCACAAACAATGGATATTTGGACATTATGTTATAGCCATAATCTATTATTATAATCTAAGATATAGAGGAGGGGGAAGGCGGGAGAATTATCATTGTGTCCCCTGACCCGATGGCAACTTTTGTGTTTCTGCATCAAACTACAGAGCCTGAGCATGTAAACAATGTGCCACTGTGTTCTGTTTCCCATTGACAAAAGATGGGTCTGGCTGCCTGCAGAATGTTCTATTAATTCGGATCTTGCATCACCACTTGTCTTTCATAGAGATTTGTTCAAAGAAATAAATTTGACCACAAGTCAGGCCAACGTCCATTTCCTTTATGCGCGTGTTTGCCTCGAGTGTGGATAAAGGGGCGCAATGATCTTTGCTGAGGTTTATCCTGAGCAATTACACCGCACAGGACTCTGTGCTCGACAGGATACATCCAGGGACACATACAGAGACAAACATCGACTTCTACTGGAGCAATGGTCACTTGTTCAAAGGTGCCCTCTCGTCGGCATAAAATCTACTGGTCTTCCAGCTCAAGGAGTTGTCCACTACCAAACGCTGTAGGTTCTGTGTGCCAGGGCTACTTGAATGGGACATTCTGAAGCTTGATACTGTATGGCTACCAACAAATGCTTACTGATTAAAGCACAGAAAGAGGCCATTCAGTCCATCCGATCCATGCCAGCGCCTAGGGGAGCAGTCCCTTCAATCCCATTCCTCTTACCTCTGTAGCTTATTCTTTGTCACAAGCTTATTACCTCACCTTTGGTTCTTTAGATACTTGCCCATATTACACAGTAATTATGTTAGCCCATTAACTTACTGCACACGCTTGGTATGTGGGAGGAAACCGGAGCACCCAGCAGAAACCTATTTGTTACAGAAAAAATATGGAAACGTTATACAGACAGCATGTGAAGTCAGGGTTGAACCTGAGTCCCTGGTGCTTTGAAGCAGTAGCACTAACAGCTGCATAAAACGCCTGTGGGGAAAGGCCACTGTTCGGGTTCCTTTTCCTGCTGGACACTGAGGAGCTGAACCTCCTAACCCTATTGCTGATGGAATGTTTGGGAAAGAATAACTGATGCTATGTTAGTCAAAAGTGTAGGAAGGAACTGCAGATGCTGGTTTACACCGAAGATAGACACAAAATGCTGGAATAACTCAGTGGGACAGAGAAGGAATGGGTGACTTTTCCGGTCGAGACCCTTCCCAAGAACATTTTGCGTCTATTTTCCATGTTAATCAAATGTAACTTTTGTAAGTGAATCTATTGATATGGCAGGCACTGTGAATTATAAAATGCAAATCTTCTGATTCACCCAAAGAAATGCAAACTAATAAGTATGAAATAGATATATGACTAAATCATCAGATTAGTCAGCTTGACTTTGTCTTTCAAATCAGATAGATGGTTTTTGAAGATATCTCCAAGAGGATTGATGAGGGCATGGCAGTGATTATCTATATGGACTTAAGCAAGGCCTTTGGCAAGGTTCCGCATGGTAGGCTTGGCTAGAAAGAAGATCACATGAGATACAAGGTGAACTGGACATGTTTTTAGTTTAAAATTGGTTTGAAAGTTGTCAAAGGGTAATTATGGAGGGTTGTTTTGAGGGAGATTTGACGGGTGGTGCCGCGAGCCGGCAGCCTCGCCTGCAGCTGTTCGTCCTTTCCACTTTTGTTTGTCTTTAGTATGTCTAAAAGTGTGTTTTAGTATGGGGGGGGGTCGGGGTGGGAATTGGGGGAAACTGTTTTTTAGTCACTTACCTCGGTGGAATGCGACTTTTCTCCTAGTTGCATTTCGCCCTCCCTCGCGGCCTAACAGCTTGGATTGGTGCGGCCTTTCCCGGAGTCGGGTCCAGAGCTTCAGCAGCGGGCGCAGCACGGACTTTCCATCGCGGAGCCGGGCGATCCCTGGCTGGGCTCGCTCGAAGTGCTCCGATCGCTGGCCCGCGGACTACGACAGCCTGAATCCGCGGTCTGCCAAGCTTCTAGCTGCGGGCTCGGCATGGACTTCCCATCGCGGAGCGGGCGAGCCCTTGCCGGGGGTCCCCAGAAGAAGTGCTCCGACCGCCGGCCTGCGGCCTATAACGTACTGAAGCCGCAGTCTGCGGAGCTTCTAGCCGCGGGCGTGGTGTGGACTTTAAGAGCTCCGACCGCCGGCCTGCGGCTTATAACAGCCGCGGTCTCTGGTAGGAAGCGACCGATTCGGGATCTCCAAGCCGCTGAGTGTCCGTCCCGATGATTCCAGCATCCCGACAGAGGGCATGTACATCGGGCCGTCCGTAGCAGCGACTGGGGAGGGTTCATAGCCCCGACCACGGATGAACAAAGGAGGAGGACTGACAAAGTTATTGCCTTCCACCACAGTGAAGAATGTTGATTCCACTGTGGTGAATGTTCATGTTATATTCTATTGTGTATTGTGCTCCTTTGTTTGTATGGCTGCATGGTAAGTCAAATTCCACTGTACCTTAATTGGTGCATGTGGCAATAAATGTGAACTTGAACTCGATTTTCTGATTGGAAGCCTGTACCTGTGCTAGACTGCAGTGATTAGTGCTGGGTCCCCTGCAGTTTGTTATATACATACATTCTTTGGATGACAATGTTGTTAACATTGTTAGTAAATTTGCAGGTTACATCAAAATTGGTCGTATGGTAGACAATGCTACAACAACCACTTTTCCAGGCACAATGAAGGCTCCCTAGTGGTTCCAGGTACTGTACTCACTGGCAGTGTGGTCCCCATGGTTGGGGGTTCCCTTGCCATAGGGATGCCCCTTGCAGTCGGGAACTTCATTGTCATTGGTAGACCGCAACAATTAATTAAAATAAATTAGCAGCCTGTCTGTTGATTTGTGCTGTTCTTTTAAGTGGAGAAATTCAAAACTGCTGCATTTGATCTTGACCTGGCCTACTTCTTGCAAAATGTCGGCACAGTACAATGCGATTTTTGAGGGTTTGGAGGGGTGTGGGCCAAATGCAGGCAGGTGGGACTAGCCCAATGTGCCAATTTGGTCGGCATGGACAAGACATGTTGAGGGTCTACATTGTTCTACAGTTCAATTACTCTATAATACACTGGGCGTTTACAGTGCCAGGGACCCGGGTTCAACCCTGACTGTGCTTGTCTGTACGGAGTTTGTACGTTCTCCCCGTGACCTGCATGGGTTTTCTCTGAGGTCTTCAGCCATTCGATCATGACTGATCTATGTTTCCCTCTCAGCCCCTTTCTCTAGCCCTCTCACCGTAAACTTTGAGATGGTTGAATTTACTCAGTTGATAAGCAAAGTTACCATATGTGCCCATTTTGTTACCAGTAGTCACAAAGTGGAAATGCTGAGAGGTTGCCCAGAACACTGCACAGTCTCTCCAATATACAAGGGAAAAGGTTTCTCATATTGCAGAGGAGCCGGTAATTCACAAACATGCCTTACAGAATAGTCTATGCAGCAAAGTCCCCAAGGAAGAGGGGATGCCGGACCTGGAGGCTGATCCAGTAATTTGATACAATATAAAGGAGAGAGGTGGTCACGCAGCTGCCTTATGGCCCTGTCTCACTGTGCGACTTGACCCACGAGGTACCCCGAGTGAGAGACTCGTGGTTGTGCACGATATCCCAAGTTGATGTTCAAGTGTTTGAACCGAGTTCCCACGGGTATGGTATACTGCGATGTTCCAAGTTCGTCTCCCGTTTACTCTTGAGCTGACAAAGTTCGTCTCCCGTTAACTCTTGAGCTGACAACATCTCCTGAAATGTGACACAGTGTTTCTAACAGGAGTGACTTGATACACACAAATAGACTGGATGGGCTCAACAGGTCCAGTGTCATAATGAAATATGAGGCATTCTGCGGTTCGTCCGTGCGCTTGTTCACGCTGGATATCGGGGCCAGATCTCGCTTTCAAAGTTCATGGTAGAAAACGAGAGGGGATATGAGATGAAGCTTTTGTAGTGAAGAAATGGGTAATTGTGATTGGCTGCATATTTGGCCCATGTGCATTTCTTTACCAAATTCCTAGCATAAGCAGCCCTGCCCGGATCTGTCAGTACCAGTAGTATAAGAACAGGTGGGGACGGGCGGGCAGGCAGCAAGCGGCGGGGACGTTGGCCAGGAGTGGGGGCATCATGTACACATTAGCCAGCTCACCTCATACATGTTGGACACATACATGTGGTGTCCACAAATACACAGACTGTATGTTTACTTGTGTGTGTCTGTCAATGTCTGCGAGTTAAAATACCACTACAGAACTAACAACATATTTGTAGAGGCAGCGGGTCGGCCAAGCCCGGCTCCCCCACCACCGGGATAGACACCAACTACTGGAGCAAACTCAGCGGGATCTCTGGAGAAGTCTGAAGTAAGGTCTCGACCCGAAATCTCACCCATCCCATCTCTCCAGAGGTGCTGCCTGTCCCTCGGAGTTACTCCAGCATTGTGTGTGTCTATCTCCGGTGTAAACCAGCATCTGCAGTTCCTTCCCAATCCCACACTCTCGCCCGGGGGGTGGATGGAGCATCACACGTGGACACATCCCACCCACCACCCCAGACTTGCCCCTTCGGCAGCTCTTTAAAAAAACCGCGTCCTCATGAGACAGAGTGACGAATACGAAGCCACGGGGCAGGCGCCTCAGTAATAAAGGACAAGTGGCAGATCATCGCAGAAAGGCCGAAGATAGACACAAAATGCTGGAGTAACTCAGCAGGACAGGCCGCATCTCTGGAGAGAAGGAATGGGTGGCATTTCGGGTAAGTCTGAAGAAGGGTCTCGACTCCATTCCTTCTCTCCAGAGATGCTGCCTGGTCCGCTGAGTTACTCCAGCATTTTGTGTCTATCTTTGGTTCAGTCTTTACTCGAGCAAAAGAACAGATTATTAAAATTCCCACGGTAGACTCACGAGACACTAAGATAAACGCACGGGCCACTACGTTATTACAACGAGTTTAAATGTTTCCATTTTTAACTTGAACAGTTAATTTGACTCGTGGAAAAAATCAAACATGTTTGATTTTTTTCACGAGTTAACAAGTTTCCCGAGTACCTGCCGTTAGCGCCACGAGTCGATAAGTTGCTCGTGCGAGTTCCGACGTTCCCGCTACGTGATCACCACGAGTGAAATCTCGGGGTCACTCGTGGGCCAACTCGCACAGTGAGACAGGGGTTTGACAGCGAATGCAGCGCCAGAGACCCGGGTTCAATCCCGACTGCGGGCGCTGTCTGTACAGAGTTTGTACGTTCTCTCCGTGACCTGCACGGGTTTTCTCCAGAAATCTTCAGTTTCCTCCCACACTCCAAAGACGTACAGGTTTGTAAGTTAATTGGCTTGGTAAATGTAAAAACTGTATCTTGTGGGTGTAGGATAGTTTTAATGTGCAGGGTTCGCTGGTTGGCGCGGACCCGGTGGGCCGAGGGGGCTATTTCCGTGCCGTATCTCTAAACTAAAGGATGGATGGTGAGAATTAGCTCTTTTGTTGCAAGAGCCTTTTGCAGCCACAATATCATGGACATTCTTTCTGTAAAATAAGGTACATAGCTATCTGCTGCAGCGAGGTGTATTTGCTCCTGGCCCTGTGTGCAGGCTTCACACAATTCTGCATTCCACGCTCTGCTCCTTGCCTATTCGCACTCCACTCTCCTGCACTCCACCTCTCTACCCTCACCCTGTTCTGTATTTTACCCCTTGGCTTTGTTTGAATTCCCCAACTCCACACAATCACACCGTTCTCTAAGATCAACAACTTTTACTTCCTATGATTATAATTTATTCAATAATACTTGTGTTTACAAGATATTGTCCTGATTACATGGCCAATTCTGTCAGTTACCAGCAGGTGGCATGACGACACCATTATGATTTTCAACTTTTTATTTAAGTCCTTTACGTGCTTATAGAGTTGATATACATGTGCCCAGTGGCTGTGGAAACTGTATTTCCACAGGGATAGGGAGGCAGTGGCAAGCCTCAACCACCCTGAGGCTTCTTGGTGTTTCCTGCAGTCACCTAATTGTTTTGCCCCTGAAATACACTGTAAAAAGGTGTGAGAGGCAGCGACCAGCTCCTGCATTTAATGGGTAGTTTAATGAGTCCAGTTACCACAGAAGCATATGCCGCTACTGACTGGAAACCCTGAGATAGTGCACAGTCAATGAGAACTTTGCATCTGCACTCACCAAGGAGAAGGACATGGAGGACAGTGAGATCAATGTGAGGAATACTAATGTGCAAGGACAGTTTGAAATCAAGAAAAATGCTGTGTTAGGGTTCTTGAAGAGCATAAAGGTGGATACATCCCAAGAGCCTGATGGAATCTATCCTGTTATTAAGAGATGCAAGAGCCTTGGTGAAAATCCTTCTTTTTTAATTAGCATCCACAAGATCCTGGAGGACTGAAGAGTAGCCAATGTTGTTCCTTCATTTAAGAAGGGAAGTAGAAAGATCCAAGGAATTATGGTGGTAAACTTCACACTGGGATGATATTGGAGAGGATTCTTCAGGATCGGATTTGCTCCCATTCACAAGAGAATGGGATAATTAGGAAACATCAGCATGGCTTTATATGCAGCAGATCATCTCGAGTTATTTTTGGTGACAAAGGTAATCGATGAGGGAGGGCTGCAGATGTTGTCTAAATGCATGTTAGTAAGGCATTTGATAAAGTCCATCAAGGTAGGCTGACCAAAAGATTAAGATGCACAGGAATCACAGTGGCTTGGTCGTGTGGATTCAGAACTGGCTTACTAATAGAAAACATAGAAACTTAGAAAAATAGGTGCAGGAGTAGGCCATTTGGCCTTTCGAGCCAGAAGATAGATGGTTGTGTTGGAAGGGCATTATTCAGATTGGAGGTCTGTGACTACTGGAGCTCTGCAGGGATCCTTACTGAGACCTCTGTTGCTTGTTAAAATATATATATGACGTGGATATAAATATAGATGGATTAGTTTGTAAGTTTTGCAGACGACAAGAAGATTGCTGGAGTTGCGGGGTGTGGGAAAGGCTGTCAAAGTACACAGTAGAATATAGAACAGCTACAGAAGTGGGCAGAGAAATGTTAGATGGAGTGTAATTCGAGGAAGTGTGAGGTGTCACACTTTGGGAGGTCGAATATAAGGGGCAAGACCCTTTAACAGTATTAATGGCAAGACCCTTAACAGCATTAATGTAAAGAGGAATCTTGAGGTCCTAGTCCATATAGCTCCCTGAAAGTGGCAACACAAGTAGATAGAGTGCTTATGATATGATATGTAGATATAATATGCTTGCCTTCATTGGTCAGGAGATCGTGTATAAGAGTTAGGAAGTCATGATGCAACTTTATAGAAGTTTGGTTAGACCGTAGTTGGAATATTACATGCAGTTACAGCCACCCCATTACAGAAAGAGTGTGGAGGCTTTGGAGAGGGATCCCGCGGGCTGCTTCAGCTCAAGGATTTTTGCTAGGGGATTGGTCCATTGTCATTGTCAAAAACCACTGCTTTTCATCCAAGTGGTTGAGTCATGCCTGTGAGTAGGATTGCTGGTAGTTGCAAGGTATTTGGCTGTGGGCAGGAACAAGATTGCATGCCGATTACAGATGACAACGGCCATCTCGAGTTGTAATCCTAAATACTGGAGTTTAATCATTATTCAGTTGTTTGTTAAATAATTCAAGAGTTGTCATCATTGATCAATCTATCTCAATAGACAATAGGTGCTGGAGTAGGCCATTCGGCCCTTCGAGCCAGCACCGCCATTCAATGTGATCATGGCTGATCATCCACAATTAGTACCCCGTTCCTGTCTTCTCCCCATATCCCTGAACTCCGCTATCCCTAAGAGCTCCATCTAACTCTCTCTTGAAAGCACCCTGAGAACGAGCCTCCACCGCCCTCTGAGGCAGAGAATTCCAAACACACACAACTCTCTGTGTGAAAAAGTTTTTCCTCATCTCCGTTCTAAATGGCTTCCCACTTATTCTTAAACTATGGTCCCCTGATTCTGGATTTTCCCAACGTTGGGAACATGTTTCCTGCCTGTAGCGTGTCCAAACCCTCACCATCTCACCATCTATTTGTTCTTTTATGAAGGAGAACTTCCTGATATCAGTCCTGATATGACTTTTTACTGCTTGAATCTGTGTTGTTGTGTCTTGATCCCACAATTCAGTTCATTATATATTCCTAGTTCCTGTTCAGGGCAAAGAGTGAGTACAGGAGGTGGAATTATCTGTCTAAAGTGGGCTGCACATTACCACAGCTGGTAAGGCTGCTGTGTCACAGTACCAGACACCTGGGTTCGATTCTGCTCTTGGCTGCTGTTTGTGTGGAGTTTTCACATTCTTCCAGTGACTGCATGTGTTTCCTCCCACATCCCAGACACACATGGGTTTGTAGGTTAATTGGCCTCTGGTGGGGAGTCAATGAATAAGTGGGATAACAGACCCAGTGTGAAGCGGTGATCGATGGTCGGCATGGACTTGGTAGACGCAGGGCTTGTTTCCATGTTGTATCTGTGTTTTGAAGGAGGCGGTCAGAAACTAAGTTAACACTGAAACCACCTGTTGCAGAGCATGGCTCTCTTCCAACACAACAGCTAGAGCAATACCATTTTAATTTTGTTAAAGATTCCAGCACCTGCAGTCCTTATGTCTGATTTTTTTTAATTTTGTCTGTTTACATTTTTTTTTTCATGAACACAGTTAATGCAAGTGCTTCAATAATAATTGACTGACATTCCATTATTTCAAAGAAGAACACAATTCGTGACTGCTGGGTTAAAATAAAGAAATTAAAAAACATCTGTGTGGTGCAGTGGAGTTGAAGCAATTGAGCCGGCGGACTACAGGACCCGGCGAACTCCGGATTGCTTTCACGTGATTGCTGCAAAATGCAACATGGAGACACCGTGAGCAAATGTGTTTTTGTCATTTTGTGCTGCAGGTTTGGCGGGGCGGGGGCTTATAAGCACAGCCATTGCGTAAAATTGAAGGGGTTAATGTCTGGTTCCTGTTAAGTGCCGTTCACGGAGAGCTTCCCGACCAGCTCCCCGGTCAGAGCCCCAGGGGATTCCTGGCTGTGCAACATTCAGTCATCAATATACATTGTGATGTGACACTGAAAGGTAATTCTGCTGCACCCATGGGCAGTTATATATCCAGCTCTGATTTATCATTTTATGAAATATTCTTCAAGATGTTTGTCATATCCTAATTGACCCAATCATTGAATGGAGTTAAATGGTTCTGTATCCTGCTCTACAAATTGGGTTGGAAATCCTTGGCTGAAAGGGGAGCTGAAGGTTGTGGTGAATATAAAGACATGTAGTTCTGTTGATCAGTGGGACAGGATTTAACAGGCTGAATGGCATTCCTTGCCTCCTGATCTCGCAGAGGGATAAGGAACAAACGCGGGCAGGGACTAGTGTAGCTGGGACATGTTGGCCAGTGTAGGCTGGTTGGGCCGAAGGGCCTGATTCCATGCTATATCACTCTATGTCTATGTCTATTCCTTATGTTCTTAAGTTTACCGATATAGTCCAAGAACACATTGATATATAATTTAATAACTTAATATAATAAGATATAATTTAATAGAGATGTTCTGCATCAATTATGTTTTTATTTATAACCAATCAAGTTCTCTGGTATAATTACCTTTTGTTTCATTTTTTTTAATAGCAACATTATTGACAAATCACTCAAGATCAGGGAATCATCTTATAATACGTAAAGATTCTTCATGAAGATGACTGTGCAAGCAATTTCTAAGGGGAAAATGAAAACTGAATGAATCTGTTTTAAAACCATGCTGCCCTTCCCAAATCATTGACAATCTGCCCAAGTGATTACATGGAAAGACAAGAGTGTCCAGATGCTGGAATCTTGAGCAAAAACAAAGTGCTGGACAAACCCAGTGGGTCATTGCAGCACCTGTGGAAGGAAATGGACAGGTGACACTTCAGGTCAAGCTGCAGATGGGTCCTGACCCACAACATCATCTGTCCAATTTCCTCCACAGATGCTGCCTGACCTGCAGAGGTCCTCAAGCACTTTGTTTTCTTTTGCACAGGGACAAAGGTATTTGTTTTCCAATTTATTGGGATAAACTGGACCTCGATAAACTTTTGAACACATGAGCTTGTGGCTAATGCAAATCTCCTTGAACTTGTGGGAGAAGTTGCATCTGATCCACCAGTGCTCATAGTGTGAAGTGTACGTGAAAAATATCAGAAGTTACTTTGAATAAACCAATGTGAGCTGCACAACCATTACATGACATTGGATGTGTGGCTTAAATTTCAGGGATGATAAGTGTTTCCGATATTAGCTAAGTCTTTATCGTTGTTTATGATCTTTCTGGAGAAATCTCACGAAAGACCAAAGTGATGTGATACTTAGCATTATTGAAAAAGGGCCTTGCAATTATTCATTGTTCTTCTGTCTAATTGCATTTTCTGTACTTCCCACACCATCTTTAGTGATCTTCAGATAATTGTCCAAATATGTTTCCCGTGGTCTTTCTCTATAGTGATTAGTCTCTCTCTGCCTAACACTATTTAGCAACTTAGCTTTCACTTTACCTTGAATTCTCCTTTCTTAGCTTTGCATATGCAAGGATGCATTGCTATTCGCCAGTGATTGAAAAATATTCAATTTTGTCTACCTCAGTGTGGCTTACCCAAGTCGTCCCTCATTTATGCGAGTCTCTTGACATCTGACACGAACATTAATTCTACTGTCCTCTGAAATCCATTGCTTTTCCAGGTGAGTTTGGCCACTTAAGCTTCTTCCAGGAATCGAAGCTGCCTTTTTCCTATCTAGGATTTTTGATTTCTCTATTATATAGGATTCCTTTCACAGGAATTCCCAGCTTGCTTCATTTCACAATGTTGCTTGAAACAGAACAAAGTAGGATAAATGTTACATTTATGATTTTGCTGCAGGATTGTTATTCCACTTGTCAATTAGCGTTCTTCAAACCTGAGCTCTTGGGAGTTTCTTTTTTTTTACACAGTGCTATATGTGACAATTTTCAAAGATAATTCATTATAGAAACCGTCTACCCTCCTGGTTCAGAGAATATTAAATTGAACATTATGATTCAATTACTGTATGCCTCACCAGATTTCCGCCTCCTCTATCCATAATCTTCAGTTCATTACAAATTCCACTGCTCATGTCCTTTTCCACATTAAGTTCCAGTCAATTGCCACTCTTTCTTATTTGACCTGGATAGCATCAGTCTTATAAATCTGAAAATCATCACCATCCTCAAAAGATTTTTGGATATTAAGGAAATCAAGGGTTATAGGGTTAATGCAGAAAAACAATGCTAAGGTTAGCTGCAATCTTGCTGACTGGCGCAAGGAGTCAAATGGCCTTCTGTGCTTCAATTTATTTTGTTTTCAAGCAGTCTGCACCTCTGAGTGTCCCTTAATGCCACTTTTGGCATTCAAGCCTCCATTTGGCACATTAAAATGCATTGAAGTTCCTGAACACAGCCATCTTCTCCAGCATCCATTTCTTTACCAAATCTCTGCCTGAGATGCACTAATTCGTGAGGTTGAAATGTTCAAAACCCCATAAGCTTGTTGACGTCAATTATTTCTCCTTGTTGCTAAATATTATTACACTGGGGGTGGTAATTGGCCCTCTATGCTGTGATAGTGTTGATACAGCACACATACACATGGTTTATGCTAGCCAATAGTTCGAGGTGCCAAGAGCAGGAAAATATTGCAGAGTTGACAAGTATTGGTGGATAATCTGCTCGCATAGGAATTGTACCTGGCATGGTCATTACCACTGAAGGAATAAGTAAATTCCAGTGCATGTTATCTTGAAATAACTATTTCCTGTGGCTATGTCTCCCACAGTTGCTCTGTGATCTCTGAGGCTATTTAAAACTAAATCCACAAAAACCTTTCAATGACCCCATTCATTGCGTGTACATAGTGTTGGGAGAACTGCAATAGCAACTGACAATAATTAAACACACCAATTTCACCTAGTAACTTAAAAATAAGGTTTGGTTGGCAGTACTGAATTCAGGCTGTTGCTGGAGTGGATGACATCATGGCATGCGTCAGTTCCTTGGTAGGGCAGCTAGTCCTCTGCACCGCTTTATTTACAGTTACATTCCCTTTTCTTGAATGCCAATGCCCTTTCTGCTCCCAGCATCCTCTTCTTGTTCTGCCACCTTCTAAGATTTAATGGGATGTGAATCTTTGGGTCTTTTTATTCTTGTAGCTTGTTTAAAATTGGCCTAATATGTTTACATGGCCTCACTTCCTGTTTCCTATGCAAAGGTATTGTTTCACCCTTCTTTTCATTAATTTCCACCAGCCCATGTCACCAGTCTGCACGTTGCTAATATCTGCAGCTTGTTGTTGTCCACACCTCTTACCACTGGGTGCCAGTGTGTGTACCCAGACAGTTCTATGCATCAGATGCAGACATCCCAAAAACAAAGCCATTGATATTGTGGGTCTCACTTCACGTCCACATTGTTTCTTTTGGCAAGATCTTCCGCTGAAATTGAATCGAACAATAATGTTAAAAATAATGTTGTGGTGTTTTGTCCCAGCATCACGCGCTAAAATAGGATCTGTGGGGTTCCTGAATATGCTGATCACTCCGAAAAACGTCGGGCAATTTCAGCATGACAGCTGCAGAAAGGGCTATGTTCAGCAGGGGTGACATTGCGGCCTCTGATGTGATGTTCCTTCTGAACTGAGTCCCATGCCATCAGTGACAGAACAACCGGCAATGAGGTTTCTATATCCTGAGCAATGAAAACCAAGCCTGGCAGATGCAGTGTGCATGACATCGAGATCAGAATGGAAACCATTATCATTGGCAATTTCAGCATTATCTACTCCTAGATATGTTTTGTGATTGTTCGAGTGCTCCAGTTTATGCTGGTGGATAATTGCAAATGTGCCTTCTGCAATGTACGACAGAATCAGGTGCCTGACTGACACCCAAATGCACTTGGGTGGTGAATACATTGAAGTACCAGGGCAATTTACTGAAGTATGTGATTTCAGCTAGTGATGATTGCTATCATAATATGACGTGGATTCAATCATCTTGAGCATGATAAATGTGTGCCAATAGATGCAAACTCAGGGCTAAAGTGAAAATTATGGCAGAGCTGTGAACTACAGACTGCTTCTGTTGCAGAATTCCCAATCCACCTGGAGCCCTTTGGCCTCTGACCTACCTAGATCCATTTATTCCTTTCTGCAGTGGGTCATTGAGGATTCTGATTTTTCACTCCCCTTACCCACCCTCACTAGCCCACTTCCCAACTTGTAGACACTCCATTGGATTAAGAATTAATCCAAATTTATTTTTTGCACTTGTATCAGGGTTATTCGTTTATTGAGATTTAATTAATTATATACATACGTTGTATTACAGACATTTTATGCTGCTGCAAATAAGAATTCTATTGTTTTATTGTCAGTACATATGACAATTAAACACACTTGTCTTCACTCTTGACAATATCGTCGTTAATGGTGTAATTCTGGTTGGGTGAACTATTGTGGGGCCCAAACATCAGCCCTCAAGCGCTTCCTCATATCTCCTTCGTGAGTTTGACTCCACCACTGAGCATCAGGCCCTTATCTCCCGGACAGTTAGAAATGTAATTTCCTCAGGAAATCTTTCCTTCACAGTTTCCCGCCACATAGTTACCCAACCTTCCACCTACGGCCCAAGGTTCACACAAAGGGCCATCAAGACAGACCCATTCTTTCAGCCTGCTCTTCTCCCACCATATTTTCCTCTGCATTCCTTGACCATCCTTCTCCCCTGGTCCACTCCCTTCCCACTTACGTCCAGAGTTCCTTGGACTTGCTGTTCATATCTCTTGCTATTTTTGGAACATGTTATTTTTCAGCTCCCATAATTTTAATTTTTTGAGTCGTACAACACCGAAACAGGCCTTCAGCCACCGGCTCAGGGCCAAGCATCAGTCTACACTGATCCCATGGGTTACACAAAAAGCTGGAGAAACTCAGCGGGTGCAGCAGCATCTAAGGAGCGAAGGAGATAGGCGACGTTTCGGGTCGAGACCCTTCTTCAGACTGGTCAGGGATCAGGGAAACGAGAGATATAGACGGTGATGTGGAGAGATAAAGAACAATGAATGAAAGATATGCAAAAAAGTATCGATGATAAAGGGAACAAGCCATTGTAAGCTGTTTGTGGTGTGAAAATGAGAAGCTAGTGCGACTAGGGTGGGGGAGGGAGATAGAGATAGAGGGAATGCCAGGGCCCGAGGGCTGAGGGAGAGGTGGGGAGGGGGAGGGGACAGCAGGGGTTAACAGAATTGAGAAAATTCAATGTTCAAGCCCAAAGGATGCAGACTCCCCAAGCGGAATATGAGGTGCTGTTCCTCTAACTTGCGGTGTTGCTCACTCTGGCCATGGAGGAGGCCCAGGACCGAGAGGTCGGATACGGAATGGGAGGGGGAGTTGAAGTGCTGAGCGACCGGGAGGTCGGGTTGGTTATTGCGGACCGAGCGGAGGTGTTCGGCGAAACGATCGCCAAGCCTCCGCTTGGTCTCACCGATATAGATCATCTGGCAAATCTCTCGTTTCCCTGATCCCTGACCAGTCTGAAGAAGGGTCTCGACCCGAAACGTCACCTATCTCCTTCGCTCCTTAGATGCTGCTGCACCCGCTGAGTTTCTACAGCTTTTTGTGTAACCCTCGATTCTCCAGCATCTGCAGTTTCTTCGTTTACACTGATCCCATGTTATTTTTACCACATTCTCATCGCTCCCCCTCAGTTTCTATGTTTTTGGGGTGTGGAAGGAAACTGGAACAGATGGGTAAAACCCACATGGCTGCCAGGATAATGTGAAAACTCTACCCCCAGACAGCTCCAATGGTTGAGATTGAAGCCAGTTCTCTGGGACAGTGAGGTAGTGGTTCTACCCGCTGTCCTTTGTTTCAATGACAGTTGCCTGGAAATGCCCTTTTCGGGATCTTTTCTTTTCCCTGTAAATTACCTTCAAACATACAGAGTTATGATCACTACCTCCAAAATGCTCTTCCACTTACACTGCATCCACTTGTTCTGGCTATATTCTGGTCCAGTGTACTGTCTTCTCTGGTGAGACTCCCAATGTACTGGCAACAAAGTTCTCATGGATGTACTTTAGACGTTCCACTACCTTCATGGTAAAGAAATCTCAGTCAATATTGGTAGGAAGGAACTGCAGATGCTGGTTTACACCGAAGATAGACACAAAATGCTGGAGTAACTCAGTGAGACAGGCATCATTTCTGGAGAGAAGGATTGGGTGATGTTTCGGTCGAGACCCTTCATCAGACAGAGTCAGGGGAGAGGTAGTCTAGAGATATGGAGGGGTAAGGTGTGAAAACGAGAGACCAAGCAGAAGGTGATAAGGAAATGTAGAATGGTTCATTGTCAGTTGAGGGGAAGGTGACGATCAACCATCCTACATTACTGTATCATCGTCTGATTGTCCCTAGTGTGATGGATTGAACTAGTTCAATAATTTAGTTCTATGATACTTTATTGTCACATGTACCTAGATACAGTGAAATGCTTTGTTTTGTTATACAACCCTGGAAAATCGTACACCAGACCTCACCTCGGCAGTACACGAGTGGTCAGCTTTCTGGAGCCTACAAAGTTACAACAAGTGCATCGAACTGTTTCATCTTCTGATGGCAGCGGTGAACCAGGCCGGCCGCACGTGACAGCAAGCAGCCTCCCGGTGACCCTACACCGTGTCCCCCTTCGTTCTCGGCAGCCCCCTGCCGGGTAGCTCTCGGTGGGGGGGGGGGGGGGGGGATCCTTTCTCGATGGTCCACCTCGCTGGCGGGTCCCTCACTCTAGGCAGTGAAGGTCCTGTCGATACTGGTGGCTCGGGACACGTCTGGAGTCCACGAGGGGCATGCCGGGCCTGCTGGCGGGTCTTCCGTCCTCGGTCCCCTGGCTGCGGCGGGCAGGCGGGCCGGACCTTCCGAAAGGATCCTCCATCTTCGTCTTCGGTCCGCGACACTCCCAGTATGTACGGGTGAGATCGCTGGCCAGCGCAGACTTGGTGGTCTCTACAGTCTGTTTCTAAGCTGTATAGTGTCTCTAAACTAAACTAAACACTCACTCCATCCCATCTGAAGATTCTATTCCCTGGAATACCAAGCTCCTATTCCTGCCCTCCTTTGCATTAGCAACAATATGATATTTCCATATGATGATCAACATTCATCTGCCTTATAGACTCTGTATTAAAATGGATGCACTTTAACCTAACCTCTCATTCCTCGCATTATTATGCCCGTAACTGCTCTGTCTGTCAAGTTGACTACATTTTCTTTCTATATTTGACTGCCTCTCTCACTCAATCTCTCCTGTCAAAATGTACATCCACCCTGTGACAAATTCCCCTGGCAGATTATTTTATCCCTGGTAAACCTCCCTGCAATGGATTGGGACATGTTCCAGTTCTGGTGCAACCCATCCAGCTTGTCTAGGTCCCACCTTGACAAGAAACTGTTCCAGTGATCAAGAAATCTAAAGCCTCCTTTCTACATCATCCCTTTTCCTAAACTTTCTTCCCCTATCGTGATGGTCACTGCACATGGACAGGAATTGATCCAGTAATTGCACCTTAGATAGACACAAAAAGCTGGATAAACTCAGCGGGTCAGATAGCATCTCTGGAGAAAAGGAATAGGTGGCGTTTCGGGTCGAGACCTTTCATCAGACCGAGGGTCAGGACACTTTAGATGTTCTGCTCTTCAATCTGCGATCTAGCTTTGTAAATTTATATTACAGAAACTCGGCCCATTTTCCACCTATGTCATTAGTACCAATGTAGATCACAACCAGTGACTGTTTATCTTGCCCCTATAGAATGCCCTGCCCTGACATGGTTAATCCTGGTACAAGAAAGCCAGTCATTTTGGATTTGTGCCTGTCACCACAGAGACCCCTGTGAACATAGCCCCAATTGCTGGGGTCACAGGCTATGAGCGTTTGACGGCACTAGGCCTGTACTCGCTGAGCTTTAAAAGTATGAGGGGGGACCTCATTGAAAATTACTGAATAGTGAAAGGCTTGGATAGAGTAGATGTGGAGAGGATGTTTCCACTAGTGGGAGAGTCTAGGCCCAGAGGTCATAGCCTCAGAATTAAAGGATGTTCGTTTAGGAAGGAGATGAGAAATTTCTTTAGTCAGAGGGTGGTGAATCTGTGGAATTCTTTGCCACTGAAGGTTGTGGAGGTCGTCAATGGATATTTTAAAGGCAGAGATAGATAGACACAGGCGTCAGGGGATATGGGGGGGGAGGCAGGAGAATGGGGTTAGGAGGGAGAGATAGATCAGCTATGATTGATTGGGAGAGTATAGTTGACGGGCCAAATGGCCTAATTCTGATCCTGTCACTTTTGACCTTATGAGGGAGACTGTCAAAGTATACAGCTCGATACAGATGATCTACAGCAATGGGTGGAGAAAAGGCAGATGTTTAATCCATGCATCTGTGAGTGTTTGGGAATGTATGTTAATGGCAAGACCCTTAACAGCATTGATGTACAGAGATCTTGGGGTCCATCACTCCCTGAAAGTGGCAACACGAGTACATGGAGTGGTACAGAGGACATGTGGTATACTTGCTTTCATTAGGTGGGTAATGAGTGTAACAGTCAGGAAGTCATTATACAGTTTTATCATAACTTTGGGGGGGGGGGGGGCATTGCTGCCAAGAGTGATGGTGAAGGCAGATACAATAGTGACGTTTAAGAGGACATGGACAAGCCACAGATATGGAGGGAATGGAGGTGGCATATTTTTTGGCACAAACATTGTGGCCAAAGGGACTGTTCCTGTGCTGTACTGCTCCCTGTTCTCTGAGCACTGTTTGCCTTGCTGGACATCATCTAGAGCACTGCATTTTACAGCTTTTATGTCCCTTTGAAGATGCTCTCTCTAACCTCACATTAACCTATCAATAGGTTGACTTCATCTACAATTTATCTCCAAGCAAATCCAGGCCTTGTCTTGTCCCCATATCTTATCCAATGCTCCTCCATCTGCTCGTAGAGCCATACAGTGTAGAAACAGGACCATCAATCCAACTGGCCCACACTAACCAACATGTCCCATCTACACTAGTCCCACCTGCCCATATTGCTCCAAATCCTATCCTATCCATAAATAAAGTTTTATCCTTCTAGTTTTAGGTTTACTTAGAGATACAGCATGGGAACAGGCCCTTGGGGCCCACCAAGTCCATGCTCACCAGCAATCACCTGTACGTTTATTCTATCCCACACACTGGGGACTATTTACAGAAGCTAATTCACCTACAACCTGCATGTCTTCAATGGTTTAATGGTCCTTTATTGTCACGTGTACTGAGGGTCAGGGAAATTTGATTTACCATACAGCCATACTAAAAAAGCAACAAGATACAAAACTACATAAAAGTTTAAACATAAACAGCCACCGCAGCGTAGTGTGAGAATCCCCAGGGCACACAGTATAAGCGGAGACCCACAACCATCAGTTCAATGTCCGGGCCACAAAAACGCTCCAGAGTTGTTCTGACCACTGTCACTCTCTCTGCAGTCGCCGTCCGCCCGAACAGTCAGAAAGCCGTACACACTTGCACTAGACTCCAGGAAGTTCTCATGGCACGATGTCTCTGCAAACACAGAGATCACTGCACTCACTGCACTCGCTCTGAGTTCTCACCAGTGCTGGCAGCACGTCCTTCTTGTTTTTCAGCGCCCTCACATTCCCCACTCTGATGGAAGGCAAATAACTTTTAACTTATTTCCTCCTTTTTTCCCGCGGTGGGGACGATCGAAACATCCGCAGTCGGCGATCGAAGCTCTCGCAACGGGGCGATCGAGGCTCCCGTGATCTGGGCGGTCGAAGCTCCTGCGGTTGGAGCTCCCGAAGTCGATCCCCAACAAAGGGACGCTGTTAAGCCGGAGTGCAAATGGACATATGATACGTGAAAAGTTGCATCTCCGTCGAGGGAAGAGATAAAAAAAGTTTTCCCCCAGCCCCACATAAAACAAAACTAAAGATACACTAAACATACAAATAAAACAGATTAAAAACAGAAGAAAGGGACGAGACAGGCTGTTGGCGAGGCTGCCACTTACGATGCCATTTGGGGATGTGGGAGCAAACCGTAACATCCGGAGGAAACCCACGCTGTCACAATGAGAACGTGCAAACTCCACATTGACAGCACCTGAAGTCAGGATAGAACCTGGGTCTTTGGTGTTGTAAGACAGCAGCTATAAAGCTACGCTACCGTGTCGCCCCTGCTTTGTTTCATAAACATTGTATTCTCCAATTTTAAGTAATACCCACCCTCCCACACCTACCCCCCCCCCCCCCCCCCCCCCCACACACACACACACACGCACACACGCACACACACACACACACACACACACATACTTAACCCACCACTTTCACCCTGATTTCTTACTTGAAATGATCAACTCCTGAGTTCTACATTTCTCTTTTAGAGTCATAGAGTGAAACAGTATGGAAATAAGCCTTCGGCCCAACTCACCCACACCGGCCCACAATGTCCCAGCTACACTAGTCCCACGCCTGCGATTGGTCCATATCCCTCCACACCTGCCCTATCCATGTATCTGTCTAACCGTTGAAAAAGTTACCCCTTTCCGAACCCTTTTCCTCGATTCCCTACTCTGGGCAAGAGATTTGACATATCGATATATTTCCTCTCATATCACACCCATCCTCCTACGCTCCCAGCCTGGAACATCCTCATTCTTTTCCGAACCCTTTTAAGTTTGGACAATATTCTAAATGCAGTCTCACCTACGTCTTATACAACTGCAACACAACCTCCCAACTTCTATATTCAATACTCTGACTGATGAAGGCCAAAGTGCCACAAGCCTTTTTGACCACCTTATCTACTTGCGACTCGATCTTCATGGAACCGTGCACTTGTACTCATAGATTCCTCTGCTCTACAACACTATCCAGAGGCCTACCATTTACTGTGTAGGTCCTGCCCTTGTTCGATGTTCCAAAATGCAACACCTCACATTTCTCTGTATTAAATTCCATCAACCATTCCTCCGCCCACCTGGCCAATCGATCCAGATCCTGCAGCAATTGTTCACAACCATCTTCACTATCTGCAAAACCACTAACTATTGTAACATCAGCAAACTTGCTAATGTTGCCCTGTATGTTCTCATCCACTGTATATTTTATTCCTCTTCTCTCCCCCCTGCCTCCTTCCACCTAAATCCCTCACACTGGCTTTCAATTTTACTCCTCCTCTTCTTTCCTTATCTGACAGTCTAGTATGGTCCCGACCCAAGTCATCGCCTGGCCATCCCCTCCACAAACATTGCCTGACTCACTAAGTTCCTCCAGCCTTTTGCTTTTGTTTTACTCCAGATTCTCGCACCTGCTTTTTCGTCTGCCTCTATCGTAAATACTACGTTGATTTCTACCAGTTCTGATGAAGAATCTTTGATCTGAACCGTTACCAGATGCTGCTTGGCCCGCTGAGTGTTGCTAACATTTTCAAGTTTTGTTCAAGCTAAAGTGCCTTTTACACCTTGTTTGCGGGACGTCACGCCACAAGGGTTGTGCTAGAACTATGGTTCTCACAAATTATAACAGCATAACTTCACTCTGACTTATAATCCCTGATCAAAGCCATTCAAAGGATGTAAATAGGTAATGTAAATGTGATGTATATAATAAAAAGCACAATCCTCAAATGAGACGAGGTTAGAGACATTTCTTTGTATTTATTTTAGCCAGTTATCAGCAAAGCAGCCAACGTTGTGTTGGATGATGTTTCGAGCAGGACCTGATGGAAGTAAAAAGAAAGCTGTAAATAATCAGATAATAAAATACTCAAAAATCTAGTGTAGACACAAAAAGCTGGCGTAACTCAGCGGGACAGGCAGCATCTCTGGAGAGAAGGAATGGGTGACGTTTCGGGTCGAGACACATCTTCAGACAGTAATAATCTGGTCTTGTCTACATGGAGATGTAAACTTATTGTTTGATGGAGAAAAAAATTTGTTTTGGCTTGATATTGTTAAGCAGATATTTTGAGTCTCTTTAGGGATTAGAAATGTATTTGTTTTCTTGTAAGCTTTACTTGTGGGATGTTGCAAGGTCTATTTTATGCGGATTTTAGGCATGTACAAATGTGTTTTCCTATTTAGTTCAAATGTGTCTGATGTAAACAAAGAGGAAGGAACAATCATATATTCTCTACATGGATCTGATGGAGATAGTTAAAGTTATGAAGTGTATAGGCAGAATGGATGGCGATAAATAATTCCCATTGGTGGAAATGTTAAGAATCAGTGGATGTAGAAGGTCTGAAATATGCTTACGTGGTTTGGTTTAGTTTAGTTTGGTTAGAGTGGAGGCAGATTCATTTGTAGCATTCAGAATGGAGACGATGTGTATCTTAAAGGAAAGATCTTGCAGAGATTTGGAGAGTATGCTGGATTGTTCTAACATGGAACTGTTATGGGCTTGATGGGCCAAATGGTCTCTTTCCATGTTGTGACCATTTTGTGATTTTATTGCACATAGTCTTGATCCCAAAATTCAATGAGGAAATTGATTCCCAAATTCCATGAGGAAATGTATCCATCTACTGCAGAACTCTCCCGCAAACCCTGAGATGACCAGGATGAGGAGAGTGAACCAGTAACCCCACATCTATCCCCGAACATCAAAAGCTGCAGGCTCTGGCCTTTCATCGGACCACTGCTTTTAAATCTTAGTGATAACAAAATGACTGCCATTAGGATTGGGACCAGTATGAGGGGCTCCACTCTCTCACTGATACCAGACGGGCGCCCCCCGATGCTGGTCTTGACCCTTTGGCCAAATGCCACCTGTAAGAAAGTTCACAACTACAGTGCACTCGGTCCAGTCGTGGACTGAAGGCTCTGTTTCTCAGCATACTCTATGGTAGATTGCCACCGTGCGATAGATGGAAGTGCCGCTCCCCTCACTCCCATCCCAGAACCTTGCCTTTTGGTTGTACAGCCACACTTCACGATTGTTGAAGATGAACTTAGGTTGAGAATTTGATCAAACAACAGCAGATTTCTAGAGCTGAGAGCGATGGTTGTATTTTTGAAACCCTATGTCAAGGGACCGCTTTTATATTAGGTTTCCCTTTTCCCATTAACAACATGATGCAATAAATTCACACATTGGCACCCTCGATACAATATTTAGATACAAGAATTTTAATCTTGGATTCCCTGGTAGATTTTGAAAGTAGGAATTTTTCATTATTAATTTTCTTCTCACTTGCACATCAATGTAATACATTGGAATGTATTGAAAATGTTTTACACCTGTATGAGTCAGTCCAATGTCAGAGAAATATTGGAAAATATATTGCGCTTGCTAAGCTGAGGTCCAAACTCGCAAAATAATTTCTATTATGTCCCCTGCAAGGATTTCAGCTTTATTAAAGAAATAAGTTTTGACAGAAATCCAACTACCCTTCATTATTTCTGAGTTGCTGCTGTGCTAAGTGTAAACCACAGAGTCCCCAGGGTGGAGTTGCCCCAGTAACTGGACTTAGTAATTGAATTGAGTGAATAGAACGTCTATGCTATTAACAACCAGAGATGGACATGTTTCTGCTTGGCAGGTAAACCAAACTTGGGCAATTCCCGATTCTCCCTTCACAATTTAACTGAAATGTTGTAGTTCTGTACAATGATAGTTGTGTGCTGCATCTTCCTTAGCTTTGGTACTACAACAATTACTTAATTCCTCCTGATGAGCTACTGGAATACATAATTGTGGGCTATTAAAAATCTAGGATGTACTGTATGACTTGGGTTTCAGCATGGAAGCCAATTCTGGAAAGCCTTTTTCCTATTATTGCTCAAAATTGTTCAGAATCATCCCGTGTGTTTTCCTACATCTACAGCTGTAGGCAGAAAGGTTAAGTAAGTAAATTTATTGGCCAAGTATTCACATACAAGGAATTTGCCTTGGTGCTCCACCCACAAGTAACAACATGACATACAGTGACAGTTACGAATGACTCAGAAAACACTAAACATTAATAATAATAAAACATTACTGATAAAACACCATTGATCAAGCATGTGAACCAACCAAATACCAGCTCAAAGATCAAAGGAAGGCTACAGATTTTTGGCTGTTGAGTAGAGTAACTAGTCATGGATAAAAACTGTTTTTATGTCTGGCAGTGGCAGCTTTGACAATCCGGAGTCGCCTTCCAGAGGGAAGTGATTTAAAGAGTTTGTGGCCAGTGTGAGAGGGGTCAGAGATGATCTTGCCCGCTCGCATAATGATAATTTGGCTGAATTTAGGGGCAAGTCACTTTATGTCAGCTGCAACTTTGAATGTTTGTAAATGTATTTAATTTTTTTTTTTAAAGAGGGTGTAACTTTTCGACTCCCCAAATGAGATATATTTTCTTTCTTGTTTCCTGAAACTGCTCACTTTCTGGCTGAAGTGCCACAGATATTGGCAGCCTAAGTGTTCAGAGAAACCAGATGGGAAAAGTCAGCAGTTTAAAGACACAGATTTCCTTGCTAAACACGGCACACATGCTTGTTGTGGTTAGAAAATACATTCAAACATCATGAGATTTTGCTTCCTTAGCCTAGAAGGAAGGCATGATCGATTGAGACCAGTACTCGCATTTACTGAGGCAACTCTGTACCTATATTGGAGGCGCAGTGGTGTGCCTGTTGAAATGTAGACATCAGCACAAATTCAGAAGCCAAAAAATGCTCTGGTGCCAATAAGGGCAGAATCTATAATGGAAACTTCCTTGTTTTCGGGAATAGACATACAATGCTGGAGTAACTCAGCAGGGCAGGCAGCATCTCTGGACAGAAGAAATTGGTGACATTTTGTGTCGAGTCCCTTCTTCGGAGTTCCCTTAGATCTAGAAAGCTTAGCCCCATGCAATCAGATCCCAGAAATTATTCTACAACTACCTACAATCCTCACCTGATTCATCACCCCCACCCTCCACTGGTCCATTTATCTCAAATTTTCATTAAAATTAAGTTATATTTGAATTTAAATGGCCATCATAGGGTTGGAAATACATTCACTCCCCAACCCTTCAAAATATCAGAACTATTCTCTTGTTCTGATTTGAAAAGTATTTTGGAGGTATTTGGTAGTTGTTCATGTTTAGGAAGTATCTGCATTTTAAGTAAAGACATATTTACGTTTAAAACCAGTAGTTCCTACATTTAATGGTTTCTAATGCTCTCGAACTTTCCCCAGTTTCTGTTCTGAAGAAGTGTCTTGACCCGAAACGTCACCCATTCCTTCTCTCCGGAGATGCTGCCTGCCCGCTGAGTTATTCCAGCATTTTGTGTCTATCCCAATTTCTTCAATCTCTGGTAAGGTGTTTGCATGTTTTCCAGCAATTACTGGATAGCTTGATTATACCCTGTCTCTGGTAGATCACTTGCTTTTATTTCTGAGTCTGCTCGAACACCCCGTTTGAAATGTTTCTGTTTTTCATTCTGGGTGTCATTTGTTATCTGTGCGCAGATAATACTAGTAGTTCAGAAGAATTTATTAACATTCAAATTTAACTTTAGAAAAACTGTCTTGTTCAAGAATCTGCTCAACTTCAGTGAAAGGTTAATCAAAAATTGTTATCTTTGAAATCAATTATGATTTTGGGATGGTGGGTGGCATTTGGAAAAAATGTTTAGCTTCATCTGGGGGATTGGAGTTCTCCTTTCTCTGCATCTGTTGGCCCTCAAACTGATGGGAACTGAGCGTGGGAGGGATGTTTGTTAAAAAAAACAGACACCATTATATTCTTCCAGTTTTTGTAAAGTATGACCTTTTTTTAAAAAAAAAAAGTTGTCTCTCCTTGTGCAATGCAATGCAACGCCACACAAGAAGTTATTTGTGTGCAATTGACTATTTGGAGATTCATGAACGAGTATAATTCTTTCTCTGCCAAGTCTTCCCAATTGTCCATATTTGGTCCATGCTTCACACTAACGTCCACGGCAGTGTATCAATGGTGCGATCCCACCATGTTGCCCCATGCCCAGCACGGACACCACAGTGTACCAAATAACCTCAAAGCAAAGACCAAGTCCTAATTACTTTCATCCTTGCAGTTGACTATAGGACCACAATATTCTGGATTAATACTGCAGTTCCCAACAAGTTTAAAATGTTAAATACTTTGAGTTAATAAAGGCGTCTTCAGCTGATTTCTTCTGGAAAAGAAACTATGATGATCGTCTGCCAGAATGCCTCGCGCTTTTCGACATCCTACAGAACCATTTTTTTGAAAAGCCTCTCACAATAGCTGAATTGTTGCTGAAGTCTTGAAATGTAGTGTTTCATTTTGCAAATAAAGAGTAATTATGGTGGCCTGGCAATGCAGTGTGATTGAAAATAAGTATTCCATCTTACAAAGCACAAAGCAACGAGTGATTAATTTATGCAAATAGGCCTATTTAAAATACTGGATTTTAGAAATAGCTATTTACCTACAGCTATTTACTTAGAGGTTTTCACCCAGAGAGTTGTGAATCTGTAGAATTCTCTGCCACAGAAGGCAGTGGAGGCCAATTCACTGGATGTTTTCAAGAGAGTTAGATTTAGCTCTAAGGGCTAAATGAATCAAGGGGTATGGGGAAAAAGTAGGAACGGGGTACTGATTTTAGATGTTTCCAAGTAAACTGGTCCATCTACAGGGATTATTTATTAGCCAATGGCTCTGTATATGAAGAAACATTAAACATATCCCTCACCTGCTGCCAGGGGGAAATAAGGAAATTGACTGTTAAAGAAGGAACTGCAGATGCTGGAGAATCGAGGGTACACAAAAGGCTGGAGAAACTCAGCGGGTGCAGCAGCATTGTGAAATGAATTTGCTGTGTTGTGCATGGGGTTAGTGCTGAACTTAATCTATTGTTAACTTGTGTGGTTTATGGATGTAAATGTGCGTCTAATTACACATCTTCTGCCTCTGGCATCCTTGGTCTTTGTTTTAATAATACTCCTGTGTTCTCTGAGCTATTTCCATCCCATAAAATTTAAATATATGAATCTCGCAGTTTTGTGCAGCCTCATACAGCATGGAAACAGGCCCCTTTAGCCCAACTCATCCTTAACATTTTCGATTGGTTAGCTCACAAACAAAGCTTTTCATTGTATCTCAGTACATGCGACAATGATAAACTGAAACCTATGTACCTGTCCAAATATCTTCAAAGTGTTTTTTTGTCTCAACCACCTCCTCTGGTTCATTGCATGTGTGTAGCACCCTCTGTGTGAATAGATTGCCCTTCAAGTTCCAAGTAAATATTGCGTTGGTCACAAGAAACCAGTGGCTGTAGTTCTTGATTCCCCAACACTGAGATGAATACTGTGTGTATTAACTTTATCTATGCTCATTAATTTATGCACATCTATAACATCACCCCTCAGTCTCATTTGTTCCAAGGAATAAAGTCCTAGCCTGCCCAACCTCTCCCTAGAACTCAGTTCGGCGAGTCATGGGAACATCCTTGTAATTCTTTTCTCCATTTTTTCCGACGTACTAATGGCATCTTTGAATGCACGCAGCATAGGGAACAAATTGGATGAGTTTATAATGCAGTTAGACATTGGTAGATTCAACGTTGTGGGCCATTCAGCTCATCCAGAAGCTAGAGGATTGGGAAGTTTCACCCAAATTGTTGATCCACGTGACAGACCCTTCTGGCCTTCCAGAACATAAATAATATTCCTCAATTAGCTTGCCAACAGAGTATGATCTGTTACTCAAGGCACAATTTGGGATGATCTTCCACAGGGGAACACTATGGGCATTCTGGGCCCAAATTAAATAAATAACAGTAGGTACTATTGTTTGTTGATGATGCACTGAGAAACTTGATGTTCACAGATGTATCCACTTCAGCACCATTCATACAGTCTGGGACATGTCCTCTACACCACCTCCTCAAATCAATGACCAGCTACTTAATTCAGCTGACATTGAAGGAGAGGTTATTGGCTTGACATCATGCCACTAAGCTCTCAATCTCCTTCCTGCACTCCATCCCAGCATTGTGTGAGATCCAGCCGTCTACGGAGGTGATGTCTACAAGCTTGGAAATGGAGCTAGATCAGGATTTGTCCACACGGTGGTGAATGTAGAGGGGGTATAGTTCAGGGCTGAGGACACGGCCTTGCTGTGTTGAGAATTATTGTGGAGGATGTTTTGGCGTCAATCCTTACCAATCGTGGTCAATGGGTCAGGGGTTCAAGGATTCATTTGCAAATGGAAATATATAGACAAGGTCCAGGAGTTTGGAGATGAGGTTGGATGGAATTATGATATTGAAGGCAGAGCTATCTATATCTATACAAAACTAAAATTGATCTTGTTATCTTCTGGTTTGGCAGTGTTTCTATCTGCGCATAAACAGTTTGCGATAGCACTACGATTTTTTGCCGGTTCACTCACCGTTCTCCTGTGCTGCGAGTGCACCACGTTTCGTTCCAATCGGTTGAATGTCATAAAAGTTAGCGAGGTTTAAAAATGTAAAAAACTGTGGGTGCGCAGATCGATCTCTTCTCCTGCCAGTCGGTGCCACAGGGATTAGTCTCTTCCCCTGTCAATCCCCGGGACGGTCCGCCCTTCCTGCGCCATCGCGTTGTTACTGGAGCTGAGGATGGCCGGCGGAGGTTTCCAACCGGACTTTCGGAGGGAGCCGAAGCAGCCCAGCCCCAAGCAGCAGCCCAGCATTGGAGACCCAACCCAGCATCAGAGACCCGACCCAGCATCGGAGACCCGACCCAGCATCAGAGACCCGACCCAGCATTGGAGACCCAACCCAGCATCAGAGACCCGACCCAGCATCGGAGACCCGACCCAGCCCAGTCCAGCGTGGGAAACTCAGTCCAGCCCGAAGTCGGAGATGTCGCCAAGGAAAGCGGGGAGGAGACTCTGATCCTGGCGGAGGAGAACGACCAGCGACCAGTGCCCGCTGTGAGTCCCCATCGCATCGCCAATTCCAGCCACTACCCCTCTGGTCCCCCTCGCTGGCTCCTCCCCCACTCCCCCGTGATGCCCCCCCCCACCCCCATGGCTCTTCCCCATCTTTTCTCAGAGCTCATTCCCCCCCGCCCACACATCCCTCTCCCCCACAACTCCCTCCCCCCCCCCCCCCCCCCCACAAGCTCCCCTGCCCACAACTAGTTGCGTTATAGCTGTGGTAATAACTGAAGCCTTACACCATGATAAAGGTCCAAAGACATAATTAACAACAGAGCATAGAGAACTTCAAGCTAGCACGTCTCTCTAATTCTAAGAGAACAGGCAGGGAGGATTACTGTAAAGCTAGTGGACGTAACTACAAAAGCATGACTCATAACATGAGTGACACTGATCTACAACACCCCCCCTCCCACATCCCTCCTCCCCACTCCCCCGTCCCATACACCTCCTGCCTACATACACACCTCCCCCCACCCACAACCCCCCCTGCCACAACCCCCCCTCCCCCACACCACCCTCTCCCCCCACTACACCTTCCAGTCCACACCCACCCCTCCTTCCCTCACACCCCACACCCCCCACCCCCCGCCACACACCCCACTTCCCTCCCCCCCCCTCCCACACATGAAGAGGAGGGGGAGGGAGTGCTTGGGGATGAGGGGAAATGAGACGTGTCTGCGCAGCTAGGGGCTATGAGTGAGTGGTGGAATATTGCGTTGGGGCAATGGGTTGCGTTGGGGGACCAGGCCTCCTGTGTGACTGGGACCCAACGGGTCCCACTTAGTCTAGTAGTCAATAAATACAAGCCGGAAATGCATGTCTTTCTTCTCCAGATGTTGCAGGGATAAATATTGGCCCAGGAAAATCACCTGTGCCCTGGACCTGTTGCAGTGTTAATGTGAGGCGTAGGGGTTGATGTGCACCATGACCAGCCTCTCGAAGCTCTTCGAGATGGTGGATGTCACAGCCATTGGGCGGCAGACGTTAAGGCAGACTACCTTATTTATCTTTGGTGATATTGGTCATCTTAAAGCAGGTGGGAATCATACTGGAGTAGGGGAGAGATGAAAGATATCCGTGAATTATCCCGCCAGCTGGTCCCCGCAGATTCTGAGCACACGGTCAGAGAGTTCATCCGGGCCAGCCGCTTTCTGCGGGTTCACTCTGAGGAAGGCTGATCTGATGTCAACGGCGGTGACCATGGGTACAAGTGCACCCAAGGCTGTCGGGACAGGCTAGGTCCGTCCACTGACCTTCTGATCAAAAAGGACAGAATGCATTAAGCTCATCAGAGAGATGCGTTGTTGCCAATGTGACTGCCTGACTTCACTATGTAGCCAGGTATTGCATGCAAGCCTTGCCCTTATCTGCAAGTTTCTGTGTGGTTGGTTTGGGACTAGCTTGGCCAGGATTTGTCTCTTGGCATTCCTTATGGCTTTGGGAAGATCATGCCAACTTTCTTATACAGGTCGGGATAACACAACTTGAACATCTCCGACTTGGTCTTCACTCGGTACTACATAAAGGCAAGTTCTTCTTTTGCAGAAACATTTACATTTGTTAAGATTGAGTGACTGAGTAAACATTGTTGTTTTTGTAGCCATGTAATGCTTATTTCCCATGATGAGGAAAGTGTCTATTATCTCTCTTTTACATGTCGGGCTGATACGATGCAATACCTTTGGCAGACGTAGTGAGTTGACAGTTAGAATTATGCCTTTTTGTTTCTAGAAATATCGCTTTGGTAACTAATTTTCAGTGAAACTCGACAGTATCAGAATTCTACATTTAGCCACATCATTAGAGATTGTAATGAGTCCCCCCCCCCAACCCCCCCATCGTAAATTTTGTCATGTATTGATCAGCTTTGTTGTTAAAAAGAAACCTTGTTCATTTTTTTTATCATGGCAGAATGCAGGATTTTTTTTCAAAGCTTTAATAAGATCTTTGGAGAAATCAAACTAGTTCAAAAGCAGGAAAATGCTATTTTGGTAGTACTGTGAGGAAATGCACGTTGCACACGACGAACTGTGGCACAGTGTCAGGTCGACTTCATCAGTAATGTCTTTCAGTGCATCTCAAATTTGTAAAATGCGTTCTGCCCTTGTTCATGAAGTGCCTTGGAGCTAACAATAAACTATCAGCAGCTGCTCTCAAAACTCACCTTGGTTTAGGCATTCAATAAATACCTCACAATTGCAAGCAAAATTATTCAAGTTAATTTGAAGGTCCTGTTATGTGATAACTACAGATTGCGTTTGTGGGTATTCACCTTATAAAAATGATACTTGGCTTCACAGTTTTTTTCTTCAGTCTTACTGTCAGTAATGATCAAAATGGAGAAACCAGTTCGCATTATTCCCTCTCCACTATACTCTCACGCCATGATCAGGGCATCACACGAGCCCAGGGCATCGAAGATGGTTCAAGCACTCCTATTGTGCTGTCACCAAAAATGATGAACATGCCTAAACTGAGAGGTAGCCTGCATACAGGACAAGATTTTGTTACAGAATTGGCTTAAAATATATTGCTCAGATTCCAAGGACACCCTATCCATCAGCTCTAGAGGCACCTACACCACCCAGACGGCAGAAGTTTAGTCAATAAAAATTTCCCAGCAATGTTGATCTTATCAATAATGCCCAACTCCTATGCGTGATCTTAAAACATACTCCACGGCTGATGTTACTGATCCTGGGACATTTCTGATCCAAGCGGGTCTGTACAATACCAGGTGTGTAATATCTCTGAGTTGCCATGGTGAAATGTGTTTAAAATATGTATAGCTCTAGTTTGGAATTATAGGAAAATATAGAAGAACTTGGTGGCTACTTGGAAATAGACATCTAATGGAAGCTATCAGTATTTGTTTGTAGCCCACTAACAGGCATGGACAATTTGTGTTATTCCTACCTGATGTGGATGTGATTATCACACGTTACTTGTAGGGCTTTCTGGTCTCGGTGAGATGATGATACAATCTGAGTAAAAGATATAATGGGATCAACAACTCTATTCATCTCACTGCAATTTTCAGGGTGCAGATTGTGTATTGAACAATATAAAAATATGGATTAGTGGAAATCCTACTGCCCAGGCAAAAACTAGTTGCCATGTAATGCTTGTTTCCCAGGATGAGGAAAGTATATATATTCTCTCTTTTACATGACGGGCTTAGTGCAATACCTATGGCAGACGTAGTGAGTTGACAGTTAGAATGTGTTTGTAGCCTACTAACAGGCTTGGACAATTTGTGCTGATGTTGACTTGTCGGGTTTTCTGATCTTGGTGAGATGATGATACAATCTGAGTAAAAGATTTAACGGGATCAACAATCCATTTCCAATTCTACCCATCTCAGGATACAGATTATGCATATGCATTGAACAATATATAAATATTGATTCATGGAAATCCTCCCGCCCAGGCAAAAACCAGACAGCTATACTATTTGAAAAGATCATGAACTATTTATATTTGCTGGAATATTTACTATTTCTGGAATATTTACCATTGCTGGAGTATTTTGTTTGCCTGCTGGTGCTATTGCACGTATTGGGAATGTTGTTATGTTTAGCTCTAGTCTGAAATTTTTAATTTTGCTAATTTGAAAGAGTCTGTAGAAGCAACTTCCTATATGGATGGCCTTGCAAAGCTTCGACTTGAAATTAAGCAAGACAACCTAGCTGGCTGGATATCTTGATTGGTAGTAGAATGATGTGCACTGCACATCTATCATTACAAAGGCATGTCTGAAGAAGGGTCTCGACCCAAAACGTCACCCATTCCTTCTCTCCAGAGATGCTACCTTCCCCGCTGAGTTCCTGCAGTATTTTGTGTCTATCTAGGAGCCAATATCACCAACAACTTCTCCTGGACCACCCATAGTGAAGCAACGACCAAGAAAGCACGCCAACACCTCTACTTCCTTAGAAGGCTTAGGAAGTTTGGCATGTCCTGTACAACTCCCACCCTTCTACAGGTGCATCATAGAATGCATTTTATTGGGATGCATCACAGCTTGGTTTGGGAACAGCTCCATCCAAGACTGCAAGAAATTGCAGGGAATTGTGGACACATCCCAGACCATCACAGAAGTCAACCTCCCTTCCATTGACTCCATTTATACGTCACGCTGCCTCGGCAAGGCCAGCAGCATAATCAGGGACGAGGCGCATCCTGGCCACTCCCTCTTCTCCCCTCTCCCATCAGGCAAAAGGTATATGTGTGAAAACGCACACCACCAGATTCAGGGGCAGCTTCTTCCCAGCTGTTATTAGGCAACTGAATCATCCTATGGCAACCAGGGAACATTCCTGAATTACTATCGACCTCATTGGTGACCCTGGACTATCCTTGATCGGACTTTGCCGGCTTTACCTTGTACTAAACCTGATTCCCTTATCATGTATCTATACCCTGTAAATGGATCGATTGTAATCGTGCATTGTCTTTCTGCTGACTGGATAGCACGCAACAGAAGCTTTTCACTGTACCTCGGTACACATGACAATAAAGTAGACTGTACCATCGTCCATGTAATGGATATCCCTCTCATGTCGGGATGCCAACTCGAATGCAAAACGCTGAGGGGCAGCAGCACAGGGAACTGGAGGACAAGAAGAAGTGGCACAAGGTGGTTTTGCAACATACGCTGTCTGGCTCAGTGATCAAATACTTTGGCTATCAATCTACTCCTCAGGGAAACTTCTACAGTGGCTGTAACATGGGTGATGGAAGGTGGCTGACTGCAATGAACAAGATATCGGATAATCTTCCAAACTGGCCCACTCGGTTGGCAATGGCAAGGACACCTTGGGCATGATCAGTGTTGGGAGCAGGGACCGTGTCAATTCCTGGAGAGGATGGATCATTTGTGCTCCAGGGAGCCACCGGCATAAGGTCATAAGTGATAGGAGTAGAATTAGGCCATTCGGCCCATCAAGACTACTCTGCTATTAAATGTGCTTGAGCTAACTGCATCCTGTGTCAGAACAAAATCTTAGAGTGGGAGTCAAGTACGATGAAAGAGGAGAGCGTGGATGTAGATACCGTTACCAGCGGTGCACTTCCCCGTACATGCAGCACGTTCCCCTGCCGAGGGATTAAACCATTTAGCTGCACCTGGCCTCTTCATGCTGCCATCTGAATTGTCAATGTCTGCAAGAAAATAGGAAATGTTCCAGCTTGTGTCCCATATTGTGTTTGGGTGGTGAACTGCCACAATTAAATAGCTACCGGCGTATGCAAGCTGTGAACTGTAAGCGCAGCTTTGTAAAGCTTGGACTGTGCGAGGGTCAGGCAATGAATTAAGTGCTGTGATGCTAATGGTGCTAAATTATTTTATATACTGTGTCCATGTTTGTGGAGCAGCACTCCTGGCATGGACTTCAACCACTACTTTATCTCAGACTTCTGAGCTTATGACAAGAAGGCCTCTGCTGCCTACAGATGCAGAGTTTCTCGTCTTCTCTGTGTCTTGAACTAACTGCATTATCAGCTAGACTGCAAAAGTTTCAGAAAAGAATTTCACATTGGACAAATCTTGCCGTTTTTTGTTGGAAAGAAACTCCTCTCCTTTTAAGAGCTTCAGGCCACTTTTAAGTAACACTGGCATTTTGTGATTTTTTTGGGGCTCCTGCTGATTTGCCTGCAACCAATGAACCTTGTTCTTGTTCTGGGCGGCTGTTTGCAACTACCATTTAAAACAGCAGGGAACAGCAAATTAACATAAAGCCTGCAACACGTTGAGCAGATGTGGGTTAATCCTGTCATGGAACTCGTGTCCATGTTCAGTGCTAGCTAACTTAGTCCTGGTAAACATCGAATTTACTATTGGACAAACAAAGGACAAAGGACATTTATTGTCACATACACCATTTCTGGTGTAGTGAAATTTGAGTTCCATTTGCAGCACACCAATAAAAGTAAGACACCACATTAAAGAATAATTTAACATAAAACATAAAAACAATGGTTATCATTGTGAGGGAAATCAACAAAGTCCTGTCCTCATCTTCTATGTTCACCCGTGGTCGGGGCCTATTTGAGGCCTCCGCAGTCGCCGCAACGGCGGCCCGATGTTTCAGGCCCTCTCGCCGGATGATGGAGCTCTGGCGTCGGGAGAACACTCTTTAGCGGCTTGGAGTTCCCGAACGGCCGCTTCCTGCCCGGAGACTGCGTCTCCCGAAGTCCACGGGCCGCGTTGGTCGGAGCTCCAACACTGGCGATCTCGGCGAAAGATCCCAGGCTCCGCGGTGTTTAAAGGTCAGCGCCGCCCGCAGCTGGACGCTCCGCAACCACAGCTCCGCGATGTTGGAGTCGGCGGTCTCAGCACTCCGGAGCTCCGGAGAATTGAAATAAATTCTGAAAAAATTGTAAACGTGTGGCTCAAGTTTACTTGCTGTTGATGATGATTCTGTTTGAGGGAACTTGCTGCCTACAAACTATAGGTATGCTGCAGTTCTGCCACTCCCCGTGTGCGCGACTTTGGCGCCTTTCAGAGGGGGGCAGGTTTAAAATGCCGTTTTTCTCCATTTCCAAATCGATCCATCTCAGGGGATTTTGTTGCGAAAGAGAAATCGCTCCGACATTTGTTTTATGAAGGTATTTTTAAACTACGCTAGATCATTTATTAGCTAGAGTAATTTAAAAATCATCTTCTAAAGCCGTGGGCGCCGACAACGGGACGGATTTTACGTAGGGGATTAAAAAAAAGTGCACAGTTTTTTTTACATTAAAACGTGGTTCTTAGGAAGCCTTTAATCAAATTTTCATGTTGCGAAAAGGGGACAAAAAAAATATACGAACCGATAGTATTTTTCCTGCCGACTGTGGTTTAAATTCACTGCAAACTGCAACGTTCCAAATCCACCGCGTTCCTCTAAAACCCACTCGCAAGTTGATTTAAATGGCCATTAATTTATGGGAATTAAACACTAAATTCCTTCCATTTGGCTTATAAATTCATGAAAATTAGATTTAAAAATCATGTTATATTGTGAATTATTGTGTGAATGTTATTTGGACACTTAGGCAATTTAAAAATATTTATATTTTCTTAAGAAATGGATAGATGTTTAGATCTAGAAATTGAATTTTGTAATTAGCTACAATTAGGTAACTAACTAATTATATGCTTTAATTTCAGGTCATCCAAGTAAGATTGTTTCATATTTGTTTCAGAATGCTTCAATCTATAATAACTGAAAATTTCATAGTTCTCTTAATTTTTAAGAAAGTTATGGGCTTTTGACTGTCCTAGATCACAGCTTTTGAGTTAAGTCAATGGAAAGGCAATGGGGAACAATATGCTAATTTCCGAGTATGAAAATGGCCATAGCTTTTTTAATATTGAAGATATGAAAGTGAATTAGGTGTCAAATTAAACTTCTTTTTATGCTTTATCTGATGGGATAAATTGCAGACTTGATTTTTAAAATCTCAAAATTTTGTAACATTGATACAAACTAGCTGCAATATTTCTTGCATCTCAACATGAACAACAATTAATTAGTTGTAAGGCAATTTGCTACATACAAAAGTCGTAAAAGGCATTGTTTAGCTACAAGTATTCTTGAGTGAAAAACGGTGGCGCAGGGGTGGAGTTGCTGCCTTGGAGCCAGAGACTGCTTTGATGTGTAGGAAGGAACTGCAGATGCTGGTTTAAACCGAAGATAGACACAAAAAACTGGAGTAACTCAGCGGGACAGGCAGCATCTGGAAAGAAGAAATGGGTTTGATGCTGTATACGCAGTTTGTACGTTCTCGTTGCGTCTTGATTCCTTCGGGTGCTTTGCTTTCCTCCCACAACCCTGATATGTATTGCCCGGAGTAACAACAACCGAGTAAGTAATTTACTAACTAACTTTGAACTTGGTACATCAGCCTAACTTACATAAAATGGCTGCAGCCTTTTACACTGTCCTGGCAGGGTCCCACACAGGCCCCGCATCACCGCCCTCTGGGCAGTGTTCTCAATCTACCCAGCACGGGCGCACCCATGACGTTCCCAGCCGGCAGTGATGCCAGCATGCATCCTCGGAAGTCAGCCATTCAAGATGGTTCAAATCCAAAGACATGCTGGTTTGCAGGTTAATTGCCTTCCGTAAATTGTCCCTCGGATGTTGGGTAGAGCTAGTGTACAGGTAATCGTTGGTCGGCACAGACCTGGTGGGCCTGTTTTCACACTGTATCTCTAAACTCTGCGCAGCTTCTCAGGTGTACACCTACTGCATGGTCTGGGCTCACTCCAGATTGCATGCTCTCCAGTGGGGCCTGGTGCAAAAAAAAAACAGGTCTTTAGTTGTTGACCTGGGTGCCCCCAAACCACATGTTTGTTGCTGGCACAAGGGATCAGTATTCAGACAGGAAAACTTAATCTCAACTGAATGAACAGGAGATGTATGTAAACACAGAGTTGACACTAAGCCAACACACAATGTTCACCTCTTTCTCATTAATATTTAATTACTTTAGTTGGTTAAGATTGCATGATGCTTTGTTAATCCTCATTCTATTCATACACACCACTGTGCTTCTATTTACAAGCTATCATTACAAGGCTATTTCCTCAAAGTAGATTAATTCTTCTCTCCCCTACCCCCCTTCCGCGCTCTCGAAAGGACTTACCGTTACTGTGCAGCCGTTTTATCTTCCTCTTCATCGTGGGGGTGAATTTCAGACAGCGCTCACCCGCTTTCCCTGGCCCCCGCCTTTGCTGTGTGTGTGTGTGTGTGTGTGTGTGTGCGTGTGCGTGTGCGTGTGCGTGTGTGTGTGTGTGTGTGTGTGTGTGTGTGTGTGTGTGTGTGTGTTGCAGCTCGCGGTTTCATCGACCCTCAGCTCGCGGTTTTCTAGGCGAGTGCCCTCGACCTTGAAGATCGAAGACACTCTTCGTAACTCGCAGATTAGGTGACCCAAGTGGGACAGCCCCTTTAGGGCTTGCTTAAAATTGAGAATTCAATGTTCATACCATTGGGTTGTAAACTACCCAAGAGGAACATGAGGTGCTGTTCTTCCAGTTTGTATGGGGCCTACTGGAGGAGGATCAGGAGAGATAGGTCAGTATGGGAATGGGAAGGGGAGTTAACATTAGAAGCTTCAATGGCATTCTGCTGCCCCCCTGACATTGTTTTTGTTTAAACTCCCAATTTAAGGGAATTATGGGCATCTTTCATTTTGTCAAACATGTTTTTCACATGTCAACGTGAGCAATAGTTTAAATTCCATATTGCTGGACTACAGCATAACAACTGATTCCCATTAATGCCTTCTATTTCTTTATGAGCTCGGTTTTGTTTTTTTTCCAGTAACAGGAAGAAATGATCAATTATGGTATAGATAAAGATGGGGGAGACCTGCGAGTTAAAATTCTAAATTGGGCCAAGGCCAACTTTGATGGTATTAGGACAGGAACTAGCTCAAATTAATTGGAGTAGGTTGTTGGCAGGGAAAGGAACATCCAGAAAGTGGACACAAAATGCTGGAGTCACTCAGCGGGACAGGCAGCATCTCTGGAGAGTAGGAATGGGTGGCTTTTCGGGTCGAGACCCTTCTTCAGAAAGTGGGATGCTTTTCACTCTTGTGATGACGAGAGTTCAGGGCATACTTGTTTCCTGGTAGAATGAAGGGCAAGGCAGGTGGGCTGAATGAAGCTAGGATGACGAGAGAAATTGGGGCTCTGATCAAGGAAAATTAGAAGGCATGGAACAAGTATAGGCAGCTGGGATCTACGATATCCCTGGAGGCGTTTTGGGATCTGAGGAGCATGCTACAGAAGGAAATCAAACGGGCAAAAAGGGAATAAGGATAATCCAAAGAGATTTTGTATGTATATTAAAGGGAAAGGGCTAGCAAGAGAGAGAATAAGGCCCCTCAGGAATCAAAGTAGCCATCTCTGCGTGGAACCGCAGGAGATGGGCAAGGTGGTTAATGAGTATTTCTGCTCTGTTTTTACAGTGGATAAAGACATGAAGACTGGGGAACTTGGCGGTCAATGGAAGTGTTTTGAGGGCAGTCAGTAATACAGTTGAGGAGATGCTGAAAGTCCCAATGCATACGAAGGTAGACAAATCTCCCTGGCATGATCAGGTATATGCGAGAACAATGTGGGAAGCTGGTGAAGAAATTGCAGATGCCCTGACGGAGATATAGGAGTCATCATTAAATACACGGGAGTTGCTGGAAGACAGGAGAAGGGTGGCAATGGAGGAGGCCCAAGACACAAATGTCAGTGTAGGAATGACATTTCTACAAGGGGACTTAAAGTGGTTAACAAAAGGGAGATCCAGTAGGCCTTGGCCGAAGGGTGTGTTTCTGTAGTGTATGGCTGTGGCTCTATCTGTTTAAGACATAAACATAGAAACATAGAAATTAGGTGCAGGAGCAGATCATGGCTGATCATCCAACTCAGTATCCTATACCTGCCTTCTCTCCATACCCCCTGATCCCTTCAGCCACAAGGGCCACATCCAACTTCCTCTTAAATATGGCCAATGAACTGGCCTCATTTCTGGGTGCTATCTCTGTTACCTTCTGAATATCTTTGAGATTAAGACGAGAGCTCATGTAATCGATTCAGTTGAGTGAACATCGCAACTGCATCTTTCACCATTCTCTGCCCTTCAGCCTATTGCTAGTATTCTCAATGACCTCGGATCCTTTTTAATGTCAGAGTACACGTTTGTCCTTCAAATCTCCAATAACGATCACAACTACTTCATCACAATTCATTTTTGAACCTCGGCTAATTATGTCCCGCGCCGTGTTGTGAAGCTTTCGTAAATTTCAATCTTATTCTGTTGGAAGGTCAAAAAGTGGGGATGTTTAGCATTGATTGTGCAGTGTGCAGAATTAAGCTTACAACAAAACCAAGACCACATCCAGACAGGGGCTGTTAAGCGACAAATAACATTCCTTCAACGCAAGTGCCTGACGGTGACTAATCCAACAAATGAGAGCCATTATCATCATCACTCATTTCCCCATTTTTAATATTTGGGGTCACTGCAGAGCAGAATCTCAACTGGGCCGGAGATAGTAATGATGTGCTAACAAAAGCAGGGCAGAGACGGTTACTAATTGTAATTTCCCTTCAGCATCCCACTGTTGGACCATTCCATTCTTCCAATGTGCGGACTTTCTGCCTGTGGATACCTTCCAAGAATTAAATATAGATTCATGATTCCATGTAAGTTTTGTTAATACAGAAACAGCCAAGTGACAGTGTGAGACCCACAAATAGGGAAACTACTTGGTCTGATTCCTGGGGTGTGAAATGGTATGTCATATTCCCAGAATGCTGCAATGGGTTATATGAACCATATCTTGGCCAGGTTAGCATTTTCTTTTTGGAAACAATGGGCGACAACATTTGAAATCAGAAATCTTTTCAAAGATGTTTTTTATGAAATACCCTGGACTTGAACTAAAGTGAAATGATTAGCAAGAGTCAGAAAAATCACTCGGAACCTGCCACTACAAAATGACAGCTAGTAAAATTGGATTTAAGAGAGAGTTGGATAGAGCTCTAGGGGCTAGTGGAGTCAAGGGATATGGGGAGAAGGCAGGCACGGGTTATTGATAGCAGGCGATCAGCCATGATCACAATGAATGGCGATGCTGGCTCGAAGGGCCGAATGGCCTCCCCTGCACCTATTTTTCTATATTTCTAAAAGAAAAGTGAAAAGTAACTGGAGTAGAGTTTAAGCCTAATATTAGCAAAGAAAGAGTATGCTCAGATATTGTGAGAAGAGGGAAATTTATGAACAAGAAGTGCAGATTCCATGTGGGAATTTTAAACAATAATTTGAGATATACTATTTAATTCTATGAAGTGTTTTCTAACTATGTGCAAATTGATTACCACATTTCTGAATGCTTCAAGATTTTTATTTTAAAAGCACTCACTTGACTCTGGGGCATGCTGAAAGGGGCAAGAACAACACTGAATAAATGCAGAAGCTTCCTTTTCTATCCAGTTAACCACTGGTCAGATTACAGCTGGCAAGATTCCAAATAGCACTAGTGTGTGGTAATAATATTACTTCAAACATCAATACATGATAATGTTCATTTTATATCCCCTTCCCAGCTCTCCCACAGCCCACTGTCTCCGCCTCTTCCTTTCTTCTTCCCGCCCCCCCCCCCACATCAGTCTGAAGAAGTTCCCGACCCGAAACGTCACCTATTCCTTCACTCCATAGATGCTGCCTCACCCGCTGAGTTTCTTCAGCATTTTTGTCTACCTTTGATTTTTCCAGCATCTGCAGTCTTAAACATATATTCTTAAACATGAATAATGAATTATATAAGTTATGTGTCATGCACATTGAGGTGCCGTTAAGGAGAATGCAAGCAGTTGAGTTCAAAGCTTTCCATTTTGTACAACAAAACCAACCTTTGCTTTGTTTTAGTGGATTTTATTTTGAGCAATGGGGGAATAATAAAAATAATTATTCTGTAAAAGAATTATTTTGTAAAGAACTGGAATAAAGAATGTGCAGTTAATCAACACCATTGCACACTGCCTGGTATCTTAATAGTTAAGCAGCAAATGTTCTCGGATGAATGTTAAAACAGGCATGCAGTGTCAGTGTTCACTGGGGGTGTGTTCTTAAAACCATTTTTCATGGATAAATACTTGCAAACTAACCAGACTTATCCTGTTGACTTTGGCATATATGAACAGACCCTTATGGAGTGGCATCCAACATCCTGATTGCATCAGTAGAATAATTGAAACTATACTGTTTGGATTAAGAACATTTTACTTCTTGCCTTTTCACATAACTGACTTCTCCGGTGTAGGAAATATCCACTGAAAGTTTTGAAGGTAAGGCGAGTTAGTGCTTCATGTGTTTATAGGCGTGGAGACTTAACATTTTTCATTGGATTTATTTTACGATGTCTTTGGTCAAGGTTATTGTTGAAACTTGAAATGTGTGTGTTTTAATGTAACTGTTGAGGAAGGACTGATTTTTTTTTTTACATGTTTCATTCATGCATAAAAAACAAAATGCAATGGCCACTGCCACAACAATTAGCAAATATTATTGAACAATAGTGGATACATTTAATTATTATTAAACATATGATTAAATAGTTTAACCTGATTCTCACTGTTTCAATGTTCAAAGCAGGATCCAGTGGCTCAGAAGTAGAATAAATTACCAATCAAATATTCTTAAAGCAGATTTGTCCACTTTTACAAGAGGATGCTTGTAAAGAAATATAGAGAGTTGTAACCTATGGGGAATATTTCTGTGAATAGCAGGCAACTATAGCCTTGTATACAACGTGGCTGCTTTGGATCAAATCCATATATAAACTACTGTATGTAGTGAACATCTCAATTAAGTCAATCTGGGTACAAATACTTTATTTTTATGCAGTGTGGCTAGAAAATTTACATTTGACTATTAAGTTTAATTTTGACTTGGATAGTGTACTTCTATATAAATTCCACAGTTGCAAAACTCAGACAACATTTTGTATTGTATTTGCATCATTGGCATGCAAGTGTTTCTGTGTTTCTTCTTGCTGAGTCTGGAATGTAGACCAATACAAAGGTTAAGATTTAAATTTGGATTCTGGCAATCCAGATGTTATTCTCTGTGTTAAATCCAAAACTCCTCATAAACTGAAAGGAACTCTTTCATGGCACACTTTGTTTCAAAAGAGCAAAATCATTCTCTCCACGAGTTAGGGAAGGAATATTTTGTTCCGAAGGAGATTTAGTGTCGGGGATAAAAAATAAGGTGCTGGAATCTCATGCAGTCCCTCAGGGTCAAGGATTGCTTTCTTCCACCCCAGTTCTATGGCTTCTGTGGTGACCAATAGCTCTGCAGGCTCTCACGCTCCTGGGTGGATGGATTATTTGGGATATTGTATACCTTTCACACCTTCAATTCGATGACACACAAACCTTTAATCTACTCCATATGTTCCTATTGTGCAGAGTCTGTGCTCAATACTTTCTTGCAAGCATCTCCATTTTGAACAAGGCATGGTTTTTCATGAATTGTTGTGCTTGCTACAAATTTTCTCGAAACTTTGGTAGCATCCATGAAGTAGTTCCCTGTCCTCCTAGAGATCTCTTGCAAAATGAGACTCCAATTTGGGATAGACAAAAAAGCTGGAGTAACAGCAGGTCAGGCAGCATCTCTGGAGAAAAGGAATAGGTGATGTTTCGGGTGAAGATTCTTCTTTGGACAGAGTCAGGGGAGGGGGAAACAAGAGATATGAAAAGGTAGATGGAAGAAATGAATGAAATATAGGCAAAACACAACGATGACCAAGGGAGGGTGGAGCCCAAATTGGTCCATTGTTGGCTGTGGGGTAGGTGACGAGTGGTACAAACAATGAAACTCAGTAGCACAACAGCGAAATTAGTATGATGACTCGGGTGGGGAGGGACGGAGAGAGAGGGGATGCAAGGGTTACTTGAAATTAGGAAAATCAATATTCATACCCCTGGGTTGTAAGCTGCCCAAGCGAAATATGACATGCTATTCCTCCAATTTGCGTTTGGCCTCACTCTGACATTGGAGGAGGCCTAGAACAGAAAGTTAGTGTGGGAATGGGGAGGGGAATTAAAGTGTTTAGCAACCGGGAGATCCGGTAGGTCCAGGCAGACTGAGCAAAGGTTTGTTCAGCGAAACGATCTTAAGGGAGTCGACCCAGTGAGAACATCAAGGATCGGTGCCCAGGCTCAGGGTGTGAATCCTTAGAACATATCAGGGATCTGTATGTACTCTCACAAGATGTTTCTGGAGAGTAGCCTTAATCAGTATCTCTCAGGCAGTTTTTCCAGAGAATATCAAAGATCTTACTTTGCTTCCTGGACGAGCTGAAACAGAACATCATATTGAGGTGTATAAAATCATGAATAGAATAGATTGGGTAGATGCACAGAGTCTCTTGGCCAGAGTAGGTGAATCAAGGACCAGAGGACATAGGTTTAAGGTGAAGGGGAAAAGATTTAATTGGAATCTGAGGGGTAACCTTTTTCACACAAAGGGTTGTGGGTGCATGGAACAAGCTGCCAGAGGAGGTAGTTGAGGCAGGGACTATCCCAACATTTAAGAAACAGTTAAACATGTACATAGATAGGACAGGTTTGGATGATCAGCCATGATCACAGTGGATGGAGGTGCTATCCCGAATGGCCTATTCCTGCATTTATTATATTGTTATTGACTAAACGCTGGCAGGTGGGACTAGTGTAGCTGGGACATGTCGGCCTGTGTGGGCACGTTGGGCCGAAGGGCCTGTTTCCACACTGTTTCACTCTATGACTCTTTGACTCTCAGTATCCATGACCGGGAAATGACTGCAGAGAAAATGTCGCAGATATAGGGACAATTCCATTTACAATGTGAGTCAAATGGCTGAGCTTTTCTGAGTACACAGCAGCACCTAATAAATTCACTACCACAGAGGATTGTGCATGCTGAGTCATGAAGTTCAATCAAAGATAAGTGTGATGGATTTTTGGAATCCAGGTTGTGGGAATCACCAGAAAAACGCTGCTGAGACCAAAGAGTTCAGCTGTAATCTTATTCAATGGCTCAAGGGGCCTTTGATGTCCTCTTCCTATCTTTTATGTGTCTTGATTCTTTTTACCCACCTTTGATTGATATTCCTTAATGCATTTATGCAATAATCTATCAGTCTCAGTTTTGAAGTTTTTGTAGCCAAGCCTGGACAATGTTTTGTGTGGGAGTTCCGGGTCTCCAGTGGTTTGTGCAGTGAAAACATGATGGAAAAACAGGATCAGTGTTATTTCAGCTATAATTATCTACATTATTTATTTCAGAAATGAATATGCTGAAGCAGAAGTAAAAGTTGCCAGTTTCGCATTTTTCACGCGATCTTGCAAGCGTGCACAAAGAGAGACATTGTTTTCTCTTTCAACAATTGCCAGAGATCAAGAGTGAAAAAAGACATCTTCGGAAAAAAAGGTTCTGATAAATGGAAGTGACAAAATGCTTTGTACTTTTTAAAAAACACTTTCCCTAATCTTCCAAATCCCCCTCTTTGGGTTTTTTTTGCAACAGTTGACCTTGTGCAGACTTCAATGTGATGACATGCTCCTCCATGTGGGACCTCTAACATTAGTAGAAAATGCCTCCTTTCTAACTCCAGATCCTCTTAAATCTTAGCACGGCAGATCAAAGTATCAAACATGGAATCACTTGTCATCATTCTAAATTGAAGATGGTGTCAACCATACACTGCAGATGAAATCTTTGTGAAGTTCAGATGGGAACAACATCAAGGCCATTTGTTTGTTTTTTCAGCTGTAACCTCCCACAGTCATTTGTATTACAACCTAACCTGTAGTTTTACATTTCTCCATCGATATGTTGAACCCAGCCCAGAAACTGAGCTAGCTATGGGTTTGAAAATTAAAGTCGATATAAGAATAGAGACACAAGAGACTGCAGATGCCGGAATCTTGGGCAAAAAACAAACAAGAATAGAGTCCAACTTAACCCTTATTACAATTTAATAATCAACCAAACTAACAGCTTGTGTGTAAATTTGCAGTGGGATAAAATTAATAATTAGAATTTCCTTTCAGCTTCTTCAACTTCTTATCTGTATGTTGTCAAAATATACAGATGACAGAGGCCCAACAATCGTTTTCCCTTCAGGTGCACAGATAAGGAAGGGGGAATCATTAACTCAGAAAGGTCACTTTCCCTCAACTCCTGCTGTGAATTTGCCACAGTAGATGCCACAGAATGGGCGGCAGCTGCAGTGACGTACTGAAGTTCACCGGGTAGTCAGCGTGTGAAGAATGTCCATCTGGAGACACCTGTGAAAGTGTGACAGAGAATTCAACAGTTTCGGGAGAGCTGGGAGGGAAAGAAAAACAAAAGCAATCTACTGATTAAACATTTCTAGAATGTATTACTCTTTATATCCTGGCGGAATTACTTTGAATCCAAATGGGCCCCTCTCAACAAATTCAATCCAGTAAAGATGCCAGGTTTCCTGTGTATTTTCCCGTGTGGCTTAACTACATCGTAGGCATAATGTTTAAATGAGAGCAGGTCGCTTCACGACCCACATACCGTTACATTCTTCAATTAACTCACCAGTTGGGGTAGATGCATCAAAGCAGGACAATGCAATATTAAGAGAATTATACATTAAAATATCATATCTGCACTATAAATGTGAACTCCAAGATTTTACTTTGCAAAGCCTTTGATTTTTCTTACCATTTTTATTTCTAACTGTCTGTTGCATTTTTAAGATAAACAATAGCAAGATCCTGTCAAACTATAAATGCAAACTTCATTGTTGGCGAGCGTCAGAAAGGGAATAATGGTTTGGGAACGGGAACTATGGGTGTGTCTTTGTTCAGCACTTTAGAGATTTTGCTGAAAACATTACACCATAAAACTGCTAAAACTAACTTGCATTTGAAAATGCTTTTTCATTTCTTCAAAAATAGATTTTTCAATTATGGAGAGCAATGTCAAGATAATTTTATTTTTAATTGCATGCAATCTTGAATAGGCATCCAATACAGTTTTAAGAAAATGCACTAAAACCATGGCATTTCATTTGCGGTATATCTTAATCTCTGATTTTGGACGCAGATGGTTTGAATTCCCCACTGGCTAGATGAGGCCTAGAGCAGCAGAGTAGAACATTCTGTCAAGGATGATTGCAGGATTCAGATGATAATATTTCTGTTTTGCATTTTCTTTTATCTTCCTTTCCATCTGATTGCTGCAAAGATGGTTTGACAGAAGAATGCAGTTTTTTTTAAACATGTGCAGTAGCATTTTAGTTAAGTGACAATAATGGTTCATAGCTGAATAGTTCTGTGTGGATGGAAAAGTATGAAAGGAATAAACTTTTCCACATACTTGCTGACTGCAAACCCCGCTGAACATTATTTTCACCACAGCGCTGGAAAAAGTATTCTAAATGCAGGAGATGGATTTGTGGTCTTCAGATGATTGTTTTCCACAGCTTTTACTGAACAAATACCATTATACTGTACTTCCATATATCAGATTACACTTTCCCCAGTATACATTTGAACTGCTGAAATGCATGCATCTTTTATACATTGCTTTTAACACTGTGCTGTGAGGCCAAGAGTTTTGAAAGAGCATTCCAAACCATAAAGGTGAAGAATAATATTATTTTATAGACACAAAATAACTCAGTGGGACAGGCAGCATCTCTGGACAGAAGGAATGGGTAACGTTTTGAACTGATCTATTCTCCAATTTCCTTGATCTCCATTCCCTTTGTCCTATTTTCAAACCTTATACTTCCTTATCTATGTTTCTCCCTCTCCCGTGACATCAGTCTGAAGAAAGATCTCAACCCCAAACGTCACCCATTCCTTCTCTTCAGAGATGCTGCCTGTCCTGCTGAGTTACTCCAGCATTTTGTGTCTATCTTCGGTGTAAACCAGCATCTGTAGTTCCTTCCTGCACATATTATTTCATATCCTGGGCTTGATCACTGTGTCACAGTAATTTTACCTGGATGATTTCAACGCTTCCTGCCAGATTGAAGCTGGGCAGTTGGCAGGTTAAAATCCCCTTGATCTTTTACTTGCCAGAAGAATCTTGCCCACCACATCAGAATCTAATAATGCCATTCTGACAGGCGTTGAACAAATGAGAACAGAGAGATTTCCTCCAGATGAATCCAATGGCGGGAATGGTAAATGTCAGACTTTTCCTTGCGGTTCAGGTGCAGTACATCTTCTTTTCACGACTTTGCAGGTGAGAGCCTGCAGTTATTTCCATGAATTTACTTGAAGAACAGGGATCTGAGAATGACATAGGATGATTGAGAGATGACATTTTAAAGATATGCTGAAAGGATTACACTTATTTCCTCATTCCAATCCCTACCAAGGCACCAATTACAATTGAACTGCATCATATGCTCTTTGGTGCTTTGGCATGTTTATGGATGTTCGTCAGGACTTCATTTGATTTTCTCCTCGGCCACAGGGTCTCCAGTATTGACAGGTGTAGGTGCTGTATCCAAACCAGCGAGGTGGCATCTTCAAGGAAACACAAAAGAAAAGTGTACTTTAAAAAAGTTCCTTTACAGTATTTATCAGTGTGATAAATAGTGAATACATGTTTTCATTATTCATGGCAATTCATGGAATGGATCGTTCTCTTCATGGAATTCATTCATATTGATCGCTTGTTGCAAAATTGCTGAACGCTTGTTCTCTCTGCTGTGATATCACCCAAAATGCTGTGGGATTACTGGTAGATCATTCAATCCCACGAGGCAGTTTAGACATTTTGGTTAGATTATAGCTCATATATATGCAGTGTAACTACTCATCTTAATTCCATAATTGTTAATACATGTAATCTAAACGGATGTTCCCTAACTTTAACATCTTGTGTGTGAAGAAGATTGTTTTCTCATTTCTCTCCTAAATTATTTATATACACCAATGCTTTGACTTAGACATACCCAATAGGAGTTTTTCTCATCATATTTCTAAAAGCCATGAAAATAATTGTATTAACATGTTATATTACACTCAGAAATAATTGATGCAATCTTTTCTCCTCAATCTAATACTTGGAGCCCAGGAAATGTTTAGATCACTACACAAGTAGTGTATTCTCACATTAATGTATTCTTTGTGTAGGAAGAAACTGCCAATGCTGGTTTACACTAAAGATAGATATAATATGCTGGAGTAAATCAGTGGATCAGACAGCATCTCTGGAGAAAAGGAATAGGTGATGTTTCAGGTTTTGACCCTTCTTCAGAGAGTCAGGGGAGAGGGCAACTAGAGGAGCGAGAAAAACATGTGAGAGGACCAGAATTAGACCATTCGGCATATCAAGTCTACTCCGTCATTCAATCATGGCTGATCTGTCTCTTCCTCCTAACCCCATTCTCCTGCCTTCTCCCAAAAAGGCACAGAACAAATCAGAATGACACTACACCAATGACCCAGGAGCCCACAATGGTCCATTGTTGGCTGTGAAGGTGGTGATACGAACTGTGGAGGTGGTGATACGAAGAGATACGAACTGTGAAACAAGTAGGACAATTTATAACAACCCAGCAGAATAAATATTGATTTCTCTAATTCCAAGCAACCCTTGCAATCCCTCTCTCTGTCCCTTCCCCACCCTAATCATCCCACTTGTGTTTCAAATAGGCCTTGGTCTAGCTTTCGCAAAACTAAACAAGATCCTTTCTGAAGAAATCTGACGAAGGGTGTTGAACCGAAACGTCACCCATTCCTCTCTCCAGAGATGCTGCCTGTCCTGCTGAGCTACTCCAGCTTTTTGTGTCCATAAACATGATCCTTTGCATTCTACCCATCAAGCTATTAGAATTATATTTTATACTCTAACTGTATACAACCGTGTTGTACTTATAGACCTTAAATTTCTTTGGGCTACAACTATTTCTAGTTTTTAAACATTTATGTAATACTTCAGTTAATCCTGTATGATAATGATCCTGTATAATATATGATCTCACATTTGTCTGTCTTTGTATTACATCTACCGCAGTTTCGCTATTTGTCAAACTAGTAAATATCTCAAGCAATGTTATAGAAACATAGAAAATAGGTGCAGGAGTAGGCCATTCGGCCCTACGAGCCTGCACCGCCATTCAATATGATCATGGCTGATCATCCAACTCAGCATCCTGTACCTGCCTTCTCTCCATACCCCCTGATCCCCTTAGCCACAAGGGCCACATCTACCTCCCTCTTAAATATAGCCAATGAACTGGCCTCAACTACCTTCTGCGAATTCCAGAGAATTCCAGAGACTCACCACTCTCTTTGTGAAAAATGTTTTCCTCATCTCGGTCCTAAAGGAATTCCCCCTTATCCTTAGACTGTGACCCCTTGTTCTGGACCTCCCCAACATCGGGAACAATCTTCCTGCATCTAGCCTGTCCAACCCCTTAAGAATGTTGTAAGTTTCTATAAGATCCCCCCTCAGTCTTCTAAATTCTAGCGAGTACAAGCCGAGTCTTTCCTCATATGAAAGTCCTGACATCCCAGGAATCAGTCTGGTGAACCTTCTCTGTACCCCCTCTATGGCAAGAATGTCTTTCCTCAGATTTGGAGACCAAAACTGTACGCAATACTCCAGGTGTGGCCTCACCAAAACCCTGTACAACTGCAGTAGAACCTCCCTGCTCCTATACTCAAATCCTTTTGCTATGAATGCTAACATACCATTCGCTTTCTTCACTGCCTGCTGCACCTGCATGCCTACTTTCAATGACTGGTGTACCATGACACCCAGGTCTCATTGCATCTCCCCTTTTCCTAATCTGCCACCATTCAGATAATAGTCTACCCTCCTGTTTTTGTCACCAAAGTGGATAACCTCACATTTATCCACATTATACTGCATCTGCCATGCATTTGCCCACTCACCCAGCCTATCCAAATCACCTTGTAGCCTCCTAGCGTCCTCCTCACGCCTAACACTACTCCCCAGCTTAGTGTCATCCGCAAACTTGGAGATGTTGCATTCAATTCCCTCGTCCAAATCATTAATATATATTGTACATAGCTGGGGTCCCAGCACTGAGCCTTGCGGTACCCCACTAGTCACTGCCTGCCATTCTGAAAAGGACCCGTTTACTCCTACCCTTTGCTTTCTGTCTGCCAGCCAGTTCTCTATCCACATCAATACTGAACCCCCAATACCATGTGCTTTATGTTTGTATACTAATCTCTTATGTGGGACCTTGTCGAAAGCCTTCTGAAAGTCTAGATATAACTAGATATAATGTGCTGCTATCCCATCTTTAATAACTGACTCTAGCAGTTTCCCCACTACCGATGTTAGACTAACTGGTCTGTAATTCCCTGTTTTCTCTCTCCCTCTTTTTTTAAAAAGTGGGGTTACATTAGCTACCCTCCAATCCTCAGGAACTACTCCAGAATGTAAGGAGTTTTGAAAAATTATCACTAATGCATCCACTATTTCTGTGGCTACTTCCTCGAATACTCTGGGATGCAGACTATCTGACCCTGGGGATTTATCGGAACTTTAATCCATCAATTTACCCAACACCACTTCCCGGCTAACCTGGATTTCACTCAGTTCCTCCATCTTATTTGACCCCCGGTCCCCTGCTATTTCCGGCAGATTATTTATGTCTTCCTTAGTGAAGTCAGAACCAAAGTAGTTATTCAATTGGTCTGCCATGTCCTTGTTCCCCATGATCAATTCACCTGTTTCTGACTGCAAGGAACCTACATTGGTTTTGACTAATCTCTTTCTCTTCACATATCTATAAAGACTTTTGCAGTCAGTTTTTATGTTCCTTGCCAGTTTTCTTTCATAATCTATTTTCTCTTTCCTAATTAAGCCCTTTGTCCTTCTCTGCTGGACTCTGAATTTCTCCCAGTCCTCTGGTAGGCTGCTTTTCCTGGCTAATTTGTATGCTTCATCTTTTGTTTTTATACTATCCCTGATTTCCCTTGTTGTCCATGGATGCAGTACCTTCCCTGATTTATTCTTTTGCTAAACTGGGATGAACAATTTTTTTTTTTTTTGTTTTTTTGTTTTTTTTTGCTTTTTTTGCCGCCAAAGTGGATTTTTTGTTTGTTTATTTTTGTTAGAAGTAAGTACAATAGTCTGGTACTTAATACATAATACATAAATACATATTTTCATTCTTGTACAACTTCATACTTTTGGTTCAATAATAAAAGAACAGTGAGAGAAAAATAAATGAAGAGTGTCGAAATAGTTCGACAAGCGAGTAGAAACAGAAAGCAAAAGAAATAAAGGACAGAGATGAGAAGTTAAAAGATTGAAAGAAAAGGAAAAAGTTAAGAAAAGAGAGATTAGGAGAGATCTATCTATCTCATATTTTTGCCCATCCGTCACCCAGTTCTAAACCATTTAATTTCTAAGGTTATGTTATGTTGCACCATATGCTTGTAAAAAGTTGATAAAAGGAGACCAAATCTTTAAGAATTGGTCTACTTTGCCTTTTAGGAGGAATCTCATTTCTTCAAGATGTAGCGTTTCAGACATGTTTGAGATCCACATTTTGAATGTTGGCGTAGGTGCGTTTTTCCAAAATTTAAGTATATGTTTTTTTGCTGTTATTAGACCATAATTAAGAAAAGCTTCTTGGAATATAGTTAGTTTACTTCCCTCTTCCATTGATCCAAAGATAATCAATTCTGTATTGGGGTTCAATTTTGTGTTAAATAGTTTTGTAAAAATTCCAAAAATTTCATTCCAAAATTTATACAGTTTTGTACAAGAGACAAAGGAATGTGCTATAGTGGCATTTTGAGTTAGACATTTGTCGCAGATGGGGGAAACATTTGAAAATATTTTATTCAGTCTTGTTTTCGAATAATATAATCTATGTAAAATTTTAAATTGAATTGGGTTATGTCTTACATTCATTGAACATTTGTTTACATATAATAATTTTTTATCCCATCTGGATGAACAATTGTTGTAGTTCATCCATGCAGTCTTTAAATACCTTCCATTACACATCCACTGTCAACCCTTTAAGAATCACTTGCCAGTCTATCTTGGCCAATTCAGGTATCATACCTTCAAAGTTACCTTTGTTTAAGTTCAGAACCCTTGTTTCTGACTTAATTATGTCACTCTCCATCCTAATGAAGAACTCAACCATATTATGGTCACTCTTGCCCAAGGGGCCATGCACAACAAGACTGCTAACTAACCTTTCCTCATTACTCAATACCCAGTCTATCTCTCGTTTCTCTGCTCTTAGATGCAGTCTCACATGTTGGTTTAGAAAACTATCCTGCATACATTCCAAGAAATCCTCTTCCTCAGCACCCCTGCCCATTTGATTCACCCAATCTATATGTAGATTGAAGTCACCCATTATAACTGTTTTACCCTTGTTGCACGCATTTCTAATTTCCTGTTTGATGCCACCCCCAACTCCACACTACTGTTAGGTGGCCTGTACACAACTCCCACTAGCGTTTTCTGCCCCTTAGAGTTTCGCAGCTCTACCCATATCGATTCCACATCCTCCAAGCTAATGTCCTTCCTTTCCATTGCATTAATCTCCTCTCTCACCAGCAATGCTACCCCACCTCCTTTTCCTTTCTGTCTATCCCTCCTGAATATTGAATATCCCTGGATGTTCAGCTCCCAGCCTTGGTCCCCGTGGAGCCATGTCTCTGTGATCCCAACTATAGCATAGTCATTAATAGCTATCTGCACATTCAACTTGTCCACCTTATTACGAATGCTCCTCGCATTGAGACACAAAGCCTTCAGGCTTGTTTTTACAAAACTCTTACTCCTTATACAATTATGTTGACAAGTGGCCCCTTTTGATTTTTGCCCTGGATTTGTCTGCCTGCCACTATTAATTTTCACCTTGCTACCGATTGCTTCTACCCTCATTTTATACCCCTCTTTCTCTATGCTCACACATTTAAGAAACCCATCACCTCTTATTCTCTGTTTATTATTTTTTCTTCAATCCTTTCTACATGTTGGGTCTGAGTGCTTCCCTTCTCTGCCTCCTGCCTCAGACTCTGTCTACTAGCTTTCTCTGTTTGAGTCCCTGACCCCCAACCGTTCTAGTTTAAAGTCCCCCCAGTAGCCTTTGCAAATTTCCCCGCCAGGATACTGGTCCACCTCGGGTTCAAGTGCAACGCGTCCCTTTTTATACAGGTCACTCCTTCCCCAAAAGAGGTTCCAATGATCCAGAAACTTGAATCCCTGCCGTCTGCACCAGTCCTTCAGCCAGGCATTTATCCTCCACCTTGCTCCATTCCTACTCTCACTGTTGCGTGGCACAGGAAGTAATCCTGAGATTGTTATCTTTGCAGTCCTTTTCCTTAACTCTCATCCTAACTCCCTAAATTCTCCTTTCAGGACCTCTTCTCTTTTTTTACCTATGCCATTGGTACCAATATGTACCACGATGTCAGGCTCCTCTCCCTCCCTTTTCAGGATATCTTGGACACGTTCAGACACAACCCGGACCCTGGCACCAGGGAGGCAAACTACCATCTGGGTCTCTGGACTGCGTCCACAGAATCGCCAATCTGACCCCCTAACTATAGAGTCCCCAATTACTACTGCCCTCCTCTTCTTTTCCTTACCCTTCTGAGCAACAGGGCCGGTCTCTGTACCGCAGGCCAGGTCGCTGTTGCTACCCCCAGGTAGGCTGTCCCCCCCCAACAGCACTCAAACAGGAGTACTTATTTTCAAGGTGTACAGCCACCGGGGTACTCTCTAGTCCCTGCCTCTGCCCCTTGTCTCTCCTAACCGTGACCCACGTGTCTGTCTCCTGTGGTTTTGGAGAGACTACCTCCCTGTAACTCTTCTCTATGACCTCCTCACTCTCCCAGACCTGACGGAGGTCATCGAGCTGCTGCTCCAGGTTCCTAACACAGTCCTTTAGGAGCCCCATCTCGACGCACCTGGCGCAGATGTGGACGTCTGGAGGGCTACCCGACTCCATGACCTCCCACATCTGACATCCAGAACAGTAAGCTGCCCTGGCACTCATACTTCCCTTACTCTGGATACAATACAAAATACAATATACAATACAAAAATACAATACAAATTGCAAAGTACAGTACACTACAAACTGCTGGGATCTGACTGCCAATCAGCTGCGTACTCTAGTCCACCAATCAGCGGCTTCCTGAAGCCCAGTTAATTGAATGGAACGTTACGGATTTAGAACGTTACAGATTTTGGTTCCTCCCTCACCGACGGCTCCTGGGCCTCTCTTATGCTCCTGTCTACGTTAATTACTGTGCAACAAACCTTTGTATAACTGGCAAACTTGGAGAAATAGCTCAAAATTATATTATTGTTATCGATAATGGTTGATGTCCTAGAATAAAACCTTGAATGGTAACATCAGTCATTTTCTTCCACTTCTAGCATCAATCATCAAACAGTCTTCTTTATCAAGCCAGGTCAATAGTTTTTCTTCAATGCCATGAGCTATCATTTTGAAATATTTGTATGAAACCATGATTAATTCCTTTACATACAAGAAATTGCAGACACTGGTTTACAAAAATAGACACAAAGTGCTAGAGTAACTCAGCTGGTCAGGCAGCATTTCTGGAGAACATAGATGGGCGATATTTCAGGTTGGGACCCTACATTGTAGTAGGGGAGATAAAGATGGAAGAGTGGTGGGGGCGGGACAAATCCTGGCAAGTGATAGGTGGATACAGGCGAGGGGGAGTTTGATTGGCAGATTGTTGGATAAAGGCCATAGATGAAGACAAAGTGTGAGATAAGGAGAGAAGAGACATGAAATGTGAAGCCTGAGGAAGGAATACAAGTGGAAGGGGGGAACGAAAGGGGAGGATTATGTCTGCATCCAGGTGGGGAAGTGACGGGGATCAAAAGGGGGGGGGTGTGGGGGGTAGTGTTGGTAGGGCAATTACCTAAAATTGGAGAATTCAGTGTTCATACTATTGAGTTGTCGGCTACCCAATATGATAATATTATTCCTCCTGTCTACATGTGGCTTCACTCTGACAATGGAGGAGGCCCATGACAGAAAGGTCAGTCTGGGAATGGGAAGGGATGTTTAAATGATTAGCAGGCATTTGACAAAACAATTACCTAGTCTATGCGTGGTCTCGCCAATGTAAAGCATGCCACATCAGGAGCACTGAATGCATTAGATGAGGTTAGAGGAGGTGAACTCTGTCTCAGCAGGAAGAGCTGCTGGCGTCCCTGGATGGACGTGAGGGAGGAGGTTTAGGGACAGGTGTTACACCTGCAATTGCTGGTGTACCTGGGGAGTGGGTGTTTCGCGTGCGATGGGATGGGTTAATCAAACATTTGCCAAGGTTGCAATCTGCGGATACAGTAAAGGGGTGCTGATGGGAAGATGTGGCTGGTGCTGAGATCAGGTTGAAGATGGTGTTAATGTTGGAGAATGAGGTGAGGGGGCAGGTGGGGAGATTGGTAACGACCTTGTTTTTTCTTGTGGGAGGGGGAGCGCAGTTAAACTGCATATAGACAACTGTACTTAGTTTAGTTTAGTGATATGGCACGGAGACACCGAGACTGCACCGACCAGCGATCCCCGCACACTAACATTATCCTACAGACACTAGGGACAATATACATTTATGCCAAGCCAATTCACCTACAAACCCGTACGTCTTTGGAGTGTGGGAGAAAACCGAAGTTCTCAGAGAAAACCCACGCAGGTCAGGGGGAGAGCGTACAAACTCCATACAGACGGCACTCGTAGTCAGGATTAAAACCGGGACCCGGGTCTCTGGCGTTGTAAGTCAAGTCAAAGTCAAGTCAAAAGAGTTTATTGTCATGTGTCCCTAACAGGACAATGACATTCTTTCTTTGCATAGCACAACAGAACATAGGAGGCATTGACTACAATTATATACGTAAATACACACATTAATTAATAAATTAATAACGTGCAAATAACAGATGGAGGGGTATTAATGTTCAGAGTTTTGTCCGAGCCAGGTTTAATAGCCTGATGGCTGTGGGGAAGTAGCTATTCCTAAACCGGGTGGTTGCAGTTCTCAGGCTCCTGAACCTTCTACCCAAAGGTAGCAGGGAGATGAGTGTGTGGCCAGGGTGGTGAGGGTCCTTGATGATGCTGCCAGCCTTTTTGAGGCAGCGACTGTGGTAGATCCCCTCGATGGAAGGAAGGTCAGAGCCGATGATGGACTGGCAGTGTTTACTACTTTTTGTAGTCTTTTCCTCTCCAGGGCACTCAAGTTACCGAACCAAGCCACGATGCAACTGTAAGGCAGCAACTTTACTGCTGCGCCACTGTGCTGCCCAACTTCATCAAAAAATAAATTAATTAGATATGAGTTACATTTTACAATACTACTTTATCTTTAAATATAGAGCCCGATATCTTTCGCACACAGAAGTTAAAACCACACTATTCCTAGCTTTTGACTAAAAGAACTATAATTTACTATTGGCACTTCGTGAGCTTACTTAAGTAATAACTACTTTTTCATCTACTTAATACTAAATTATCATCTACTGTAAATTGACAATTCCTGCCTTCAGAGACCTTTAGAAGATTATGTCTCAAATATATGCGTCTTCATCACAATTTGAGGTGGAAACCATCAAATCTTGTGGATTTGTCAGTTTTAGAACAATTACCTTTCATTGATTACATTAGCTAATGAGTTCTGTTTGAATCATTACCCATTTTCTGGGTACATCAGGTAGATTCTCATTTAATTGTCATTCTATGAAGACCAGTTTAATTATTTTTTCATATTGCCAACTAATTTCATTTGTGACATTACCCACCTCTGATTTTTGAGGGTTGATTATATTTTGCTATTTAATATATAGATTGGAATTTTCTAATCTCAGTTAAGACCTATTTTATAATTACATTTTTTAAATCTGCAAAAGGCAAATTAAACCTTTTTCTCTCAGCTCCAGCTCTTGAACACCACCAGATGTTTTCTTGTTTCTAAGTTTCATTAATTGGAGATTGGATTTTGGTCTTCTGAAATCTACTTCATCCATTCGCCCAGACTTCAAAAACACGATTCCAATGGTTCAATGGAAGACTTTTGCCTTCCATCACAGTGAGGAGGTGTTGCAGATTCACTGTGATGGATGTTTGTGTAAATTGTGTTAAGTGTTTTTTTTTCGTAATGTCATGACTGCAGGAATGAAATTTCGTTCAAACCTTGTCTGTTTGAATGACAATAAAAGGCATTCTATTCTATTCTATTCTATACTAATGTCAATGGTATTTTATTGTCAAGTGTACCCAAGTTCAGTGAAATTATTTTTTTTGCATACAGCTCAGTGACAACTGAGCCTAGGTTAGGCGCAATCATACTAAGTACAAGGGTGCTCTTCCTGTCTCATTAATCTCCACTTTTTTGTGAGTCAGACCCATTACACATTCTCCCAATCTACCCGGTGTGTGGGAGTATCTGCAGTTTGACAATAGGTGTTGGATTCTCAGTGAAACCTTCCCGAGATGCTTTAGATTGCTGCCAGCCAAAGCTTTTCTGTGCAGGTCCAGAGAGAATGATCGGTTTGAGATTACGCTTTCAAAGTTGTTAAATACAAGGCCGTGGTTAATTAAAGGAGGCACATTTATCTATGAAGTATTTGACGTGAAGTCAAGTGTTCAGAAGTGTGACCAAACTGGATTTGAAGTTAATTTCACGCTAACTACAATTTGAGAGCTGGTTACAGCTCATTAGGCAGAGCGAGTCGCTTTATTTGTGGCTTCAATATCAAAAGAATAGATTACTACAAGAATGTTGAAGATGTATGAACAATTGTTGGCAGATGGGTTTAAATGAAATCAGTCCGAGTTAACATCTGGTCTTTAAAGCACATTTAATTGAGAGCTTCATATTGATGGCATGTTCCATCCAGATCCCATTTTTCTTTAAATGTTGAGGAAGATACTGGTTTACACCAAAGATAGACACAAAATGCTGAAGTAACTCAGCGGGACAGGCAGCATCTCCAGAGAGAAGGAATGGGTGAAGTTTCTGGTCGAGACCCTTCTTTAGAAGTCTCTTCTTCAGAAGGATCTTGACCCAAAACATCACCCATTCCTTTTCTTATAAAGCCCCATGAGAACTCATGGACAAGGCATTACAAACCATTAAAACCGTAAGACGATGCATTAAAAGCTAAGTGTCGAAAGCCAAGGAATGGCTGAGTCACTCCAGAATGTTGTGTCCCTTTCAATGTTGAAATTGTTGCTCAGTTTAAAAGTCCTGTGCGGAAAAGATTTTTGTGTCTACCTGAAAAGATTTTAAATCGCGCTGAATTACTTGTCTAACCTATCAACCATCCCCATTTTGTCCAGTTTCCACCCAGTCCGTGGAGACAACTCACTGTTTAAAATCATCACAGAAACTGTCCTCACAATCTGTGTGGCCACCCTTTTATCTATTCACGATTCCCTGCAGTGCTCCCTTTCATCCCGATTTAACACCGCCATCATTTAATCTGTCCTCCCTTCCACTCTTTTACGAATCTTTCTATGCATTCTGTGCCCCATCTCATTTCCCCTGCATCTTAAATGTACCCAGTTCTAATGAAAGGTCTCCTCTGTTTTTCTTCCATGGATGCTGCATGGCAAGCTGGTTATCTCCAACATTTGCTCTGATTTTGAATTTCTTACATTTGCAATATTTTACCTTTATTTTTTTTGTGGGATTTTTTTTTTCTTAAGACTGTTTGAAACCATTGGCCAGCTTTGTCTGAATTGCCATTCTTTCTCAGATCTGTTCAAATTTTTACCATGCCCCTACTTTACAATCTCACTCTTACAATGTGCAGTTCTTTTTTAAAAGCCAAGGCTGTTTTGGTTAATAATTCTCGTTCAACGTGTATTCTTGTTTACATCTTTGTTACTGCATAGTTAACATGCCTGAAGTGTGGCATTAACTCATTAACATGCCTTAACTCCATAGGGTTCAACTCCATTTATTTCCAGAGCATAATTTCCTAAGCTAGCTGCCCTGTCTCTTCATGGGCACCAGGTTTGAAAGTAAAACACATTGATTTCAATAAATTCTTTCAGGTTTCCATCAGCATATTGCATAATGCGCTCAGCAAAAGAGGTACTTTTAAAGTCTAGTCACTGATGTTCTGCATATAAAGCAGCAGCCATTTTTGTGTCGAGCCAACTCCCACCAAGAGCAACGTGATTGTAACAGTAACTGAATTGTTTTGTAATTGTTGAATAAAGGTTAACTATTTGCCCTCTTGCTCCCTTTCCCTCTGCTCACTTTCCTGATTCAGCCTCAGTATATGGTGCATTGAACAAGACAAGGTTAGTGAAAGCACAAGAATATTCATGACAAAAGCTTGCATTCATCAAATAATAACATCACTGCCTTGTTCTCCCTGTGAATGTCAGTCATAAGGGATAGGAGCAGGATTGGGCACGGGAGCAGGATTCGGCCAACCAGCACAGCAAGTCTCCTCCACCATTTGATCATGGCTAATCTATTTTACCCCCTCCACCCCATTCTACCTTGTCCCCGTAACCTCTGCCATAGTTGTTTAAACTGTTGTTTGGAATGTAAAGTGTCTTTCTTGCTGTTCAATGTTTTTTTATGGCTGTGAAGTGTGTGCTTTTACTAATTCCATTGAATTGTCTTGTTAGGCTTTGGAATTGTGGTTATTTGCCATCATTTGTGCGCCAATGCTCCACTCTCTTGGGTTCTTGATGATGAAATGAAATGAGATCTGAATATGATTTTTTCTTTACTTGAATAAAAAATAAAAGACCAGAAGTCGACATGATAAATTTACCTCCTCTTTCTCACCGCCACACATAATACTGTGCATAATGTCTAGGCTTCTCTCTTGTCCTGAAGGGCCAATTAGAGTGTAGTCGCTAACCTCGCTCTGTCCTGTCCCTTGGACTATTCTCTGTGCATGAAACTACCGACAAAATGAGATTTACTTGTAAACGGAGACAGTTAAAATAGGTGTATGTGTAAGAAGGAACTGCAGGTGCTGGTTTACACCGAAGATAAACACAAAATGCTGGAGAATCTCCGGAGAGAAGGAATGGTTTCGGGTCGAGACCCTTCTTCAAACTGAGAGTCAGGGGAGAGGTAAACTAGAGATATGGAAGAGTACAAAGAGAATGTGAGGTGTGTGAAATATACAATGGTTTATTGTTTGCTATTAGTATACAAACTATTTGTAAACTGAGCAGAAGATTCAGTGGCTCTAAAACTAAAACTAAAGAGTAACTATAACTTTGTTTCTACACATAATTATATGGCATGGAATTGTCCTTTGATCCAATTTGTGCATGATGACCAGGGTGTCTTTCTACGCCATTCCAAATGTCTGTGTTCAGCAATACCATTTTAAAGCTTTCCTATCCCAGTACTTGTCCAAATATCTTTTAAACATTGCAATTGTACCTGCATCTACCACCTCCTCTGCCAACTCAACTCATGTATCCACCACCTCTGTGTGGAAAAGCTTGCCCCTCAAAGCCCCTTTTAACTCTTTTCCCTCTCATCTTTAATCTTTGTCCTTGAGTTTAAGACGCCATGTCAGCTTGAAGACATTTTTGTTTTTGTCCGAAGGGCCCAACTGAAGTGTAAACATCTGTAATCTTTTGATGCCCGGTCCAATAGACAATTAGGTTAGTTTAGATCGAAGATCTAAAGGTGGATATACAGAAGTCCAATGGATGCAGTGGATGAGGTTGGAGGAAATGCAAGTGAATCTCTGCCTCACCTGAAGGACTGTTGGAGTTTAGTTTAGTGATACAGCATGGAAACGGGCCCTTCAGCCCAGCAAGTCCTCCAAGACCATAATTACCCATTATTCTTCAAGTGCAAATCTTGGTTGCAACCTATTTGCCATGATGGTATTGCAGTCACATCCGAGCTTGTTTAATCCTTTTGCACTTTTCAACCCAAATCTTCTGGTCATCAAAAAGGTATTAGTATTAGTTTAATACTGAGAAGAAAAAGGTTTACGTGCTATCCAGTCAAATCATGCTGTACATGAGTACAATCAAGCCATACACAAGTACCTCAGGTCATGCAAAGAGAAAAATACCAGCGAGCAGAATATATTGTTATAGCATTAGAGTTGCAGAGAGAAAATGCAAGGCTCACAGTGAGGTAGGTTGGAAGATTAGGACCACACCTAGATCATGGACGGACTGTGCAATAGGCTGATAATAGTGGAGAAAAAGCTGTTCCTGGATCCGTTATAGTACAGAACAGGCTATTCACCCCATGCTTTATAAGGGTAGATGAAATTAGCCGCATTTCCCAGCTCTTTCTCTCTGGCCGTTGTTGTTTTTCGTTTGCAGTCCTGCACTTCCTCAGTCCGTTTTAAAGCCTGGATTGAATCTACTTTCATTTCCGTTGAAAATGTGCATTCCAAATCCATAACTTTCCCCTCGTGTATATTTTTTATTCATTTTCCAACTGCTTAAAATCTGGTACCTCTGTTTATCAATTCATCTACGTGATTAAGATCCTTCTACCAAGAACCTTCATAATCTTGGACATGATATTTCTTCTTCTTGTTCTTCCTACTTAAAGTATAATGTTCCTCATCTTTTCTTTAATATTATCTGCCAAATCATCACCCATTCCTCTGGCCTTGGAATGTCCTTTGATGCCGAGCAATGCCCTTCTGGCCTTGTTGTACGTCCATGCTTTCTGATGCACAAACAGTGGCAGATCCCGGTGACGTAGTAGTTTAGATTCAGAATTGGTTTATGCATAGAAGGCAAAGGGAAGTCAATGTAGGATGGATGTTGTTCTGGTTGCAGGTCTGTGATATATATGTAGATATACATCAACATTGATGGAGATGCGGGCAGTGAGACATGCTGTCAAAGGATACTGCTGGATTTAGACCAGTTACGGATATGTGTGGAGAAATGATGGGTGGAGTTTAATCCGAGTACATGTGAGATGTTGCACTTTTGGAGATTGAATCTAAAGAGAAAATATCCTGTTAATGGCAAGGTCCTTAACATCATTGTCGTATAGGGATTTTTTGGAGTCCAAGTCCAGAGGTCCTTGAGAGTGGCAACACAAGTAGATAGAGTGGTAAAGAAAGCACATGGTCTGCTTACCTTTATCATTTGAGGCATTGAGCATAAGAGGTAGCCACTGTCCGAGTGAGTCTTGAATTTGAGCAGTGTTTCGGGTAAGCTTTGCGGTTGCTCCCCCTCCCCCCCAGTCGCAACACGGACAGAGTCCCCCTAGTCGTTACCTTTCACCCCATCACCCGTCGCATACAGCACATAATCCTCCAACATTTTCACCACCTCCAGCAGAATGCCACCACTAGCCTCATCTTTCCATCTCCACCCCTTTCCGCCTTCTGCAGAGACGGTTCCCTCCGTAACTCATCCCGTCCGACCCAAACCATCCCCTCTCCAGATACCTTCCCCTGCAACCGCAAGAGATGCAACACCTGTCCCTATACCTCCTCCCTCGACTCCATCCAAAGACCCCGACCATCCTTTCAGGTGAGGCAAATTCATTCAGTCCTTTCAGGTTAGGCAGAGGCATTCTTAGCAAAATGATTTGAGTATAGGAGCAGGGAGGTTCTACTGCAGTTGTACAGGTTCTTGGTGAGACCACACCTGGAGTATTGCGTACAGTTTTGGTCTCCTAATCTGAGGAAATACATTCTTGCCATAGAGGGAGTTCAGAGAAGGTTCACCAGACTGATTCCTGGGATGTCAGGACTTTCATATGAAGAAAGACTGGATAGACTCGGCTTGTACTCGCTAGAATTTAGAAGATTGAGGGGGGATCTTATAGAAACTTACAAAATTCTTAAGGAGTTGGATAGGCAAGGTGCAGGAAGATTGTTCCCGATGTTGGGGAAGTCCAGAACATGGGGTCACAGTTTAAGGATAAGGGGGAAGTCTTTTAGGACCGAGATGAGAAAAACATTTTTCACACAGAGAGTGGTGAATCTCTGGAATTCTCTGCCACAGAAGGTGGTTGAGGCCAGTTAATTGGCTATATTTAAGAGGGAGTTAGATGTGGCCCTTGTGGCTAAGGGGTATGGCGAGAAGGCAGGTACAGGATACTGAGTTGGATGATCAGCCATGATCATATTGAATGGCGGTGCAGGCTCGAAGGGCCGAATGGCCTACTCCTGCACCTAATTTTTATGTTTCTATGTTCACTTGCATCTCCTCCAACCTCATTTACTGTATCTCCTGTTCCAGGTGCGGGCTCCTATATATCGGCGAGACCAAGTGAAGGCTCAGTGATCCTTTCGCTACACATCTCCTCTCAGCCCACCTAAACCAACATTGCTAAACACTTTTACTCCCCCTCCCATTCCTTCACTGAATTTTCTGTCCTCGGCCTCCTCCACTGTCAGAGTGAGGCCCAATGCAAATTGGAGGAACATGCCTCATATTTCGCTTGGGCATCTTCAGATTCAGATTCAGATTCAGATTCCTTTATTGTCATTCAGACCTTTCGGTCTGAACGAAATTTGTTACCTTGCAGTCATAACATGTGATAAATTAAAACAAAACACACAATAAACACATAATTTAACATCCACCACAGTGAGTTCACCAAGCACCTCCTCACTGTGGTGGAAGGCAAAAGTCTTAAGGTCTTTGTCATTTTCCCCTACTTGTTCCCCCTCTGTACTGAGGCAATCCAGGCCTTCGATGTCATCGTCCACCAGGCCCGCAGCCCAGAGGTTTCAACATTGACTTCTCCAACTTCAAGTAACCCTTGCTTTCCCTTTCTCTCCATCCCTCCCCCTTCCTAGTTCTCCGACCAGACTGACTGTCCGCCTGATTAAATATTATGTTTGTACGCTTCGTTGTCACCTTCCTCTAGCTAACAATGATATATTCCACATTTTCCTTGAACTTCATCCCCTTTGATGTCTCGTTTTCACACCTTACCCTTCCATATCTCTGTGTCTCCCTCTCCCCTGTCCCGCTGAGTTTCTCCAGCATTTTGTGTCTAGCTTCAGTGTGAGGGCATCGAACAAGGGGGGATCGGATAGAATCAAGTTCAGAAAAGTATTTGAAGATGCGAGCGAGACTGTCTTGAATTTGAGCAGTGTTTAGGGTAAGCTTTGAGCTGGCAGAATGCGGTGATGCATTGCTAAAATCAAATTATAATTATAATTTGACTTTAGCATAATTTCAGGGTAAATAGATTAGGAAAAAGTGGTTGTTTTATAAGCAACTGCCTTTTTTGAGGATAGTGAAATTGAAAATCAAGTTAGATATGGCCACTGGGCAGTGCACTATTGTTGACATAATTTGCTGGAACATTGATTATGGTAATAATGAAAATCCCAATGGTAAATCAGGAGTTGAATTTTATTTTATTTTAATCAAATTAAACTTTATTCAAGTATAAAATATGTACCAAGCTTCAGTGTTGAATTTCCTGCCGGTTGCAAAGAGGTCCTGATACAAATGCACTTTTGGTCTGCTACAAGATAAGCCGGTTCTCAATTATATAGTTCTATTTTTCGACATTGTGAGAAAGAAATTCCCAGCCAGGATCTTAAGTTTGGACTTGCCGGTCCCTGGTTTGCACTCATTTGTCATTTATGACAATAAACTAATCTGATCTGAGAGCAATCTGGGTGAAAAAAATTATCGGGTTGGGTAAACGGTGACTTTCATTGCAAAGCAATTTTGTGTAAATTGGATACACTGAAATTAATGATTGCAGTAACGTTTAGGGCACTTTGACAAATAACTTTCAGTAAACTCTAACATTCCCATGCTCCAGTTTATAAAAAGAATGCTGCATGTGGCAAAACAGCACCCTCTCCAGGGAGTACATTGAATGGGCCAAAATGTAAAATATATATATTTTGAGTTCTTAAAATAAGTTCAGCAATTCATCCTCAAGTACTGAAGTGTGCAATAGTATAATTGATTCCCTTTCATCACTAGCTCCTTTTGGCTGGTAACTTAAGGTTTTAATCTGTTTGATATTTCCTGCGTCTATGCACTTGTAAAGGATAGTGACTGGAAGTTGGCACCTACAAAGCTGCACTTTGTGTTTGTCAGCATCTCCGCATACTAGTCTTGCATACTAAAGACCAGTCCTGAGCAATGGTAAACTTCTGGGAGAGAACTCCACAATAGGAAGTGTTGGAATTTAAAGAGAGCAACTCTGACTGGTTAACCTGAAGGAAGGCCGCAATTAGCACGTGCCGCCATTTAGCACCGTGCAACGTAAGTGGGGTGCACATTTATTGCAAAATGTCTGCGTTTATAGCTTGCTATCAAGTATTGAGGGTCAAGATTAGTTAGCTCCACAAACATAATTAATTTGGTAATTCGAGGCAAGTTTGTGTGAGTTTACAATTAACTGAAGATGCCGGTGATCAAATAACCAAATTAAGAACATGAGAGGGGAAACCAGATGTTCTACTAAGCAAGAAGTTAGCATTAATGGGAAGGACAGGAGAGAAATGATTTTATTTTCAAATTAAACAAAGCCATTAGAACAAGCATTAAAAAGCTGTGAGAGAACACAAGTAACAATCAAACATGTGGGTAAAGGGAGAGTTGAAATGAAGATGCAAAGGATGGGCTTGTGTAGAACTAGAGTCGGTTAGGAAGGCCGGAGGGGGGAAACTATCTTCGAACATTGCTCTAAAGAAGAAACAAGGTAGTGACATGAGGATGTCATTCTTCCTCAGGGCAATTTGAGAAAAAATAATTGGGTAGTTTAAAAATGTAATTTTTTTTTAAACATTTAAATTTGAGTTGATCATGTAGTATTGACGTCGTCAATAATAGTCATTTTTGATCTCCAAATTATTATCGAGGGTCTCGACTCAAAACGTCCCCTATCCATGTTCTCCAGAGATGCTGCCTGACCTGCTGAGTTACTCCAGCACTTTGTGTATTAACCAACATCTGCAGTTGTTTGCTTCTGCAAATTATTACCTTATTATTTTGTTTATAGGTTTATATAATATATCTCCAACGATGGATAACTTTTTAATACTCCATTCACTTCTTTATTTTTGATTTCTTATCTCTGTATTATTTTTCTCTATCTTTTCTTACTTATAAAAAAAATGTATAGAAATATAAATGTCTTAAATGTTAATATTAATAATATTACGAATGTATGTAAGAAGTATTTTCTATTAAATATATTTACAACTAATAAAAATATTCATCAAAAGGTTTATATAGGACTTGTTTTATTCTGTGGAATATACAGTTGTGGATATTTTGTTAAAATATTTATGTTCAATAGAAACTACATTAAATTGTTATGTGGGGCATGTGTTTCATTAGAAATTCATTTGGGAACGTTATTATAGATAATTCCATAGAAAATCCAGATGTAGTGGAATTGTTTGAATCTCCCCACCTCCCACCACCTTCCACCCCTAGGTGGTGCTATGACAGGACTTTCAGTTTTCATCCTATCACTGAGCAACAGCCATAACATACCTACTGATTGAATGGGTGCTCTGCAATGTATTCATATACAGTATGTGTCTTGTCCCCACAAAAAAATGATAACAGATTTTTTTCCTCTCAGTAACAGAAATTTCTTCCAGGTAATAGAGGTGTACAAAATCATTGAAGAATAGATCAGGTAGACGCATATGGTCTCTTGCCCAGAGTAGGAATATCGAGAACCAAAGGATGTAAGTGAGGGGGGAGAGATTTAATAAAAATCTGAGGGGTAACTTTTTCACACAAAGGGTGGTGGGTATATGGAAGAAGCTGCCAGAGGAGGTAGTTGAGGCAGGGACTATCGCAATGTTTAAGAAACAGTTTGACAGGTACATGGATAGGACAGGTTTGGAGGGATATGGGCCAAAAGCAGGCAGATGGGACTAGTGTAGATGGGACATGTTGGCCAGTGTGGGCAAGTTGGGCCGAAGGGCCTGTTTCCATGCTGCAAGACTCTGTCTATGACTCTATAATATAAAATATAAACATCTATAAACATTCACAAACACAAGTTTTCATTTATTCATTGAATTTTTATTTACAACCTTTGAGTATTTTCAGGAAGCTTTTTCTGAAAGTACCTCAGTGCCTTTCATAGCTTGTGCCTGAACGTGATATTTTTGTGTGAACCTGCAATGTAGTTAACAGTTAAGAGAGTCAAGAGGTGGGCTAGCTCTGAACTCTCATAGTAAAGATGAGGGAATGGGGGCCTGGAAAACAGAAGTCATTGAATTGATGAAGGGCATGTAAGGTGTCTTGGATATAGGTCAGGAGAGATTGGATCAGGGGGGATAGGATAGGTCTGAGGAAGGGTCTCGACCTGAAACGTCACCTATTTCTTTTCTCCAGAGATGCTGCCTGACCTGCTGAGTAACCTCAGCATTTTGTGTCAATCTAAGAGAGTCAAGAGTGTTTTATTGTCATATGTCCCTCAAAGGAAAAATGTCATTCTTACTTGCAGCAGCAGTGCAAAGGGTTCGTAAACAAAAGAAGTTCAGTAAATAAAAAAAGCCAATATAGTGCAAAAACAAATCAAAGTCCCTAATGCAAGCCAGGCAGTTCATAGTTTGGAGTTTTGTTGGAGTTCGTACTATTCAATAGCCTGATGGTTGTTGGAAAGAAGCTGTTCCTGAACCTGGACGTGGTGAGAATTGTGATTGTGCCTGCAGCTGGGGGTAGGTCAGTGCCGTTCAATTAATGAACTGTTAACTAATTTTATTTAGCATTTAACATGTTCTTTCCATTGTGTTTTCCAAAAGGAAGACCTTGAATGCAAATTTCAAGGTTTCTCCATCATCATTTTCCCACGGTCCGATGTCAACTCTTGCCTCTTTTTTCTCTTTATATACCTGAACTTTTGGTATCCTCTTATCTATTATTGGCTAACTTTCTTTCATCTTATATCTTTCGTTCCCTTATTGCCTTTTTAGTTGCCTTCCGTTGGTTTTTAAAAGCTTCCTGATCTTCTTGCTTCCCTTTAATCTTTACAATATTATATGCCTTCTCTTTTATTTTGATGCTGTCTTTGACTTCCTTTGTCAGCCACGGTTACTTCATTCTCCCTGTAGAATCTTCCTATTTGGAATGAAAAAATCCTGCATCTTCCAAATTACTCACATAAACTCCTGCCATTGCTGCTCGCGTCCCTTTCCTATCAACTTTAGCCAGCTCCCCGCTCATGCCTCTGAAGCTACCCTTACTCACCAGGAAGACGAACACATCAGTTTTCATCTCCCTCTCAAACTGCAGGTTGAATTTTATCATTATGGTCACTACCTCCTTGGTGGTTCCGTTACCTTCAGCTCCCTAATCAAATCTGGTTCACCAAATCCAGAATCGCCTTTTTCCTAGTAGGTTCGATTACAAGCTGCTCGAAGAAGCCATCTTGTAGGCACTCCACAAATTCCCTCCCTTGGGATCCTGTACCAACCTGAATTTCCCAGTCTACCTGCATATTAAAATCCCCCATGCCGCTGTTACATTGCCTTTCTTACATGCCGATGGTATCTCCTGATGTAATTTGAACCTTAATTTGAATCTCTGGTGTCTCCTTTGAAACCATCTCGGGATGATTCTGAAGGGCCGAGGATCCAGCACAGTGTACAGATTAGTAGAGGGTTTCTGGATGAGCAAGATTTGCTAAAGTGCAATGGAATTTAACAGCGTAGAAACTGGAGATTTCAGCTAAGTGTATGGAATGCAGAAATGGGAAGATGATTTAACAAAGTGAGAACATTTGGTGATGAAAGTGTTGATTTTCAAACACCAAAGTCCTTCGGACCGCGGGACTTCAGAGCGAGGTCGGCGGATACATCCCCGGAGCTGACCGCAGAGCCGGCAGCACCCGTACCACGGGCCGGGAAAACAGCGCGGAAGTCGGGGAGCCCCGCTCAGTCGGCAGGACCCGACTCTCCACCGCAGCAGTCCAGGAAGCTGCATACTGGCGGTAGGACTGCGCGGGATCAGGGTAGCCAAGACCTCGACTCCACACCACTTCAGTCTGTACGGAAACAGACCAGCGGTAAAAAAGTGCGGAAGACAGGGCCCGGGTTAACGGCACACGCCGACTCACCACCGCATCAGTCTGCAAGGAAGCGGATCGGTGGCAAGACCGCACAAAAGTCGAGTAGCCCCGTTGGAGCGGCTGGCACTGACTCACCACCGCTTCAGTCCGCTAGATTGCGGACCGGTGGCAAAACCACACAAAAGTCGAGTAGCCCCGTTGGAGCGGCTGGCACCAACTCTCCACCGCTTCAGTCCGCTAGATTGTGGACCGGTGGCAAAACCAAACATAAGTTGTGCAGCCCCGTAGGAGCGGCAGGCACCGACTTTGCGCCGCACCAGTCCGGAAAGCCTCAGCCTGGCGGCAAGCCCGCGCGGATGTCGTGTAGCCTCGCTGGAGCGGCTGGCACCGACCCCACACCGCCGCAGTTGAAACAGACAGGCGGCAGATCTACCAGGAAGTCGTGTAGCCCCGCAGGAGCGGCAGGCACCGACTCTCCAACGCTTCAGTCCGGAAGACCACGGACAAGCGGCAGATCCACTAGGGAGTCGTGTAGCCCCGCAGGAGCGGCTGGCACCGACTATCTACCGTATCAGACCCTTAGACATCACCGCGACGAGGTGCAGACTGGCGGTAAGCGCCCCATAGATTCATTAGAGTCTGGGGAAGACGACTTGCCGTTCGCAAATAGCGACGGCGGTCGCATTGCCCGTATGGAGCGGATGATGGAGCGGCTGCTCCAGAGGGACCTACTCCAGCAGGAGCATGCGTCCCAAGGATCACAAAGGTCCACGGCAGGCCCATTACCAGGTCCGTCCAACATCTCTCCCTCCTCAGTAGGGAGCGCAAGAAGTCAGGGATTAGCTGACTTCGAAGAGGGGTTGGCTGAAGACCCACAGTTGCAAGGGATGCAAGAAGAGGAACTTTTGGGAATGGTTTCTAAGTTCGCTCAACCATCCCAGAAAGGGCAACCTCTTCAGCCAAGGCTGGCGGCCAGCATTAACTACCTGACAACATACAAATTACAAGAACAGATCATTTCGGAGACCACAAGCAAATACATGGCCCCGGAAAATTGCGTGTCACTGAACGTCCCTACCATGAACACACCCATATGGGGAAACATCAGCCCTGGGATAAGAGCACAGGAATTAAAAATCCAAAGAATCCTGAAACTACTGACCTCAGGGATCACTGCGTTTGCCAGGTCAGTCGACGGTATGGACATGACGGAAGAGCGGCAGGATGCATTAGCCCAGCTATGCAATACCCAATATGAGATCAATTGCTTTCGGAAAAGCTCTATCCGTCCTACACTCATCCCCAAATTTGCGGGTTTGTGTAAGGCCACCGCTACGCCACCACCAAGGCAGTTGTTTGGTGATGACCTGCCCAAACAGGTGCAAAGCGGTAGGTTTGATAAAACCGCCTTCCTCTGGCAGACCTCCAGCGTATCGTCGGCAGCAACTATGTGCAACATCTACCAGGCCCCGGGTTCAACCCGGCAGAGTGACGGGAGCTAACCCTAAGGTCGCGCCTTATCATCAGAGGCCATTTTTAGGCCAAGGCCCACAGCGACCAGCCTGGAAAATGCGTCAACCCCACACCCCAGTACCACAGCAACCCAAGAACAAAGGACAGAAGACCAAGCCTCACCAGTAACCATGGAGGTAAGGGGGTCTGGTTCCCTTGGGAATGCTGCATGCATAACCTCACGAGTGGGAGGTAGATTGCGTCTGTTTGGGGATATATGGAGTTCTATAACTTCTGACGCTTTTATATTGCACAGTATTCGAGGTTACGAAATTGAATTTATAAACGAACAACTTCCCCCAGCTCAACATCTACCTAGCCGGAAATTTGTACTTTCTCACAAAGAGAAAGTGGAAGGACATGCAGTGCTATTTAGGTTATATACCAAGGGGGTTATAGAGAAAACAGTACACGAACCTCTTGAATTTGTATCTAACATCTTTACTAAAGCCAAAAAAGATGGTGGATGTCGCATCATAATTGATTTAACTCAATTGAATACTTTTGTGCATTATACCCATTTCAAGATGGAAACATTTGAAACTGCCAAGCAACTGATTTGCAGAGGGTACTTCATGGCCTGCATCGACCTAAATGATGCATCCTATTCAGTACCTATATGTAAAGATCACCGCAAATATTTAAAATTTGTCTGGATGGGGCAGCTATGGCAGTATAAAGCATTGCCTAATGGACTTACAACAGCCCCCAGGTTATTTACAAAAAGATTAAAACCAATGTTGGCATCTCTATGAAGATAAAACCACATAGTCATGGCCTATCTTGATGACATTCTGATTGTGGGGAGAACTTTGGAATTGGCTAAATTAGCTGTGGCAGCCACCAAGTCACTATTCCAAAAGCTGGGGTTCATCATCCATCCAGACAAATCAAAATTAAACCCTTCTGTCATTATGTACTATCTGGGATTCACAGTTAACACTAATCATATGATTGTCACTTTCCCAGAGAATAAAGCAACAGATATAATAGAGGCATATAATAGCCTTGCTTGCACCAGAAAATCGACTATTCGACATGCTGCCAAGGTGATTGGTAAACTTGTAGCTAAATTTCCAGCTGCACGATTTGGACCATTGCATTATCAAAATTTGCAAAGAGCAAAAATCTCAGCACTAAAAACCAATGCTGGGCATTTTCATAGACCTATGCAGCTACCAAACAAAGCAAAAGATGAGCTACGATGGTGGATTAGCAGCATTCGAGATTGTTTTAATCCCATCATAGTTACCCTTCAGTCGTGTTGCAAACTGACGCAAGCGCCCATGGCTGGGGAGCTACCGACACCACTACCAGTTGTGGTGGTAGATGGGATTTGCACGAATCTACACTACTCCAATCATGAGGTATAAACTATTTGGAAATGCTGGGAGCATTTCACGGACTTGCGGGCTTACTGCACAAATATGCATCATGCGCATGTCCGTCTACAGATAGACAATACCACAGTGGTGGCATATTTAAACCATATGGGTGGTATCAAGTCGATATCTTGCGATGAATTGGCAAATATAATTTGGCGCTGGTGCATTGAAAGAAATATTTGGATCTCAGCTACATACCTTCCGGGTAAGCTCAATACAGTGGCGGACACCAGGTCACCAGTATTCAATGACAACACCGAGTGGATGTTGAACACCCAAATATTTGCTAATATTATAGCCAAATATGGAACACCGGATATCGACCTCTTTGCGTCCAGGTTGAACCATCAGATACCAACATATGTTTCTTGGGAACCAGATCCTGGGGCAGTAACGATGGATGCGTTCTCGCTACATTGGGGGAAACTGTTCTTCTATGCATTTCCCCCTTTCTGCCTCATCAGTCGGGTATTGCGGAAAATCCAACTAGATTCTGCATCAGTGATTCTGATAATACCCGACTGGCCCACACAGCTATGGTTCCCGGTGGTCCTTGACATGGTGAAGGAACCATGGGTGCAGGTTCCTAAATGCCCGAACCTACTGACACATCCCATATCAGGGGAGAGTCATCCGTGCCATGGTCATCTGAACCTGTTGGCTTGCAGGTTCTGAAGGGACCTTTGCTGGGATTCGGGCTGTCGAACAGGACCATGGATATCATCACAGCATTGTGCAGAGAGTTCACGAGGAAGCAGTACCTTACCCATGTAAGAAAAGGGAGGCCTTCTGTTCGAGGGCTAATATCACCTATGAATATCTGCCACGATCAAAGATGTGCTGGAATTCCTCGCGGGCCTTCTATGATGAGGGCCTCAGCTATAGTGCCAGAAGCGCATTATCATCCTACCTCACTATCGGAGTAGGATCCCATCAGTTGGTGTCGAAACTCATGAGGGGTATTTTCAATTCTAACCCTCCTAGACCACGATACAATATGACCTGGGATATTGGGGTAGTGTTGTCCCTACTCAGGAGTTGGTCACCAGTTTCGGAACTCCCACTGGCTAAACTCACCTACAAAGTGGTGATGTTGATGGCACTTACAACAGCTCAGCGGGTCCAGACCCTCCACAAGCTAAAACTGAACAGGATGGTCTCAACCCCTACCAAGGTAACCTTTTTCATTGATGAATTACTTAAACACCATAGACCTGGTACAACCGGTCTTAAACTGGAATTCCATGCATATCCCGTTGATGTACGTCTCTGTATAGCCACCCATCTCCGACATTATATCAATGTCACCCAAAATTTAAGGAGAATGGAAACTGGTCTATTCATCAGTTTTAAAAGCCCTCATCACAGGGTAACTGTGCAGACAATTTCCAGGTGGCTCAGGGTGGTGTTGGGTGCAGCAGGGGTAGACACTGATATCTTCAAATCTCATTCTACCAGGGCTGCGTCCACATCAGCGGCGAGGACCATGGAGGTACCCACGGATCATGTCCTCTCAACTGCGGGCTGAGCCAATGAAGGGACATTTCAATGGTTTTATAATAAACCTGTGGCCGCTCCCACGACGTTTGCGGATACTGTTTTAAGTTCTGTTCCCTAAACGTCCCCCGGTCAGGGTTTTTTTGTTTGTATTAATAAATACATTATTGTTTTTCAGCTTTGTTTCAAGTCTGAAATACGTTAACATACTTCCTCCATCAGTTATTACGGAAGTGTGTGAGCAATGTGTCACTCACGTGACTCCGAAGTAAAATAGTAAGATTAAACGAGAACTTACCAGTTTGAAGTTTGATCCTTATTTTATGAGGAGTTACGATGAGGGATTTCGTGCCCTCCGCTCCCAACCCTCCATCATAAGGACAACTGGTATATTACTGCTCTTAATCTTACTATCTCCAGTCAGTGCTACTATCTGTGGTTTCACACCGCTGATTTGAAGAATGTCGCGCATGCGTGCTGGCGGGGTCTTCACGAAATCCCTCATCGTAACTCCTCATAAAATAAGGATCAAACTTCAAACTGGTAAGTTCTCATTTAATCTTACTATTTTAACATGAACATCCACCACAGTGAATCCTACACATTCCTCACTGTGATGGAAGGTGAAAATAAAATTCAAGTCCTTCCCATAGTTCATCCTCGGTCGTGGGCCTCGAGCCCCCGTTGACGGGACGATCTTGACTCCCGTAGCCGGCGGCGTTCGGCCCCTCCACGTCGAGGCAATAAGCTCCCGCATCGGGAGGGATGTCAGCTCCCCCGCGCTGGACGATCGAACCTCGCATCGGGGCTGGTGAACCTTCCGTGACGTTGGAGCTCCCGACTCGGCCTCACCCGAGACCGCGAGCCCTTGGTGTTGATTCCACGGTGGTTGCGGTGGGAGCGATCCCAAGCAAGGGATCAGCTCCGATGTTAAGCCCACGCCTCACGACAGTCCGAGGAGGCTTCCAGCTCCATCGATGGTGGGCCGCAGACCCCGGAGAATGTGATCCGAAAATTGATCACATCTCGGGGAAGGTAAGAACCTGAAAAAAAGTTTACCCCGATCCCCTCCCCCCTCCCCCCACATAAAACAAACCGAAGAACATTACAACAAAACTTTTAACAAACTAAAAAATAATAAAAAGAGTGAAAAGACGAACAGACTGCCGGCAGGGCAGCCATCGCCCCGGCGCCCCTGGTGGTCATCGACAAAGATGACCTACCTTTGATCTTCTAACATTATTGTTCATAAAATTCATTCAAGTATCTGCTTTGCGGTTCACTGGGTTTAAACTGGGTGTGGCGTGCAAGAAACACTTTTCCTCATGTTGGGCATTGCTGTGAGTTAGATTAAAACTATGTTTGTTTTTTAATATTTTTTCATCGTTTCAATCAAAAAACAATATTTCCCTCCACAATAAAATTTGTTGTTATGCATCATCCCATAAATTTAACAAACACTTATTGGAATTAGTCACCTTTGCAACCCTGATGGGATTTCTGCAGTAGGGATGCATTGGTTGAAGTCATTCTCAATGCAGTGCTTCATTTGGAGCAGAGAACGTAGGTCATTAGCTTGGAAAGAGTGGATGTGGAGCGGCTGTTTCCACTAGTGGGAAAGTCTAGCACTAGAGGTCATAGCCTCAGAAGTAAAGGACATTATTTTAGGAAGGAGATGAGGAGGAATTTCTTTAGTCAGAGGGCAGTGAATCTGTGGAATTCTTTGCCACAGAAAGCTGTGGAGGCAACGTCAGTGGATATATTTAAGGCAGAGAGATACATTCTTGATTAGCACAGGTGTCAGAGGTTATGGAGAAAAAGCAGGAGAATGGGGTTAGAAGGGAGAGATAGATCAGCCATGATTGAATGGCGGAGCAGACATTAGGCCAAATGGCCTAATTTTACTCCTATCATATGATCATGTTATCCTGTGTTTAATCACTAGCCTTACTGATACAAGAAGGTTTTGGTATGGTGTTGGATAGGGGCCCCTGCAAGGTTAGGCTTTGTTTACTGTTCATCCTTCCGATCTTTCTTCACGTTTCACTATCCCATTTCCCCAATTATCATTTCAATCACCCCTAGCCCTCACACCCTTCCAAGCCCTGCAGCTGCACAATCTGGTGCCTGATGATGTTTCCAGTCTCCAACCCTCTTCCCATTATCTGCCCAATTATTACATTCTCAACCATAATTCCATTCCTGCCACTAGTATCCTTCCCAGCTTGGCAAAGACTCTTATTGAGCCCAGGTTTGTTGGCTGCCCAAACTCCAGCCAACTTCCCAAATCTGTAGGAAAGAACTGCAGATGCTGGTTTACACCGAAGATGGACACAAAATGTTGGAGTGGCTCAGCGGGGCAGGCAGCAACTATGGAGAGGGGAATGGGTGACATTTCAGGTCGAGACCCTCTTTCGTCTGAAGAAGGGTCTCAACCCATCTCTACAGAGATGCTGCCTGTCTCGCTGAGTTACTCCATCATTTTGTGTCTGTCTTCCCAAATCTGGCCTCAGTCCCAAGTCTCAGGTGGCAGACTTCTGAATGCAGACTTGTTTAGTTGACTTTATAATTTCTGCAATGAATGAGTCAAATTCCAAAACGTGGGAAATGCCCTTGAATTGGTAAAGCTGAGTGCAACAGCACATTGCAAGGCCTCTTAAAGTGGAGGTTAATTGCAAATTGATGTCCCATTTAGGAAAAGAATTTGGAGATTAGGAGTACCAAAATAGTTGATGATTTTGTTTAGAGGTAAATAATTTTCAGATTTTCAGGGAGATTTCCAAAGTACACACCCAGTTGATAATGATACGCAGCCGCCAGAGGAGAGAAACTTAATCCAGATTTTTAAACTGCTTCAATTGATAAAGTCTGACATGACATTGTCATGAGGGGGGCAGTCCTTGCAGCATACATTTTGCTAAATGTGACTCATCACTTGGACTTCTAACAAATGTGCAGACAGAATGTGTGTACCTGGGATGAATGAAGTTGTTTTGGATAGCAGTTGAAAACCAAGAAAGGGCGGTAATTTTTTTGTGGGTGCTTGCTTGTGGTGCAATGAGCGAGAAATTGAAATCTGCTTTTCTTTTGAAGACTGGCCCTATATAAATCAGGGAAAAGTCAGGCCAAATGCTTGTGGAAAAAAGATACACCCAGCTGCACTTATGCAATGAATTCCTTTTTTGCAGTAAATACGAAGTGAAATTGCTTTTGAACTTTTTATGCAATAAATGCTTCCTTTAGTTCTCATGTTGCAGAGGATAATTTTCTTAACATCCATCCAGCTAAGAACACAATGCAAAAGTGAGTTGAAACGTTTTTGTTTTCTGGAGAATGTGTACTCCAGTGAAAGCGTGGGTCTCTGTGCAATGCATTGGCACAGTGTAAGGCACATTATTCATCACTGATGGATGTGGAAAGGCCTCCTCCCTTTCGACACCATATAACCCTTACTGTTGGGGCCTCTGAGGTGACATTCAACGGCATCATGTGCAATGGGAGTAGAATAGGCTTCCAGCCCACCCATGTCCCCTTTAGTTCATTCTCCTGCCAAGAAACTAAGAATCCCATTGATGAACAGTCTGCATTGAAGGAGTCTTTGTTATGGAAGTGACTCACAGCATGCTATGCTGGATGTAAATTAGCAGTAAAAATAGATTACCTCATGCATGGGACAGATGAGAAGATAAGTGGCTGTCTACAAATGTCATTCACAGATGGGGGCGTTGAAAATCTTTTCAGACTGTTGTTATTTTTCACTTAGTCATTTCATCTGTTAGTCTATGACAAGACAAAGCTTTGATCAGTTCAAGAGCATGTTTTAAATTAGTACCTCAACTGCCATTGATATGAAGACATTTTGACAGCATTGTTTATGTATTAACCCGGGTCTTAGATGTACACATTTTTGATGTTTTATTCAGCATTTTAACAAATTGGTTGAATATGAAGTTTTACCTTTTTTCCTACTTTCAAACTCCTCTGTAAATAAGGTATCTTACAGATTGAGTCTGTGTGTGCTGGGAGCTTTCTGCACTTCTGGGAAGTAGTGACCTTGCTCTGCGGGATCGTTAGTGGCATCAGACTCCAAATCCCGAGAAAAGGGATCCCCGGAGTTTCTCACCCCGAAGGTGAGAAATCACCTTCATCTGAGGTGGACATTCAGTTGGGAGAAGCAAGATATTGAAGGCTTGTAGCATCACAGCACATGTGGGAAGGAGGTGAAGGACTGATAAGCAAGGACAATAATTTTAAAGTTGAGGTCTGAAAGTCAGTATGGGTCAATAGTCATTGACTGATGGGTGAATAGTGTTGGGCCTCTGAGGTGAATAGCAGATGCTGGTTTACACTGAAGATAGACACAAAGTGCTGAAGTAATTCAGCATGTCAGACAGCAACACTGGAGAACATGGATAGGAAGCGTTTCGAATCAGGATACTTCTTCAGACTGATTGTGGGGGGGGGGGGGGAGAGGTGATGAGGGGGAAATCAGTTCTTCCCTAAGCCTCTGAAGCTCCAGAGAAAACAATCAACCTCTCCTTATAGCTAATACCTTCTGAATCAGGCAGGCATTTTGGTAAACCGCTTCTGCACTCTCTCCAGTGCTTCCACATCCTTCTTGTAATGACGCAACCACAACTGCACACAGTACTCCAAAAGTGGCCGACCAAACGTTATAAAGCCTACACAATGCCCCAACCAATACGGGCAAGCATATCACATACTTCGTGACCACTCTATCTACTTGTTTTGCACCATTCAGGGAGATTTTGACTTGGACTCCAAGATCTCTCCAGACATCTTTGCTGTTAAGCGTCTTGCAATTAGTTGTGTACTTTCCCCTTGCATTTGTGAAACTAATAAAATAAGCAAGTTAAAGCACGTCGCATTCCTTCCACCTGACCCGTAGATCTTCAACCCACTGATGTAAACAATTTTGTACCACAGCAGTAAACAAACAGCTACCTTGTGAACTGACTGATGACCAACTCGATCAATCTTCTGCTTCTTGCGTAAGGCGTGCGCAGCCTAAAGTTGTTCTATTTGATCTTGTTTGATTGTGCACGCCGGGTTGATTGTATTCGTCGAAATAGGGCTGACCATGTGAAGGTTGCAATCTTCCACCCCAAGCTCGATCAATTATCGCTGGCCTTGGATTCTGAACACACATGTGGTTTGAAGGGGGGAGTTGCGTTTTAAACTATGGATGGCCAATGTGTGCTTTGGAAAACAAAATAAACTATTGCATTTGAGTGCAACACCTCGCACTTGCCCAGATTGAATTCCATCTGTTGTTTCACCATCCATATCTTTAATTGATCTACATTCTGCTATATTTTTAACAGCCTCTATGCCCTCTGCAACTGCACCAATTTTTGTGTTGTCTGCAAATTTTCCAACCAATTTTTCATCTGCATTTTGCCCAAGTTGTTTATATATTTATCTTCTCCATAAATATATTCAGCAACTCTGAGTGAAAAGGTTTCCGCTCATCTCAGCCCTACATCCCTTGCTCTGGGTAACCTGTGCTTTGTGCAAACATGAATGCATTCTCTATCTGTGAATGCAAAGAATGATTTGTCAAAGGCTATTTTGTTGAGGGTTTATTTTGTTTTCAAAGCACACATTGGCCATCCATAGTTTAAAATGCAGCTCCCCCCTTCAAACCACATGTGTGTTCAGAACCCAAGGCCAGCGATAATTGACCGAGTTGATCATCAGTCAGTTCGCAAGGTGGATGTTTGTTTACAGTGGCAGTACAAAAAACTACCGTCATTGCTTAAATCAGTGGGTTGAAGACCTACGGGTCAGGTGGAAGGAATGCCACGTGCTTTAACTTGCTAATTTTATTATGTTTACAAATAATAGTTAACACTATCCGCATCAAGAGATATTAGGGAAGATGATTCAAAGTTTTAGATTAAAGATGGTTTCGGTTTGGGAATTTTTTTGTAATCTACAAGGGCAAATTTCTTTGTAATCTACAAGTCGTGCCCCCATTGCAGGTGTGATTAAAACCAAGGAATCACAGGAACCCAGAACTGGTCTCGTGCAGATGCCCAAGACAGTTGGGGAAGATTACTCAGAAAGAGAGGGGAGATTACTAATGGATTTAGATCCCAGGGAGAGAATTTTAAGATTGGGGTATTGCTCAATCGGGACCTAAGGTACATCAGCAAGTGAAAGGTGATGAGTGAGTAGGTGAGTGAGTGGGTTCTGGACTCGCCCAACATTGGGAACATTTTTCCTGCATCTAGTTTGTCCAGTCCTTTTATAATTTTATATGTTTCTATAAGATACCCCCTCATCCTTCTAAATTCCAGTGAATACAAATCTAGTCTTTTCAATCTTTCCTCATATGACAGTCCCGCCATCCCAGGGATCAATCTGGTGAACTGCCTCAATCACAAAGATGTCCTTCCTTAAATTAGGTGACCATAACTGTACACAATCCAGATGTGGTCTCACCAGAGCCTTATACAACTGCAGAAGAACCTCTTTACTCCTATACTGAAATCCTCATGTTGTGAAGGCCAACATTCCATTAGCTTTCTTCACTGCCTGCTGTACCTGCACGCCAACTTCCAGTGACTGGTGTACAAGGAAACCCAGGTCTCGCTACAGCTCCCCCTTGCCTAACCTATCCTCATTGAGATAATAATCTGCCCCCTTGTTTTTGCCGCCAAAGTGGATAACCTCACATTTATCTATATTATACTGCATCTGCCACGTATCTGCCCACTCACTCAACCTGTCCAGGTCACCCTGCAACCTTCTAACATCCTCTTCACAGTTCACACTGCCACCCAGCTTTGTGTCATCCGCAAACTTGCTAGTGTTGCTCCAAATTGTCTCTTCCAAATCATTAATATATATGATAAACAGTGGCGGCCCCAACACCGAGCCTTGTGGCACTCCACTCGCCACTGCCTGCCATTCTGAAAAGGACCCGTTCACTCCTACCCTTTGCTTTCTGTCTGCCAACCAATTTTCTAATAATTTCAACACCCTACCCCCAATACCATGTGCTCTAATTTTACTCACCAGTCTCCTGTGCGGGACCTTATCAAAGGCTTTCTGAAAGTCTAGATACACTACATCCACTGGCACCCCTTCATCCATTTTACTTGTCACATCCTCAAAAAATTCCAGAAGATTAATCAAGCATGATTTCCCTTTCATAATTCCATGTTGACTTGGACTAATCCTTTTATTGCTATCCAAATGCCCCATTATTACCCCTTTAATAATTGACTCCAGCATCTTTCCCATCACCGGTCAGGCTAACTGGTCTGTAATTCCCCGTTTTCTCTCTCGGTCCTTTCTTGAAAAGTGGGATAACGTTAGCTATCCTCCAATCCACAGGAACTGATCCTGAATCAATCGAACATTGGAAAATAATCACCAATGCGTCCACTATTTCTAGAGCTACCTCCCTGAGGACTGTGAGATGAAGACCATCAGGCCCAGGGGATTTATCATCCTTCAGTCCCATTAGCCTACCCAATACTATTTCTCGCCTAATGAAAATTTATTTCAGTTCCTCTACCCCCTTAGATCCTCTGTCCTCCAGTACATCTGGGAGATTGTTTGCGTCTTCCTTAGTGAAGACAGATCCGAAGTACCTGTTCAACTCTTCTGCCATTTCCTTGTTACCCATAATAATTTCACCCGTGTCTGCCTTCAAGGGACCCACATTTGACTTTGCTACTCTTTTTCCCTTAACATATCTAAAGAAGCTTTTACTATCCTTCTTTATATTCCTGGCCAGCTTCCCCTCGTACTTCATCTTTTCAGCCCATATTGCCCGTTTTGTTTCCTTCTGTTGTCCTATGAAAGTTTCCCAATCCTCTGGCTTCCGGCTATTCTTTGCTGTGTTATACATCTTTTCTTTTAGTTGTATTCTATCCCTAATTTCTCTTGTCAGCCACGGTTGCCTCCTACTCCCCTTAGAATCTTTCTTTCTTTTTGGAAAGAAATGATCCTGCGCCTTCCGGATTATGCCCAGAAATCCCTGCCATTGCTGTTCCACCGTCATTCCTGTTAGGATCCCTTTCCAGTCTACCTTGGCCAGCTCCCCTCTCATGCCTTCATAGTCCCCTTTGTTCAACTGCATCACTGACATTTCCGATTTTACCTTCTCCTTCTTAAATTGCAGATTAAAACTAATCATATTATGATCACTACCTCGAAGTGGTTCCTTTACCTTGAGTTCTATTATCATATCTGGTTCATTGGACAATACTAAATCCGGAATTGCCTTTTCTCTGGTCAGCTCCATTACAAGCTGCTCTATGAATCCATCTTGGAGGCATTCTACAAACTCTCTTTCTTGGGGTCCTGAACCAACCTGATTTTCCCAGTCTACCTGCATATTGAAATCCCCCATCACCACAGTGGTATTACCTTTGTTACATGCCAGTTTTAACTCCTGCTGCAACTTACACCCTACATCCGGGCTAGTATTTGGGGGTCTGGAGATAACACCAATTAGTGTCTTCTTGCCTTTACAATTCCTCAACTCAAATGTAGGATGAGAGTTGGACTTTTTAAATAAAATTCAGATTACTTTATTGTCATGTATAGCAGCGCAATGCAGTTTGATTGTTGACATGAAGCTCACAGTAAACAGTACACACCTCCTGGGGTGTGCACTCACACAGTGATTATGCGGACTGCTTTCCCCATGCAGTGTGAAGCAGAGACAGAATTGTTCGGGTGGGGGAGAGCTTTGTTTACCTGATGTACGGGGCTGCATCCATAGCTCTACAGTTTCTTGCAGTCTTAGGCGGAGCACTTGCTATTCTAAGCCATAATACTGGTACAGCTGTAGAAATTGGTGAGAGTCATTGGAGACATGCCAAATATCCTTAGTCGTCTGAGGAAATAAAGGTGTTGGTATGTTTTCGTGACCGTATCATCAATGTGGTTGAATCAGGTCAAATAGTTGGTAATATTTACACCTAAGAACTTGAAGCTCTCGACCAGCACCAGTGATACAGTCTGCGGTATGTAGTTCACTACACTTCCTGAATTTCATGGCCAGCTCCTTCATTTACTTGCACTGAGCAAGAGGTTGTCGTCTTTCCATGGAGCTACTGATCTCTCCTTCTCCTTCCTGAACTGTGACTCGTCATTATTCAAGATCTGGCCACTACAGTGTTGTCAACTACAAATGTATTAATGAGTTAAAGCAGAATTTAGCCGCATAATTATGAGTGTAAATGGAGTAGAGTAAGGGCTGATACCGCCTTGTGGGACACGCCTGTGTTGAGAATTACTGTGGAGGATGCTTTGGTGCCTATCCTTGTTGATTGTGGTCTATGGTTCAGGAAGTCAGGGATCATGTTGGCAGAGAGGGTGCTGAATCCTGGGCCCTAGAGTTTGGAGATGCGTTTGAAAGGTGGAGAGCGAAGAGATAAATCTGTGGAATTTTCTGCTACAGAAGATAGTGGAGGCCAATTCAAGAGAGAGTTAGGTTTAGCTCTTAGGGCGAACGGAATCAAGAGATATGGGGAAAAAGCAGGGACGGGGTACTGATTTTGGATGATCAGCCATGATCATATTGAATGGCGCTGCTGGCGCGAAGGGCCGAATGGCCTACTCCTGCACCTATTTTCTATGCTTCTATGTTTCTCAGATGGTTTATCTGTGATTGTCATCTGTGAGGAGAATTGAGAATTGGCAGTCAATAAATTGTCCGTGAAAGTGTGTTGTGACAATCTAACTGAAGGCTGAGTTCAAGGATGCAAAGAAGGTTATTGAACCATTAAACAAGATTGTAGTTAATTTCAGTTATTCATTTACTTTCAATGGCAGTTTGATGAGAAACAATTTCCATCATGTTGTAACGCCCCTCTTTCACCCCCATTCTATCTTCTCCCCGTTGGAGTTTCTTCACAGCTATTCAGAAGTTGATCCTATAAAGGGAAGACTTTTCCACAGCATCTACTGAAATAACTCACATGAAGGTCATAAGTGATAGGATCAACAGGCCTACTCCACCATTCAATTAAGCTGATCTATCCCTCCAAACCCCATTCTCCTGACTTCTCCCCATAACCCCTGACATCTGTTCTAATCAAGAATCTAGCTATCTCTGCCTTAAACATATCTATTGACGGCCTCCACAGCCTTCTGTGGCAATGAATTCCTCAAATTCACCACCCTCTGATTAAAGAAATTCCTCCTCATCTCCTTCCTAGAGGGACGTCCTTGACCTTTAGTTCTAGATTCTCCCACTAGTGGATACATCCTCTCCACATCCACTGTGTCCAAGCCAAGTCCAGAGTACAATGTCAAGCTATTTGACAATGAAGGGATCACATACTTCACCTGACCAATGCATGTTTCAGCAATAGCCGCCAGGCAGTAAGCTGGGTTTCGGATGCTTTCTGATTCCATCCTCCCCTGTTTCTTCAGCATTGCCCATGTGGATGGTGGAGAGAGGTACCACTAGAGCTGATTCTACAGCTCCATCTGGTGTCCTGGTCAGTAGATATACTGATTTGTTTTTGAAAGAATGATTGAATATAATCTCTGTGTTTATGTGTTTTGCTTTTGTATGAACAGAAGCTTTCAAAGAAATACGTACATAATTAATAAAGTTTTATGGATGGCAGATTTCTTAATTGATGAGAAATGAAGTAACCAAAGTGTTCTCTGAGGAGTTTAGAAGAATGGGAGGAGCGCTTTGTTGAGGACTCTGGGAAATAAAGGCTCTTAATTATTTATTGCTAACTTGTAGAGATTAATACAGAGAAAACTTCACATGTTGCAGAAGAGTAACTTGAATTTATTGAATTTTGTTTCTAAGTCCCGTGTTCTAAAATGTTATTTCTTTTAAAATTCATGATTGTTTGAAATACTTAACCAAGAGACTTAAAATCCACGTGCTATTTTTTCGGGACAGCACAAAAAAGGCTGAGTAGTAAATATGACCTAATAAATCATTAAACTCATATCATATACAATAAAGAATAACATTTCCGGGATTTTTCCTTCAAGGTTACTTTGAAAATGCCAGATCCGGTAGTCAATTCACTGATTGTTCCCAGATTGCAGTGGTGAAGGTTGAACATTATGCAGCCTGTGAAGGTACAGAAGACAACGTTAACATTTCCACGTTGTGTTCAGAAATCCCAAACTTGCTGTTAGTTTGCATTTAGATGGTTGATTGCAGGCAGTTTTGGCAACATTACTGTCACAAAATAGAGGAGGCGATATACCATGAAGTAGGAAACAAATAAAACCACAGAATATGAAACAAAACAGAAAAGCTGGAAGAACTCAACCAGTCAAGAAGCATCTGTGGAAAAATAAATCAGTTAACGTTTCAGGTCAAGGACCCTCGCTCAGGACTGGGTGAAGAGTGAAGGGTTTAGAGTTTTCCAAATAGACCTGGAGACTGGCCCGGAGCTTCAAGCCGCGGGTGCGGTGCGGACTTACCATTGCGGAGCCTGGGATCTTTTGCAGAGGATCGCCAGTGTTGGAGCTCTGACAGCGGGGCCTGTGGACTTTAACACCGTGAAGCCCGCGGTCTCCGGTAAGAAGCGGCCGACTCGGGAGCTCCATGTTCCGATCCGTCCCGATGCTGGAGTTTCGATCATCCTGACGAGAGGACTTCAACAGCGGTCCGTCGGCAACGCCCCCACCAAGGGCGAACAAAGGAGGAAGATGACTGAACTTTATTGCCTTCCATCACAGTGAGGAATGTCTATTCCTCTGTGGTGGATGTTTATGTTAAACTTTATTTTATGTGCTGTGTGTATTTTTGCTTTTTACTTGGTATGGCTGTATGGCATCTGAAATTTTGTTGTACCTTAATTAAATTGAATCTTGAATCACTCCAGCAAAACAATGTGTCCTGACCTGAAACGTCACCTGTCCAGGTTCTCCTGATGCTGTCTGACCTGCTGAGGTATTCCAGCACTTTGTGGGTTTTTTTTTAGCAGTAATCAAAGAGCCCGATTAAGATGCAGCATTCCAAACATGCAATTTCCGTTCTTTACATGATACACCCAGATTTAAAACAGGAATTTTTCCTTGGTGATATTTTTTACCAAACGCTCTGCACCCAATGGAACTTTCTGTTAAGTCACATAATTACCGAACACTTAGGAAATACTGACACTGGTGAAAAGAGTGTACAGGGCTGAAGAATGTCACGGCTGACCAGAAAGATTGAGATGAACATTAGGAACTATAATGCATCTCAGTGCATTTTTCTATGTGAGAATTTCTTCAGCTGTTGGAAATGGATATATTGCAAAGGTGATAATTTAGAAAGATTGATAAAAGGTAGATTGGAGGCAATTCCACCGTGAAAGGAAAAAAGGGCAGAAACATCTGTGGCGTTCACCTTGCCATCTGCTGGAAAATCATCCATTTTTTTCTGTTCTAGATTGCTGCAGTTACTACGAGTGGCACGTTTCAGTGAGCATGTCCTTTTGTTGCAAATGTATCCTGTTGATTGTTCCCCACTGAGTTTTAGATAGGAGAACTTCACCACGAAAAACCTGAGACTTAATTGTAATAAATCTAGGCATATTGATATATAGACATAATTAACATAATTACTGTTATATCTAAGTATATAATTAAAGTTGGAAACAACTTTTTTATTTTGTTTTTCCTCTTTGTAGATACATTTCTAATCTAGCTATTGGAGTACGTTTTATTATATATATATAATTTTGAACTTTGTATCACTCTCTCTTCCAATTAATAATAATTGGTCAAGGGGGCAGAGCGAAACATATAAAAACATCTACGGAAGTCAATAAGAATTTTTCTACCACCTGTTGGTGGTTTGTTTTTAATTATCATATCTTTATTTTTGGATATTATAATATCACTTTTTGTTTGTTAATTATCTTTTCACGGCTCTACACTTTCTGGTCTTTTTCAAGGTTTATTCTGAAGGGGAGATGCCAACAAAACTTAACAGCTGGGGATGACCATCCTTCATCTGGAGTTATAAGGTTCTTGCTTGCACCATATGAAGTACAAGGTATTAACATGATTCACAATGCAAGACGATAAACAAAATAAAACTGGAGGAATCACGTTCTGTAGTTGGAATATAAGGGGCGCTAATGAACCAATTAAAAGGGGTAAGATCTTTGCCCAATTAAAAGCCTTAAAAAGTGATATTATTTTCTTACAAGAGACGCATCTGAAATATCAAACACAGATAAGACTGAAGGCAAATTGGATTGGGCAAACATACTACTCTTCATTTACTTCTAAATCTAGAGGCACGGCTATTATCATTCGTAAAGGTATACCATTTAAATTAAAGAATACTATAGCAGATAAAGAGGGGAGGTACGTCATAGTCACGGGAGAAATTTATTCTACTCCACTCACTTTGATAAATATTTATGCTTCTAATTTTGACAACCCCCAATTCTTTAGTAAAATTTTGGATATAATTTCAGAACTTAATCATCAAAATGTGATAATAGGGGGAGATTTGAATTGTGTTTTAGATCCATATTTGGATAAATCAGCAAAACAAAAAAGGACTAACATAAAATCTAAAACGAGTGAACTCCTAAATACATACATGAAAAATACTAATATAACAGATGTATGGAGGATCGCTAACCCAGTAGGTAGGGAATATTCATTTTATTCAACAGTACATAAAACATATTCACGTATTGATTATTTCTTGGTGGACATAAAACTAATTCCATATATATATAATTCTAAATATCATAATAGTATTATTTCTGATCATTCCCCGTTAACTTTTTCTTTAAAATTAGAAGGAATGCCTGATAAAAATTCGTTTTGGAGGTTTAACCCCCAAATTTTAAATAACTCACAAGGTTGCACATATTTAAAAGAGCAGATGAGATTCTTCTTTGAGACAAATGATACACCAGATATTTCACCCTCCTTATTATGGGAAACTTTTAAGGCATTTATTAGAGGAACTATAATCTCATATCAAGCTTTCCAAAATAAAAAGAATAATACTGAAGAATTGCAGTTAGAACAAGAAATTAGACAATTAGATTTAGAAAATGCCAAAGAACCAACTATAGATAAACATAATAAGATAATAATACTAAAATATAAATTAAATAAAATTTTATCGGCCAGAATAATAAGATTATTTCAAATTACAAAACAAGAAAATTTTGAATTTGGTGATAAACCTCATAAACTCCTAGCACGCCAACTGAAAAAAAGGACACAGAAAATACAATTACTAAAATTAAATCAGACAAAGGGGAATTACTAACACTACCTAAAGATATTAATAAAAGATTTGCTCAATTTTATCAAAACTTATATACATTGAAAACCTCTGCAAATAATACTCAAATTACAAATTTCTTAGATAACTGTAATCTTCCAAAATTAAATATGGTGGAACAAGAGGCATTAGGACCTCAGATTACACTACAGGAAATAGAAGAAACAATTAGTTCGTTGAAGAATGACAAAACCCCAGGACCAGATGGCTTTAGTAATGAATTCTATAAAAGATTCTACGAGATAATTTCTCCACGGTTACAAGATTTATATATATACACTTTTAATTAAAATAAACTACCAGAAACACTGTCAACTATTACACTTATACCAAAAAAGGATAAAGATCTAGAAGACCCAGGCTCATATAGAGCTATTGCACTCCTAAATACAGATCAAAAAATATTAACAAAGACCCTAGCGAGAAGATTGAGTAAATATGTTAGTAAACTAATAAATCCGGACCAAACAGGGTTCATACCAAAGAGATACTCATTTAACAATTTGAGACGGCTGTCTAATATAATGTACTCACATAATACTGAAGAAGAACTAGCAATTATTTCATTGGATGCAGAAAAAGCTTTTGATCAAGAAGAATGGCAATACTTATTCAAAGTATTGGAAAAATTTAACATGGGAGATAATTTTATTTCATGGGTAAAATTATTATATGATAAGCCGACGGCTAGAATACTGACTAATAATATATTATCCCCAAAATTCCAATTAGCAAGGGGCAATAGGGGTGCGCGTTATCGCCCCTGCTATTTGCACTAGTGATAGAACCTTTAGCTGAAAGTATAAGAAGCCATCCGAATATTCATGGGTATATTACCAAACACTCAAATATTAAAATTTCATTATATGCAGACGACATATTATTATATATTACAAATTCGCAAATTAGCATACCAAATATACTAAATTTAATAGAGGAATTCGGTTCTTTTTCAGGATATAGAATAAATTGGAACAAAAGCGAAATTATGACGATAAAACCACAAGAGTCGACACATCTGTTGAAATTCCCTTTTAGAATTACAACAGAAAAATGTAAGTATTTGGGCATCCAAATTACTAGGAACTATAAATCATTACTCAACGCAAACTATATGCCTTTATTAACTAAATTAAATGGGTTGATTAAATTTTGGAAGACACTGCCGATGTCTTTAATAGGCAGAATAAACACGATAAAAATGATCTCCTTACCACAAATATTGTACCTAATTCAATCAATACCAATATACTTCAAAAAATTAGATTCTGATATTATAAACTTCATATGGGATTATAAATCACACAGAATTTAAAAAAAAAACACTTGTGTAAATCTAAAGAATCAGGGGGTCTGACACTCCCTAACTTATTGTATTATTATTGGGCAGTGAATATTAAAAATATAATCTACTGGTTGGACAGTTCCGCCCAACAGGTAGATTGGATAAGAATGGAGAAAAAGGATTGTTCCCCTTATAATATAGGAGCGATCCTTCTTTCCCCAATAAAACTGAACAATGTAATATACAAGAATAATCCAATTATTCATAGTATAATACGAATTTGGAAACAAATAAAATTAACTTTAAAATTAAGAAAATTATCGCTTCTTTCTCCAATAGCTAATAAATCCTCATTCAAACCATCCATTATTGATAAAACGTTTATCCACTGGGAAAGAATAGGAATTAAAACGATGGGAGATATGTATGAAATGGGAAAACTTTTATCATTCCAACAATTACAACTAAAATATAATTTAAAAAGTAATCAATATTTCAAATACCTTCAAATTCAAGATTATTTGAAAAAGTATATACAAGGATATCAAACTTTAACCCCAGATCTATTGGAGGAAGGAATGAATAGAAAGGCAGAATCAAGCAATTTAATATCTTACTTATATAATATAATTCTAAATATAGAAACACCAATGACAGAGGCAATTAGAAGAGACTGGGAACAAGAGTTATTGATAAAAATTCCGAACGATAGATAGGATAAAAATTTATTATATGTAAACAAATGTTCAATGAATGTAAGACATAACCCAATTCAATTTAAAATTTTACATAGATTATATTATTCGAAAACAAGACTGAATAAAATATTTTCAAATGTTTCCCCCATCTGTGACAAATGTCTAACTCAAAATGCCACTATAGCACATTCCTTTGTCTCTTGTACAAAACTGTATACATTTTGGAATGAATTTTTTGGAATTTTTACAAAACTATTTAACACAAAATTGAACCCCAATACCGAATTGATTATCTTTGGATCAATGGAAGAGGGAAGTAAACTAACTATATTCCAAGAAGCTTTTCTTAATTATGGTCTAATAACAGCGAGTAACTTATACTTAAATTTTGGAAAAACGCAACCACGCCAACATTCAAAATGTGGATCTCAAACATGTCTGAAACGCTACATCTTGAAGAAATGAGATTCCTCTTACTAGGCAAAGTAGACCAATTCTTAAAGATTTGGTCTCCGTTTATCAACTTTTTACAAGCATATGGTGCAACATAACATAACCTTAGAAATTAAATGGTTTAGAACTGGATGACGGATGGGCAAAAATATGAGATAGGTAGATCTCTCCTAATCTCTCTTTTTTTTTTTACCTTTTCCTTTTCTTTCAATCTTTTAACTTCTCTGTCCTTTATTTCTTTTGTTTTCTGTTTCTACTCGCTTTCTATCTATTCCGAAAAAAAAAAACTTACGTAGATGTTGCCCTCTATCTAGTGCCCTTGCCCTCCCCTTCCTTCTTTTTCCTGCTCATTCTTCCAGAGATCCTGTACCCTATGGAGAGTGTATACCATACACCATTGTCTTGGACCATCCAGTTTGTGCCCTTCTAGATTCTCAGCAACAACCAGAGGAAATCAATCAGTAACCAAATTGTTCAATATTCCATGTGTTCATGATGGGAGGCTAAAATAAATTGTTGGTTGGCACTGAGCTTTAAAATAACAGAACTGGCATTAGATCAGTGCTGTACTGATTGATATCATGATCTACCTATACTCTCGTCCAAAAGAAGTTCAGTACACACAAATATTGTTCAGATCACTACTGTTCTGAACAATATTTTTCTGGTGTTACTTGGCCCACAACCGTGTACACGTACCACAGATGGAATTTGGGATTTAAGAGTACTCTTCGTTCCCCAGCAATTGAGCCTCATGATCCTGATTTCTCAACTATAATAAGTTCATCAGTGATATGAGCAGAATATGCCATTCGGCCCATCAAGTCTACTCCGCCATTCAGTCATGGCTGATCTATCTTTCCCTCTTCATTCCATTCTCCTGCTTTCTCCCCATAAGCCCTGACACAGGTACTGATCAAGAATCTATCTATCTCTGCCTTAAAAATATCCATTGGCTTGGCCTCTACAGCCTTCTGTGACCATGAATTCCACTGATTCACCACCCTCTGACTAAAGAAATTCCACCCCATCTCCTTCCTAAAGGAACATCCTTTAATTCTGAGGCTATGATGTCTAGTCCTAGACTCTCCCACCAGTGGAAACATCCTCTCTACATCCACTCTATCCGGGCCTTTCACTATTCAGTAAGTTTCAGAGGTCCCCCCTCATCCTTCCCCCTCACCAGCGAGTAGAGGGCCAGTGCCGTCAAACGCTCATCATATGTGAACCCACCCATTCCTGGGGAATAATTCTCGGAAACCTCCTCTGGACCCTCTCCAGCGCCAGCACATCCTTCCTCAGATATGAGGCCCAAAATTGCTCATAATAATGTTCTACAATTTGTTTAGGTGGTGAACAAAGTTCATATTAATTTACAGTTTCATAGCCACAGCATTCATACAGAGAAATAATTGAACTTATCGTTGATAACAAGGTTGAGTTACAACAGAAGCATCCCATTACTGTGAACTTAATGCTCTGTGAGTCTATAAAATCCTAGTAAATGAACCACAATTGAGCTGAAACAGCATTTCAAACTATAGATCAAATAAAACGCCTCAGACTTGATTTACTTCTGGAATGACAGGGTTATCCCATTAAGAGAGTCTAAGCAGTTAGTCCTGTATTCCTGGGAGTATAGAAGAATTACAAGTAACATAAGATCTAAAGGGGGCTTGACTGGTAGGTTTAGTTTAGAGATAGAGGACGGAAACAGGCTCTTCGGCCCACCGAGTCTGCACCGACCAGCGATCCCAGCACATTAACACTATCCTACATACACTAGGGACAATTTACACTTATACCAAGCCAATTAACCTACTTTTTGGAGTGTGGGAGGAAACCAAAGATCTCGGAGAAAACCGACGCAGTCACAGGGAGAACGTACAAACTCCGTACACACACCACCCATAGTTGGGATCGAACCCGGGTCTCTGGCGCTGCAAGCGCTGTAAAGCAGCAACTCTACCTCTGCGCCACTGTGCCATCCTGTTGAGATCTTTTCACTGTGGGAGAATCACATAGACGGAAACCCTTCCCCATCTTGAAATATCACCTATCCATGTTCTCCAGGTAGTCTACCTGATCCGCTGAGCTACTCCAGCACTTTGTGTTTTTTTTTGTTTTTAGCTGTTCCTTGTTTCGACATGGTTATAAGATAAGGTGTTGGTCATTTAAACTGAGGTGCGTATAAATTGATTCTCTCAGAGGGTAGGATATCTCTGGAATTCTCTGCCCCAGAGGACGGTAGAGGCTGGATCATTCAAACTACATAAGGTGGTGATAGATAGATGTTTGAAAGATTGAGGAATTGAAGACTGTGGGAAATTGGTATAGAAGAGGAGTTGAGGACAGTGTAGATCAGCCTTGATCATATTGAATGATGGGGCAGGTCGAGGGGCCTGGATGTCTACTCCTGCTCCTATTTCTTTGAGATCTTGTTCCTGTGACTTCCTCTGGGTGAATGTTTCAAAACACGCAACATTGCAAATAGCTTCATGTGGGCCAGAATGATGAAATTACACTTTTTGTCACTTAAAGAACTTGAGCAGTTTAATTAATGTACATCTCTGCAACTGATCCTCAGCTTCCTCCACATTCTGACCAGCAGATCACAATCCATAAGGATAGTGACAAATCATCTTCTACTATAATCCTCAACACTGGTGCACCGTAAGGATGCGTTCTCAGCCTTCTTCTTTACTCCTTATACACCCACGACTGTGCAGCTAAATACAAACCCAACTCAAATTACAAATTAGCAGATGACACCACCGTAGTGGGTCGGATATCAAATAATGACAAGACAGAGTACAAGGAGGAGATTGAGAACCCCATAACCTGTATGCCAAGACACCAATTTTTCGGATCGGGATCCTTCTTCGGTCTGAAGAATGTTGCTGCTTGACTCGCTGAATTACTCCAGTATTTTGTGTCTTCCCTGCTTATCACTTAACTTGTTTTTAACCAACACATATAATTTGACAATGGCATCCAATCTATCCCGGTAAAGGAGGTGATGTCTCTTGGATGTAGGAGTTGTGGTTCTCCATCTGCCTGTGGTATCTGTTTTACCTCCTTACCCCCTATACCATGCCCATCTATAAGTCCTCTGACCTCTTTGCTGGTGCAGCTTCTAATCTTGCCTCTTACTTTCATCTTTTCCCAGTACGCCATCTCCCCCACCCCCAACTCCTTAGACTCTTCGGTTTATTCCTCCGTCTGAAATATGCAGAATAAATTTTATTAGTAATTAAGGGGTAGTAATATATAATGGGGGTGAACTGAACAGGTTTGTGTGGACATTCCTATTGGTCAAGGAGTAATAGAAATGGTTGTATTATATAAGTCTGTGCCATTGATCCTCAGAGTTTCTCAGAACTGCACCTAAATAATGAAGTCCTGATGGGTCCCATGTATAAGGAGTGGAATTTGTGATCATAAGATCATAAGTGATAGGAGCAGAATTATGGGGCTGTCCCACTGTACGAGGTAATTCAAGAGTTCTCCCGAGTTTCCCCTGATTCGAACTTGGAGGATTACGGTAATAGCTGCTCGTAGGTACTCGGGGCTCTCGCGGACATTTTTCAACATGTTGATGCTTCACGACCTTCAGCTGAGGCCTCGCGAGTACCTGCAGGGACATACGAGAATGAAGAGAGTTACAAAGACCTCCTGACTACCCGCAACATACATTTTACGCTGCTTACCACAAGTATGAGTCGATTTTTTTTAAACTCGAGACTCTTTTGCAGATTAGGTCGCCGCAGTGGGACATCCCCTATACATTCTGACAGCCATCAAGGCAGCAAAGACTCAAAATGGTGTGGAGATTCAGTGACGTCAGCCTCCTAACTGCATTCCCTGCCTGAGTCTCCCCATACCAAGAAATTGGCATGGGTTTGTATCTACTTAAGGATAAATGCTAAAAGTCCCTATTGTTGTGGATTTGGGATTTAATTGTATTTCCAACCTAGTTGGCAACAGACTCTGATGAAAAGGGCGTCCGCACCTCTAAAAAACTTCCTGTGTCTCCAGGAAAGAACTGCAGCCTGTGCTGAGTTTACTCGAAGACAGACACTGCTTCGAGTAAACTCAGCGGGATCTGCAATTCTTTCCTACACAGGAGAGTTAAGGATACAGGGTGCGGAGAACCGCTTTGGCCCAGACCTGTAATCTGTCTGTGTGTTCCGAGGTTGAAAATGGTACAATTAACACTCCCATGCCTACACACAATCAGGGGACCTTTTACATTTATACCAAGTATAATAGATCTTCCTCTTCATGGGGAGAAGGCAGGAGAATGCAGTTAGGAGGGAGACATCATAGCCATGACGTCACTGAATCGAGTCTTGCTGGCTCTGCCGAATGTAAAGGGGATGTCCCACTGCGGCCAGCTAATTCAAGAGCTTCCCTCGAATTTAAACAAAAATCAAACTCGCAGCATGGTCGAAGCACATAAGGTCTTTGTAACTCTCCTTCATTCTCGAGAGTACGTCCCCGCGAGCTCGGGCATCTCTTAGCTAGGCTCGGCAGGTATTTTTCAACATCGCATGAAAAAATCTATACTTTTTTTACTCGTAGGTTTAGTCAAAGTAGGTCTTAGTAGGGTGGCATGTTATTCGTAGGTAATCGAGGGTGGTCAAAGGTAATCAAAGGTAGTCGTAGATAGTCTTCAACATAGTCGAAGGGAGGTTGAAGGAGAGCGAAGGAGGTCGTCTTCACTCTCCGCTATTCGATGTCCAATTTTACCGAAGCGAGTCTTCAACATAGTCGAAGGAGGTCTTCTACATGACAGTCTTTCAAACTCTCCTAAACTCTTCTAAACTCGCCAATTAGGTCACCACAGTGGACAGCTCCTTATGTCTGAAGTGCAATTTTGATAAGTCGTCACTTTCAAGTAGTGCACTGCAAAGACCAAGGTTATGATTCCCGGCACAAACTTCATGCCTATACCAATAGACACAACCATGTCTCATACTGCTCAAGGCCATTCAGACCACTGTATATTTAGCTTCAAACCTAGCTATCAACGTTAGTGTTCCAGAAAAGGAAGAGCTTGTTCTACCTCTAAAACACGAGGCATTTCTACCTTTCCGGATCCAATTATTTATGTTCCCTTTCAGCCAAGCTCTCTTGTTGCAAAAATTCATCCAAAACCCTGCTTTCCAACAATAAGTCCCTCATGCCATCACTGCTGATCTTGTTGGCTCATATTGGCCACCATTTGCCCTGTTTCACAATATATTGTGAATAATTCACTTCTTTAACGAAGAACGGAGAGGATGAGAAGGTGTTTCTTCCCAGAGGCCATTCGGACTGTAAACTCCTATCTCACCAGGGACTAACTCTACTAACTTACTGTACCACAATACCACCCAAAATACTTAATATGAAAAAGAACATGTGATTCTGTTTGTAGTTTGTTGGTTGTTTGTTTGTTTGTTTGTTTTTTGCACAAAGTCCGCAGGCATTGCCACTTTTCATTTCACTGCACATCCCGTATGTGTATGTGACGAATAAACTTGACTTGAACTTCAAGTAACCCTTGCATTCTCTCTCTCTCTCTCTCTCTCTCTCTCTCTCTGTCCCTTCCCCCAATCTACTTCTCCGACCAGTTTCGCTGTCCTCCTGATTAAATTTTACTGATTGTATGCCTCATTGTCACCTTCCCCTCAGCTAACAATGATCCATTCTACATTTTCCTTGATCTTCATCTTTGATCTCTCGTTTTCACAACTTACCGTTCCATATCACCTTCCCTATTCCCCGACTCTCAGTCTTCTTCTTCTTTCGTGTGGCGTGCACAGCCTAAAGTTGCAGGACAACTTGTTCTATTTGATCTGTGTGTGCACGTCGAGTTGATTGCATTAGTCGAAACAGGGTGGACCATGTGAAGGTTGCAATCTTCCACCCCACTCTCAGTCTGAAAGGTCTCGACCCAAACGTCATCCATTACTTCTCTCCAGAGATGCTGCCTGTCCCACTGAGTTACTCCAGCATTTTGTGTCTTATCATCACAAGATATATTATTGGTGGGACCAGAAACATAAATGACACCACCTTGTGTTGGTAAATTGCAAGTTATCATTGTTTGCTGGTTACTATAAGTACCACTTAAAATTGCACGAAATTGAGCATGCATAAACCAAGTCTAAAGCATATTCTGTTAAAATGCTGGTCCATTAATTAAACAGAATACGATTGTCATTGCAACTCACTCCAAATGCAAAGCAAGACTGGTAATGTAAGTAGTATCCTAGTTAATGTCCCACATGTAATTTCAAATTGCATTCATTTCTGATGATTCAGAAGCATTTTTTCTGCTATCATATGTAATCTAGACTAACTGCCGAGACAAGGTATAAGATGATCTTACATTGTTTGCCTGTTAACAAAAAAAACAGCGTTGTACAATATGAATAAGGATTGTTGAACAAATTTCAACAGGGTTATTCAGATAGTAGAAAGGTTATTTTGTTGTCACATTATTGTAAATCCTGCTTATGAATGAGTTAAGAGGGAACATGTAGGGATCAATGCCAGGATTCACACTTGGCCGAGGGGTGGGAAGGAAAGTTCAGCTTTTTTAAGATTGTTTCATTGAAAAAAAAACATTTTATTTAATGAATAACTACCAGATTTCTGTTTCTCCATGCTAAATGATTCTCCAATGTAAATGATATTGAACTCTGTGCCTCCTACACAGCTCAACATCTGCAGATGCTGCAAATCTGAAATAGAAATGAGAACTTCTGGAAACTCTCTGCAGATCAGATAACTTCTATGGGAAATGACACACAGCTAACGTTTCAGGTCAAAGACCCTTCATCCGAATTGGGAAGAGTAAGTGTTAACTATTAATATTTAATATTAAGATGTGAAGTTAGAATATTAAATGTGAACACTTTTTTGAATCGATAATAAAGGAATAATGTGAATATGCTATTGGTGAAATATTAAGCAACATTCTCCTGACAAGTAGATAAGTACTGGTAATTAAAAGTTCAATTTTAAGAGCTCAATTTTCGCCCTTTTTTAATTGCAGCTCAGCCAGTTTCATTTATTTATTTATTGAGCTGTATTTTGCTATGACAGGATGTCGGATGTTCTTCAGTCACCAGATCATACAGGTAGGAATATTTTTGTTTTAGTATTTGGTGACAATCAATTTCGAGAGTGTCCATTAGTTCAGGGGTAAATAAGTGCATAAACGTCACAAACCAGTAAGAGGGGTTAGGGGTGGAAGGTCATCATTTTAATCTTTACTTTCTGCTGCATTACTCTTCGTCCACTTTCTCATGCTGTTGGTGTGTACAGTTGTTTGAAATGCCAGCCCTCCACTCGCACATCCTTTTAGTTAGTAGGCATCACATGTTGATGAGTTTTTTGATTAAGGAAGATACTGCAGATAATTCCGATTCTCTCCTCCTCCGTGGTGTTGCTAAATGCCTTTTTAATCCAGGGTTACTGATGACTGATATTACCAGCTAAGATTCGGTAAGTCAGTATTGGAAAGAGAGTGTGGAGGAATAACCCTTCTGTTAAAACGAATGGCATGTTGGCCTTTATAACAAGAGGAGTCGAGTATAGGAGCAAAGAGGTCCTTATGCATTTGTACAGGGCCCTAGTGAGACCACACCTGGTGTATTGTGTGCAGTTTTGGTTCCCTAATTTGAGGAAAGATATTCTTGCTATTGAGGGAGTGCAGCGTAGGTTTACAAGGTTAATTCCCGGGATGGCGGGGCTGTCATATGCTGAGAGAATGGAGTGGCTAGGATTGTACACTCTGGAGTTTAGAAGTATGAGAGGATATCTTATTGAAACATATAAGATTGTTAAGGGTTTGGACACGCTAGAGGCAGGAAACATGTTCCCAATGTTGGGGGAGTCCAGAACCAGGGGCCACAGTTTAAGAATAAGGGGTAAGCCATTTAGAATGGAGACGAGGAAAAATGTTTTCTCACAGAGAGTTGTGAGTCTGTGGAATTTTTCTGCCTCAGAGGGCGGTGGAGGCTGGTTCTCTGGATACTTTCAAGAGAGAGCTAGATAGGGCACTTAAAGATAACGGGGTCAAGGGATATGGGGAGAAGGAAGGAACGGGGTACTGATTGGGGATGATCAGCCATGATCACATTGAATGGCGCTGCTGGCTCAAAGGGCCGAATGGCCTACTCCTGCACCTATTCTCTATTGTCTAACCCTGTTGAGATTTGTTCAACAGTTATTCAGGTGGTACCACCCTGCACATTTCTGTTAACAGGCAAACTATGTAAGATTGTCTTCAGAGAGTCTGAAGAAGGGTCTCAACCCGAAACGTCGCCTATTCCTTCGCTCTTTAGATGCTGCCTAAATCTACTCCTATTCCTTATGACCTTATGACCAGTCTGAGAAAATCCATTGTCACTTATCGATGAATATAAAGTACAGGTAACTTGCAAAATCTATTAAAATTTCCAGGTAAATTCCATTACAAATGAATGGAGGGAAGATTTATGCTGAATTTCATGATATCCACTAAGTTCAATAAAAGGTGGTTATATTCTTGGAGAAATGGCATTATGATGTGTCTCCCATGGTATCTGCAGTGATTTCAGAGACCCCCCCCCACCCCCGGAAATGCTGGGTGCTGTTCGGACCGTCTCTTTCACACCCATCAACCCAGAGGTGTTGCCATGTTCTCTCTCATTCAGTTATTCTGATATTGCACTTTAGTTATTTTTTTTAATTACTTCAGATTTATTCATCATTAATTGTATCATTAGCTGTATTCATCATTAACATGTGTACTGTTTACTGTGTGAGCTTTGTGGAAACATGGAATTTCAGTTCCCCCTAGCGTATATGACAAAAACTAATCTGAATCAGAAAGTGGTTGGGAGAATAGCATAAAGGGCCTGTCCCACTTGGCGATTTTGCCGGCGTCATATCAGTGTCGCCAAAAGATTTTGAACATTTCAAAATTCAACGGCGACAAAACAAATGTTGCGACACTTGAAAAAACACATCATCACGCCACATCACGCTGCGTATTTTTCGGTGACCTGATACGTCAGTCAATTATGCCAGCAGTCGCCGAAAAACATCGCCAAGTGGGACAGGTCCTTAAGATCATGTGGTGAATGGAGATACGTTATAATGAGTCGAGTCAAACACATATCAGGTTACAACACATGTTTATTAAATGTACTTACCAACTACTAACAAACACTACATTTGGCTAGTAGGAAATACCCAATCCAATCTTTCCTTGTAGAAACAAAAAGAAAACATAGGGACATAGGAACAAAGGGTGGCTAAGCAATACAGGTAGCGGAACGTTACTAACGCATGTGGGGAAATTTGTATAGTTACACAAAATCACCGTATCTAATGGGTGGCCTTATAACCCGTCCGGCACGTGTGCGGTACGAATCCACTTCACCTTTCACCGGAGAAGATACCGGGGAGGGAACGGGAGACGTAACCGGGGATCCGACAGGGCGGGGTGGTGAGATACTTATTGGTGGTGACCAATGATCGATATGCATCCCACTTCTGACACCATGTAATGACTCGAGTCAAATACATATCAGCATACAACACATGTTTATTAAATGTACTTACAGTATCAGTCTGCAGAACATAACAGTTCCTAGCAGCTACTCATACTGAATGGCGTAAGCAAACTCTTGCTGATATAAAATGCTAATTGGCGGAGCGACTACTATCAAGCACTACAATTGGCTAGTAGGGAATAACCACTCTACATGCGTGACAGGATAGGATGATAATGAATTTTTTACATCCTCGTTGGCTTTTTAAATTCCGTGCATTCTGCTCTTGGGAGTCCCTCCGTCATTAACACTTGGTTAACAAATGACATCAATACCATGGCTTGCAAGGGAAAAATGAATCCTTTAGCCTCTTTCCTCCTTTTACTTGCTTTCCAACGATCTCCTACTGAACTTTATTTACAAGGCTGAGATTGGGTGTGATATTTCTCCCTGAATATCTGCTCTGTAGAGTTTATGAAATACTATCTAAAGTAGTTTGATTCATGTTAATTAAATAACAGTCTTAATATATTGTTTATTTTGTGTTCGCTAATTTTATGGAATCATTGACAATTGTTACAAAGGACGGTGTGTTATTGAGCATAACTTTATGTTGAAAGCTTATCTATCGGTTTTTACTGCCAATTATGAAATTAACTAGTTGGTTTGGCAGGCTTGTATTATAAAGTGCAAATCTTTGGTATTTAAAAAGTAATTTTCTTATTTTTTTTAAAGCCAACATTAAGTTGCCTGAGATGTGTGCCACTGCAGACAATAAGAAGCAATCCCCATATTCAGTGGAAACCCCGTATGGATTCCGCCTGGATCTGGATTTTCTGAAGTACGTCGACGATATAGAGAAAGGAAATACCATCAGGAAGGTTCATGTACATAAGAAAGCAAGGCAACCAAAATACAGCACATTGCCAAGGAATTTCAGTGTCCCAGACACACGGTTGTCCACATTTGAGTCTCGGTCCAATAGGAAGTATGGGGACAACTGGATGACGACTCCTGCCCACATACCCATGAACAGATATAAAGGGGCCAGTAGCCAGGAACTATTGAGAAGTTCTCCATGTAGCTCTGATCCAGCTTTGTCACAACCTAACATGTATGATTGCAGATCGAAAAAGACTCCACCTGATGCCAGGAGTAATTTGGAGGAGAATGGGCTATCTCCACAAAGCTGTCTGAAACCTCCATTTCTTCGGGCTTCCAGCATGCCAGTTGATTTCAAGGAGTTGAGTTTAGAAGAGCAACATCAAATCTTGTCCATATCCCAGCAGAAATTAAAATTATCGGAAAATTATGGCTTTGGTACACCCAGCAAAGCAGTAATGCAGGAGGGCTCCACTCCCAATGATGATGCGCCAGAGTTGAATGTGACATCGACCCAGGTTCATCAATTACAGAGACAAATCAGGATTGATCAAGATGCAAGCAAAGACACGGAAGAGCAAGTAAAGACTATTTCTGAACTTAAACAACAAGTTCTTGTGTTACAGGAAGAAAAAAAACAACTCCATATTCAGTTGAAAAATCAGCAGAATGCATTGCCGACTTCAAATTCTGTTCTAGAGGGGAAACTTGATGACAATGTGGATAACATCAACGGTGTCACTGCAAGAATTCAATGTAGTTCTTCAGACACCACACTTGCGGCTGAAACAATAGGAGGACTTAAATTATTTCCAAGCAAAAGTGTAACCTCTGAATTCTCTAAGTCAGACGAAAACTTTCAAAGTGAAAAAGTGATCAACCTTGATAACCAAATCAAGTTTGCTTCAAATGTTACTGTAAGTGGTAGCACAAACTTTGATTTCAGTACCCATAAGGAAATATTTCAGTTCCCTCGTGCTATAGAAGACACTGAACACAGAGTGAGTGAGGTCGGTACTCAAGTTAACATAGAAGACTTAGGTTTGTTACATGTAGCACACCCCAATGCAGTGAAACGTTCCAATAAAGAACCAAATATTATACCAGAGAATCAACTTAAAGGGGGAACTCAGGAACCCAAGGTAGAACAGGAAGGTATGGTCCCTAAGGATAATCAGATGTTTCCCTCCTCAAATAAACTGGAAGAAGACTCATCTAGGCATTTTGATAATAAACACCTCCAAGACCAAACAAAGGCACATGATACAAGAAATCAGCCAATAATTACTCATCTGGGAGCCGCTGAACAAGAACGTGAGCTCCTAGAATTAACTGAGTCTAAACAAATGTGCAAACATGAAATCAAGCCAGATCTCCGACCTGTCGCCCACTCGGTGAATTGTGGTGCAGGCGTGAGGGACACGATTGTAATAGAGTCGCAGAGTTTAGGAGTCAATACAGATCGCATCACTGTCCGTGATACAGCAGCTTTGGCAACTGTTGCCATGAGCGACAAAGCAACAGATGCTACAGTCAGGATGTGCAGCAAGGCTGTCGAGACTGAGCACGGATCGTCCCTTGCACTGCACGTGTCACATAGTCAGTAATCCTACCAAGGTGAACAGAGAACACACTGTTGCATGTGATAGCAATGGAGAGAGCGATTCTAACAGAGTGAGAAACATGAAGACCTGTTCTGCTGATGAGAGCAGTGGCGTGAAAAACAATGGGGAAGAAAATACAGTTGTTGGAAGCCCACATCGTGTATGTGAAAAAGATGTCGATACCCAGCATTTCTTTCCCCAGCCTGAATCCCAGACAATTTCAACAGAGCCTGAATTAGCCCAAAGCATTCAAAAGGTTGAGGAACTTTTGTGCAAGCAGCAATCTTTTTTGGAGCAAAACTATCCTGAGTTGGCCCAGAATTTTAAAAAGCTTTGTTCGAGGATCGGGACCCTCAGTGTTCAACTGATAAATTCTCTTCAGCCATCAACCTCGTCACCTCCGACATTTCACCCATCAGAACAGAACTCTGATAAAAATGTCTGCCAACCAGGTAAGACCCGATTCGGACAAAACGGGATCACTAATACTTACATTTTCATTATAATCAACTGTTCAAGTAACAGTGATTTTTCTCTCTTAATGCCCATCTTTCTTGAGGGTGCTCTTGTATCATGGAAGCCTGTGATACTCTGTTCATATGTATCAACTGGCCATTCTGATGTTGAGCCTAGTTGTAATGGAAAGAGTGATTCTAACACAGCCATGAACATGAGGACCTGTTTTGCTGATGGGACTGTACTGTAAAATCATTAATGGTAAAATCAACATGCAGAAGCCAGGTTATTTGATCACGAGGAATCATGGATCCTCTGTTTGCAAGAATCATCATATAGCAACTAAAGATAGACACAAAATGCTGGAGTTACGCAGTGGGACAGGCACTGGCAGCATCTCTGGAGAGAAGGAATGGGTGACTTTTCGGATCGAGACCTTTCTTCAGATCATTGTTGATTTTACCATTCTCAGCCCAGACAAATTGCAAAGAAGTCTCATCACAATTGTCTGGCCTACATCTGCTAAACATGTATCCAAAAAAAAAACAGGTAGGGAGGAAAGGAAGTAGTGAAAAATGTTGCATAACTGTCAAAAACTGAAAGTCAATAAAAATATAATTTAAATCATCCAGGTAAAATCTCATCTAATCAGCAATAGCAAGGGAAATTGTTCAACAATTAAAAAACCTGCAGATAATCCCACATTTTTACAATAACTGATTATTAGATAGAATTTTTGGTGCTCTTTTAGTTGTGGTAAAGCGCCATCTTTTTTGCATTTTTCACACCTTTTGTACTCGTCACTCTGTCAAATACACAGAGCACAGTTTGCGAGAGTACATCTGCATGAATTGAGATTCTACATGGATCTCTTGCTAAGTTTATTTTCTAATTGGCGGGAAGTGAATATACAACACAAACAGGCCATGGCAAGGCAAAGGCTGCAGTTGCGAGATATCTGACATAAATATGGAAATTGGTGTAAATACTATAAGGTTGGGCAGCATCTGTAGAGAGAGTAGAAAATGAATTTATCATTTCAGGTTGATGACCTTTCAGTTTGACAGCACAAACTCTATCTGTGGATATACCTGTTCTTATTGTAGTCACATTCAGTCCAGCTCTTCATTGTTGGTGTATGTACTCAACATGAGACTCCTACCCTTTCATATACCTCAGCCTTCCTAGTTCAAGTAATAGTCACTTCATTGCTCATTTGGTTTCCTTTAGAAAACATCCAAGGTTTTTGTCACAACCATTGTTTGTTTAATTGTAAGTTTGACATTGCCATCAGTCTAAAGAAATTACTCCTTATTTCCTTAATTGTTAGCAACTATTTGTAACCCTTTTCGTTTTATTTTCTCCCATAGTAATGTTTTCTCCACAGCTGCTCTCTCCATTATCAGTGAAATATTTTCTTAATCTTCCCTTTCCGAATCCGAATGGAAAAAGGTCCGGACTGTACAATCTTTCACACAGTTCTAGTGCCAGCTTTATAAATATTCTTCATGCTTTATCCAACTGGAAAACATGTGCACCAAGTCTGTGTGCATTGCTCCTGGATGTAATGTTAATGTAAATTGGTGACCTTTGATTTCTATATTCCCAGAATAAACTGGTTAATATGTTGGCATTTTTATGATTTGGCCATCTTGCACTGTTCCTTTAAATAATTCTATTTGTCTAAATACCTTAGCATTTCTAACCATTCAGTTTGCTATCTAAAGTGCAGATGGATCATTTTTACCTACCATAATCTCTCATGTCTTATTTATCAAAGTTAAAATTCATTTGCTGCGTAGTTGCCAAGCATACACATTTTCTAATGTTATCCTGTATTCTGTAACATTTTTCTTCATTGTTAGCTACTGCCTGCAGCTTGATGCTGCAGTACTATTGCTTGTTTAAATCATTCGTGTGACATTTTAAGTGCAGTTATTCACAGCACGGTTTTTATGTGGATGTAGCTTCCACCTTCCTTCAATATGTACCTTTCATGGCTGTGTCCTGATTTCCAATTTTTCTTAGTTAATTTATTATAAATCAAGATTTCTTATCCTTGTTCTTGTCTTTATGTGCCCCAAGTTTTATCATAAACATATTACACAAAACATTATTAAAGTACTTTTGGAAAAAACCCATGAACATTATCAAATACCCAGCACAAAGCAAGATGTACATATGTTGAGCATTTGAAGAGCAAGGTATGGAAATCTTGTATCATGCTCTTACAGATTAGTATACAAACTTAAAGCACACGATATTGGCGGTTCAGTATTGATGTGGATAGAGAACTGGCTGGCAGACAGGAAGCAAAGTGTAGGAGTGAACGGGTCCTTTTCAGGATGGCAGGCAGTTTACAATATATATTAATGATTTGGACGAGGGAATTGAATGCAACTTCTCCAAGTTTGCGGATGACACGAAGCTGGGGGGCAGTGTTAGCTGTGAGGGGGATGCTATGAGGCAGCAAGGTGACTTGGATAGGCTGGGTGAGTGGGCAAATGCATGGTAGATACAGTATAATGTGGATAAATGTGAGGTTATCCACTTTGGTGGCAAAAACAGGAAAGTAGACTATTATTTGAATGGTGGCCGATTAGGAAATGGGGAGATGCAACGAGACCTGGGTGTCATGGTACACCAGTCATTGAAAGTAGGCATGCAGGTGCAGCAGGCAGTGAAGAAAGCGAATGGTATGTTAGCATTCATAGCAAAAGGATTTGAGTATAGGAGCAGGGAGGTTCTACTGCAGTTGTACAGGGTCTTGGTGAGACCACACCTGGAGTATTGCGTACAGTTTTGGTCTCCAAATCTGAGGAAAGACATTCTTGCCATAGAGGGAGTACAGAGAAGGTTCACCAGACTGATTCCTGGGATGTCAGGACTTTCATATGAAGAAAGACTGGATAGACTCGGCTTGTACTCGTTAGTATTTAGAAGATTGAGGGGGGATCTTATAGAAACTTACAACATTCTTAAGGGGTTGGACAGGCTAGATGCATGTTCCCGATGTTGGGGAAGTCCAGGACAAGGGGTCACAGTTTAAGGATAAGGGGGAAATCTTTTAGAACCGAGATGAGAAAAACATTCTTCACACAGAGAGTGGTGAATGTGTGGAATTCTCTGCCACAGAAGGTAGTTGAGGCCAGTTCATTGGCTATATTTAAGAGGGAGTTAGATGTGGCCCTTGTGGCTAAAGGGATCAGGAGGTATGGAGAGAAGGCAGGTACAGGATACTGAGTTGGATGATCAGCCATGATCATATTGAATGGCGGTGCAGGCTCGAAGTGTCGAATGGCCTACTCCTGCACCTACTTTCTATGTTTCTATGTTAGGTTCTTCACTACGATTCCTGAGGACAGAAAAGTTATAAAGTAAGAAAGGTAACTGTTAAACTGCCGGTAATGCTGTGGATGGCACAGAGACACAACCAGCAGAGGTGCATCCTTACAACTCAAACAAACTACGTTAGGTCCTGACTCCTGCTTCTGTTTGTGTGGAGTTTGCAACCTCACCTTGTAATCGCGGGAGCCCCAATATCCTCTCCAAAGAATGGGTCGGTCGGAAGATTAATCAAACACTGTAACTTGCGAATGCAAACACTGTAATCTGGAGCAACTGGCAAATGTTTTAAGGAAATCACTGGGTCAGGCAGCACCTGTGGAGGCTTGAGAGATGATTAATGTTTTGGGTCAAACCTACACTGGGAATCAGAAATCACTCTTAGTATGGACAAATAATAGAATCTGAGGGGAGTTGATGGCAATGAGGCAAAAATAAAAATAGGATTAGTGTTGGATTTGTGGAAGTGGATGCTTGATGGTTGGTGCAGACTCAATGCATTAATGGACTTGTCGGAAGGAACTGCTGATGGTGGTTTAAACCGAAGATAGACACAAAAAATTGGAGCGGGTCAGACAGCTCAGAAAAGGAATAGGTGACGTTTCAGGTCAAGACGTCTGAAGAAGGGTCTCGACTCGAAACATCACCTCTTCCTGTTCTCCAGAGATGCTTTCTGACCCGCTGAGTTACTCCAGTGTTTTGTGTCTATCTTTGGATTAAAGGACTTGTTCCTTTGCTATATTATACAATGACCCCAGAGCTGAAGCAACAGTAATAAGGGTGTACAGATTGAAATAGTAATTACCAACAATCTAATGAAATTTGCTTTTGCACTTGCAGAAAAGCAATCAAATCAATCAAGTTTTGAATTTAGTAAGAAACTGCTTGGCCTTTGCAGCATGTGTATTGTGCTGTGAAATCACTTTTGTGATCTTCCTTTGAAATAGAGATGATGCTAGACCTCTCTGCCTTCCGATAATGTTCATTCAGCTTTGTAGACAAGAGGTTGAACGGCTTTGTTCAAGATATCTGTGTGCATATCTAATTGGGAGAAATATGAAGTTCACAGCATCATCAAAAGGTGCATTAAATCAATGGTTGTGTTCATTGAAACAGGCTGCTCTTTTCACATGGTGAATTTCAGCAACTCAATAATTCATCAAAGAACAGCTTCAGCAAGGGCACAGGATAAATGCACTTGCTTTCCATTCTCCTAAGATAAAGAATTAGATAAAGGAGAAAGTATTTGGACATGTTGGTAGCTTTGGGGAAAATGTGCTAGTTCAAAAGAGAGTTAAGTATAAACGCATTGATGGTGGTGGGGAAGATGCTGGAGTCATTTATAAAAGATGACATAGCCGCACATTTGGATAGCGTTAACAGGATCGGTCCGAGTCAGCGTGGATTTATGAAGGGGAAATCATGCTTGACTAATCTTCTGGAATGTTTTGAAGATGTAACTAGGATAATGGACAATGGAGAGCCAGTGGATGTAGTGTACCTGGACTTACAGAAAACATTTGACAAGGTCCCACAAAGGTGATTAGTGGGCAAAATTAGGGCACATGGTATATGGGGTAGAGTGCTGACATGGATAGAGAAGTGTTTGGCTGACAGGAAACAAAGAGTAGGGATTAATGGGTCGCTTTCAGAATGGCAGGCAGTGACTAGTGGGGTACCGCAAGGCTCGGTGCTGGGACCGCAGCTATTTACAATATACATCAATGATTTGAATGAAGGGATTCAAAGTAACATTAGCAAATTTGCAGATGACACAAAGCTGGGTGGCAGTGTGAACTGTGAGGAGGATGCTATGAGAATGCAGGGTGACTTGGACAGGTTGGGGGAGTGGGCAGATGCATGGCATATGAACTTTAATGCAGATAAATGTGAGGTTATCCACTTTGGTAGCAAAAACAGGAAGGCAGATCACTATCTAAATGGGGTTAAGTTGGGAAAAGGGGAAGTACAACGGGATCTGGGGGTCCTTGTTCATCAGTCTATGAAAATAAGCATACAGGTACAGCAGGCAGTGAAGAATGCAAATGACATGTTGGCCTTTATAACAAGAGGAATCAAATATAGGAGCAAAGAGGTCCTTCTGTAGTTGTACAGAGCCCTAGTGAGACCACACCTGGAGTATTGTGTGCAGTTTTGGTCCCCTAATTTGAGGAAGGACATTCTTGGTATTGAGGGAGTGCAGCGTAGGTTTACAAGGTTAATTCCCGGGATGGCGGGACTGTCATATGCTGAGAGAATGGAGCAGCTGGGCTTGTATACTCTGGAGTTTAGAAGGATGAGATCTCATTGACCCCGTCTGAAGTAGTGATGGAGGCAGAAATCCTCACTGCAGTTGCATGAATAACCACAAGGGGAGCCATAACCTGCAGGATCATAGCTTGGCAGCGAGGAAATGGGATTCACATGAAATCTGTTTTTGGGCCCCATGAGTAAAAAGCCTATCCCTGTGCCCCACCTTTCTCATTCTATGAATTGTTCACTCGCTGTTCTTGGGCTTGTGACCAATGTTATGGACTTTGTTAGCTGGAATATGCTGCCAGGAGTGGTGACAGCATCAGATACGATAGTGGCATTTATTACGCTTTTATATTGGCACATGGATATGGAGGAATATGGATCACTAGCTGGCAGAAGGGATTAGTTTAATGTTTAAGGGATGAGTTACTCCAGCATTTTGTGCCTGTCTTTAGTTTAATTTGGCACCATTGGCACAGATGTGAGCTGAATGGCCTCTTCCTGACCTGTACTCTTCTATGTGTAAGAAGGAGCTGCAGATGCTGGTTTGAACTGAAGATAGACCCAAAAAGCTGGAGTAACTCAGCGGGACAGGCAGCATCTCTGGAGAGAAGGAATGGGTGACGTGTCAGGTCAAGTCGAGACCCTTCTCGAGCTTTTTGTGTCTATCTTCTGTACTGTTCTATGTTCTATATTCTAATTCCATAAAGTCTTCAGAGAGAACCTCATTCTTTTTTCTACCCATGTCATTGGGAAGATAATGGATCACAATCTATGGCTGTTCACGCATCCCCAACAGTGGCCTTTAGATAGGCACATGGATATGTATGGGATGGAGAGGTTGGGATCATGAATGGGCAGGTGAGGTTAGTTGATGAGATTAGTTGCTAGAGTTCCTGTCAGCAATGTTTACTGCAAAGCCCTCACCACTCTTCTTGGCTACCTCTTCTAAAAAACTCAAGCTAATCCATGAGACACACTTTCACACTGACAAAGCCACTTAGACTATCCCAAGTCAGTTGCTGCCTTTCCCAATGCATGTAGTTTCTGCTCTCCAGAATCCCCTACAATAACATGCCCGTCATTAATATTCGGCTCACTGGTCTGTATTCAGGCTTTTTCTTGCAGTCTTTCTTAGTCTGTCAGCATCTCACCTGTGATTATCAATGATACAAATATCTCTGCAAGATGTCCTGCAAATTCCTCATTAGCTTTTCATGGTGCCCCAGGATAGACTTGATCCCATCCAGTGGATTTATCCACCTTTGTGTTTTAAGACCTCCAACACCTCCTTTTCTGTAATGTGGACTCTCTCCAAGATATCATTTTTAACTTGCCTGAGTTTCCTACCATCCATGTTATTCGTCTTTCTATGGCTTCATAAGCACACAGACGGTCTTGCTGATCTTTAAGGAGCCATATTCCCTCCATAGTTACTCGGTCCTGAATATACTTGGAGAATTTCAATGGATTTTGCTTTACCCTCTGTGCCAGAGCGATCTTTTGTTCCCCTTTTGCCCTCCTGATTTCCCTTTTAAGTCTACTCCTTAAGGGGATCATTAAAGGAATCACTTCATCCCAGCTGCCTATACCTGGCACAGCTTATTTTGCTGAGCAGATACTTAACATTGCTTGTCATCCTATTTCTCTCAGCCTTGCCCTTTATTCTAACAAGAACATGCTGGCCTTGAACTCTCCTTATCTTACTTTTGAAAGCCTCCCACTTGCCAGACATCTCTTTGCCTGCAAATCACCCCCACCCCCTCATTAAACTTTTGAAAGCTCAAGTCTCATGCTATAAAAATTGGCCTTGGCCCAATTTAGGAGTTCATCTTTTGGGCCAGACCTATCCTTTTCCATAGTTATTTTAAAACTAATAGTGATGTTCGATACAGATGATCTTTATTAGATTCCCATGGTATAGTTTTGTTAATCATTGATTCATTTGTGTAATATCAACCTGAAGACACAATGCATGAATATTTATCCAAAAATTGGTGTCAAAAGTGATGAAAAAGATGCTATCAGGAGATATCACATCACCTGATCACTTGATAGATAGCATCCTTTTAATCACTTTTGTTGTTTATTTTGGCAGAAATATTCATGTTTTGTTTATAATCACCTAATTCTGATGAAATGGCACCAACTTGAAACGTTAACTCTGATTCGCTCCCAATAGGTGCTGCCTGACTTTAGTCTTTACTTTTACACATTAGATTTTAGAGATACAGCACAGAAACAAGCTCTTTGGCCCACTGAGTCCACTCCGACCAACAATTACCCCGTACACTAGCATTATCCTACACACTAGGGACAATTTACTATTTTACCAAAGCCAATTACTCTACAAACCCGTACTTCTTTGGAGTGTGGGAGGAAACTGTAGCACACGAAGATAACCCACATGGTCACGGGGAGAACGTACAAACTGCACACAGATGGAACCCATAGTCAGGATCGTACCCGGGTCTCTGGCGCAGTAAGGCAGCGACTACCACTGCGCCACCATGCCACTGAGTGTTTCCAGCACTTTGTTTTAATTTCAAACTTCCAACACCTGCAGATTTTTTTTTTTTTGCTTTTTGTTCACCAGAGATATCATGCGTATTACATCTATTGCTTGTTCCAGTGTCTCCACCTGTGACTTTCCAGTGAAACAAAGCAACATCTTCACAATAGATTAACAAAAGTTAAAATTTTGTAGAGCCATGTTTAAAAATTGCATAGGGTTCCAGCAAGGAGTATATTTATCATACATTTGCTTTAACTATCGTAAGTTTAACTATCTGGTATACTTGCTGACAATTAAAATGGCAAAATGAGTTGCTATGGCAGAGAAACAAATCTGGAACAATGTGAAGGGCAGCAGACTTGCTCCCAGATGGCGAACAGATAAATTAGCTTAATAATCCTCCACCTTTCAAAACATGATTTAAATCCAGGCAAGATTAAAATGACATGATATAGAAATCGCAACAGAGGGACGGGATCAGTTCAAGGATTACACTCGTCATGATCAGGCAATAGGCAGGCAAGTCCATTGACATTACCAGACGTAGTGCTCTGTACTCATTTCCCCTCAGACAGTTGGATGAGGGAAGGGATTTTAAGCTATTAAATGCTTCCTTCAGTAATTCCAACTGGCCTTTCTGTATTCCACTGTGTAACTTCTTCCTCCTGCTCTCTGTTCCAAATATCACAGACTTAAATTTCCATCTGTGTTCCTGATTCATCATTTAATGGAAAAAGTCTATGTTTCAGGATCCTGCAATATTGTTTCATAATTCAACTCATATCTGGCAAATGACCCTTAAGTATCATCTAATGGAAACAGCCAATGTTTTTTTGATATTTGCTGAGGTTGCAGACTGTTTCCGTCTAACAAATACTGAAGACAGATACAAACTTCTGGAGTAACTCAGCAGGACAGACAGCATCTCAGGAGAGAAGGAATGAATGGGTGACGTTTCGGGTCAAGACCCTTCTTCAAACTGTAGAAGGGTCTCGACCCGGAACGTCACACATTCCTTCTCTCCAGAGATGCTGCCTGTCCCACTGAGTTACTCCAGCATTTTGTGTCTATCTTCAGTTTCAACCAGCATCTGTAGTTCCTTTCCAACAAATTCTGAATCTATCTAACATGAAATCAATCCAGTTGATTTACCCGTATTCCAAGGGGATGTCATAGGGTCCATGTCAGAAGAATGTTTGGATTCACGTGAGAGTAAACCATTGCTTATGGACTGTCACTAACATAGACTTCATCTTGAGAGTTAAAAGTTGAAAATGCTGGAAACAACTAACAAGAAAGGTGGAAGGTGAAAACGAGTTAGCATTTGGGTCAAAAGCACTTTAGAACTGCCAAGAAGGAAAACATTGCAGAGAGTGTGGAGCAGGGATAAACAGGACATAGGAGAGGGTGCGGCTAGGGACAAGCAGCGGATGAAGTTATCTGGTCAGTGCTTTAAATGGGGTAGTTAGAGTGAGAACCCTGAACAAAGGAACAAACAAGCTTGTCATTGCACCCATTCTTCTTGTCTCTAAGTAAGAAGAACATGCTTTTAAAAAATTGTCGGTCCTATGTATTTTAAGAAAAAATTCCCAACCTGGCTGACTAGTCTGGAAGGTGTGGGAAGGAACTTGAAGAAGGGTCTCAACCCGAAACGTCACCCGCACCGTCTCGCGAGAGATCCTGCCTGTCCCGCTGAGTTGCTGCAGCATTTTGTTTCTATCTTTGACTAGTCTGGAATACAGAAATGGTAAAGGACCTGTCCCTCTTTCCCGAGTTACTCTCGAATTCTCCTTAGTTTTCTCCTTGATTCGAACTCGGGGATGTCGGTAGCGAGTCTGTAGGAGTCCATAGATGTTTCGTAGTGGCTCGTAATGCCAGCCGTAGGAACTCGGGGCATCAGGTAAGTCGAGAGGTTTTTTCAACATGTTGAAAAATGTCAACGAATTATTTAATTACCGTAATTCTCCGAGTTCGAATAAAGGGGAAAACTCAGGATAGTTCGTGAGTAACTGGGGAAAGTGGGACATGGCCTTAATTCTGCAGTTCATAAAGTCTGCATGCAATTCAAAAATATGACTGGTGCATCTCAAAGGCTTTGGATCCATTGAAATTTCTCTTGAAGTAGTTTGTATTGTATTTCAGAAACTGAAACTGTGCATTATGTGGCGACGTCACCATCATCCTCTGAACCTCTGGACTACAGGACCCACCGCCAGCTGCAAATGTGCATCAGTGATGCAGGTCTAACTCCCTGAAGACCAAGTAAAATGATTCATTTGTTTGAGAAACATAACTGCGGCCATTATCAAGTGATTGTCGTTTTCTTTATTTTATCTATAGCTACGTTTCAATCCACATCTCTTAAATCTATTATGAAAAAAAGCAGTGGAAATAACAAATCAGATGGTTCACCAGCCAAAAAAAATCTTCAGTTCATTGGTGTGAATGGCGGGTAAGCATTAAATAAGAGTTTCTGGTCTTTGACGACCTGCGATGTGCACAGAATAGTAAGATTAAACGAGAACTTACCAGTTTGAAGTTTGATCTGGATTTTATGAGGAGTTACGTAGGTGATTACGTGAAGAAGAACCCCGTATAGGCCGCGTGCGCATCAATCTTCAAAGCAGCGGTATGAAATCACAAATAACAATCACCGAAGTGACATAGTAAGATGCGTGACTCAAGAACTACCAGATGATCTTTATGAGAGAGTGTTGGGCGTGGCGGGCTCGTAATCACCAACGTAACTCCTCATGAAATCAAGATCAAACTTCAAACTGGTAAGTTCTCGTTTAATCTTACTATTTTACTTCGGAGTCACGTGAGTGATTCCGTGAAGACTTCGAAGCTTTGTGATTTCATGCCGCAGATCGAAATCTCAGCGTCTTACTGCATCGATTGACTCAGGATGAGTGAATAATCAAAATGCATTAGTATGATATTGATTCACATGTATTAATGGTTTACATTAATAAAGAAATCAATAGCAACCCCTGTAACTCAGGGGAGGCTACAGTGGATGCAAACAGAATGGGCAAAATCCCGGTCAGTAACCGGCCTATGGAAATTTTTTTTAAAACAATTTAGTTGACCATCCTGCAGTCACGAGGATATGGTCGATGGGCATGTCCATTGCCCTGGCCGCTGACGTTGATGCTGACCTGGTGGAATGAGATATACAATCGTCAGTGTTAATACCTGCATAACCCAGAACCTGCTGCAGCCACCTTGAAATAGTCTGAACCGACCTTCCTTTGTGTAGTTGTTTGTTGATTAATAAACAATGCTGATTCCATACTTCTTAGGATTCTGGTGGCCTTGATAACATAGACGTGAGACCGTGGGGTATCCGAAAAAATGATCTTAAATCATGCCACCCCTGGTCTGCTCTGCTTGTGTAGACCAGAATGTAAAATTTAATGGCACCTGCAGCCAATTCCATCCTATCTAGCCACAGTGTTTGCAATGTTTGCCGTTGTTGTGCTGATATTAGTGTCATAACTAAGGATGTAGCTGGAACCCCATGGTGAAGTAATGTTCATCCATTTTCAATAACCAACTGCATAATCTTTTAGTGGGAGAACTTGTGTCAAGATCTTTTTAACAACTCGATATCCGGGTTGAACCCGACAGAGTAGTTCCCTTTTGTTCCAGCTGTAATATCTCCATAACTGAATTATTGTCAAATACCATTTAAGAATGAACGGGAAAATGTCAGTAATCTGTACCGTATTAAATGTAACATTAACACTTAAACAAAATAACTTCTGATGCTCCTCAATAGGAATGTACTGCTTTTTTGGGTGCTATCCCTGCACTCTTCAGTGAGCACATTCATGGCTTGATGTGACAACCTGAGGCATAAGTCAATCCATTCAAAATGTGTAAGTTATTAATTGTTTTATTGTGGTCGGTCTCCTGAACCACAGTTTGAACCAGCAAGTATTTGTTTTTTGGAATAACCGTATACCGTTGTGCAATTATGCCTGATGAAGCAGGCAACATGGCTGCTTAGCCAGTCCAACAGTATGAACCCAAGCGAGGTCTTGCTGACTGTTTTAAGATCCGACTAATGAGGCAAAAAATGGAGGAAAACATAACATTCCTCCTTTTGTAGTGAGAATGTATTTCTCCGCACTGTTGTGTTACATATTTTTGCAATCAGTGAATAAACATGCACCAACATGTCGATAATCGATGTAGTATTGAACCATACTTTCATAATACTTTGAGATCCAATACCTATTCTGTGTTGTCATCGATCTGAACTGGATGATACACCAGTGGCAAAGGAGATTAGGTAATTATTACAGGATACTTTTACTTGATTGCCATGTGACTAACATATGTCACCATCGCAGAGCAGCAACTTGAAATTGAGCATGTAGAATATGTATATTCGCTCAATAGCCCCTTACCCATGGGGTGCATCTAGTGTATATATTTAGTTGATACCAACAATTGAAGAATTGGTAACTCATGCAAATTTCCAATACCTCCAACTAGAGATGGTATTCGGAACTTCACCTTAGAGTCCTTAGCATCAGATTGTAATAAATGAATTCGACCGACCACACTACTGTAACGAGTTTCAAGTTCAAATGAGTTTATTGTCATGTTCAGCAATGCTGAATACTATTTTTTCATCATTGTGACTGAGGAAGCTTCAGCTGACAATAGCATAAGGTTGTTAACAATGGTCTAATTGTCCTTTGAGAGGTTGCTACTTACACAATATCAGTTCCTTGATTTCCACATCTGCAATATTGCCAATTACTCTTGATGAAAATAAAAGTCAGTTTTATAACAGGTTGCTATTAACTCCAATCCCTTGCCACAGGGCAAAGTCAAGGATAATAATAATTAAAAGTAAATCCCAATGACCAACGAACAGTTTATCTCATTCCGCAAAGCTTTACTGTTATTAGTACAGTTATATTGTCTTTGATAACCTCTGTAATGGGATATGCATAGCATGGATCTTTGACCCTTATGAATCTGTTGTTAGTCAGGAAAAAATAAGTTTTCATCTTCGGAAAGTTCATATGCCCGACACTCTCCATTCTTCATAATAACATGCCACTCCTGCCTTATTCCATGGGTGGTTTGCATGAGAACGTTTGCCCAATTTCCAAACCTTAACTTTAAAACATAACCATGGCCATAATCCAAATGTGCTGTACAGAAAAAAAGTAAATATTACAACTTGTGAAAGGTGCACTACCCATATTTTGGAAGTGCTAGACCCATTTTGTTGAGTAGGGTTGGTAAGGTGCATGGGATTTCTGAGCTATCATGCTGCCTCCAGCTCCAGTGAACCGCTTACTGCCGATGAGCACCTGGGGTGCGTTCTGAACGATGACTTTTGCCCACCGTTGGCCTAATTGATTCGTCTGCCGAGTTTTCTTCCCCTGTTGAATAGGCCTACCTGAATAACAGATTCAGCGGCTGGCTCGCACATCCTCCTGTTGGCACTGTTCACTGCCGGCACATATGTGCTTCTGTATGTTCTATTGACTTCTTTAGAGCCTGGAGTCAGTTATATCTTGACCTTTTGCTCTTCCTTCCTCAGAGAGGGCGATTCGTAGGCAGCCCTAAACAGGCGCTGCCGCAGGCTACAGGATACCTATACTGATAAGAACCCATTGGACCTATACCCAAATAGAATATTCTGCTGGTGTGGCAACTTTGTTGTCAGGAAAAAGATACCTCTGACATGTGCCCTTCATCCCTTGGGGTATGCCCCATGGCCATACCCTGAGACTCAGTGTCAGGTGGATACTGACCCGTCTTGGTCTCTGCCTCCAGGGAGACCTGTAGCAGCTCTGTAACTGGAGCTGCTGGTGCGGCCTGCAGAAGTGGAACTTCTGTCTCACCCTACCATCAGAGTCGGTGTCCGAACTAATCCTCATCTATGAAGGTACTATCAAACAGTTCTCTACTAGATACTAATGGCGCCTTTTTTGTTCAGGATGGCGCTGAAACTCCTCCTGTAGGCATGTGCCCTGCTGTGGAACTGTATGCAACAGTTGCTGTATTTGGGATAGTCGTTTCAAACGCACTATCCAGCCCCGGTGAGGAATCGCCCCCGACTCCGTGGGCCTTGCTATCCAGCCCCAGTGGAGAATCATCTCCCAATTCTGTGGGAGTAGCAGATTTATGTGTGAACTTGAGCAACCCTGTCCCAGGCATTGCTGGTGCCGCCTTTCGTAAAGGCCAGCGCTTTTTGACATGAAACAGCCCTGTACCAGGCGCTGCTAGCACGGCTCTCTCGTGGGCCAGTAATGTCACAAATGAAACAGCCCTGTATCAGGCGTTGCTGGCACGGTTCTCCCGTAGGCCGGCACTTTCATACATGAAGCAGCCCTGTCAGGCGCTTCTGGCGCGGCCTGTCGCATAGGCCCGCACTATTACACATGAAGCAGCCCTATCCCAGGCACTGCTGATGCGGCCTGTCCCATAGGCCCGCACTATTACAGTGTAAGCTCACTAAATCAACATTTTTAGTGTACAGCTTTACCTGTGAATTGTTAAAGCAATTTCAGCAACTTGTGCTAAACAACAGGATTACATTGTCAGAGACATATGACAATAACTTTTTATGACTTTAACTTTGCCTTTAGCTTTAAATTTCTTAGCTTTAACTCTAAGAAAAACACTATAACATACATACATTTTATTATTAAGAGAAATCCTTTGTAGCCCGACTCACCTGAGCCCAAATAGGGCTGAATGAGTCCCTTTTTATTCCTTGCCTGGGGACCAATGTCTATGAGCCACTGACCGCACTGTCAGTGACTCTGGCGTTAATTTCCCTTGCCGTTCCATGGCATCCCCGCAGGCTGGGAGCCGCTGACTGCACTGTCAGCGACTCTGGCTTTAATTCCTTGCCGTTCCATGGCATCCCTGCAGGCTGGGAGCTGCTGACTGTACTGTCAGGGACTCTGGCTTTAATTCCTTGCTGTTCCACGGCATCCCCGGAGGCTGGGAGCCGCTGACTGCACTGTCAGCGACTCTGGCTTTAATTCCTTGCTGTTGCACGTCATCCCCGCAGGCTAGGAGCCACTGACTGCCTTGTTAGCGGTTCCTTATCTCGCAACCCGATCTTTTTGACAGTTATCCGCTTCCGCGGTCAGTCTGGGTTTCCCCACAGTCCATAACCGGTACACTCGTCAGGCTGCGAAACTGGCAGGAAAACCTCTATGAAGAGAGTCTCCTGCCTTAAAAAACCCCTGGTAAGTAAAAACGAACTTACCTCTAGGTTTAGCTTACCGCTGGCAGGAGCTGTGTCCTGCCAGTCTGGTGCTTGCGCCAGTGCGGCTGGCGTACTGATGCGCATGCGGCCTAGACGGGGTTCTTCTTCACGGTATCACTCACGTGACTCTGAATTGACCTTGTATCTGAATTATGTCATTTGCACTGCTTCTTTGAACCAATATATATATATTTATTTAAGTTATGAAACCACATCAAGTGAAAATTCCAACTCGGAAGGAAGTTCAGAGAGCGAATCGGAGAAGGAAGGCGTCAACACAAAAGACCAACATGCTGGCAACAAAGCAGAACTATGTCCAGAATCAGAGAGAGCAGGACCTGGAGAGAACCAGCCAACAGCAAGCGATGCTACAGTCACAAGTATGCAAGATTCCACCAAAAGGTACAGTGACTGTTCTGATAGTTGTGAGCAATAAACATTTGAGGAAAACAATCAAATGCAACGGACATAGGGCTGGAATCTGGGTACTAGTCCAACGTTGAGTCGATCTGACGTATGTGTAGGGTGCATGTTGAATCTCAACTTATCTTATTTCATCCATTAACTCGAATGATCACAAGGTGAGGGCACTAGTCTCCCAACTAGTGGGTAGCTAGTATACACTCCAACAATGAAAGCCATCTAGTTTCCTGTAAACGTGGGAGGAAATAGAATAAAGGGCATGACTTCTCTTCCCATTCCCATAGTGAACTCCCCTTCCCGTTCACATACTTCATCACCCAGTTGCTAACTATTTTAATTCCTCTTCCCATTCACATACTGCATCTCCCAGTTGCTCACCATTTTAACTCCTCTTTCCATTCCCATACTGCCTGGCCCTATACCTTGTTCCTAACTTTCATCCAGGTGAGACAGAGGTTCATGGGCATCTCCTCTAACCCCATCTACTGCATCCGGTGTCCCTGATGTGGCCTCCTGTACATTGGGAAGACCAAGCGTAGACCCGGTGGACATTTCACTGAACATGTGTGCTCGGTCCTCTATCTAAGGCCTACTGGATCTCCCGGGTGCGAACAATTTTAACTCCCCTTCCCATTCCCATACTGACCTTTCTGTCTTGGTTCTCCTCCATTACCGGAATGAGGCCACACGCAAACTGGAGGAACAACACCTCATATTGCGCATGGGTATCTTACAGCCCAATAGTATGAACATTAAATTCTCCCATTTTAAATAACTATAAACCCCCCTTTCCTTCTGCCCCCACAGTCCACCCCCCTTCTCTCCGTCGCCCCCTTTCCCCTGTGCCCCACCTGGACTCGCACCTGTTTCTGCCCTCCCCCTCCATTCCACCCACGTTCTTTCCTCTAGCTTCACAATTCACAACCATTCAATTCTTTTGTGTCACGCCTTTTGTCTTGTCATCTTCTGTCTTTGTCCAACCATCTTCCTATCAAACCATCACCCCCCCATCCCAGCAGCATCATCCTATTAAGAAGGAACTGCAGATGCTGGAAAATCGAAGGTAGACAAAAGTGCTGGAGAAACTCAGCGGGTGAGGCAGCATCTATGGAGCGAAGGAAATAGGCAACGTTTTGGGCCAAAGAAGGGTTTCTGCCCGAAATGTTGCCTATTTCCTTCGCTCCATAGATTCTGCCGCACCCGCTGAGTTTCTCCAGCACTTTTGTCTACCTTCATCCTATTATCTGCCAGGCTTCCTCTCTTCCAGCTTTATTCACCAACCACCACCCCCACACATCACACAATCAGCCTGAAGGGTCCCAACCCAAAACACCACCTATCCATATTCTCCAAAGATGTTGCCTGACCTGTTGAGTTACTACAGAACTTTGTGTCTTTTTTTTTGTAAACCAGCGTCAGCAGTTTCTTGTTTCTGCACGATTGGAATCAATCTGGTTTAATGCTGATATGACTCTTCCCAGAACAGCAATCTGGACCTGATTGCAAATTCCACATTATCAGCCAGGCTATAACCAAGTTAAAGTGATACATCACACCAGTTATAGACTATGGGTGATGGATTATTAGTGATAAAATAATAATAGTACTGAACGAGTCATAAACTCCTGCCCAGAGGGTGGTCAGCGATGAATGTGTCACTGGTAACATGAAAAGTTTGAGAGAGTCTGTGACAATGATTAACTCCCCCAAAAGCTGTCGAGCCGCCTCAACTAACATCTTAAAGGCTTGAATCAAGATTTTTTTGTTATCAGGTGAACCGCCCCCCCCCCCCCCCCACCTTCCTTACCCTTCTTACCCATATTGGCCAATCATTTTCCAGTCTATGACCCACCCCAACCTCTCTTCCAGCTTTCTCGCCCACTGCTACAATCAGTCTGACAAAGGGTGTGGTGACTTCCCTTCGTTTGCCTCACCCTCATACTTTTACCTGAAAAAGATAAGTGTTGAGCTTTCCCAAAATGGAGGATTTGAGCATGTTCGGAACAAATTTAATGAAATTATGATATGGTAATCGATTAATGAAATAGCTGACCTGAACTGGGTGGCACGGTGGTAGAGCCAGTACCAGAGACCCGGGTTTGATCCTGACTACGAGTGGTGTCTGTACAAAGTTTGCACGTTCCCCCCGTGACCTGTGTGGGTTTTCTCCGAGATCTTCGGTTTCCTCCCACACTCCAAAGACGTACAGGTTTGTAGGTTAATTGGCTTGGTATAAATGTAAAATTGTCCCTAGTGTGTAAGGTAGTGTTAATGTGCAGGGATCGCTGGTCGGTGCAGACCCGGTGGCCCGAGCGGCCTGTTTCCGCGCTGTACCTCTAAACTAAACTAAACTATACTAATTGGTTCCGGAGTTCGCAACAGAATGGCGCCTTCTATTCTATACAGAATGAGTTGTGTGTATCTCATCCTAACAATTGTGTTACGAGATAAACCTTTAATATTAGGTGCATTGGATGGCAGACCAGCGCACTAGTTTATGTAAATGACCAGATCATGAGCCCATTCAAATATAATTAATACAACTTAGTTTATGTGTTCCTTGCAGCCATGAATGGAACCCAAATCTCATTTTGGCTTGTCAAAACCTGAAGGGTCATCTCAGTGAGCTGGGAGCCACAAATGACAAAGGCATGGTATGGTACTTTTCCTGTCTAACTTTAGCTGCTGGAATCAAAACCTTGTTCAAAGGTGGATGCTCTAAATGTTTTATAAATGGTTATGCTTGGTTGTCGAGGGTGATGAGTTGATATGTTCCACTTTAATCATTAATTGTGGGGGGCGGGGCGGTGTTGCATTTATACTGAATTTTGAAGATTTTGAATGTACAGTGGCTTGCAAAAGTTTTCATACCCCTTGAACTTTTCCACATTTTGTCACGTTACAACCACAAACGTAAATGTATTTTATTGGGATTTTATGTGATAGACCAACACAAAGTGGTGCATAATTGTGAAGTGGAAGGAAAATGATACATGGTTTCCAAATTTTATTACAAATAAAAAACTGAAAAGTGTGGCGTTGTAACGTGGCGTGTGAAAGGTTTGTGGTTGTAACGTGACAAAATGTGGAAAATTTCAAGGGGTATGAAAACTTTTGCAAGCCACTGTATGTGTATGTGACAACTCCAATGGGAACTTGTCAGATGAAGTAAATCTGCTTTCCCAGGCTGCCAACAAATGTATCTTGGTATTACTGCAGGCCCCATGTCCTGGGCCTCCTCCACGGCCAGAGTGAGCAACACCACCAATTGGAGGAACAGCACCTCATATACCGCTTGGGGAGTCTGCATCCTCTTGGCATGAACATCGAATTCTCTAAATTCTGTTAACCCTTGCTGTCTCCTCCCCTTCCTACCTTTCCCTCAGCCCTCCTCCTTTTTCCTTTCTTCCCATCGCCTCCCCCCACCCCTCATCAGTCTGAAGAAGGGTTTTGGCCCAAAACGTTGCCTATCTCCTTCGCTCCATAGATGCTGCTGCACCCGCTGAGTTTCTCCAGCATTTTGTGTACCCTGATCCACATGGGAGGTAACTCCACTAACAGAATTAGGCGAAGTTGCTATATCACAGCGGTTAATGTATTTTGTGCCTTTAAACCTGACTATTCTCTTCCCCCTGGCTTGTAATGTTGTTCTCTGTAATACTCCTGGCCTCTGGTCTGTCTTACACTATTCACCCCTTCCCCTGTGCCCGCTAACCTATATTGACTCCTGCTTAATCATGGCCATGCGTTTAAATGTTTTATAAATCTCTCCAGTTTATTTCCCTTCCTGTTTCTGTAATCGTGCAAATCGTATGGTTATCAAGATACATTCCTCCCACACCAGACTCGTGTTCAGTTTTAGCTTGTTGTCACGTGTACTGAGGTACAGTCTAAAGCGTTTGTTGCGTGCTAACCAGCCAGTGGAAAGACAATTCATGTTAATGGCAAGACCCTTAACACCATTGGTGTACAGAGAGATCTTGGGGTTTAGATCCATAAGCTCCTTGAAAGTGGCGATGCAAGTAGACAGGGAAGGCATGTGGTATGCTTGCCTTTGGTGTTTGAGGCACCATATATAAGTCAGGGTGTAGTTTTGCAGCCTTATAAAACTTGGTTTAGGCCGCATTTGCTTGCAGTTCAGGCCACCCCCATTACAGGAAGAATGTGGAGGCTTTGGAGAGGGTGCAGAGAGAATGACCAGAATATTGCCTGGATTTGAGGGTATTAGCTATTACGAGAGATTGGACAAATTTGGATTGGTTTCTGAAGCATCAGAGGTTGAGAGGGGATCTGATCAAGGCGATAGATCCCAGGTATGATTTATAGCAGACACTTGCCTCAAAAAGCCAGCCAGCATCATCAAAGGTCATCACTGCCCTGGCCACATTCTCATTTCACTCCTGACATCGGGAAGAAGGTAGGAAGGAGTCTGTAAACTGTCACATCCAGATTTAGATACAGCTTCTTCTGAATACTACGAATTTCAATTAAACTGAACTAAGAACTGCCTTGGTGGCACTAGGATCTTTGGGCTTTGTTTATGCACTATATTGTTATTATTTTTATTTTTTTTATTTTTATGTTTGTTTATTATATTAATTATCGAGTACTGTGTTTACAAACTGTTGCAAGTAAGAATTTCTATTTTGGTACATATGACAATAAACCACTCTCGATTCTTGAATGATGGGTAAGGTCTGAGCCAAGACCTTGCTCTTTTTCAAATAGAGTCGTGGAGATTTTTGGAAAGCCTAAAGAAGGGATAGGGTCTCAATTTAGTGTCACTTCAAAAAAAAAGGCAATCACCAGTAATAATATTTCCCCAGCACCAGACTGATGTGATGTTGAACATTGTCTCAGCAACAGGATACGAATATAAACATTCCATCTCAGGACCCTCACTGAAAGACTTTATAATGTTTGCCAGAGGGCCATAGATCAAGTCCTTTAGTAAAGGGGGAAATTCGGTAAAATGAGATCAGTATTCAGTAAGTCTTTATAATGTTCACCAGAGGGCCATGGCGAAGTCCTTTAGTAGAGAAGGGGAAAAATCAGTAAAATGAGATCAGTATTCAATAATACAGAAAGCTACTCTTTGTTAAAAAAAATGTTTTGTTGTGCTCTGTTTCTGCAGAGGCAGAATTTGACCACAGTTCAGTGGGAATGGTTTAGGATTTCCAGTCAGAAATCTGCAGCTTCAGACAGAGTTCAAGCCTTTCTCGAAAAACTCCAAGAAATGTCACCAGAACTACTTCAATTCATTGTGAACTTAGCAGATGACAATCAGAACACCGCTCTCCACTACAGTGTCTCGCACTCCAACTTCCACATTGTGAGGCTCCTACTGGACACAGGTACCAAAAGAGACATCTGTTTTGAAGGGCTGAAGTATAACAACACCTTTTAGATAATGACTAAAAATGTGGCTCCTTGGAGATAGTGGTGGAAACCTTGAACACTCATTTCCCCAAAAGTGCCGTTGAGGTGAAGACCATGGAGAAATTCAGAAATTAGGTTAATAGATTTTTGTTAGGTAAGGCTTAAGAAACCATGGTAGATAGATGGAGCTAATCCATGGTCCACTTAAATGACAACTTGCTGCATAGGTAAAACAAATGTACTAATATTCCTAAAGTGCTGCAATTTAAGAACCTTGGTCCAGTGATTTGAACCAATCAAGGACCTCATTCTTGCCCATTTATATAATATTGGAATATTTGGATTTCAGATAAGGATAACATTCCATCGGTAGTTCCAACAGTCAGCACCAGCTAAGACTTTCAGCTTGTAAACATGAGGAAAGGCATCATGTTATGTAGAATCCCAACTGGGTACAATCCTTGAAACAGCCTTGTTGGTTTAATTTTCACTGGGTACAATGCTACCAATTCTAAAGAAGGGTCTCAACCCGAAACGTTGCCTATTTCCTCCGCTCCATAGATGCTGCCTCACCCGCTGAGTTTCTCCAGCATCTTTGTCTACCTAAATAAAGCTCACGTAATTTAAAGGTGGGGGATAGAAACTTTGAAATATTGTCATTGCAACTTTGAAAGAGGAATGTGCTTTAGTTGCTGGTGAATATCTTGATCTTATTGTTGCCGACCAGGTGTGTGCAACGTGGACCATCAGAACAAGGCGGGGTATACTGCGTCCATGCTGGCTTCCTTGGCTTCTGCTGATGCACATGAAGAGGTGGCGGTGGTTAAGCAGCTGCTTCATTTGGGAAATGTCAACATTCAAGCCAGCCAGGTAATGGATGAAGTGGTGCCATGAATCAAAACATCATCCACTTCATAGGCCTTGGCTGCATCCCCTTGCTTCCTTTCACTGAAAGGCGAAAAAGAGTGTCTTGGAATGGTTTGGTTAATTAGCATGAAAGGTTGGGATGGAGAAAATATGGTAGCCATTACAACTGTCCTGGGTGAATTAAACCACATTTGGGGATATCTTAAAAGGCCAACATTGAAGAAAAGTAGTGAGGTATTCCTAGATCATAGAGTCATAGAGTGATACAGTGCGGAAACAGGCCCGTTAGCTCAACTTGCCCACACAGGCCACCGTGTCCCAGCTACACTAGTCCCACCTGCCTGCGTTTGGCCCATATCCCTCCAAACCTGTCCTATCCATGTACGTGTCTGACTGTTTCTTAAATGTTGGGATAGTCCCAGCCACAGCGACCTCCTCTGGCAGCTTGTTCCATACACCCACCACCCTTTGTGTGAAAATGTTACCCCTCAGATTCCAATTAAATCTTTTCCCTTTCACCTTAAACCTATGTCCTCTGGTCCTCGATTCACCTACTCTGGGCAAGAGACTCTGTGCATCTACCCGATCTATTCTGCTCATGATTTTATACACCTCTGTTTCAGCTTGTCAAGGAAGCCTGAAAGGAAGAAAAGTCAAAATTAATTGTCAGAAGCATATCAACAAAAATAACTTTCCAGAGAGCAAGTGGTAAATCCTTCAAACAGGCTCGTTGTTTAAATTTGGTTTATTATTGTCACGTGTACAGTGAAAAACATTGTGAAGTTGAAAGAGATCCACCTCGATGTGCTAAGGTCACAGTGAGGTCGATTGGGGAATTTGACTTTTTAATACGATTAATCAACAGTTTTTGCTGCACGAATTCTCACTTGTTCTCTGGTTAGGTTTCTAGCTTACCCTTCCATTCCAGATCTTCCAGCTGTCACTGGCTGATTACATTGTGCCTTGGACGTTAGCAGTTCCCTGCCTCATCTCAGCCCTGATGTCAGAAAATCACCCGTTTCTGATTTTGCAACCAACTTTAAATAGTGAAGGCAGACACAAAATGTTGGAGTAACTCAGCCGAACATGCAACATTTCTGGATAGAAGGAGTGGGTAACGTTTCAGGTTGAGACCCTTCTTTAGACTGGGAGTCAGGGGAGAGGAAACGAGATATGAAAGGGTACAAAGACCGTGTAAGGTGTGAAAGGAAGATCAAGCAGACGATCAAGGAAATGTAGAATTTGTAATTGTTGGATGAAGGGAAGGTGACAATGAGGTGACAAATAGTGAAATTAATCAGGACAGTGAAACTAGACAAAAATGCTGGAGAAACTCGGCGGGTGAGACAGCATCTACGGAGCGAAGGAATAGGTGACGTTTCTGGTCAAGAAACCTTCAGTCTGAAGAAGGGTCTCGACCCAAAACGTCACCTATTCCTTTGCTCCATAGATGCTGCCACACCTGATGAGTTTCTCCAGCATTTTTGTCCACCTATTTTTCCAGCATCTGCAGTTCTTTCAGATGTGGACAGTGAAACCAGTAGGAGAACTAGGGTGGGGAGGGGGGGTGGGGGGAACGAGAGAGGGAAAGCAAGGGTTACTAGGAGTTAGAGAAATCAATATTCTTGGATAGTAAACTGCCCAAGCAAAATATGAGAGCACACATTTATTTAAGTGAGATCACCTTGCATACCCTGCAGATGGTCCTTGCACTACTGGGGTAAATAAATTACTATCTCTGTTAAAGGGCCTGTCCCACTTAGGCGATTTTTTCGGCGACAGCCGGAAAATAGACAGTCGCCACATGGTCACGGAGTGACGCATGTATTGTCGCGAGTTGTCTCCTCAAGTGTCGTAACTTTTTTCTTGTTGCCGCTGGAGTTTGAAATGTTCAAAACCTTTCTGCGACAGTGGGCTTGACGTTGCCCATCTTCTACTGTCGTAGGTTGTTGCCAGGATGACGCCAGGTGACGTTGTTTGTCGCCGGTGCTGACTTTGGTGAATTCCATTAGCGAGTACCGCAGCAGGTACCGGCGACTGAATTGTCTTCAATTGTTGCCAACAGGGTCGTTGCTTGTCACAGGTGGACGATGGTTGACTTCAGTTATCGTAGGTTGTCGCCTGTGTGGTGGTAGGTTGTCATCCTAAGTCGCGACAATTGGGTTGCCGCTTGTCAGTAGCTTGCCGACATGGGGGGGGGGGGGTGGTCCAGTCGCCGCTTTTTCGGCGACCTGCTACGACTGTGACGGTTGCCAGCAGTCGGCGAAAAAAAATTGCCTGAATGGGACAGGCCCTTTTATTTTCAGCCCAAAAGATGATACATGAGGGGCCATTGATTTCAATGGGAGATAGGAAGTGTTGGGCTGTCAAGTAAATAGTGGGAAACCATTTCCCAGACAGCGGAAATTGTAGATGTTAGAAATCTGAAATAAAAACAGAAAATGTTGGAAACACTAGCAAATGAGAAAAATCTGTGGATTTGAGACAAATAGATGGAGCATATCAAGTCCAAGCCAATTCATTGTAGAAATCCCTAAATCTTTTCAAACAAATAAAGGGGAGTCGTTACTTTTTTAAAGTTGTTATGTTAGTGCCAGAAATGTCTGACCAGATGGAATAATGCGCTCAGAATCCATTGCAGTTTCGGAAAGAGAAGTTTCATAGAACATGGCAGAAGCAAATTAGGCTTAATCACTTCTCTCTGGGATATAAAAATCTGGAATTCTACCAGAGAGGCTAGTTATGAGTGAAAGCTGAGCAGATGAGTCAGAAATATAAACCTTCTTAGAAAATCCTATTGGTTTTAGTTTAACCACTACACCTGTAGAAATTTGGCAATAAAGTGGATCACATCCAAGGCAGACACAAAATGCTAGAGTAACTCTTCGGGACAGGCAGCATCTCTGGAGAGAAGGAATGGGTGAGGTTTCAATTCGAGAACCTTCATCTCTTCAGTTCTGATGCAAGGTCACCGACTTGAAGCATTAACATTGTTGCTATCTTCACTGATGCTGCCTGACCTGTTGAGTATTTCCTGTACCTTCTGTTTTTATGTGCATAGTTTAGATGTTTTGTTTAGTGGCTCTCATTAAAAGTCATTCCTTTATTTTTATTTTTCTAGCTCCGACAAAATAATATGTAATAACGTCTTAAGGCTTCTAGGGAATCTTCTCAGATGGCAATAATTTTGCTGTTCGAGTTATGACAATTCAGTTTCACAAAGAATAACTGTCCTCTATTAAGGGTGAAAGGATAATGAATGGAAAATTCTCCTTCAGACTTTTGTCAGAACTGAACGAGGAGGAGGACACAAATGCAGGCTCAGACATAGGGCAGATCCGTATTCAGAGTTTAATCGGTCCAAGTCGGTACACAGTTAAGCAAACACTGAAGCAACAGTAATCTAGGAGCAGGCAAAAACAGTGGTCGAAAAACAGGCCATGGTCGAGTACACAAAGTCACAATATTTCTAGAGCTGGAACGAGGTGATACCAGGTAGCATACGCAACAAACTGGCAAAGAAACCTAAAACACAAAGGCTTAAATACAGACTTAACAGGGGATAACGAGACACGGGTGAAACACATCAGGGCGGGGTCAACAATCACATGAGGGTAAACGACCCGACAGGAAATGGCACCTGAAACAAGAGAAGATGTGAGGCACCAAAATAATACAAGAACGCAACCTCAAATACTCAAAACCAATAAGGAACAGAAACTAGATTAAACGCGAGACCTGACAACTTTATCTTGCAATAAATGTTATATTCTTTTTCCTTTACCTGTACACTATGGGTGGCTTGGTGATCATCACGTGTAGTCTTTTCTTTGACTGGATGGCACACATCAAAAAGCTTTTCACTGTACGTGACTGTAATAGATTGATGTAGAGATTACGGGGGTACGTATGTTGTTAAAAAAGTGGCCGATGCATTCAATATAAGTGTATGTTATGGAAAGGTTGAACTGCTAAGCAATTTGCATTATTTTCCCTCCAGAATAGATGGCTTTGACTTCATCATGTTCTTTGTTATCCCAAGTTGAAACTCAATAGACTGCTCAAGGGATAGACACAAAAAGATGGAGTAACTCATCGGGTCATACAGCATCTCTGGAGAAAAGGAATAGGTGACTTTTCGGTTCTGAAGAAGGGTCTCGACCAGAAATGTCACCTATTCCTTTTCTCTGGAGATGCTGCCTGACCCGTTGAGTTACTCCAGTTTTTTGTGTCCATCTTCTTTGGTTTAAGCCGGCATCTGCAGTTCCTTCCTACAAACTTCTCAAGGTACATGGGTAGACAAGCCTCAAGCACGGGTGTAATATAAACATTTGAATTAATGCTCAAAGTTTAACTTCTAAAGGTAGTAACAACAAAACGTGATTACTTTCTGCAGGCAGGGCAGACTGCATTAATGCTGGCAGTCAGTCACGAAAGGACAGATATGGTCACAGCTCTCCTCTCCAGTGGGGCCAACGTCAACATTCAAGACACTGATGGATCAACAGCCCTGATGTGTGCAAGTGAGAATGGTCACGTGGAGATAGTTAAACTACTTTTGGCTCAGCCTGGATGTAACTCAGCACTAACCGATAAAGTGAGTATGCCATAGTTCTAGACCTCCTGGTTTGTCCATTCTCCACATCTTCATCCATTTCTCATGGCCAGCTCACCTACATAACAGAGGTGACTACTCTTCAAAAGTACTTATTTGTCGTGTTCCTTCTCTCCAATGATGCTGCCTGTCCCGCTGAGTTACTCCAGCATCTTGTGTGTATAGTTGAAACTTCACAGTTCTTGAAAGGCACAATATTAATCTTTCCCCCACTCTGCCTATTTCCGCAGCCTGTCATGGTCCAGCCTCACAGCACATGATTATTTAACAGTGTGAGACAATCTGGTTGTTTCAAAGAGGCCACACAAGCATCTGGTGTGGGAACTTGGGACATGGTGCAGTGGTGACACGAGTTGTGCACCTGAGGTTTGGGCTGAATTACATTATCAAGCAGAGAGCTTCTACTCGGCTGTGAACCTAGAACAGTGCAGCACAGAAACAGGCCCTTCGGCCCACAGTGTCTATGCCAAACATGATGCCAAGTTAAACTCATTTTCTCTCCCTGCACATCTTCTTTGAGCTTTGCCCCTCTCACCTTAAAACTATGCCCCCTAGTCTCTGATATTCTCATTTTAGGCGCAAGGTTTTGACTGCCTGTCTTATCTCTGCTCTTGTAATTTTATATTCTTCTATCAGGCTCCCCCTCAGTCTCCGACAGTCTAGAGAAAACAATGGTACATTGACCAGAGAGTACTTGATAATGTCACCGAAACAGAGTGGTGCTCTGTTGGAGTCTTCATCTTGATTTGCTCAAAGATTCACCATAAGCACATTTTAAAAATAATTAGCATTTTTCCAATACACTTGCTAGTGACTTTTGAATGCATTGATTGGCAATTAACATGCTCCACTATATCACGTTAACTGCCACTGAAAGATTATTCCAGGGGAGGATTGTTATGACTAAAGCAGCTGACTAAACTAATTATAGGGATTATTGCAAACATCTCCGTTAATTCTGAGACGGCTGTCGGTGGCATACAATGAGACTCTTATCAGCTTCTCCGGATTCAGGCAGAGCTATTTACCATCTGCCTTATCCTCCTCTGAGGCCTATGGAAGACCCTGTTTGGTCGCACGTTCTGTCATCAAACAGGCATTTTATTCTCTATTTGAAATACAAAATCTGTCTAGAAAGGAAAGCGATGTCAGTTTTTGGGAATCAAAATGAAATGATGCTATTAAAATTGAATTGAATTTGTAACAAAACCATCCCTCCCTCAGTTGTATTTTCTCTTGCCTTTGGAAGTAAGCTTCGACATCTCTTGATAATTAGCTGCTGCAGTGTAGTCTGAAGCCGTGGACATGTAGGGAGAGTGGTCGGTGTGGATCTGAAAGTGATCGGTGTGGATCCCACCCCCTGACCACCCTCCACCCCCCCCACCACACAACGCTTCGTCCTCAGTCCACTCACTTGCCTTCCCCCGGCCACAACCCCCATCCTTGCCGCGTGTTCACCATCCCCCCCGGACCTCCTCCTCTCCGACACTGAAAGGTCGGTCCTCAGCAGAGGTCTCACCTTTGTCCCCCTCCGTCCCCACCTCAATGAGTTCCGCGCCCACCACGACTTGGAGCTCTTCTACCGTCGCCTCCGCCTCACACGTACCCTCACTGATGATCCGTTTTCCTGTCTCCAACGGTGATCTCCCCTCGTGTCCCTCCGGCTTTAGAACTATTTATCCAGAACTGCCGTCGGGACATCAACCGCCTCGACTTCTCCACTCCCCTGTCTCACTCCAATCTCTCCCCCCCCAAACGTACTGCCATCGACTCACTCTGTAACAACCCAGACTGGGTTATCAAACCCGCCGACAAGGGAGGTGCCGTGGTAGTCTGGCGCGTCGATCTCTACAAAGCGGAGGCCGTGCGCCAACTCTCGGACACCTCCTCCTACTTACCCCTGGACCATGACCCCACTGACGAACACCAGGCCACCATCTCGAGCACCATAACCGACTTCATCAGCTCCGGCTCCCTACCCCCCCGAGCCTCCAACCTCATCGTTTCCCAGCCCCACACGGCCCGATTTTACCTTCTCCCCAAAATCCACAAACCTGACTGCCCCGGCAGACCCATTGTCTCTGCCTGTTCGTGCCCACCTGAACACATTTCCACATACCTTGACTCCATCCTATCCCCCTTGGTTAAATCCCTCCCCAACTATGTTCAAGACACCTCAGACACTCTCCGTCGGCTCTGCGCATTCCATTCTCCAGGCCCCCATCCTCTCATCTTCACCATGGATGTCCAGTCACTCTACACCTCCATCCCCCACCAGGATGGTCTCAAAGCCCTCCGGTTCTTCCTCGACCAGAGGAGCAACCCATACCCGTCCACTGACACCCTCCTCCGCCTAGCGGAGTTGGTCCTTACCCTCAATAACTTCTCCTTTGACTCCTCCCATTTCCTCCAAACACAAGGCGTAGCTATGGGCACACGCATGGGCCCCAGCTACGCTTGCCTCTTTGTCGGGTACGTCGAACAATCCTTGTTCTCGGCGTACCAGGGCCCCATCCCCGTTACATCGACGACTGCTTTGACGTCACCTCCTGCACCCACACACAACTGACTGATTTCATCCATTTCATCGCCAACTTCCATCCGGCACTCAAGTACACTTGGATCATTTCCGACACTTCCCTACCTTTCCTTGACCACACCATCTCTATGGCAGGTGATACACTCCTGACCGACATCCACTACAAACCAACTGACTCCCACAGCTACCTGGATTACTCTTCCTCCCACCCTGCTTCCTGTAAGGACTCCATCCCCTATTCCCAATTCCTCCGTCTACGCCGCATCTGCTCCCAGGATGAGGTGTTCCACACCAGGTCATCACAAATGGCCTCATTCTTCAGAGAACGGGGATTCCCCTCCCCCACTATAGATGAGGCTTGCACCAGGGTCTCCTCCATACCCCGCAACACTGCCCTCTCTCCCCATTCCCCCACTCGCAACAAGGGCAGATCCCCCTGGTCCTCACCTTTCACCCCAACCAGCCAGGCACATACAACACATAGTCCTCCGCCAGTTTTGCCACCTCCAACGTGACCCCTGCACTCGCCACATCTTCCCATCTCCCCCCCCTGTCTGCCTTCCGCAAAGACTGCTCCCTCCGCAACTCCCTTGTCAATTCTTCCCTTCCCTCCCGCTCCACTCCTTCCCCGGGCACTTTCCCTTGCAACCGCAAGAGTTGCTACACTTGTCCCTTTACCTCCCCCCTCCACTCCTATCAGGGACTCAAGCAGTCCTTCCAGGTCCGACAGAGGTTCACCTGCACCTCCTCCAACCTCATCTACTGCATCCGCAGCTCTAGATGCCAGCTGATCTATATCGGTGAGACCAAGCGGAGGCTTGGCGATCGGTTCGCCGAACACCTCCGCTCGGTCCACAATAACCAACCCGACCTCCCGGTGACTCAGCACTTCAACTCCCCCTCCCACACCGTATCCGACCTCTCTGTCCTGGGCCTCCACCACGGCCAGAGTGAGCAACATCGCAAGTTGGAGGAACAGCACCTCGTATTCCACTTGGGGAGTCTGTATCCTCTGGGCTTGAATATTGAATTTTCTCAATTCTGTTAACCCTCGCTGACTCCTCCCCTTCCCACCTCTCCCTCAGCCCTCGGACTCCTCCTCCTCCTTTTTCCTTTCTTCGCCCTGCCCCCCCCCCCACCTCCCATCAGTTTGAAGAAGGGTTTCGGCCCGAAACGTTGCCTATCTCCTTCGCTCCTTAGATGCTGCTGCACCCGCTGAGTTTCTCCAGCCTTTTGTGTACCATGGATCTGAAACTTGTTCACTGTGTTGTGACATTAAAGCCCTTGGAGCATCAGTTTCAGTTTAATTTATTGTCATGTGTCCTGAGGTGCAGTGAAAAGCTTTTGTTGCGTGCTGACCAGTTAGCAGAAAGACAATACATGATTACAATCGAGCCATTTACATGGCATGGTAAGGGAATAAAGTTTAGTGCAAGGTAAAGCCAGCAAAGTCCCATCAAGGATGGTCTGAGGGTCACCAGAGAGGTAGATAGTAGTTGAAGAGGGGTTTCGACCCGAAACGTCACCCATTCCTTCTCGCCAGAGATGCTGCCTGTCCTGCTGAGTTACTGCAGCATTTTGTGTCTACCTTCGATTTAAACCAGCATCTGCAGTTCTTTCCGACACAGGTAGAGAGAAGTTCAGCACGGACAGTGGCCTTTGACCAAACATGATTGATGATTTGCTTATCACGTTCAGTGTTTCATACTCCACATCTTTCTCTCTCCTTTGACCTGCAGGATGACAGCACAGCTCTGGACATCGCTATGCAAGCTGGACAGAAGGATATAGCGGAACTGCTGCGAATCCATATGAACAGTGACATCTTTCACACTCCGTGATGTACATTCACCACTGCCTCCCTTATTTACTCGTTAATCAGAAACAAACAACCATGAGACTTATTAACAGCTGTAACACCTCAACTTTGCTACTTTAAACCATTTATTGGAGAAGATTTTCAGCCCTTTGAACTAAGCAAGAGATCCTTGCACGGAGACATATATGAAATTTTCCTCACAGTTAAAAATTGTCAAAGACTGCTATCTTAGCTTGAAGGGAACTGTCAAAAATAGCATATTGACTCCTGCAGACACGTCTCTGAGCTTGTTATACAATATTTCTGCAGCATTGCTTCAAACAGAATGGACATTAATTTTGAAGTAATGCTTATTACCAAATTAATGCTGTACCTTTCTGTGCCATTATAGCGGCCTTAAAGAGATAATTTACATGTAAGATTATGCAAATCCCGTCCATTTAAATTCTGATAACATTAATTGTACAGCTCTCACAGTAGAACAAACAATATATGCTGCTTTACCCTAATGTGCTTTAAGAATATTCTAATACTTGAAATATCTTCAAATTCATGGCTATTACAAAGCTTTATTAAAATAAAAGATTCTGCTGTGAAAAATGTACTGCCTTTGAGCTTAAATGATATGGTTTTGAGAACAACTCTGCTGGTGTGGTATTTTGTTGTGGTATTAGCGTTGCTTGAGATAATTTTTGCATAACAAAAGCACTAAGTCCAGTGACTCTGACGTACGTAACATTTAACGTCAGCTCACATGAAAACTCAATTTTACTTCGGAGTCACGTGAGTGACTACGTGAAGAAGCCCCGCCTGACGCTGGAACGGCATTACGTCGACGCTGACGGCAGAGCATGAGCTGCAGAGGCAGCTCCTCGACAGCGGTAGGTACGGGCCCGCAGGTAAGTGCTGTTGAAAACTTTCAGGGTCTAAAAACTCCGTGGCTGGTGTTGAACACCAGGATTAAAATGAATTTAAAAGCAAAAATAAGTAAAAGTAAAATAAAAATACTCTGTATAAAAACAACGGAGTTTAAAAGAACGTCCCGGGGAAGCGATCGGGACGGGAGATTACGGAGCCGGTTCCGATACCGGTGGCCGTCAAAAATACGTTAGGAAGACTTTAGTCGCCCCACAAACTTTTGGCGGGGGGGGGGGGGGGGGGGGGGGGATTTATGTCAGAAAGGCCATAATTTAAAAAAATTCAATCAAAGGCCTTCAGACTAAATAAGCTTTATGCCTTGAAAATAATGGAAAAAGATTCCAAAAAATAAAAATAAAATAAATAAAAAATTCAACCAAAAAGGGTTAAAAGGCCAAAAAACATTCCCAAACCTACCCTGAGGGGGTTTCATATATTAAAATATATGATGTAATATTGTGGGAATATCTACATCAGATATGTTTGGAGGTAGTCTCCTTGAGGGAAAAACTCAGGAGTAACAAGGGCAGTAAAAATAAAATGGAAAACTGACCCTAAAAATGCACTGATAGAGGTGGCTGGTCATGAAGTACCCACCACAGCACAAATAATATATATATATATACAGGTGTAGGTACAACACCTGAATAAGACGTGAGGCCATGGAAAATAACCATGGAAACCAAAATTAGTTGGTCTCTCACTAAAGCTGTTATGATTAAAACAGCAGAATAATAATAAAACTTTAATGTTTTATTTAAGTACATTTCAGCACAAAATATATATAGAGGTGTACTAGGTACGATACCCGAATGAATGAGGCCATGAAAAGTAAACATGGAAACAAAAAATTAATTGATCTCACTAAAGCTGTTATGGTTGAAACAGCAGAATATAATAAAACTTTTATGTTTTATAAAGATATCAACGGTAAATCCGTTTATGATATCCATGTCTCAATTATATGAGATAAGGAAATACGATTTCAAAGTATTTCAAACTGGTGCATGGCATTACTATTCAAGGAAAACAAATAAAATATTGTGCAAATAACCAATATATTTAAAATAAAATAAATTGCCATCAGTTTGTGGAGCTCAATGGGAAGAAATATATAATATTAATTTAGTTATATATATGTAATTATATAGGGACCAAATCTGCACTCTAGATTTGCAGATTAATACAAATCAGGTTATGTTAAACTCCTGATTATTATGGAATAAAACCTGCCTTATGATAATTCAAAAATATTGGTTACAAAAGAACAGACTATTGATCTTTAAACTTTGGGGGGAAAAAATTATGATCCAATATAAAGATTTGATAATGGATCAAAACAAAGGCAGAAGTATGATAAATAAACATAATCCAATATAGCCTTATCCGAACCCATATAATTGGGAAAAGAAGGCTTGAAGTACGTTGACGAGGTGCAAACAACTGTTACAAAATAAATTCATGAAATCTCCGATTGTGGGGGATTACAGGTGTATTATGATCATTAATTTAATATAACTAAGGACTACAAAAAAATTGTAGAAAGGATTGGTTCACCTGTATAAGAAAACCTAAAAAATAGATTTTAGGTTTGCACCCAAAAGTAACTCCAATAAAGAAGGGGTACGTACATATATATATATTATAAAATTACCTCAGTGTAAAGATGTGATGGTATAAACCATACAAAACATCATTTTATATACACTTTCACAGTGTAAGAACATTTTATTAAAATGGAAACATCTTCAACATTGAAATACAGTTGTTATTAACAAAGTGTTAATCAAATGTTACAGGTGCTTGAAATTAATTAAAATGGGTCAAGTGGTGCAAGTTAAAACATTGTCTAAAGGAATAAAACCAGTTCAAGGCTGTTAAACAGAATACTGGAAGAACAATTGTACTGATAAAAAGATCATCACTTGCACTAATGAGGACATGGTCATGGTTTATCTTGATCACATTTAAATTGGAAGGTTATAAAGAGTCAGCTGCAAATTAGTGCTGCAATTACAAGCCTGTTGAAAGGCAAGGACCTGACCCATCACATAAAGCCTATGTTTTAGGCATTCATAAATATTCATAAATTACTATTCTGGATTAAGGACTAATTCAGCACCATAAGATGGGGAAAATTGTTCCATGATACAAATATGTCTTATTGCTTTGTTGACATGCTTTGCCCCTCCATTAGAAAAGGAGCCTAGGTAAAGAGTAAATAAAGCTCCAAAAGAAGGAATACAGAAGCTTATAAGAATATGTATGCCTTTGTGAGAAGCTTATGCAAATACCAAATGATACATTATCATTATTAAAGTAATGGATAAAAAAGGTTCACAAGCTGCTTCAACTATAAGCTTAGCAGCTGTTGCAAGCTGAAGAAGTATTAACAGATGATGGACAGCTTCTGTGAATATTTGGGTAAGATAAAAATGTTATCTATTCTTATAAAGATAATTGATACGTCTCTTGTTGGGACTACGGACAATAATACCAGGTAATTGCAAATGAATTGTCCTAAGAAATTTCTCCAAACATTTGTATTAATTATTGAAGTGTAAGGAATTATGGATTAAATATCGATTGTCTATTATGGAAGTGTCCATGTCATATCAGGGTGAACAATACCACAGTTGTGGCATATATTAAATCACATAAGATAAGTAAAATAATAATCATGTGATTATCTGAGTAAACAGATGTGGCATATTCTAAAATGTTTAGTCCATGTTTATCTCTAAGAAAGAGACAGTTATCGCAGACAACAAATTAAGGGGGGAAAATACATTGTCATTAATATGGATTACTTACGATTAATCTGGTTATATACAGATTAAATCACCGATCCTTCAAATGTTCTCGTGGGTAAACCAAGAACAGGAAAGGTGGATGTATTTCTCTCAATTACATGAGGAAAGATGTTCTTTTATGTTCTTCATATTTGTCTGATAGGGCAGTGTCTGATGAAAATATAGCAGGACACTGCCAGAGGCATTTTGGTGGCCCCAAACGGATCCTTCATGGTTTTCATAAATATTGAGTGATGTTGAACCACTTGTGATAATTCATAGTTGCAGTAATTTATTGTTGTACAAAGGCATCCATCACATGAAAATATGAATTTGACTATCTGCAGGTTGACCAGACCATTACAACAGTTTGATGGTCAAAGAAGTCTATGAATGTTTAACTAATATAACAACATAACAATAAAATAATTATGTATAAAAGAAGTGTTATACCTGCAATTTGCAGAAATAAGTTTAAAAAACAATATTTTTGTTATAAGAAATTGGAAGTCTGTGTAGACAGTAAAGTTATTTGTCATATTAGATATATGTGAGTTCCTTGTGGATTGCATTTTTTCTGAGTATATAATTGATAGAGCAAATAATAGGGCTCAGAGTGTTTATCGTCCTATTTACGGACAATATACTAACCAAGAAGTTATCGGGTTCATTCGTAATATCCCAAAATGAAAAGGGATATATATGTAGATATAAATATAGATTATATATATGTGTATATATATATATAATCTGTCCAAAATTGCAATATATAAATCGGGAGATCAATATAGTTCTGAATTGCCTTAGGCAATGGACTTAGGCAATTCTATCAATAATTCAAAAAAGTTAACATTGAAAGTAATAATGCTGATGACTTTAGTATCAACATAAGAGTGCAAACATTGCAAATATTACGTTATAATTGCATGTGGATACAGATTACATTATCATATATGTTTATGAATTTACCAAACAAAGCAGACCAAGAGGAGCTGAAACCAAGGTAAACCTATAAGCATATCCTGTCGGCCTTAAATTGTGTGTGTGTGAACATTGATGAAATATGTTGAAGTAGGTAAGAGTCTCTGTGGTGATGAGACAGCACTACTTATTACACACAAAAAAAACACATTAGGTTTCAGTAAAAACTGATGGATCTAGAGAAATGTATTCTAGATGGTTAAAAATTGAATAACACTCAGTGGAACTAGACACTGAAATGTGGAAAATCACTCTGTTAAGGAGGTAGATACATTCACAGGAATGGCACAGGATGAGCCGCTCGAGCAAAGATGCAAGGCCACAGGAGGGTGTAAAATAAATATTAAATTAAATGGAACCAGTCATGGTGTCAGGATTGGACACGGAGTGTTGGGTTCTCTATAATTGTTGCTTTGTTCATACCATCAAATTATATATATCAATTGATATTTTGTGATAAACTTACCTTTCAATGGAAAGGGCATTACTTTTATTCTTTTATAACGTGAAATAATTTATCACATAACTTGAGGCAATGTTTGGAGGAAAAAATGTGTTATTTTGCTCATTACTGTGTTGAATGAGCCAGAGTGTCGTATGGAATGAGTCTACGACATAAAAAAACACAGAAAGCTTCAAAATCTTCACGTAGTCACTCCTCCGAAGTAAAATAGTAAGATTAAATGAGAACTTACCAGTTCGAAGTTTGGTCGTTATTTTATGAGGAGTAACGATGAGGGATTACGTGCCCTCCACTCCCGACCCTCATAAAATAAATGATCATCTGGTAGTTCTAAATCTATGTTGAGCCTTACTATCTTACTCCGGCTATTATGTTCTGTGTTTTTCATGCCGCTGCTTTGAAGTATGCCGTTCCAGCGCCAGGCGGGGCTTCTTCATGTAATCCCTCATCGTTACTCCTCATAAAATAACGATCAAACTTCGAACTGGTAAGTTCTCATTTAATCTTACTATTATTGCCATTCAAAATTTTGCTAAGGAACAAGATACTGTTGAGTACCTTCTGTAGAAGCCCCTATCTTAGATCAGATCAGTTTTTAGTAGGCAATCAGATGGAACTCACATCGGACAGATTTGTATCCTTTCATAATTTGTTATAAATTACAAATCACATTGGTGATCACATAGCGTATTATTGTATCATTAAAGAATAATCTTTGCAATCAAAATAGATTGGTTTCTGTCGGAAACCTTTGTTGGTTAATTAACTGAGGAAAAGTACTTTATCTACACATGGGCCTCAATGAAATGTTTGCTTCTCATTCATTTAATTGTCCTTTGTGTTGCTTTCTCTCCCTCCCTTCCCCAACCACTGCCCCCCCCCCCCCCCCCTCCCTTTGTCTATTCTGCCCTCAGTAATTAATGTAACGTTATTTCTGTATAATCAACCACTTATCGATTGCCCCAAGGAGCACAGGAAAATAGGAGCAGGAATGAATGAAATGCCTTTATTTGTCATTGTAAGCACTGCAAACAATGAAATTATTATTGCCACTCCATTGATGCATAATATACAAACATGAAAGCACAGGACACAATTTAAAAACAATGTTATAAAACTAGGTATCAAGATAAATAAATAAGCAGTATTGCACATGGTGATAGTAAAGTGCAAGGTGGGTAGCAGCATGGAAAAATACAGCATGAACAGTCCACCAGGGGCGCCGGGGCGATGGCTAAGGGAAGGACTTGAACTTTATTTCGCCTTCCATCACAGTGAGAAATGCGTACAAGTCATGAAATTCCACGTAAGTTGCAAACATACTTGGCGAATAAAGTGTGATTCTGATAATACTCAGTGTTTTTTCATATTGAGTGTGAAGATTACTTTGGGGAAGAAACTGTCTCTGAGTCTGGAGGTGCGTGTGTTTTGGCTGAACTAACGCCTGCCAGGGGCCAAGGGCAACAGTTCAAAAAGTTGGCGACTGGGGAGTGTGGAGCCTTTGATGATGTTACTGGCTCTGCTAAGGTAGTGCGAGGTGGCAATGTCCTCCAGAGAGGGCAGTGGGCAGCCGGTGATTCTCTCTGCTGTTTTTACCACTCTCTGGAGCGCTTTCTTGTCTGCAGCAGAGCAGCCTGCTTACCACACTGACATGCAATATGTCAGTAGACTTTCAGTGGTCGCCTGGTAGAAGGCCTCCAGCAGCTTCTTGGTGTCTTGCCTCCTGAGCACTCTCAGGAAGTGGAGCCTCTCTTGTGCTCTCTTGATGGTTGCAGTGGTGTTGGCCGACCAGGAGAGGTCCTTGGATATGAGGACTCCTAGGAATTTTAAAGTTTGCACCTTTCCACGCATGCCCCATTTATGCAGAGCGGGGCCGGGTCTGCGTCCTCCTGAAGTCCAGTATCAGCTCCTTTGTCTTTGTGGTATTCAATGTCAGGTTATTTACTGAACACCACCCTGACAGACGCTGCATCTCGTCCCTGTGTGCTGACTCGTCCCCCCCCTGAGATGAGCCCGACAACAGTTGCGTTGTCAGCAAATTTAAAAGTGGTGTTGGATGGGTGGGTGGGTGTGCAGTCATAAGTGGATAAGGAGTAGAGGAGTGGACTCAGCACACAGCCTTGAGGTGCGCCAGTGTTCAGTGTGATGGAGGAGGAGATGTGGGGCCTGTTTTAACTCTCTGTGGGCGGTTTGTGAGAAAGTCTTTGATCCATGTGCCGATGGGGAAGAGAGGCCTAGGTCAAGCAGTTTGCTGATTAAAATGTCCGGAATGATTGTATTGAATGCTGGGCGATAATCAATGAATAACATCCTCACGTAGCTTTCCCTGTGTTCCAAGTGGGTCAGTGCGGTGTGAGTTGCTATGGCGATGGCGTCCTCAGTGGATCTGATATCTCTGTAGGCAAACTGATGTGTGTCGAAGGAGGGAGATAGGCTGGTTCTGATGTGATGCAGGACTAGTTTCTCGAAGCACTTCACTGGTGTAAGTGCAATAGGTCTGTAGTCATTCAGTCCTCAGGGACTGGCTTTTTGGGAATAGGAATGATAGTGGCTGACTTTAAGCAGGGTGGTATGATAGCTTGTAACAGGGAGATGTTAAAAATCTTTGTGAAGACCCCAGCGAGTTGGTCAGCACATGCCTGGAGTACTTTACTCGGTACTCCATCAGATCCAGCAGCCTTACTTGACCTCAGCACACGCCTCACATCCTGGTCCTGTAGTGTGAGTGTGTGGGTGTTAGAAGCGGGTGGAGGCAGTGAGTCTGTAGCAGGCCTGTTAACCTCAAACCGGGCAAAGAAACAGTTCAGCTTCTCCGCGTCAGCATTTACAGTGCTGTTGGTACTGCCTTTTTTATAGTTGATTATGTGCTGTAACCCTTTCCTTCCCTATATTGCGTCACCATACTCTCCGTGGTCCTGTTGTGTGACAGGTGATCCTCGAGCCTCCTCTTGTAGGCCACCATGACCTCCTTTATACCTCTCTTCAGGTCCGCTCACGCGATGCTGTACCGGGCTTGGTCACCTGACCTGAAGGCGGTGTTGCGGTTTTTGAGCAGTGTTTGGATCCTCACTTGTCACCCAGGGTTTCTGGTTGGGAAACACCCGGATGCCTTTATTGACTGTGACGTAGTCAGTGCAGCTTTTAAAGTAAAAAAAACACTGTTTCTGTGTATTCCTCTAGGTCCCCTTTTTCTTCTTCTTTCGTGTGGCGTGCACAGCCTAAAGTTATTGGACAACGTGTACTATTTGATCTTCCGTTTGTGCACGTTGAGTTGATTGCATTAGTCGAAACAGGGCGGACCATGTGAAGGTTGCGATCTTCCACCCCCCAGGTCCCTTCATCAAATAAATCCCATTCTGTGATCAAAGCAGTCCTGCAGCTGAGATAGAGCCCCCTCGGGCCAAGTTGTGATGGTTTTGGTACTTGGCCTTGTTGTTCCTCTGAGGGGGTGTGTGCAGGAAACATGAGCAGTGAGAGGTGGTGTGACTGGCCGAGGTGACGGAGAGTTGCAGTTCTGTAAGCATGTTTGATGTTTGAGCAAACATGGTCTAAAGTATTTTTCCCCCTTGTTGCATAGTTCACATGCTGGTAGAAGTTGGGGAGTACTGTTTTAAAACATGCTTGATTAAAATCCCCTGCTATGATGTGTGCATCGTCAGGATGGGCTCGCTGCTGTTTGTTTACAATGGCTAGTGAGTGGCCGAGAGCAATGCTAATATTAGCATCGGGAGGGATGTAAACAGCAGTGACGATCACTACACTCAGCTCTCGGGGTAAATAGAAAGGTCTACATAAAACTGAGAGGGAGGGCTTCAAGATCAGGCCAACAGTGTGGGGCAACAATAAGCTGTTGGCACACCAGTCATTGTGTAAATAGACACAGAGCCCCCCTCCCGTGCTCTTCCCCGACTCCTTGCTTCTGTCCTGCCTGTAGCTAGTGCGGCCTGCTATTTGCACTGCGGCGTCAGGGATTAACCAGCTCTCGGTTCTAACCATCACGCAGCAGGTCCGGACGACGGAGTTAGAAGTGATCCGCAGCTCCAATTCATCCATTTTGTGCGTGACAGATCGGGCGTTTGTGAGGAAGATACTCTGAAGCGGAGGTTTGTGTGGTTGCTTCCCCAGCCTCGCCAGTAATCCTGACCGGCATCCTCGCTTCTGCGTCCTCTCTCTTCGCCGTCTACGTCGCCTGCCGGTCCAACTCACAATCCACGGTGACTCCAGTGGTCTAGCGATGTTCTCCTCTATGTTGTGAGCCCTCTGAAAGTCACTTGTGATGGCTAGATTGTAGCGTAATCCGATGTCGATTAAGTTTTGTCAACTATACACGTCGTCCGCTTCACACAGATTTGAAAACAGACAAAAACAAACAGAAAATACACCAAACTAGAGAGCATAGAGCCACTGCACTCGCTCGCGCGCCGCCATCTTGAAGCACTCGCGCACGCCACCATCTAGGTAACCCCTGAGCTCTCATGCCTACATCATGGCAGATTATGCTTCAACTATTAGAGACTGTTCAGTCCACCCTCCTTAGAGATAGGAGACCAGATTTGACATGTCCTATAAACAAATAATAGAACAAGAGATATGTCATGTTCATAAGTGATAGGAGCAGAATTAGACCATTCGGCCCATCGGGCCTACTCCACCATTCAATCATGGCTGATCTATCTTCCCTCTCCCGCCTTCTACCCATAACCCCTGGCACCCAAATTAATCAAGAAAGTGTCAGTCAGCAGGTAGTGTTGTTATCAATCACTCAGTACGCTGTGGATTCAGTGAATTATCTGAAGAAGGGTCTCGACCTGAAACATCACCCGTTCCTTCTATCCAGAGATGCTGTCTGTCCTGCTGAGTTAATCCAGCATTTTAACTCTAGCTTCGATGTAAACCAGCATCTGCAGTTCCCGCCTACGCAGTACATTGTGGATTTACGCCCTACCACAGAGGCTTAACACATTAACTATGCTTCACTTCAATGCATTGCTGAGATTCCATCTTTCAGGTTAAACATCAAACTCGGGTCTAGAGTTTCAAACATCAAACTAGAGCCTGCCTACCTGGCTGGATGCCAAGGAGACACTCCCATATCTGACGGAATGTTGATGTGTCTTGAGTTCAAGCGCTTGGTCTGGTTTAGATTAAATGTGTTCTGAGTGGACTTTTATTTTATATCTGATCTGATTCCTTCTGTCAACTATCTCCGATGGAGATTAGAGATTGCATGGTCCAATAAGGAAACCAGAGATTTTGTACTGTGATCAGGCCAATATTTGCCCTGAGTTAATATCATGGAAGTGGGGTTTCTATATGTTATGTGTGTTATGGGGGGGGGGGGGGTTGGGGCTTCCTGTGTGCACGTTGGCTACCACATTTGTGGCAATGAAAATCCAGTCACTTCATTGAGATCTTCTGAGGTTATGAAACACTCTGACCTTTGCTTTATATTAAACAACCAGACTCCTGCAGGGAATGGGAGTTTGAGGACAGGTCTTCCGGCAAGCCGTCAGGTAGCTGTCAGAGGCTGCCGAGTGAAGCAGCAACTGGCTGTGGCTGAAGAGGAAGGACTCCAACAGGGTTGCAAAATGACCAGCAAGAGGGTATAACGGAGGGGAGCGCACCTGGGACGTCAGGTGTTGCAGTTGAGCCCTCTGGAGGTGTCGTGGGCCTATCAACAAAACACTAAGAAAGGAGGGTGCCCACCTGATGACCCCAATGAAGTCTTTACCCCTACCCACACTCAAGATAGTAAGAAGGTGCCAATTATAGTAGGGATTGTAATTTCAAGTCCTATAAGCTCAACTAAAACGATTAGTTAATACTACCACTTAATCAAATAATGGGCAATAGAGGTATGCTTCAGATCTTAGAAATTATGAAATATAATTAAGGGGGAGTGACTAAAAATACTAAAACAAAGAAGTATTTGTAGCAAGTGTCCCTCATGCAACCAGACAGTTAAATGTATTTTGAAAGTGGGTTGACACCATCACTGATGGTGAACATTTGCCTTCTTTTGAGTCTGAATAAAATCACAAGGATTATTATGACTGGAAAGTATCTGGTCTATCATTTATATTTGTTTTAGATTTCTGGTGCATGTAACTGCCTTCTCACCTATCACCCCTAATGCCCAATTATACTGAAGCACATACTGGCCACACATTGGTATTCAGCTGGGATTCATGTGTGATATATCCACAGTTTCTGAATAGGCAGTGCCAGCTGGCCACACTTCTGCTGGAACTTCATTAACATAAAATCAGTCCATATAATTGCAGAATCGCATCAAGTTCCCCTCTGAGCCCATTTGTACAGCACACTTTAATGATCTTTCCTGGTTGCATTAATATGTTGCATTGTGCAGAAAAAAACGTTGCCTTTTCCCATTACGTAATTCTAAATGTCTCAATCTGAATTTGCGTCTCTTCATTGCTGTGCATTTTAGTTTTCATCCCTGCTTTATAATCCTTGTCTTAAATTGGATTTCTCCTATTCAAGGAGAAGAGTGTAGATTGAAAAAGGTAACTGATTAAAATAATGCCTTCTGCTTCAATATACTGTAAGTGCCAGTGAATCCTAAAGTCAAATCAAATAAATGTTCCTGGAAATGCAATGCTGATAAATGCATAATGGTGATTCCAATAGGCATTTGCAAACTCTTCCACATTTGTTGCAAACATACAATGGATTTGATGTAAAGTGTATTGATGCACTTCACATCACTCACATAAGCAGCACACAGCTCTGCATCTGTTCCTCCCTTAGGCACTTTGTAATTGAAGTATTTGTACTTGAACAGGAGATGACTGAAGCATTTGACTGATAGGTATTATTTGTAATGTAATTAAGAATGATTGATTTGTTTTTATCCGATCATAGTACTAGTCATTACAATTCAAAGTAATTGCTTGCAAATGCATTTTTTCCCACTTTTCTGAAATACCTAGTGTATTAGCTAATCATTGAAAATCTTTTGAATTCTTTTCACGTGACTGAACTGTTCATTTACATTCAAATTGTCTGAGAAGACAGCAGTGACAAATTGATTGGCAGACAGGAAACAAAGAGTAAGGATTAACGGGTCCCTTTCAGAATGGCAAGCAGTGACTAGTGGGGTACCACAAGGCTCAGTGCTGGGACCGCAGCTATTTACAATATACATCAATGATTTGGATCAAGGGATTAAAAGTAACATTAACAAATTTGCAGATGACACAAAGCTGGGTGGCAGTGTGAACTGTGAGGAGGATGCTACGAGAATGTAGGGTGACTTGGACAGGTTGGGGGAGTGGGCAGATGCATGGCAGATGAAGTTTAATGCAGATAAATGTGGGGTCATCCACTCTTGTTGCAGATCTAGGCGTCAATGAAAGGGGAGGTACAGCATGCAGGTACAGCAGGCAATGAAGAAAGCGAATGGCATGTTGGCCTTTAAAACAAGAGGATATAGGAGCAAAGAGGTCCTTCTGCAGTTGTGCAGAGCCCTAGTGAGACCACTGGAGTATTGTGTACAGTTTTGGTCCCCTAATTTGAGGAAGGACAATGTTGCTATTGAGGGAGTGCAGCGTAGGTTTACAAGGTTAATTCCCAGGATGGCGGGACTGTCATATGCTGAGAGAATGAAATAGCTGGTCTTGTACACTCTGGAGTTTAGAAGGATGAGAGGGAATCTCATTGAAACATATAAGGTGGTTAAGGGTTTGAACACGCTAGAGGCAGGAAACATGTACCCGATGTTGGGAGAGTCCAGAACCAGGGGCCAGAGTTTAAGTTTAAGGAGTAAGCCATTTAGAACGGAGGCGAGGAAACACTTTTTCTCACAGAGAGTTGTGAGTCTGTGGAATTCTTTGCCTCAGAGGGCGGTGGAGGCAGGTTCTCAAGAGAGAGCTAGATAGGGTTCTTAAAAATAGCGGAGTCAGGGGATATGGGGAGAAGGCAGGAACGGGATACTGATTGGGGATGATCAGCCATGATTACATTGAATGGCGGTGCTGGTTCGAAGGGCCGAATAGCCTACTCCTGCACCTATTGTCTATTGTCTATTGTCAAAAGGATATCAGTACAAATTGACACAAAATGCTGGAGTAACTCAGCGGGACAGGCAGCATGTGTGGAGAGGTGACATTTTCGGAACAAGGCCCATTCTTCAGACTAGACTAGTCCACCACTACTCCAGAATGTTATGTCTATCTTCGGTTTCAACCAGCATCTGCAGTTCCTTCCTACACAGTTCAAATAAATCTTAGTTATCATTTACTTGTGAAATATGAGGATAGTCTTTAAACCTCACCATGGCTAAGCACCTCCCTTAATATCTCCTTATTTGATCTTGTTCGATTGTGGTCAACAATTATTGAGCCAATGGGACAGCTATTATTGGCAAACATATAAGTCACTTTTGAAAATGCCCAGCAGATTTGTAAGAGTTAAATACTGTACACAATGTGCGTTCTTTTGTACCAAACTCAAATGGCCATAGTTATGTACAGTTATTAGTTTGGGCTGGTGAGCCTGATTCAGACCATGTCCAACATCCAGCAAGGACCATTGCTTTTGCACAAGACCCTGGCAGAGTATTATTTTCAGTGCATAAGAGGTCTACACCCGTTGCTAATGCCAAGCGATGGCAATGTTCACTTTGGATCCTTCAATCTGCATGATTCAACATCAGCATCGTTCCCAGCAATGAGTGGGTTTACTATGATGATTGTTTCATGACACTGGGCCTGTATTCGCAGGAGTTTAGAAGGATGAGGAAGGACCTCATTGAAACTTACCGAATATCGAAAGACCTTGATATAGAGGATGTGGAGAGGATGTTTCCACTAGCGGGAGAGTCCAAGACCAGAAGTCATAGCTTCAGAATTAAAGGATGTTCCTTTAGGAAGGAAATGAGGAGGAATTTCTTTAGTCAGAAGGTGGTGAATCTGTGGAATTCATTGCCAAAGAAGGCTATGGATATTTTTAAAGCAGAGATAGATAGATTCTTGATAAGTACGGGGGTTTGGGACTATGGGGAGAAGGCAGGAGAATGGGGTTAAGAGGGAAAGATAGATCAGCCATGATTGAATGGTAGAGTCGACTTAATGGGCCGAATGGCCTAATTGTGCTCCTATCACTTATGAACATAAATAAGCTTCGAGCTGATCTTGCTCCGACAACAGAAAGAATGCTCTCCCTGTCCTTGGTATCTCCACATGAGGTGAAGGTCAGTGAGCCTGTCCAATTTAATTTGCCAATCACTGTCCAATGAACCAACTAGGCAAATTTTAAAGTGGAAGTCCTGTCGACACATGGAAGCAGAGGAGACAGGATGTCAACAACTGATTTCCCCAGTCGGGTGCAATTATGAGCCATGCAGTAAAGTTAGATGTAGGTGACCTTTATTTCTTCATTGTCTATGTTATCGAAACAAATTAAATGACAGAGGATGACAGCTTATAAGGGTATATGTTTCCCATGATGTCCATTGTCAACAAATAGTCTATTGAACATTTAGATTTCACTGCAGCACAGGCTCATTCAGTACCCCCTGAGACACCGATATTGTCAAGATTCTGTGTGCGCATTTCCATTAACAACAATCAGAGGTCGGAGGAAATGGGTAGTACTCTGTTGCTATTTTAATTAATGTATTGCGATGCTTTAGTTGAATTCATCATCTAATTTATATTCCCGGCTGACTTGGTTAATGAAGAACAAGTTACTTTGTGCAAATGACTGTTTCCCCCACGTGAGCTCTAAGGTGCCACAAAAAATATCAGTGGGCCGTGTTACCTCTTGACAAATGTTTGAATGAATTGCTGGATGTTGCAAAATCAGTTGCCAAGGAGCACTTAGGAAGATAGAATGGTGTTTTTGTATGGATTTATACAATACATTTTCAAATGTCGGGTGCTGGTTTCTGGAGAATTGTAGTTCTTGGGGCACCGGTTTACAATGAACTCTACCCATCGGGAGTAAGAGGACATTGGTGCCAGGTAATTATAATTAACATTTAAGGTGCTCCACTGACATAGAGCTTCCATACCCTACATCATATCCGTAATATTAATACAAACACAGTATAACAAGCAGACATTTTCCTTTTTCCACATGCCAGCTATCTTGAGTTTTTTTTAAATAGATTGCCCGTGATGAAATGCGTGCATTACAAGAGAAGATTTGTTAAGCTGAATTTTGTAAATTAAAATTTGGGTGAAATGCATATTATTCGAATTTCTGGTACGTATTCCTATTTGCCTGAGTTGATGACATTTTCATTATGAAGATTGCGGACATGGCCTCATTTGTAAACGCCAATGACATGCTAACATACTTGTTGGGAACTGAACTGAACCCCTATGACTCTGGATGATATATCACTGCACAGAAATCCAAAGTCTCTGTCCGTTAGTCTGGGTTGGAATCCTGACCAGCTCCCGGTTGTACCAAACATGACTTGCCCCTTCACCTCCCCCCTCAGTGGATAATGCCCTCTCTGACATTTACATCAGGCTAGTAAACACTACAGCCTCCAAATAAGATCCAAACTGCATAGTCATGAGGGCATTGGTTTTGTCTTTTGAACTATTATTGTTTGTTCGTCGTTATGTGTGTGTAAGTGTGTGTGTGTAGATATAAATATATATATATATATATTAAAATATATATATGTATGTGTGTGTGCTTGTATAGATATATGCATATATATATATGTGTGTGTGTGTGTTTGTATATACCCACATACTAAACTTTTTTTTATCATTTATTATATTATTTACAGAGTACTATGTTTACATATTCTGTTGTGCTGCTGCAAGTAATAATTTCATTGTTCTATCTGGGACATATGATAATAAAACACTCTTGACTCTTGACTCTGCACCATCAACTGTAAAGACCTCCGAGGGTGACAAAGGCATAAATGCATAGTTACTCGCTGAAAAACATTTGCATTTATGAAGTTAGACACAAGTATCTTTTATTCGCCAACTAGGTTGATGTCCATTTCCCATATTTAAACATAGGATTGAGGTTTCCCTTGAAAATGCCATTTTGTTTTTCTGTTGTACCAATCAGAATAAAATTACGTACAATAATCCAAGTGGTGCCAGCAGAGTGACTAATTTGCCACTGCCAGTTCTGATGCCTTGCAGCGGGACAAAGGTGAGCTCAGAAATCATAACAATCTGGCCACTTCAAACCTTTCCAGTAAATTGTGGATAGACACAAAATACTGGAGAAACTCAGCGGGACAGGCAGCATCTCTGGAGAGAAGGAATGAGTGACCTTTCGTGTTGAGATCTTTCTTCAGACTGAGAGTCAGGGGAAGGGAAACGAGATAGGGAAGGGTACAAAGTTAATTTAAGATGTGAAAAGGACCGATCAAAGCAGACGATGATCCAGGAAATGTGGAATGATTCGTTGTTGGCTGGTTGTAGGGATGAAGAGGAGAAGGAATCACAGAGGGGGAGCGACAAGAGAAGGTGTGACAGAACTCATCGAGGAGAGGAGGATAACCTGGGTTGTTTCAAGCCTTTCATTTGAACAAAAACAAAACAGCTGTGTTATGACAGCATTGTTATTGCAGGGATGTTTCATGTCCCTTCTGAATGTCAGGTTTCACACTGCGGTTAACACTCTGCTTATCAGATTTCACACTCCTTTTCAGATGAAATGTGTAGGAAGGAACTGCAGATGCTGGTTTAAACTGAAGATAGACACAAAATGCTGGAGTAACTCAGTGGGACAGGCAGCATCTGTGGAGAGAAGGAATAGGTAACGTTTCAAGTTGAGACCCTTCTTCAGACAGTACACAGCCAGGCACATCCTTGAATCAGACGGAACAGACTGGTGCTGGGAGCTAATAGTAGTCTTCCTGAACCAGGAGAGAAAGTCAACACCAGCTGATCCACAGGCTACTATTGTTCAGGCATATTCCTCAGATGCCCATCTATTCTTCTCATGATTTTGTACACCTCTATAAGATCACCTCTCATCCTCCTGCGTTCCAAGGAATAGTCCTGACTACTCAACCTCTGCCTTTTGCTCAGGCCCCCGAGTCCTGGCAACACCCTCATAAATCCTCTCTCCACCCTTTCCAGCTTGACAGCATCCTTCTGATGACATGGTGACCAAATCTGAACACAATGATCTAAATGCCTTATACAACTGTTATATGACCTCCCAACTTCTGTTCACGTCCCATAAATGCTGCCGGATCGGCTGAGCATTTCCTTTCTTATTTCAGGTTTCCAGCCCCTGCAGGTAATTGGTTTTACCGGTCCTTTCATCACTACAGCAGTTTTAACATGGTGTAGAGAGATTAAAGGGCCTGTCCCACTTGCGTGTCCTTAGCACGCTAATTACGCGACCTCGTGGTCACGTTGAGGTGCGACAGTCGCGCGCGACTTCATTCGACCGCACAGCCGCCTGGAGCGTGTGACGTCATTTGAAGATGGACGCAAAATGCAGGAGTAACTAAGTGGGACCGGCAGCATCTCCGGAGAGAAGGAATGGGTAGACATCACTCATTGCTTCTCTCCAGAGATGCTGCCGGTCCTGCTGAGTTACTCCAGCATTTTGTGTCTATCTTCAATTTTCTTGGCCCCGCTCTGGGAGCAGAAGTGGGGGCGGATCCTGACCGCAGTGGCCGTGAGTCGCAGGCCGATCGTTTGCCTGCTTCTGCTGCTGTTAAAGGTGAGACGTTGCGTCGCGCCAGGGTCTTGGGCTTGTCCCACTTTGGCTGTCAGTTCCGCAACAGGCCGTTGGCACGCGAAGGTTTTGTTCGTTACAAAAATTTCGGAGCCCCGTGCGATGTCGCTCACAACTACATACCCCTCCCCGCTTCTCAGTGGGACGGGCTCCGCGCGGCCATACGATGCCCGTGCGCCTCAACGTGACCACGTGGTCGCGTAATTTAGTCTTCCTGAACCAGGAGAGAAAGTCAACACCAGCTGATCCACAGGCTCCTATTGTTCAAGCATATTCCCCATAAGCCAAGGTCACGTAAGTGAGACATGCCCTTAACTGCGTTTCCAGATGTTGCCCAGTGTAAGGAGCTCCCTGCTGGTGAAAGCAAAGAACAAAGAGCGTAAAGGGTTTGCAGGCATCTGAGGAGGTGGAGCAAGTATGTTGGTCGGTGTGGAGCAAGCAACCGCAGATGCTGGTTTACACCGAAGATAGACATATGATGCTTGTGTAACTCAGCGGGACAGGCAGTGTCTCTGGAGAGAAGGAATGGGTGATATTTCAGGTTGAGACCCTTCTTCAGACTAAAGACGGGTGGCACGGTGGCGCAACAGTAGAGTTGCTGTCTTACAGCAAATGCAACTCTGGAGACCCGGGTGCGATCCCGACTACGGGTGATGTCTGTACGGAGTTTGTACATTCTCCCTGTGACCTGTGTGGGCTTTCTCCAGGATCTTTGGTTTCCTCCCACACTCCAAAGATGTACAGGTTTGTAGGTTAATTGGCTTGGTGTAAATGTAAAAAATATATATTGTCCCTAGTGGGTGTCGGATAGTGTTAGTGTGCGGGGATCGCTGGTTGGCACGGACCTGGTGGACTGAAGGGCCTGTTTCTGCGCTGTAGCTCTAAAACTAAAACTAAAAATTAAAACATCACCCATTCCTTCTTCCCAGAGATGCTGCCTGTCCCACTGAGTTACTCCAGCATTTTGTGTCTATCTTCGGTGTAAGCCAGCGTCTGCACTTCCTTCCTACACAGTGACATGAGGAGAAGGCTCCAAAACTACCCCCAACCTCGGACATGATAGGAATCTGCATGTAAGTGCCAAAGAAATGGGGAAAGTATTTGCAACCATGTGCAGTCAGAAATGCCAAATAGATGGTGCACCTCAGCTTCCCTCTGCAATCCACTATCTGCAGCCAATTGGATTCACTGCAAGTGATGTTATGAAACAGCTGAAAGCATTGGATACAGCATTGGACAAACGGTTCCACACAACATTGATTAAATCCCGTGTCCCAGAACAAGCTGTTCCAATACATACACGATTCCGGCCATGCAACAAATGACCACGGTTTGTACAGTTTACAAAAAGCAGAACAAATCAAATTTAGCTAATCAATATGTTCGCCACCAGCCAGTAAAATGATGGAGACTACTATCTTCAGCGGTGCTGCCAGTAACCTGCTCACCGAAGCAGGGAATGCTTAAGTGAATCATCACTTGACTGTAGATTTCTTCACAGCCGTGGTGCAAACCTGGACCAACAAGTGGATTTGGGGGATAAGGAAAGAGTGACTTCCATTGGCATCAAGGTGGCATATGACCAAGTGTGGCACCTGGGTTCACTGGTCAATAGGCACTATGGGGAAACACCATTGGTTAGATAACTTGCACAAAGACAAATCGCTCTGGTTATTAGAGATCCATCACTGTAGTTCCTTGACATCACTGCATATCCTAGGCCCGACCATCTTCGGATCATTAATCAATGACCCTTCTTTCATCAAAAGGAGGTAAGATGGTTACATACTGTTCAATCCATTTACAATTATGCAGAAAATTAAGCAATCCATGCCTGTGGGCAAAAAGACTTCATCAAAGTCCAAGGGTGGGTGAATAAGTGGAAAATAAAATAGTATTGCAAAAGTGCCCGGAAATGATCACCCCAAATATGGGAGTCTAACCATTGCTCATTGACATTCAATGGCAGTTCAATCACGGATCCCCTCTCCATTAACTTCCATAGGGATGCAATTGATCAGCATCTCAACCAAAATAGTTATATATAAACTGTAGCTACAAAAGAAGGTCAGAAGCTGGGTATATTGTGGTGACTTACTCACCTCCTGCCTTCTCAAAGCCATTCACAAGACACATGTAAGAGCGTAATAAATTACTCTCCACATAGCGCCAACTTTTAAGAAACTCATCACCACCCAGGTCAAACCAGCCGGCTTGATAAGCACTCCATCTACCACTCCAAACATTCATCCCTCAACAACTGGCCGCATTGTGTCACGTTTTGTGAAATGCACTGCAGTTACTTAATAAGGCCCTTTGAACAGCACCTCCCAAACCCTGGGCATCTACCACATCAACAACGACAGAAAGCATCTGGCAAAGGACAACGGACAAAGGACATTTATTATCACAGACACCAATTGGTGTAGTGAAATTTGACTTGCCATTGCAGGACACAAATAAAGATAAAACACAACATTAAAGAATTTAACAGGAAATAAAAACATCCCCCCACAATGGTTCCCACTGTGGGGGAAGGCAGCAAAGTCCAGTCTCATCCCCAGTTTACACATAGTCGGGCCTATTGAGGCCTCTGCAGTCGCTGCTACGGCATCCCGTTGCTTCAGGCCCTCTTGCCGGAAGATGGAGTTCTGGCGTCGGGTGAACACTCTCAGCGGCCCGGAGTGTCTGGAGCGGCCACTTCCTCCCCGAAGACCACGGCTCCCGAAGTCCACGGGCCACTCGCCCACGGCTGGAAGCTCCGCAGACCGCAGCTCTGCGATGTTGCAGTCGGCGGTCCCAGCCCTCTGGAGCTCCACTGCACGGTGACCCAGGCAAGGCATCGCGCACTCCACGATGGCGCCCACGGACTGTGGCGCCGCCCCGAAGCTGAGGTCCCGGCCGGTGCCGCAGGAAACGCCGCTCCAGGCTGCCGGTAGGCCGCGATACGGCCCGGAGAAAAGCCGCATCTCCGACCAGGTAGGGACTGAGAAAAATTGTTTCCCCCATTCCTCCACCCCACCCCCTACATAAAAAGACTAAAATACCTCCAAAAACAAACACTTTTAACTAACTAAAAATAAAAAAAAGAGTGAAAAGGCTAACAGCTGCTGGCAGGGCAGCCATACTCGATGGCGCCCCCTACGGTGCAATGTCACCACTTGCAGGTTCCCCTCCATCATGACTTGGAAATAGGTTGTTGGCCCAGTGAAAGTTGCTGGGTTACAATCGTGAAACACTCTGCCCACCATTGCTGATGGAGCACTTTTATCAGAAGGACCACAACAGTTCTAGAAAGCATCGCATCACCAAGGGCTTTGGGGATGGCTAATGAATGCTGGCCTTGCCAATAATGCCGTGATCCCAGAAAATGACTTAAAAAAATAAACAGAACTTTATGACCTCTAAGATACACACACAATGCTGGAGTAACTCAGCGGGACAGGCAGCATCTCTGGAGAGAAGGAATGGGTGACATTTCAGGTTGACACCCTTCTTCAGATAGAGAGTCATGTCTTCTAGTTTCCTTCTCCCTTACCCACAACTCCGCAATTATGACAAAGCAGCTGGTTTCCTATGTATGCATTAAAATAATTCATTATATTGAATGTTGCCATGGTGCTGATTTTACCACGATGATGACAGCATCAAGTCATGGTGAAAAGGCTCACTCTGGTAAACATCTCTAATTATCTCTAAAACGGTTTGTAGTCCTGTAATAACATTTCTCAGTGTAATGTAATCATGATCATAAAATAATGATCTATTAAACTATTTTCCATGCAAGTGATGCTGAATTTGCACACAAGTGTAAAAGCCGATTGTAAGTTTACAGTGATATCTGCATCATCTGTATAACAAGCTATGTCACTTAAGGAGCAAATAAAACAAAGGGTTGCTTTTCTTGGAACATACAACAAAATGCACCCACACACATTGAAATCTGTGGCGGTTACCACAATTCCAAACACACTGTGTCAGGAAAATGTTCAGATGAAGACAAGATTGAAGTAAGGTTATGTCATTAAATCAAATTAAGTTTATCTCATTAGATCCTGGAAGAAGTGAGGCATTTTCTTCTCTCATTCAAATACCTGGCCAATTACCATTTATCATTTTTAATTATATTATCTTCAACACTACATAACATCCGACCCACAAAAATGTTCTCAATAATCAAATCTACTTTGCTGCAACTTTGTCATGTTATAGTTGTACAAGACGCTAGTGGGGCCAGATTTGTAGTATTGTATTCAGTTCTGGTCGCCCTGCAAAAGAGTGGATGGTTGCTACAAAGAGTACAGAGAAAATTTACAAAGATGTTGCCTGGGCTTGAGGGGCCTGAACTATAGGGAGAGGTTGGACAGGCTTGGACTTTATTACTTGGAGTGCAAGTGACTGAGGGGTAATCTTATAGAGGTGTATGATCATGAGAGGAATATATAGGATAAATGCACAGTGTTTTACCCAGAGTAGGGAACTTAAGAATCAGAGGACATAGGTTTAACATGAAAGAGGAAAGATTTAAAAAGAACTTCAGGGGTAACCTTTTTACATAAAGGGTAGTGGGTATAACTGCCATATGAGGTGGTTGAGCTAGGCACTATATGGACATGAAGCGCAAGTGGGACAGGCCCCCTAAGTGTCCTTATACACTCACTTTTCATAGGGGAAGTTGCTGGTGTGGTGAACTCTTGGTAATTGTAATAGATATATTTTCTAAAGTCAGTGCATTTTGAATAAAAGTTTTAAATATAATCTCCAAAACTGCATTCTTCAATTCAGATATCGGTGTTTCACGCTTTTGAGATCCACGGTTTATACGTTAGCTGAATATGACGGGATATATACTGGCTTCAAAGTCAACGTGCCCAAGTCAGCACAAAAGCAGGGAGTGGACAATTCCTGAAGATCATGTGCATTCTAGAGGGAGGATTAAGAATATCAAGTGTCAGTTTTGACTGAGCACTAAACCACTCTAGTTTTACAAATTAATTAGAACCACAGAACGAGGAAGACTGACTGAACTTTTGTGCCTTCCATCACAGCGGGAAGTGCTGGTCCCACTGTGGTGGATGTTTTTTTGTTTAATTTCTGTTGTGTATTGTGTTCTTTCTTTCTTGCTGGGAGAGGTCTGCTCATCCTCCCAGCTTACCCTTGAGCAACACTGCAAAATGCAGATGGCACCACTCAACCTCGGTTGGATTGAAAGCCACTTTAAAGTAATGTAAATGTAATGTATGTTCCCAGCAACTCGCAAGACTTTATTTTACTACTAGAATTTTGAATAGGTTTTTGACCGTGAATAGTTTACTGATTAACTAGCATGCTGAGAGTGGTATAATGCTGTGACTGCAAATAGGGGTTACAACTGTTTTACCAACAAACAATAAAATACTTCAGGTTAATGCAAAATGTTTGAATGACAGATGTCCTTGACCCTTGTCATTTATCCTCCCATCAGTTGTTCACGTGTACTCGTTTCATTCTTGTTCAGAAAGAAATGTGGCTGGCACATCAAATGGCTGTTAGTAATTATTGTCTTCATTACAGTGGTGAGGAGCAGCCAACTTGTAGCACAGCGGTGATGACGCTCCTCCGATACCACAACTCGCTTTGTGAGTCTGAGGATATTGACAACAGAGGGATGATACATCTTCCCAAGGCATGGATCTACAGTGTGCGTCCTTCATTTTGTCTTCTTTGATGATAGAAGTCACAGGCTTGGGAGACTAGTGTGCCAGAAACTTGACCTATCAATGTGATGAGTTCCATCACATCATGATGCCTGTGGAATTTAAAATCTGTTAATAATCTGAAATTCAGAAAAAGACGGAGATGCCACCTATTGCCAGCGCTGGTGGTGCTCGGAATAGTCGTAATGGTCAATGTCATTACTGTCAGCCAGATGTCATCATCACATTCATGGATGGTGTCAGCACTGACTGTAAATTCAACTGGAACAACTACACTGATATTAGTCTGTCATTGTCACAAGAATCAAGGTATAGTGGAAAGCTTTGTTTGCGTGCTATCTTAATCAGATCATACTACACATATAACACGTTGAGGCATTGTACAAGAAAGGACAGAGCCATCTGTTCTTTCTAAGGAGTCTCTGCTCTTTCAACGTCTGCAATAAGATGCTGCAGATGTTCTATCAGACATTTCAGTCTGAAGAAGGGTCTCGACCCGAAACGTCACCTATTCCTTCGCTCCATAGATGCTGCCTTCCCCTCTGAGTTTCTCCAGCATTTTTGTCTACCTTTGATTTTTCCAGCATCTGTAGTTCTTTTTTTAGCAGATGTTCTATTAATCAGTGGCGGCCAATGCCATCTTCTACACTGTTGTGTGCTGGGGTAGCAGTGCGAAGGCTGTGGACGGCAACAGAATCAACAAGCTCATCAGGAAGGCTGGCTCCATCCTGGGAGCAGAGTTGGATTCATAGGAGGTGGTCTTGAAGGGGAGGATGCTCCTCAAACTGCGGAGCATCTTGGACATACAGCTCACCCTCTCCATGACAGACTGGTCAACCTGAGGAGTACCTTCAGCAACAGACTGGTCCCACCAAGATGCAGCACAGAACGCCACAGGAGATCCTTCTTCCCTGTGGCTGCCAATCTGTATAACTCCTGTCCCTTCTGTCATGGGAAGACTCACTCCCCCTCTCCCACCCCCCTACACCCCACCGCACCCCATCTTTGCACATCCCTCATCCTGGAATTGTCCTCAATAATTTAATTCCATGTTTGTTACATATGGGCTGTGCAATAACTGGTCACTTAAATGTTATTATTATTATAGTGACAATGCCTTGTAACTGTAGCTTTTGACTGTTGGCAGACCAATTTCTCTCTGGGATAAATAAAGCTGTATCGTATCATATTGAATGATTTCAATCAAGTCTGACACAAAATAACAGGCAGCGCAAAGTGAAGAACACTAGAGTGCAGAATATAAGCATTGTAGCATTACAGTTCCAGAGAAAGAGTCCAATATCTGCAATGAGGCAGGTTGGAAGATTGAGAATATATGAGCAGCAGTTGTGAAAATCGAAACAATTACAGATGTGGAAAATATTAAATAAAACAGAAAAAACTGCAAATAGTCAACATGTCAGTCTGCATTTGTAGAAAGAGAAACAGAGTTAATGTTTCAGATCGAATATCCTTTGTCAGAACCATCCTAACAAGTATTATCTTTCCACAATACTGTCTGACCTATTTCGACCAGTTTTGTTTTTAAGAGCAGTAGATTTGGAAACACCACCTCCTGCAGGATCCCCTCCGTGTCACACATTGTCCAGAGGAAGAAATAGTTTGCCATTCCTCGATTATTGCTGTGTTTAAATCCTGGAACTCCTTCCACAATAGCATTGCTAGACAATGGTGTAAGGGTGTGCGGGGAGAAGGCAGGAGAATGGGATAAGGAGCGAGATATGGATCAGCCTTGATTGATTGGCAGGGTAAACTTGCCTAATTCTGTTCCTATCACTTATGACCTTCTGACCTTATGTGGCAGTTCGAATGGATAACAAATGCTGGCTGCTCCCTTGACAGTGATAACCATATCCTTAAAAATGAATGAATGAAAGAAAAACTGGATTTTGACTGGTCATTTGGTTGCGCAATATTTTAACTGTAGATGCACCCTTTCCCATCGACTGTGATCTTTTCGTCACAGCTTATTTTTCCCGATGATACTTATGTAGTCATACAGCATGGAAACAGGCCCTTCAGCCTAACTCGTCAATGCCGATCAAGGTGTCCCTTCTAAACTAGTCCCATTTGCCCTCATTTATCCCACATCCTTTTAAATCTTTTCTATCCATTGCCAGTTCAAATGTCTTTTATATGTTGTTATTGTACATGCCTCAACTACTTCCTCTGGCAACTCACTCCTTATACCACCCCTTGAAATAATGGAGAGGTATGGACCACATGTAGGCAGAGAAGATTAGTTTAACTTGTGTTTAATATGGACACCACCTTCTATGTGAACAACGTTGCCACTCAAGATCCTATAAAATCTTTTCTCTCGCACCTTAAACCTATTCCCTTTAGTTCTTGATTTCCCTGGCCTGGAAAAAAGACTGAAAGACACGATGCAGCCAGCTTTTCCCTGCGGTGCATTCACATTATCTCTTCAGGCATTCCCTGTGGGAATGGTTTTGGATTAGATTTCCTGGTAGCAATTTTATGTTGTTGGTAATGACCATCTCAACAAATGAATAGGTTCTCTCCATTCACTCCATCTTAATCTCAAGGACCGCTAATTGGTCATCTCAGTTTTTCCTCCCAAGAGAAAATAGACCCCATCCTAATTCTATCCTAAAATATGTTACTCCCATTTCTGTTGTCATCCTTGTAAATCTTCTCTGCATCCTCCGGAGTGTGCTGCCATCATAATATGGTGACCTGCACTGCACATTGTGCGCCTATGCCTTTTCTAACTTAGTTGTTACAACGTCAGTCTCACCTCCCAACTTTTGATTCTATTCCTCCAAATTTAAATCCTACTGCTTGGTTTGCTTCTTTTCATGGACTTGCTGAGCTAAATACAGTTTTTAGTGATCGGTCGGTACACAGGCACCCCCCAACTGACGTAAGTGTTATTTTCCGTGAACCTTACTTAAGTTAGATTTTACGTAAGTCAGAATCACCATCCGCAAATCCTGCCCAAAATAACTCGCTGAGTCTGAAGAAGGGTCTCAACCCGAAATGTCACTTGACCCTTTCTCCAGAGATGCTACCTGGCCCGCTGAGAGTATTAACACTCAGCGCAGTCCGGCTGTATCCGGGGCACTTTCTGCGGCACACGGCCTTCTGGGTAAGTACCGCCTCCATTGCCAGTTTGTTTCGTCGTAAACTTGAGTGAGAGTACAGTGTTGTGAAAATTGCAAACTGCCTTGATTGCACAGGGGACTGAGTACAAAATTGTTTATGTAAGTACAAGTTTACATAACTGGCCTATTGTGTAAGTCCATATTTGTATTCTAAGATCTATTTGTATTATTAAACCAACCTGCACAACCCTAACCACTACTAGACTATTGACTGACTTACTATTGACTCTGTATAAGGATTGCACTGCGTACTTTGGCTTGCATAATTATGGTCTAGGTACTTGGTACAACTGATAATTTATTTTATTTTTATTTATTGTATATTTATTTGTTGTGATGTTGCATTAATGTGCTTGTTAAAGCTGAGGCAAGTAAGACTTTCATTATTTTGTTCCCAGTCCATGTGAAAATGAAACACTCTTGAATTGACCTACATTTGCTCTTGCTCGATTTACCTTTTTATAATATTTATTGCACTGCTACAGTCTTTTTTATGTTTCTCACTTATTTATTCTCATTCATTTTTGCCTTTTTATTAATTCTTCAGTCAGGTGTTGGGAAATTTACATTATTGTGTAACATCTAAAAAAATGAATTTAAAGTGAATACCATCTAATAGTCTGGAATATCTGTAGTGCACCTCAGGTCCCATGTGCGCTGGGTTAACAGACTTTTATTATACATTTAGTTCAGTTTACTTTATTGTCACGTGTACTGAGGTTTTTGTAGCGTGATATCTAGCCAACTGAAAGACTATTTGTGATAACAATCAAGGCGTCCATAGTGTACAGATAAAGGATAAAGCGCATAACGTTTAGTGCAAGATAATGTCCGATTAAAGATAGGATGGTTCAATTGCCTGATAACAGTTGGGAAGAAACTGTTCCTGAATCTGAAGGTATGCGTTTTCACCCTCCTCTATGTCTTGCCTTATGGGAGAGGGAAGAAGAGTGAGTGTCTGGGGTGAGACTCATCCTTGATTATGCTGCTGGCCTTGCTGAGGCAGCTTGAAGTGCAGGTGGAGTCAATGGAAGGGAAGTTAGTTTGCGTGATGGTCTGGGCTACGTCCACAATACTCTGCAATTTCTTGCGGTCTTGGGTGGAGCTGTTCCAAAACCATGATACATCCCAATAAAATGCTTTCTATAGCGCATCTGTAGCAGTTGGTGAGAGTTATTGGGGACATGCCTAACTTCCTAAACCTTCTAAGGAAGTAGAGGCGTTGGTGTGTTTTCTCGGCCATTGCTTCGCTTTGGCTGGTCCAGGCCAAGTTGCTGGTGATATTTACTCCTAAGAACCATCTCTACAACCATCTCTACAACCCTCCATTGGCACCATTAATGTATAATGTATCACTTCACTTCTTGAAGTCGATCACAATCTCCTTCGTCTTGCTGAATTTGTGGGAAAGGTTGTTGTCTTGGAGGCAGGTTACGAGGTTCTCAATCTTCTTCCTGTACTCTATCTTGTCATTATTTGATATTCATCTGACTACAGTGTTGTTGTCTGTGATCTTGTAAACTAAGTTGGATTTGTACTTGGCAGCACAGTCATGAGTGTATATGGAGTAAAGTAGGGGGCTGAAACACATCCCTGCAGGGCACCAGTGTTGAGGATTATTGTAGAGGATAATTTGTCACCTATCCTCACTGATTGTGGTCTGTTGGTTAGGACGTCAAGGATCCAGTTACAGAGGTGAGTGCTGATTCCAAGTTTCCGAGTTTGGAGATGAACTTGGATGGGATAATAGTATTTAAAGCAGAGCTGTTGCCAATGAAGTCTGACGTAGGTGTCTCTCTTATCCAGGTGTTCAAGGGATGACTGTAGGGCTAGGGAGATGGCATCAGCTGTGGACCTGTTGTGGCGGTCAGGCAGATTTCAGTGGGTCAAGGTTGCTTGGTAGACTGGTAGACCAGCAGAAGAGCAAGTCCTTTGGACTCTATAGACTGAATGGTTGGTTCCGTGCTGTATTTCTCTATGACTCTCCCCTATTAGTCAGAGGATTACGAAATTAGTTAAATATGACTTTTCCTTTCATAAATCCATGCTGTTGGCCTGAATCCTTTTATTCTATTCAAGGTGTTTAGCCCTTACATCTTTCTTTTTTTTTAAATATATTTTTATTAGAAGCAAACGCATGTTATGGTAAAAACATTTCATGTATATCAATCATACATTATTAATATTATCAATTATGAATTCATTCTGCTTCTAATTTTTTTTTTATATAGATAGAAAGTAAAAAAGAAAGAAAAAAAACCATAAAAAATGTCAAGATAAAAACAAAGGAATGGAATGATTTACTAATAATACATCATTGGAGATAGGTTCGAAGTATAACTTATCATCTAATCCTGAGTTCAAGTTTCAGTTAGGTTCCCATGCCGAACAAATCTACCCTTTCAAATAATCGATGAATGAAAACCATATTCTAACAAAAAGTTCTTGTTTGTCCATTAAGACAAATCTGATTCTTTCCAGGTGTAGGGTCTCTGCCATTTCCATAATCCACATTTTAATTGTGGGGGTTATAGGGCCTTTTCCAAAATTTTAATATTAATTACTTCCCAGTTATTATACTGTAGTCTAGAAAGTTTATTTGGCTTGTTGGGAGTGTTAGACTCTGTTCTGATATTCCAAGTATTAGTAGTTTTGAGTCAGGATCCAATTTAGTATTAACAACTTCAGAAATTATTCTAAAAATATCAATCCAGAAATTTTTGATTTTTATACAATTTGCAAAAGTATGTGTTAAGTTAGCCTCTAGATGCTGACATTTATCGCAGATAGGAGAGATTTGTGGGAAAATTCTATTTAGTTTTACTTTAGAGTAGTGTAATCTGTGCAATACTTTAAATTGTATTAAAGCATGTCTGGCATTTAACGAGCATTGATGTGTATATTGTAGACTTTTGTCCGAAATATCTTTCATTATAGGTTGGCCTAATTCATTTTCCCATGTATGTCTATATGATTCCGTCGATGGGACCTCGCTATCTAAAAGGGTATTATAAATATAAGTTGTTAATTTTTCTGTATTAGGATGTTTATTCAAACATTCATCAAGGATTTCCGGTTCCCTACTCCTATAATCTTGTATTAGATTTAACATAATCTCTAAGTTGTAGATATCTAAAAAAAATATTTGAGTGTAGTCCATAAATCTATTGTAACTCCTGAAATAAAAGAAAAGTGCCTTTCCTATAAAGATATCCCATCTTTTTAATTCTGTAATTTTTTTCCATTGTGTGAAAACTTTATCCAGTATGGAAGGTTTGAATAAGGGATTGTTTACAATGGGGAGACAGAGTGATATATTATCCAGTTTTAAAGCCTTTTTTAATTGTTTCCGGATTCGTATACCACTATGTATTATATGGTTTTCCCTATAGGTTTTTTTGTGGAATTTTGGGGTGCAAACATAATTGAACTGATTTCAAAAGGTAAACAATCTTCCTTTTCCATCCTTAACCAGTCTGGTTGCTGATCCATTTGCTTGCCAACCATTCCGATTTGGGCGGAATTCATTGTTTTTTTTTCCTCAATATGAAAAAATTGAATTCTGCGTGCCAAAAATAAAACAAAACATTTGGCGTACTTGCCCCCCCCCGCACTGAGCACTAACGTCACCTTACCGTCATTTAGTCACATTTGAACTGATAGACTAATAGGATTTTTTGTTTTTTTGTTCCAGCAGAAATATGATTGGACTTATAATCCCAAATGAAACTTGTAACAATGGAGTCGACTTTTTTTTTAAATTTGGGATATATATTGGGATTGACTGAAATAAGTACAGTAATTGCGGCAAAAATATATTTTTTATAGCATTAATTCTACCAAACATCGAAATGGAGAGTGTTTTCCAATACTGAATAGTCTTATTTGTTTGAGTTAAATAAAGAGGTATATGTCTTAGTTACATAAATTCCTAAATATTTAAATTTTTCCTCAACGATTTTAAAAGGGGATTGTTGTAATATATGTAAATTGAGTTCCGTTATTGGCATGATTTCGCTTTTATTCCAATTAATTCTATATCCTGAAAACTGACCAAATTGAGTTATTAGATTTAATAGGTTTGGAATACTAGTTTCTGGCTTTGTAATATATATTAATACATCATCTGCATATAAGAAGATTTTATTCATTGTGTCTTTAGTATTTCAGGATGAGCTCTGACACTTTCTGCTAATGGTTCAATTGCAAGAGCGAATAATAATGGGGATAGCGGGCATCCTTGTCTACAACCTCTAGAAAGATTAAATTTAGTTGATAACATTTGGTTTGTTACTATTCTAGCTGTTGGGTTAGAATATAAAAGTTTAACCCATGTACAGTATTTCTCTCCCAATTTAAATGTTTCCATCACTGAAAATAAATATGACCATCTACCTGATCAAATGCTTTTTCAGCATCTAGCGAAATAATTGCTAGGTCTGCATTAGCAATTTTATTTGAGTATATAATATTAAATAGTTGTCTCAAATTGCTAAAATGAATGACGTTTTGGAATAAAACCTGTTTGGTCAGGATGTATTAATTTGTTAATCACTAAACTCAATCTATGAGATAGGATTTTAGTTAATATTTTCTGATCAGTATTTAAAAGAGCTATTGCTCTATATGAACCTGGGTCTTCCAGATCCTTATCAGTTTTTGGTATAAATATTATTGTAGATTTGTTTAAAGTTTCTGGGAGTTTCTGTTGAGTATAAACTTGTTTATACAGTGTCTGTAAACATGGGGAAATCAAATCATAAATTTTTAAATAAAATTCAAAGCTTAGGCCATCAGGGCCTGCGCCCTTCCCGTTTTTTAAAGATCTAATTCATTCTTCAATATCTATCGTTATTTCAGCACCTAGTAGTTCTCGGTCTTGCAAATCTAAATCCGTAAGAATACATTTCTGTAAAAATGCTTCCATTCCTGTTGATTGTTCTGTCACTTTAGTTGAGTAAAGTTTTTGATAGTATTGTGAAAATCTGTCATTAATATCTTTAGGGAGTATTAATAGTTCTCCCTTGTCTGATCTAATTTTATAAATTGTTTTTTTCTCCATCCAGCTTACGAAGCTGACGTGCTAATATTTTTTGTGGTTTATCATCAAAATCAAAGTTTAATTGTTTTGTATGTTGATAACGTTTTATAACTTGGTCTGAGTATATTTTATTTAACATATTTCAGTGCTGCAATTTTATTGTGTTTTGTCATAGAAGGTGCTACTGCGTTTTCAATGTCTAATTGCCTTATTTCCATTTCCAATGTCTGTTGTTTAGCCCTGTTCTCTTTATTAAGTAATGCCTGTGAGGAGATTAATCCTCCTCGTGTAAATGCTTTAAATGTTTTCCAAAGAAGGGAAGCAGAAGTTCCAGGATGGTCATTCGCCTCGAAAAACATATTAATCTGTTTTACAAGGTATTCATGATATACCTTTTCATTTAAGATTTGAGGGTTAAGTCTCCATTGTGTCTGTTTCTCAGCCATTCCATTTAGTTTAATCATAAATGTTAATGGAGCATGGTCCGAGATTATAATATTATGATATTGCGAGTTGTAGGTGAATGGAATAAGTTTAGAGTCTACTAAGAAATAGTCTATCCTTGAATAAGTTTTATGCACCGGTGAATAAAATGAATATTCTCATCCGGATAGATTTTCAATTCTCCAGACATCCTTGATGTTGGTAGTATATGAGTTTAAAAATTCACTAGACTGAGCTTTAAATTTTCTTTGAGTTGATGATCTGTCTAAATAAGAATCTAGTGTACAATTTAAGTCTCCACCAATTATTAAATTATATTTTGTGCATTCCGGGATAGTATTGAATATTCTATTGAAAAACAATGGGCTATCATAATTTGGTCCATATATATTAAGGTCACTTTTTTTGAGTATAACTCACCTACTAATACAATATATTTGCCGTCAATATCTTCTATAGTTGATATATGTTTAAAAGGTATACCTTTATGGATTAATATTGCAACCCCTCTAGATTTATGTGAGAATGAAGAGTGATACGTTTGAGCAATCCATTTTGCTTTCAATCTGTGTTGCGCTTCCTTTTTAAGATGTGTTTCCTGGAGGAATATTATACCTGTTTTAAGTGATTTTAAAAGAGCTAATACTTTACATCTCTTGATGGGTTCATTAATTCCCTTAACATTCCAACTACAGAATATAATTCCTTCACCCCCAGTTTTCATATTTACGTCTTGCATCTTCTGATTAAGGTGGTCTATGATTGAGCAGATGGTTCAGCACATTAAACCCTACCTTACACCCGAACGTCAGATAGATGAATTTTAGATCTCGTAGATTTTCCTCTAGGACATATCTCCTTAAATAAAACTTATAATTCCATTCAAAATAAAAATTATAATATAATATAAAATAGAAAAAGTAAAAGAGTATTATATTAGTAAAGTGTAAAAGTGATTAAAAAAACTACATTTATAGTTAGTGCAGTTAGTGATAGCCACCCTAATGTGGCTAGACATCTAAGGACTTCCGTAGCTTTTGGTAAAAAAAAATATTACTAGCTCCGTACTTTCCTTAAAATAAAAGTTTCAATTTCATTAAAAACAATATATGGGGGAAGGAAAACAATGGTTATATTCCACTAGTGGAATAATTATTAGTCTCAAAGTAAAATATTAGTCTCGTATAGCAAAAATACGACAGTTAGTCAAAAGTATCAATTTTTAATTAATGAATTGCCTGAATCACATATTACTTATAATTCATCCTTTTAGCTAATTGTGTTGATCCAGTTAACAATAATTAATAATAATTAGTAATCATGATTAGTAGTAATTAGTAATAATTAGTACTAAAATATAAATATTATATATCAATAGCAAGATAACTGCTCAATTCTCATTCTAAATTCTAGACAGTCCTTAAGTATAGCAATTTAAAGTTCCATTTCTTCTCTGTGGGGTAACAATATCCGGTATCGTCAGGTGTAGGTTGAATGTTAAATGTTGTTCAATCCTCAGTCCCACCCTCGCTCTCGATGTTCTCAAAGTTCTCGATGTTCTGGGCAAATTCAAAGGCATCTGTGTGTTTGGTGAATAAATATTCCTTCTTGTCGTAGGTGATTCTCAGTGTTGCGGGGTACATCAGTCCATATCTCAGGTTTTATTATATTCTTAAGTATTCTTCTTGTGTCTGTGAACAATGCTCTTTTCTTGGTGACCTCCGCAGGGTAATCTCGAAATATACTGATCTTATCTCCTTCAAATTCGAAATTTCTGCTGCGAACGATTTTCTTCAACATATCATCCAAAACATGATCATATTGCACCTTCACTATCAGTTGTCTTGGGGGGATGTCCGCCCTTGGACGACGTCTCAATGTTCTGTGTGCCCGAGCAAGTAAAGATGCTTGATCCAGATTTAAAACTCTTTTCAATAGATCTGCGGCAAATTCACGGGGGTCACGGTTCCCCTCTCTGCCTTCCCGAATGCCCACAATTCTTAGATTCTGGTGTCTCTGACGTCCCTCCAAGTCAATGCATTTTTCAGTTATTTTATGCAATAAGTCTGATAAACGCTTGTTCTCGGAGAGAAGCTTCCTTGTAGTTTTAGAGCTTGTTTCAGTAATTTCCTCTAATTCAATAACAGTTTTCTGTTGTTGATCTGGTGCCTGAGAAATGGGATCCAACTTTGAATTAAATCTGGATTCCATCAAATTCAATTTAGCATTTACCTCTTCAATCTTTTGATTGGTTTTCTTCCATGTTTAACTTCCAGGCGTCCAGTACATCATGTACAGAAGCTATGATATCTTCCTGAATTTCTTCTTTAATTTCTTTTTACAAAATTTTCAATTCTTCCTTGAAGTTCTGTTTGAGTTTTTTCAATTCTTCCATTATATTTGCGATTTCTTGTGCAAGGATACTTCTTAGTTCTTCCACATCTGTTTTTTTCTTCTTTGAGATCTCTGCTTGGGACGATGTTAAAACTGAGCCTGAGGTTTCAGTCGGGCCTACTTCTCTGCTCTTACCGGGTTTTCTCGCCTTGGGGGGGGGGGGGGGGGGGGGGTATGTTGTGTAGACATACCGCCAGTGTCGCGCACCTGATGACGTCACACGCTTACTGCAAGCAGCCGGTGCAGGTATGTCCCGATCTTTTCCCCCGTTTTTAATCAATTTTTAGCCGAGCTAATCGGCGCGCGTCTCCCTTACTCCATAGCACCACCGGAAGTCCGGATATCTTTCATATCTATATTACAGCATTAGTTACGAATGCACACTGCCCAACTCTCTCCGCCATGGACATTTACGCAAGGGAAGGTCCACGAATACTTCCACATGCAATTCCTGCAGCAAAATGTCCTGAGCTGAAGTGACCACGGCCACCTTGTCACTCTCCAGCCGGTAGAGAGTGGGCTTTTTGATTCCCATTGACTTGAATTTTAAATGAGTTAGTTGAATGCCAGACTTGTTCAAAAAGTTGCTTCTGGAAGTCAGATTCACAATGTCTCTGTAGTTCAACATTTTTGTCCAAGCTGGAACCGAGTCCGTGGTGAGATTTGCAGCCAAGTAGTTCACATAAAACTAAGCTGAGTGTAACTTCAATGAAAAGCTACCGAAAAATAACTTGCCATGATATGAAGGTCAATACCTTCAGTCGCTGCCGATGATGGTAAGCACATTCATGCACTGGTATTTAGCCATTTTGTATTGTTCTTTTATTGAACACAACATATGCTGAGAAATATAGCACATTGTCTAGCAGGTGGCTGTGTGTAACTGCACTTGAACAGCTTGGGGACTGCACTTGAACAGCAGTTTTCAATGGCCTATACATTAAAAGCCATTAATCTAGCATTTTTAAGGAATGGAGTGCCAGACTCTAGTCCAGAATACTTCCTGGACTATTGGATATTAATACACTTTTATTTCACTTTACAGATGTTGCGTAGTAGAAAAATAAATATTTCAGTGAACCCGTATGTTTGAGGGAGCATAGGAAACAGAACTAGGTGAGTTTAAAGAGGGCACGGGCTAGGGGACCCAGTGCATGAAAGAGGGCCTGGAGATTGGAACCCAGCTGAGTACAAAGGGGATGGGGGGTACACAAAAGGCTGGAGAAACTCAGCGGGTGCAGCAGCATCTAAGGAACGAAGGAGATAGGCAACGTTTCAGGTCGAGACCCATCTTCAGACTGGTCAGGGATCAGGGAAACGAGAGATATAGACGGTGATGTGGAGAGATAAAGACCAATGAATAGGGGATGCTCGGATTGCGGCCCCAAAGTGTGAAAGGGTAGGTAAGAGTTGCAACTAGTGACAGAGGCGGAAAACATGGGGGGGCCAGAGGGGACACGTCCCCCCCATGTTTTGAAAGATAGGGGACATCCCCCCCCAAGACCTTCGCCTCATCCACAGCCAGAATCTCCCGTCCCCACCTGAGTACCCCCCACCACGGGTGGCCAGAGAGGTCGGGAGTCAGGCGTGAGCTGTATCCCCAGGCCCACAGCCAGCGCAGTATCTTTGTTTAGTGCTGGACTGAGCCTCCGAGGCCTCGCGCATGTATGTGTGTGTGTGCGCTTATGCGCGTGCAGCCACCAAAACATTGTGTCCCCCGTCCCCTCCATGGTTTGATAGCGAGTTCCGCTCTTGACTAGTGAGTCAGACAAAACTAGTTGCAACTAGTGAGGCAGCAGCAGAAGCTTTACACTGTACTTCTGGACACACGACCATGAACTAAACTGAACTGACAGACACTAATTCATCTTTAAAATTACAGGACGAGCGAACAATCTACAAAATCAGATCAGATAAGGGAGATTTGCTCACACTACATAAGGACATTAATTATAGATTCCTGGTATATTATCAGACACTATATTCAGCGAAAACAACACACAGCTCAGTGAACATGCAAAATGTTTTGCAGAAATGCAACCTCTCAGGTTTAAATGAGAGAGATAGAGACTTACTGGGCACAGAAATACATTAACAGATATTGAAGAAACTATCAGATCTCTGGAAAATGGGAAGACCCCTCATCTCCCCACATTTACAGACTCTATATAGTTACGCTTTTAAGCAACAGATATTGCCACAAACTTTGACTGAATCAACAATAACACTAATTCCAAAAAAAGATAAGGATCCTGAAGACCCAGGCTCATATAGAACCACAGCCCTTTTAAACACTGATCAGAAGATACTAGCCAAAATTTTATTTCACAGATTAAGTTTGGTGATCCACAGGTTAATACATCCTGATCAATCAGGTTTTATCCCAAAACTATATTCATTCTATAATCTAAGATATTTGTTTAATATAATATATTCAAATAGAATATTAAATGAAGATTTACCAATCATTTCGTTAGATGCTGAAAAAGCATTTGATCAGGTAGAATGGCCCTACCCCTTTTCTGTGATGGAAAATTTTCATCTCGGTGAAAACTTCTGCTCATGGGTGAAACTCCTATATACAAACTCAACAGCTAGAATATTGACAAATCAAATGTTGTCACCAAAATTTAATTTATCCAGTGGGTGTAGACAAGGATGTCCACTTTCCCCGCTTCTATTTGCCCTTATTATAGAACCACTCGCAGAGAGAATTAGATCCCACTCAGAAATACATGTGTATAATACTAAACATACAGTTAATAACATTTCTTTATATGCAGACGATGTATTATTATAAATCACAAACCCAGAAATTAGCATTCCAAGTTTATTAAATCTCACAACTCAATTAGGTTCATTCTCGGGATATATAATTAATTGGAATAAAAGCAAAGGTATGCCAATAATGGAACAAAACCTGCTTATACTTCAACAGTATCCTTTTAAAATTGCCTATGAAAAGTTTAAATATCTTGGAATCTATGTGACCAAGAAATATACTTCTTTATTCAAATCAAATTTTCCACCTTTACTTACTAAATTACACAGAAATATCCAATATTGGAAAACACTTTCCATCTCTTTAGTTGGTAAATTAATGCTATAAAGATGATTTTTCTCCCACAATTATTATACTTACTCCAATCAATTCCGATATATCTCCCAAAACCATTCTTCAAAACAATTGATTCAACTGTTACAAATTTTATCTGGGACTATAATAAGAACCACAGAATAAATAAAAAAAATGTATGCAAGTCCAAAGTTAATGGAGGATTAGCTTTACCAAACTTTCTATTATATTATTGGGCCGTTAATATTAAAATATTACCTTCTGGCTGGATGACATTGATCAACAGCCAGACTGGCTAAAGATGGCGAAGGAGGACTGCTTACCTTTTGAAATAGGCTCGATTCTTCTAGCTCCAATTAACTTGAATAAAAAAACATATGGAGGAAATCCAATTATACATAGTGCTATACGTATGTGGAAACAATTAAAACCCACTCTAAAATTGGGTAATTTATCGCTTTTACTCCCGATTGCAAATAACCCTTCTTTTAAACCGTCTGTTTTAGATAGAGAATTTGTTCAATGGAAAACCCATGGAATTAAAAGGGTGTGAAACCTTTACCAAAAAGGCATTTTTCTCTCATTTTAGGAACTACAGCAGAGTTACACTCTAATAATTTTTTTAGATATTGCAACTCAGAGACTATGTAAAACTACATACGTAGGACTATAGATTTAGGGGTCCAGAAACCCTTGATGAATGTTTGAATAGACATCCCAATACAAATAAATTAATATCTTATATTTATAATATCCTCTTAGATACTGAGGCTCTGTCTTCAGAATCATATAGACGAGCATGGGAAGACGAGTTGGCTCAACCCATAATAAAAGACACATGGGATGAAAGTTAACAATATATAAATCATTGTTCGTTAAATGCTAGACACTCCTTGATACAATTCAAAATACTATACAGGCTACATTATTCGAAGGCAAAATTAAATAGGATTTTTCCAAATATTTCGCCTCTCTGTGATAGATGTAAATTTCAAAAAGCCAACTTAACGCATACCTTTGTAACTTGTATAAAAATTCAAATTTTTTGGGTGGACATTTTTTAAATTAACAATATCCATCTGGACCCAGAGCGAAAATTAAAAATATTAGGATTATCAGAACATACCACAAACTTTACTATAAGTCAGAGTCAATTTCTTGATTACAGTCTAATAACTGCAAAAAAATTAATACTAAGATTTTTTTTAAAAACAGCAGCCCCCCACAATTAAAATGTGGATTACGGAAATGACTGAGACCTTGCATCTGGAAAAAAATAAGATTTGTCTTAATTGACAAAGCAGAAATTTTTGTTACATTATGGTCTCCATTTATTGAATTTTTGAAAAAGTAAATTGGTTTAACACAAAATCAGGGCTGAAACCTGAGTTTGGGATTGGGTGAATAGTTATACTCAACATCTCCTGGATCTATCTCCATAATCTTGTTATTGGTAGTTTCCTTTTGCGTCTCCTTCTTTATTTCTCTCTATTACTTTCTCTCATCTTTTTCTCCCTTTATTCTTTTAAAAAAACGGATCTATGTAAGAAATCTGTAATTAAATTGTCGCTTACTATTATTTGCATACATGCTTCTAATAAATTGTTTTTAAAGGGGAGAGAGAGAGAGATATGATTCTGTTGATTACGAAGATAGAAAGCCGGGCTGTCACAGTGGTGCAGCGGTAGAGTTGGTGCCTTACAGCAAAATGCAGCACCGGAGACCCAGGTTCGATCCCGAATATGGGCGCTGCCTGTATGGAGTTTGTATGTTCTCCCCGTGATCTGCATGGGTTTTCTCCGAGATCTTCGGTTTCCACCCACATTCCAAAGACGTACAGGTTTGTAGGTTAATTGGCTTGATTAATTGGCTTGATAATGTAAAAATTGTCCAGTATAAAACTGTTCAACTTCTAGTGTCCCTGGTGGACACTTCAGAAGGTACAAGGTACAAGGTACAAGGACACAAAACGCTGGAGTTACTCAACAGGACAGGCAGCATCTCTGGTGAGAAGGAATGGGTGACATTTTGGGTTGAGGCCCTTTTTCAGACTGGTTAGGGATAAGGGAAAGGAGTGATGTGGAGATAAAGAACAATGAATGAAAGATATGCAAAAGACAAACGATGATAAATGAAACAGGTCATTGTAAGTTGTTTGTAAGGTGAAAATGAGGAGCTAGTGTGGCTTGGGTGGGGGAGGTTTAGAGAGAGAGAGAATGCCGGGGTTACCTGAAGTGAGAGAAATCAACATTCATACCACTGGGCTGTAAGCTGCCCAAGCGAAATATGAGATGCTGTTCCTCCAATTTGCGTTTAGCCTCACTCTGACAATGGAGGAGACTGAGGACTAAAAGGTTAGTATAGGAATGGGAAGGAGAATTAAAGTGTCCAGTAACCGGGAGATCAGGTTGGTTCACGCGGACTGAGTGAAGGTGTTCCGCGAAACGATCGCCCAGTCTGCGTTTGGTCTCGTCGATGTATGAGAGTCCACATCTTGAACAATGGATACAGTAGATGAAGTTGGAGGAGGTGCAAGTGAACCTCTGCCTAACCTGAAAGGACTGTCTGCATCCCTGGACAGAGTTGAGGGAGGAGGTATAGCGACAGGTGTTGCATCTTCTGCAGTTGCAGGGGAAAGCACCAGGGGAGGGGATGGTTTGGGTGGGAAGGGATGAGTTAACCAGGGAGTTGCGGAGGGAACGGTCTCTGCAGAAGGAGGAAAGTGGTGGAGATGGGAAAATGTGGCTAATGGTGGGATCCCTTTGGAGGTGACTGAAATTGCAAAGGATTATGTGTTGTATGCGATGGACTGATGGGGTGGAAGGTAAGGACTAGGGGACTGTCTATGTTGCCACTAGGGGGAGGGGTACCAAGGGCAGAAGAAGGGGTACTGAGGAGATACGTGTGAGGGCCTCATCTATGATGGGAGAGGAGAACCCCCGTTCCCTAAAGAATAAGAACGTCGTATATTCTAGAATGGAACACCTCATCTTGGGCGCAGATGCGGCTCAAACGGAGGAATTGGGAGTAAGGATTTCAGACATCCCAGTTCGGACCCACCCGGATTACAAGTATGGCCAGTCGATCTGCCGCATTTTGCAACAGTTCTCTTTCCGTGCCCTGCGTTCTACACTGCATGCGATGCGCCAGCACCAGCAGGCCTTTGCTCTGACTCTCCCACAGTTCCGGGACTCACTCACCAACACCTGCAATGGACCCCAACTGTATTTCATACAACGCCAGATCCACGCCCTCAACAAACGCTTCTTCGCCTACCTGGACTCCACCACTTGCAGGCCCGGGGTTCCACCGCTGGAGCGTGCCGCCGGCCCGAACATGAGGCCGGGATTTCCACCACGAGGAGCAGCGCCAACATCCACCTTCATCGCCTTCCCGGCCTCCTCCAGTGACTCCACTGACCCTCGCCTCACCTTTGTTCCCCTCCGTCCCACCTCAACGTGTTCCGGGTCCGCCACGACGTAGAGCTTTTCTTCCGTCACCTCCGCCTCCGTGCCTTTTTCTATGGGAAGGAGGCCGCACCATCCAGCGATGACCCCTTCTCCCGTCTCCACCGGTCCCTCTCCTCTTGGACTCCCCAGAACGGCATTCTACCCTCTCTAGACCTCTTTATTTCTCACTCCCGGCTTGACATCAACCATGTCAACTTTTCCAGACCCCTCGCCTACCTTAACCTCGCCCCCTCTGAACATACAGCCCTCTGCTCACTCTGCAGCAACCCTGACATTATAATCAAACCTACCAACAAGGGAGGTGCCGTGGTAGTCTGGCGCACTGACCTCTACCGGGCTGAGGCCAGGCGACAACCCTCAGACACCTCCTCCTATTTATCCTTGGACCATGACCCCATAGATGAGCACCAGGCCTTAATAGACATAGACATAGAAAATAGGTGCAGGAGGAGGCCATTCGGCCCTTCGAGCCAGCACCGCCATTCATTGTGATCATGGCTGATCGTCCCCTATCAATAATCCGTGCCTGCCTTCTCCCCATATCCTTTGACCCCACTAGCCCCTAGAGCTCTATCTAACTCTCTCTTAAAACCATCCAGTGACTTGGCCTCCACTGCCCTCTGTGGCAGGGAATTCCATAAATTCACAACTCTCTGGGTGAAAAAGTTTTTTCTCACCTCAGTCTTAAATGACCTCCCCTTTAATCTCAAACACCATTACTGATTTCATCACTTCTGGCTGTCTGCCTTCCACAGCCTCCAACCTTATCATTTCCCAGCCCGGCACATCCCATTTTCACCTTCACCCCAAAATCCATAAACCAATCCTATCCTACCCTCCCCGGTCCCCCGGTCCAATCTCTCCCGACCTATGTCCAAGATACCTCACATGCCCTTTGTTTCTTTAATGACTTCCGCTTCCCTAGCCCCCACTCCCTCTTCTTTACTATGGACGTTCAGTCATTCTACACCTCCATACCCCACCAGGAAGGCCTTAACGTCCTCCGTTTCTTCCTCGACCGCAGAACCATCCATTTCCCCTCTACTAACACTCTACTCCACCTAGCGGAGCTGGTCCTCACCCTCAACAACTCCTCCCACTTCCGCCAAGTCCAAGGCGTAGCTATGGGCACCTGCATGGGCCCCAGTTATGCCTGCCTCTTTGTAGGGAACGTTGAACAATCCCTGTTCCAGGCGTATGCTGGCCCTATCCGCAAACTTTCTTCGTTACATTGATGACTGTATCGACGCTACATCCTGCACCCATGCAGAACTCATGGACCTCATCCACTTCACCACCAATTTTCGAATGCACTGAAATTTACTTGGACCATCTCCAACAGCTCCCTCCCCTTTCTTAATCTCACAGTCTCCATCACAAGAAATAGACTATCGACTGACGTCTATTACAAACCCACAACTATCTCGATTAAACGTCTTCCCACCCTGCTTCCTGCAAAGACTCTATTCCCTACTCCCAATTCCTCTGTCTGCGCCGCATCTGCGCCCAAAATGAGGTGTTCCATACTAGATCATCCAAGATGTCCTCATTCTTTAGGAAATGGGGGTTCCCCTCTCCCATCTTAGATGAGGCCCCCACAGCTCTGCCCTTGCTCCCCCTCCCCCTGTGGCAACAGAGGCAGTCCCCCTAGTCCTTAGCTTCCACCCCATCAGCCGTCGCATACAACACATAATCTTTCGAACTTTCCGCCACTTCCAACGGGATCCCACCATGAGCCACATTTTCCCATCTCCACCCCTTTCCACCTTCCGCGGAGACCGTTCGCTCCGCAGCTCCCTGGTTACCTCATCCCCACCCAAACAACCCCTCCCCCCGTACCTTCCCCTGCAACCGCAGAAGATGCAACACCTGTCCCTCTACCTCCTCCCTCGACTCTGTCCAGGGACTCCGACAGTCATTTCAGGTTAGGCAGAGGTTCACTTGCATCTACTCCAACCTCATCTACTGTATCCGTCGTTCAAGATGTGGTATGAATATTGATTTCTCTCACTTCAGGTTGCCCCAGAATTTGCTCACTCTCTATCCCTCCCCCACCTAAGTCGCACTAACTTCTCATTTTCACCCTACAAAGAGTTGACAATGGCAGGTTTCCTTTATCATCATTACTTTTTTGCATATCTTTCATTCATTTTTCTTTACCTCTCCACATCACCGTCTATATCTCTTGTTTCCCTTATCCCTAACCAGTCTGAAGATAGGGTCTCGACTCGAAACATCTCCCATTCCTTCTCTCCAGAGATGCTGCCTGTCCCGCTGAGTGACTCCAGCTTTTTGTGTCTATCTTTGAAATTAATTTATTCCCATCCTTCCTCCTTGTGTGCATTCCCCTTACCACATTGTTCAACACTCTGCTTCTCCCCGGTCCTGAGATTGATCATTCCAGAGTAAAATAGAAAGAATCTGTGTGCGAGAGAGAGCATGAGCCAATTGCTATTTCCCCTTCTCTTTAAGGACAGGCCATCAGGGGTTAATAGGAGTTAGCTTAAGGAAGTATATCGGAGGAGTGGTATTGCCAAATCAATGCTGGATGCCATCCAATTATTTACACACTACTCTAGATGTTCACACATAAAGTGTAGACCCTCCTCTATCACACTCGTTATAAAAGCTCATCCCACTCTGTGCTGCAAGGCAGCTCTACTGAGAGGAGATCTAAAAATGAAGTCTGTTCTTACTGGAAAGCTGTGTTTGACCTCTCTTAAACCGTGCGATCTTTCCAACTGCACAAAGAAGTAAGTGTACTGATATCTGTGTTGCCTTATGTATCTGGCCTATTGTGTAGAGAGCAGTGTATTGTGACTAGAATGTGCGTCTAGTATAGTATACGAACAATTACTCCTGTGGATAGAGGATTGGATTCTGCTGTTGTCTTTTCCTGATGTTACAGGGATTGTTATAATGCTATATTCTACCTATGAATTAGAATAATAGTTAATTTAAAAAATAAATAAATTAGAAGTTACCAATGTTTTTGTTAGTTTAACATTCCTGCTACAAGGTACTTCAGATTATTAATGTTTGACACCTACCTGTTTCAGGGACATTTTGGATTACTTTGAGAATACCTATGATTTGGATGAAACCCTGTTCACTTCCCTCAAAGGTATGACTGACTAGCTCAGTGATAGGTTTTCCTCTCTTAAATGTGCTTTGTATAATGACCGGCTAAACATTTACAGCTGGGACGTTTGGTATTAATAGTTCCCTTGCTTTTTTCTTGATGGCAGTAATTTTATCAGGAGCTGTTTCACAGGAAGTACAGTGGAAATCCAACCTGGAAGCCGTTTTTATTCGTGGTAGGCTGGAGTGCAAGAAATTCCTCTACGGAGATAGCATGTGACCCTGGCCTCAATAGATCAGTCGTAAACAGTGTCAAAGATAACACACACAAGGATGCATTGGGAATTTAAATTTGTATGTGGGAAAAGCATCTTAGCGAGAATAACATAATGAATATAAAACTGTCACTAATAAATACATAGCATTCAGATGTTCACAACTAAATCCAATAGGGGAACTGGAGAAAAGTATGTGAAGAAAAGCATTGTGAGACAAAGAAACACACACATCTGGAGAACGAGGCAAGAGCAAACACTAATGCACTAAGGATAATCTGGATTAAAAAGTTGTGCATTGGGAAGATGGAACGAAGGTTGTGAGATAGGTTAAAATGGGGAGGTGGTATGTTTTTGAGAAGCATGAAGTGCAGCATGGACTGAACACCTTATTTCTGTGACGTAGCGTGTGTGGGCTGAATTTTAAGTTGCTAACGTTGGCAGCTGGACGATCCAAGGACAGATTGCATTCCTGGGAATGCCTGTGGGTGCCTCCTCAACCCATTCAGCTCATCCATATTTTGTTTCCAAGTTCTTCAACCATTTGGGATGAGTGAGCATGATAGCCATAGACCAGCCAACATCGGCTCTGGTATTTATAACATGTAAATTGGCACATTCTAGAGCTAGTGAGATAACAAGGAAAATGTCCAGGCATCCACAGATTCTATCTTACCTTAGTGAGGTACTCATTGGGATGTGAGGATGTACACAGTAACAATGATCTGATGGAAGATCCGTAGCAACTGCTCTGCTTCCCCTGGTGATGCACACATAGTGCGTCCAGGTTTATCCAGGCACTGAGTTAACCTGCATTTATCTGTAGTAAGGAACTGCAGATACTTGATTAAACCGAAGATAGACACGAAATGCAACTCAGCGGGATTGGCAGCATCTCTGGTGAGAAGGAATGGGTGACGTTTTGGGTCAAGAACCTTCTTCAGACTGATGTCAGGGGAAAGGGAGATACATAGATAAGGAAATATAAGGTGTGAAACCAGGACAAAGGGGATGAGATCAAGGAAAATTATGAATAGTTCATTGTTAGCTGGGAGAAGGTAACAACAAAGCAACAGAGATAAAACGTACTTGGACACAGTCAGACTGGTCGGAGAACTGGGAAGGAGGAGGGATGGAAAGTGAGGGGGAAAGCAAGGGCTAAGTAACCCGTGCTTTCCCCCTCTCTTCATCCCTCCACCTTCCCAGTTCTCCAACCTGCTTTTGTACTACCGTGTAGGTCCATGCTGTTTTTGAATACAATGATCTTTCCAGTTAAAGGTAACTTTGGAGCTAATTGTCCCTCTTCGTCTTCTTGCGTATGGCGGGCCGTGCACAGCCTAAAGTTGTAGGACAACTTGTTCTATTTGATCTTATTTGATTGTGCTCGCTTTGAACTGCTATCAGCTGGTTATGAAAGAACATCTGACAAAAGCTCCGCTCCAATTGCACAATCTAAAAGCAGTGGGATGGTAAATAATTTGCAGACGTTAACTTGCATTAGCTTTTCATGCTTCCCTATTGCCGAGTAATTGGAATTTACTCCCTCTTCATGCACAAAACGTGTGGTGACTATTTTGCGTGCATTCCCACTTGGACATCCCAAACATTCACAATATTGGGAGAAAGATATGAAAAGTGACACATGCTGGTTGCACCTTGATTTATTGCTAAAACGTGATTTGTGTGTGATATATTCTGGAGTGGACATTGGACTGTACTGGCAGTGTTGGTAAGACCAACTATAGTGATAACAACAGGACATCCAGAGCCTCTGAACAAGACTGCATGTTAATTTTGGTCCTAATTCAAGGTAATGCAACACACTCTATGTATACACATTACATTATTATGTTCCGTAACCACGACCATTTGAATATCGTACATAAATGTATTATGCACACCCCTTCTGTCGTGGGGTAGACTGACTTCTTGCCCCTCCCCAAATCTTTGCACATCCGCAATCCTTTCCACTTGTCACTTTAATTTAATGTTTCATGTATCTTGTGTTTTATGACTGTTGGCAGAGAAATTTCCCTCCTGGGATAAATAAAGTTTTGTCGTATCGTCTAACGTATATGAATTGGAACTTTCAGCTACTCCATCTTTGCCGCACTGACATCTGGAAAGATAGGCAGATGTTACAGTGCCTCGCTCCATGACAACTGACCAGGTACAAAAGGGTTCCCATGGAGACAAGGGAGGAAGCAGCTATCCTGTGTTTGGCCGTTGCCTGGATCCCCCAGTACATGGTTTGACTCCACGTCACTGCGAGGTGCAGGCTGATGGGTCGACACATGTTGCAGCAATTAGTGCATTCAACGTCACATTCTTTGAAGGAACTCACAACAATGTTTCCGCAAGTGCACCAAGCAATGGGAGATGCGTCTAGCAGGAACTTGAATGGAGCACAAGGTCATCTGGAGAACCTTTTGATTCATGTCCCTTTGCTGCAGGATCTGTTCCTTGTACTTTGTTGCCTAATGGACAGTTCATGGGTTGCACCTTAAAGGGCCTGTCCCAGCAGCATGCAACTCCATGCGATGAGCGCGACCTAACGTGGTCGCTTGAGCCGTCCGGCGTCGCGGGGCCGGCCCCACTTCGATCGCCGGAGCCGTGCGGAATTGTGCGGAGTTCGTCCCGACATTGCGCGGGGCTCCGAAAAACTGACCATGTTCAGAAATTCCGCGCGGCAACGGCTTGTCGGCTCGCAGTCGCCTCGACACATTACACACGGCCTCGACGTCGTGCCTCCGTGACCCTCTCTGTGTGTGCCTCTGTGCCCCTCTTGATGTGTGCCTCTGTGCCCCTCTCTGTGTGTGCCTCTGTGCCCCTCTCTGTGTGTCCCTCTCTGTCCTGGCGAACTTACCCTTAAGACTTCGCTCCAAGTTCGCCTCACTTCGCGCCGCGTTGCGCCACTCACCCGACCTCCGCGCGGCCCCCGCTGCCGGTTTGATCGCGCTCACCGCATGGAGTCGGATGCTGGTAGGACAGGCCCTTAATGCACCAATTGCGTTTGATAATATATAATTGCTGCTGTAGCATGAGATGATATCAGTGAACGGGCCAAGAAAAAACAAGTAGACATGTTAGGTCAGGCTAATCTCCTGAAGGGTGTTAAGGTACAAGGATATGATTAGATCTGACGTGCACAATGCCACTTTTGTGTGTAAATTATATATGTGCCAATGGTTCCGGTTTCTAGGCATTGCTACTTCTTTGAGTGATTTACATTTCACACTGACTTGCAGTTGGTGCTTGTAGGTCTGTTTACTTAAATCCTGGCACGCGATGCAATTGTAATGTGGCACAGTCCCTAATCTCTCAGAGGCCCGTCCTTTCCCACTGGCAGCAGGAAAGGTGCCAGTTTTTATTCAGTACATGCCAGCATCTGACGGAGGAACAAGTGCTGCCCCTCTCTCACTCCATCCTATTCCTACACTCCACATGGAGGTAACAGCACCGCTCAGCCTGTCTGGAATTCCTCAGCAGTTAGACCTTGGGTAAGAGCATCTTAATGGGACTTCTTAGTCTGGAGAACAGTAGATTGTTAACTTCAATATTTTTACAGGTTAGTAATTTTTTTATGTTTTTGAATGATCTTTACTTTTAAATGGGTTTTTTTCTTAGCAATTACACTCCTTTTATAGTTTTTAAATGTCTGTGAATATTGGAGACATTTAAAAACTGTGAAATGGCTTTGCAGGTTTCCCACCCCGCCCCCTTTCCTTTTGCCTTAGTTAAAGGCTGTTGGGGTACTTAATGTGGGGGTAGGACTTCACTGGCTTGCCCACCAAGGCCCATCGCTACCCAGCCTTGCCACCGAGACCACCAGTGCAGAGGGAGCTCAGCTCCCACACCAGGTAAGTACAAGTGGGGGGAGTCCATGGTTGGCAAGCCAAGTCCAAATCCTCTGATTTTTCTCTCTTAATGCCCATCTTTCTTGAGGGTGCTCCTGTTTCATGGAAGCCTGTGATACTCTGTTCATATGTATCAACTGGCCATTCTGATGTTGAGCCTTGTTGTAAGGGACAGGCCCTTAGCTGTTCCTAGATCGAGTGGGGGGGGGGGGGCTTCATGCTTCTGTACTTCCTGCCCAGTGGTAGCACTGAGAAGGGGGCATGGCCCAGATTGTGTGCATTAATGTCATAAGGAATGGGAGTAGAATCACGCCATTCGACCCATCTAGTGTACTCCACCATTCAATCATGGCTGATCTGTCTCTCCCTTCTAACCTAATTCTCCTGCCTTCTCCCATAATCTCTGACACATGTACTAATCAAGAATCTATTTATATCTGCCTTAAATATACCTACTGACTTGGCCTCTGCAGCCTTCTGTAACAAAGAATTCCACAGATTCACCACCCTCTGACTAAAGAAATTCCTCCTCATCTCCTTCCTAAAAGAACGTCTTTTAATTCTGAGGCTTTGACCTCTAGTCCTAGACTCCCACTAGTGGAAACATGCTCTCCACATCCACTCTATCCAAGCCTTTCACTATTCTAGATGGTAGATCATAGATGATAGACGACTCTGCCATGCGGCAATGCTTCATGGATGCTGTTGACAGTGGGGAGGGCAGTGCCTGTGATGGACTGGGCTGCATTTACAACTCTCTGCACGCTCTTGCGATCCTGAGCATTCGAATCACCATACCAGATGCCATCAGTCAGGATACTTTCTACAGTACATTTGTAAAAATTCTTATGAATTTTCAGTCACATGCCGAATTTCATAGAAGACAAAGCTGATGTTGAGTTTGGAGGTGATGTTAGTGTCAAACATCTAATGTTGATCAGTTCAGTGGGTGGTACTGAGTTAGAAGATCATTTCCTCAGATCAAGCCAACATGCTTAACTTAGACCCACACCATGAGATGCATCAACATTGAGTTCCCTTTGGATGGGACATTAAACTAGCTTCTCGCATGTTTTGGTTGCGAATAGGTGTATTGTTAACTGCAGCCCAAAGTAAACCTTGTGGATGATCCTGTTGAGCGAAAGAGACTGGTCATTTGCTTATTTTTCTATCATTTAAGGGCAATTATTTAATTCTGCACTCCGTTTCAATCTAAGGTGTTTAATTGTTTCTGTTCATTATTGTTTGAACTTCTGTTTGGCACTTTATTGCATAAGCCATAGAGTTGTGGAAAATCACGGGAGGTGAAGTGATGTGATGAAAAGTGAGCCAGATGTCAATTTCTTGGTTACATCACACCATCACACCACAGACCATAGGATGTGAGGGGTTTCCTTTCAAAAGACTGAAGTGTGAATGGGAAAGACAAAAATGGAACAAACCGTCAGTGAGGAAGAATTTAACATGGAAGCTTGATGAAGACGAGTAATCAATGCCAAGGTCAAAGGCACTAGGTCTATCTTGAGGGATAAGCAAAAACAATTGGTCTATTGGGAAGGGTTAAAGATTAAGAACTATTAGATGGCTAAATGATGAGAGTCATGGTGCGGAGTTAAGGGACATTGATGCAAATTTCTCTATATCGGTGAGACCAAGCGCAGGCTCAGCGATCGTTTCGCTGAACGCCTCCACTCAGTCGATCTTAACCAAGCTGATCTCCCTGTGGCCCAGCATTTCAACTCCCCCTCCCATTCTCATTCCGACCTTTCTGTCCTGGGCCTCCTCCATTGTCAGAGTGAGGCCCAGCGCAAATTGAAGGAGCAGCACCTCATATTTCGCTTGGGTAGCTTACACCCCAGCGGTATGAACATTGACTTCTCTAAATTCAGATAGCCCTTGCTTTCTCCCTCCATCCCTTTCCCCTTCCCAGTTTTCCCACTAGTCTTACTGTCTCCGCCTACATTCTATCTTTGTCACGCCCCCTCCGCTGACGTCAGTCTGAAGATGGGTCTCGACCAGAAACGTTGCCCATTCCTTCTCTCCATAGATGCTGCCTCACCCGCTGAGTTTCTCCAGCATTTTATGTACACCTTTGATGCAAATGTGTTTGGTTCTCACAAATGTGGACAGTGTCCCATGAGTTCTGGAAAATAATTATCATTGTTTATTCTAATATCTCTCCTCTGTGCCTGCCATCTGACCTGGCCCCCTCTATTTATATTTTTGGACAGCAAACTTATTTATTTAAAAAAAGTTTTGAAATGTTTATTTGTCCATCGTAAATGTGGGAAGTGCAATGAATTAATGTTTATTATTTGACTTTGTTGAACCTTGCAGATGAATCTACCTTCTATCTGTGCCCAGACCGATTGCGACTTCCCCTGATCTTCTACTACTGCCATCCTCCAGTTCTTTATATGAATAAACTGCTGCTCTCTGGCCTCGTCAAGGTAAATGTGACAGAATACTACAGATCAATTTAAAGTAAATGCTTTATATGACATTTATCTTGAACAGGCCAAATAAATAAATGTTGCACCCTTTTTAATATAATCGTGTGTGTTAATGCCAGGTTGATACAAATAATCAAATTTTAATGATGTTTGTTAGATATAATAGTAAGATTAAATGAGAACTCACCAGTTCGAAGTTTGATCTGTATTTTATGAGGAGTCACGATGAGGGATTACGGGTGAAGACCCCGTCCAGCACGCATGCGCAACATTCTTCAAAGCAGCGGTGTGGATTCACAGAAAAAAACACGATTGAAATAAATATGGTAAAGAAAAAATAAGAACTTAATTACCAATTGATCTGTATAATAGAGGGTGGGAGCGAAGGGCACGTAATCCCTCATCGTAACTCCTCATAAAATACAGATCAAACTTTGAACTGGTAAGTTCTCATTTAATCTTACTATTTTATTTTGATGTCACGTGAGTGACTACGTGAAGACTTCAAAGCTCTGTGAATCCGAACCGTGTACGAGTTCATGCTTCACTCACTGTCTGAAGACCTTTGAGGAAGAAAGTATGTTATCACAATCAACAATAACCTGTTTGTGAACTAAAAAGGTTTATTAATAACAACAAAAAACAGAGAGCTCCCCCGGGCTTAAATTAAATATTATCTGCAAACTCTAAAATTCTGTCTGCAAATGTAGCAGGTTCAACCAGCAGCTTATTATAAAACCTTTGTAAAGTTCTTTCCGAGGACCATCCTGCTCTGGCCAGAATATGGCCCATAGGCACGTCCATTCACCTAGCCGCCGATGTGGATGCAGCCCTGGTGGAGTGAGATTTGTAAACATTAGTGTTGATTTCCACGGACTTAAACACCTGCTCGAGCCACCTTGAAATGGTTTGGCTTGTCACCTGACCATGGGGCTTCTTGTGGCTTATCCATAAGGCTTTTTCTCTCCCTCTTAAGTTGTATGTTGTGTCTATGTAAATGGCAAGATGGGTCTTGGCACATGATGAATATGCCCAGAACTCCATAACTGGAGGCGTGGTTCCTGATCTAGTTTGTTTGACCAGACTATGGAATGTAATACAGTCCAATGACTCTGTCATGCTGTCCAGCCTCAGAAGGTGGAGGGACTGTACCCTTTGTGCCGACACTAGTGCCATGAGCATGACTGATTTCAGGGTAAGTTGTTCCAGCGTGAGTGACCTGGGCGGTGGCCATCCCCTAAGATCTGAGTGTACCTTGGTCTGGGAGAATTAGTGTTAAAAATACCCACATGAGTTTGACCACCAGTGGATGGGACCCCAAAGCCTGTTGTCCTGCTGCTGGAACCAAATAAGCTGACAACGCACTCCTGGCTGTATTGATGGCGCTGTAGCTGAGTCCATCCCATTGTAATCTAACCAGGAACTCCACAACACTGGTAGCTGTTGCTGTTGAGTAGGTAGTTCCTGTTTTGGAGCAATACCATTCCCATTTCCTTATGTTGGTCAGGTATTGTCTCCTGGTGGACTCCCCGTGGGATGCGGTCATCATGTTGATGGCGTCCTCAGACAGTCCCAGGCCCAGTAGAGGTCTTGTTAGTATCTGCAAGCCAGGAGATTGACTCTGTCATGGCACGGGTGACTAATGCCAGACACTGGGTGGATTAATAATTCTGGACTGTTGGGGAATTCCAACGGTGTTTCGACAGCCATGTCGAGGGCCACTGGGAACCATGGCTGTGTAGGCCAGTCGGGAATTATCAAGATTCCTGAAGCGGAATCCAATTGAATCTTGCGTAATACCCGACTGATGAGGCAGAAGGGAGGAAAAGCATAAAAGAACATTTTCCCCCAATGCAGCATGAATGCATCAACTGCTGCCTCAGGGTCTGGTTCCCAAGCGACATACGTTGGTATCTGGTGATTCAGCCTGGATGCAAATAGATCGATATCTGGTGTGCCATATTGCTTTGTAATTTCAGCAAATACTTTGGGATTTAACATCCATTCGATGTTATCGTTGAATTTCCGTGACCTGGTGTCTGCCACTGTATTTTGCTTACCTGGTAGGTAAGTTGCTGATAACCAAATATGTCTTTCGACACACCATTGCCAGATTAGGTTGACCAAATTGTCACATGATATCGACTTTACACCACCCATGTGGTTGATATAAGCCACCACCGTGGTATTATCTAATTGCAACCGGACATGTGCGTGATGCGTATTAGATGAATATGCTTTTAAACCATAAAACACACCCAACATTTCTAAGTAGTTAATACCCCATGTCTGTAGGCAAGATGATTAAAAATTAGTCCATCTGCCCCCTGTGCTGGATTGCATGTTAGTTGCTCCCCAGCCCAAAGCACTGGCATCCATTTGAATGGTTAATACTGGGTTGGTGGTTATTATGGGACTGGAGCTAAGCCTAATGTTCCTTGTCCACCATTGTAACTCTGGAATGGATTCAGCAGTTAAAGTCATAACTCGGTCAAAGTGACCTGAGTTTTTCTTTAGCGCGTGCACTTTTGCTCTTTGTAAATTTTGACAGTGCAGAGGCCCAAATTGTACAGCTGGAGAGGCTGCTACCATTTTCCCAATGACACTAGCTACCTGCCATATAGTTGGCTGATGATTAACCATTAGTTCGTTGCATGATTGTGCCAACTCTGATGCTTTCCCCTTCGGCAGAGTTACAGTCATGCGAATAGTGTCAATCGTAAATCCCAGATAGTCCATGGTTGTGGACGGTGTCAAATTGGATTTATCTGGATGTATGACAAACCCCAAAGTTTCAGACAAACGTTTGGTGGCTGCTACTGCCGAAATGGCTGTCTCCAAGGTTTTCCCTACTATTAAAATGTTGTCAAAGTACGCCATGACTTTATACTTTTGTTTCCTCAATACTGCCAAGGCAGGTTTTAAGATTTTTGTGAACAACCTTGGAGCTGAGGTTAGCCCATTTGGTAAGGCTTTAAATTGTCATAGCTGTTTCATCCAGATAAACTTCAGATATTTACGATGCTCCTTGTGTATGGGTACTGAGTAGTAGGCATCTTTTAAATCAATGCTTGCCAGAAAGTACCCTCTAGAAATCAATTAACTGGCTGTTTCAAAAGTTTCCATCTTGAAATGTATATACTTAACAGATTTGTTTAAAGAAGTTAAGTCAATGATGATGCGACATCCACCATCTTTTTTTGGTTTTAGTGAAAATATTAGACACAAATTCCAAAGGTTCATGTTTTGTTCTTTCAATTACACCTTTTGCTAGTAGCCTCATTAATTCACCTTGACTCTCTTGTTTCTCTTTGACTGAGAGGGTGAATACCCTTTGGGGTATATGCTGAACTGGCGGCATGTTTTCATGAACAAAGTCAATTTTATAGCCATGAATGCTGCTGAGTATATACTTGTCATTAGTGATATACACCCATGCATCCAAAAACAAGTGCAATCTCCCCCCCTGTTATTATAGAGCCCCTACTGCTCATATGCTGAGAGGAACCAGACCCACCTACCTCCATGGTTACTGGTGCTTCTTCTGCCTCTTCGCTGGACGATGAGGTGTCTGCTGGGCTGTAGAGGGCTGCTGTTGATGTTGATGTTGCTGCCGATGTTGTTGTTGGGGGTGGCGCATTTTCCATGGGGTCCGCTCTGGGCCCTGGCCTAAAAAAGGCTTACGGGGAATGGTTGCGGACCCGGAGCTTTCACCAGTCCCATATGGCAGTCGGCGACAGGTGGACACCGTGGGGTACTGCCGCCTGGGTTTGTTAGGTCTGCTCAGTCCTAAACCTGCCCTCACGAGACCAAAGGTCTTGGACTCTTCCTCCAGGTGTTTGACCTTTTTTGGAAGGTCCTTTCCAAAGAGCAGAATTGGAGGTTCTGAACCCGGTGTTTTGCAAAGTTCTGCAAACTTAGGGTTGAGGGCAGGCTTGATGATTTCCTTTCGTAAATTGTTAATCTTGAATTGAGTGGTGCACAGCAGAGCTAATGTATCTTGCTGATTTGTGGTGATGTCCACACCATCAATGGACTGAGCATATGATGTAATTCCTGCTGTCAGGAGTTTTAGGGTTTTCTGGAGCTTCAGATTCCTGATATTCTGCCCCAAATGTCCCCAAATTTGGCTGTTTACAGCTGGTACATTCAATGATGTACAATTTTCTGGGGCTGAATATAATTCAAGAGCCTCATTGACCACCTGTTCTTGTAGGGGCTTTGAGGACTGGTGGTCAATGCTGGCTGCAAGTTTCAGCTCTAAAGGCTGACCCACTCGTGGAATGGCCACGTAGCGGTTGACCACACCCAGCAGCTCTTCCTGATCCTGTACACCCTGCGTACTCCGGACATCTTCAGTCAGCGACCCCTCTTCTTGACCAGCCCAGACCTGGTCGCCAATGCTGCCTTCAATTGAAGGTGAAGCAATGGCCAGTGCCGTAAAGGGCACTGCGGGAGTGCCTGAGCTCCCTTGGCGAGTCTGCTGCTGCTCCCTCAGCAGATCTCGCTGGAGCAATTGCTCCATAAACCGTTCCATTCGGCTTAGGCGGCTGCCTGTGCCGCTCTCGAGCGGTGTGGCATTTTCATCCGAATCGTCGGATACTACTGCCCGGTTCTGGCTGCAGGTACCTCCAGCCCGCTGCTCAGGCTGCACTAGCGGTGCTGGGCTCGGCTCGGTAGTCAATCCTGCCGCATCTCGCCCCCCCTCCAAAGAACGCTCCTCAACGGGAGATGAACGGGGGCGAGCTGCAGATTTCTTTCCTCTGATCTTGCTCATTCTTTCTGAAACACAAAGCAGACCACAGAGAAAATACACACGGCCACGGTAAAACACTTACCTGTCGGCCCGACTTTCAAATTGTACCGGGAGCGCCTTGAACTCCCGTTCGTCGCGGGTGCACTGCATGAATGCTAATGTCGCGCATGCGTGCTGGACAAGGTCTTCACGCAGTCACTCACGTGACTCCGAAATAAAATTTGTATTTTCCTCTCTCTTTAACCTGAAGGCAATGCCTTTTGTCAAGATTGGATTCTGCAGACTCTCCCACTTGTCCAAGTGACCTGAAGGATCTAGGACTATAAATACCATAGAGAATTCAAGCACATACTGTACAAGGAAAACCACTGTAAAATCTAATCTTGCCCTCAGCAAAAACACAATTGGATAGCAAATCTTGTCCGATTTTAGACTTCAGAGACACAGTGCTATCATCCCATATACTAGCACTGTCCTACACACTAGGGACAATCTACAATTTTTCCAAAGTCAATTAACCCACAAACCTGCACAACCTTGGAGTGTGGGTGGAATCCAGAGCACCCGGAGAAAACCCACGCAGTCACAGGTAGAATGCACAATTCATACGGACAGCACCCATAGTCAGGATCAAACCCGGGCCTCAGGCACGGTAAGACCGCAACTCTACCACTGCGCCACAAATTTGTGCAACTATACATCAGTTTGCAAATTAAACGGGGTCAAGATGAAATCAAAAGATGAACAGCTGTTCCTCCTGAGCTTCGTGGTGATCGAGCATTAGCTCCGCACTCCAATCTTTTTTTCGACCGCTTGTCTTTTGGGGAATCCTTAATGTTGGGATTCTGCATCATGACCAGACTCCTGTGTGTGCTCATGTTGGAGTAACTCAGAGACTGATGTGATCTGCATGATGTCTGGATGATGTCTGGATTAAATCTGGTGTGATGCCTTCCAACGTTGACTTGCACAGTAGGGTTACAGGAGAAAGATAAAACTGTATCCCAGGAAGGGATGCCCTCTGAATGGAATGCTATCGCAGGGAGAGTTAGCATTTCTAGGGTGGAAAGGAGTAGAAAATTGTTTGTACAAATTGCTGTTGGTTTTGTTTCCCCAGGATCAAGTGAACCCCAGTTTTGAAGCTCTCTTTGAGGCTGGAGTAGATGAGATGTCCTGGGATGACACGGTTAGTGAAATGTTTGCAATGACGGTCAGGAATAGGGGGCTGTAGCTTCATATTGTAAATTTCCAATTATCAAATGCCCTTTCAATGTCACCAGGAGAACTATCGACTGGGAGGAAGCTTTAAATGGCCGACATTATGCGAATGTATTGAGTACAGGAGGAAGGTACGGGATGTCGTTCGCAAAGTGATCCAGGAAACTCCATTAGAGCTTCCAATAACAATGGACAGTCCTTGGGTAAGGAACATTCCTCTGCCAAAATTAAGATACAACATGGTTAATGATGAAGGGATGTAGTGTCGTAGTAAACTCTGGTGCAATCCCTTATGCAACCTCTCCACTGCTACTGACAACAATAAACCTTCACCACGATCCCACAAATCAGCACTGGGCCACCATCTCCCACAACATTACTGATCTCATCACTTCTGGCAATCTCTCCTCCACGGCCTCCAGTCTTATCATTCCCAGCCCCACACTGCCCATTTCCAACTCCTTCCTAAAATCCACACTCCGGACCGTCCTGGCAGACCCATTGTTTATGCCTGCTCGTGCCCCACAGAACTCATCTCCAAACACCTTGATTCCATCTTGTCCCCTCTGTCCACTCTCTTCCAACCTATATCTGAGTCACCTCAAACACTCTTCAATATCTTTCAATTTCTAAGCCCCCTTTTCCTCATCTTTATCGTGCATACCCAATCCCTTTACATCCCCAGTCCCCAGCAGGAAGGTCTCAGATTCTTTCTTGAACATAAACCCTATCATTCCCCTCGACTAATCCTCTCCTCCGCTTGGCCTCCTTGTCTTCACTGCCCAGTCAATCACCTTCACTGGCCCTTCCATCACCGGCTCTGACTTCCCCACCATCGAAGGGATCTATCGTAGTCGCTGCCTCAAAAAGGCAGCCAACATCATCAAAGACCCACACCATCCTGGCCACACACTCATCTCACCATTGCCATCAGGAAGAAGATACAGGAGCCAGAGAACTGTAACGTCCAGGTTCAGGAATGACTTCTTCCCTACAGCCATCAGGCTATTAAACACTACATTCTCATAAGCTATGAACTACAATAGACTATTATTATTATTATTATTATTATTATTATTATTATTATTATTATTATTATTATTATTATTATTATTATTATTATTATTATTATTATTATTATTATTATATTATTGTTTGTTCTTTTTTTTCTGAGTTTTTGTTTTTGCTATCATATGACAATAAAACATTCTTGACTCTTGACTCTTGAACAACTTTTTTGACTCCTCTCACTTTCTTCAAGTTAAAGGTGTAGCCATGGGCACTTGTAGGGATCCCAGCTTAGTCAGCCTTTTTGTTGGTTAAGTCAAACAGTCTTTGTTCCAAACATACACTGGCCATCCCCCAACTCTTTCCCTGTTACATCGATGATTGCATCGGGGGTGCCTTCTGCAAACAAACCAAACTCAATAATTTCAATAATAATACCACTACACCACTTTACTACTAACCTCCAACCTGCCTTCAGATTTACGGACTATCTCTGACACCTCTCTCCCTTTTCTTAATCTCTCTGCCACCAACAAAGGGGACAGACTATCGACTGATGTCTACTACAAACCCACGGACCCTCACAGTTATCTGGACCACACCTCCTCCCACCCTGTCTTTTGATTCTCTCAATTTCTCTGTCTCCGCTGCAACTGCTCCCAAGATGAGGTCTTCCACTCCAGGATATGCAAAATGCCCTCTTTTTTTCCCAAACGTGTTTCCCCTACCTCCCCCCCCCCTCCTCCGCTGTCATAGAAGGATCCCCCACCCCGTCTCCTCTGTGTCCCGTAATTCTGCTCTCGCTCCCCCTCCCCCAGACCGAACAAGGATAGAGTTCCCCTGCCCCTTGCCTTTCACCCATCTAGCCTCCGCATCCAGCACATCATTCTCCAGCATCTGCACCACCACCAGTCACATCTTACAGTGCCGACCCATTTCCGCTTTCTTCGGACACCGCTCCCTCTATAACTGCTCAATTCACTCTTCCCTTCCCACCCAAACCACATCCTCCCCAGGCGCTTGCCCCTGCAACTGTAGATATAAACCTGTCCCTCTACCTCCTTCCCGCATATCCATCCATGGACCCCAGCAGTCCTCCCAGGTAAGACAGAGGCTCACATGCACCTCCTCTGATCTTGACCATAGCGTTCGCTGCTCTGAATGTGGGCTCCTGTACATTGACGGGACCAAGCGTAAACTCAGCGGCTGCTTCGCCGAGCACTTGACCTGCCAGGACCCACAAGACCTCCCAGTTGCTGACCATTTTAACTCCCCTTCCCATTCCAATACTGGCCTCACTATCCCAGGCCTCCTCCATTGCCAGGGAGGGGCCACACGCAAACTGGAGGAACAGCTCCTCATATATCACTTGAGTAGCTTACAACCCAATGGTACAAACGTTGATTCTCTAAATTTAGGTAACTAACCAACAACCCCCTCCCCCCCCCCTCTTTTACTCCTTCCCCTCCCCCTTTTTCTCCCTACCCCCCCTCCCCCCACTTCCCTGCGCCCCACATGGATCCCACCCCCCCCCCCCCCCCCTTTTCCCTGCTCCTCCATCCCGTTCCACCTATATCCCTTCCTCTCGCGTGCCTCTTCTCTCCTTATCTCACATGCATTTGTCTTCTTCCCATCTCTGGCCTTTGTCCACCCATCTGCCAATTAATCACCCTCTTACCTACATTTACCTATCACTTGCCGGGGTTTGTCTCCCCCACCTGTCCAGCTTTCTCCCCCCTACAACAATCAATCTGAAGTCGGATCATCTAACCATGTTCTCCAGAGATGCTGCCTGACCTGCTGAGGTACCCTAACTCAATGGGCCTATTTTTGTTAACCAGCATCTGCAGTTCCTTGAATGTAAAAATAAGCCTACATTGAAGTTAGGTTGACACCTGGGAACTTCTTCTCAGACTGTATGTATACAACCAATTTCAGGGTGACCGTGCTTTAGGGGACTTTACTCTGCTAGTGATTATGGTGCACCAGGGCTTTGAGTGCTTCATAGGATGAAAAGAGGTAACTTTGCTTATGTCTGTGCTTTTCAAGCCTGAGACTGCTTGATGTATGAGTGTAAACAGTGCCTTACTCATCATCTGGTCCGTGCAAGGTGACTTTGCATTACACTGTCAATGCTTCAATGGTAGCCTGAAATAAAAATCTGTTCCATTCCCCAGCACTAATGGTCTCAACTAATGATCCATTCAATGCAACTGAACATTAATAAAAATGTCATCCACGATAATTGAAGTTGGATGGGAGTTATTCTTGTTTTGTTTCTTCTAAAATAAACATGAGAAAATTAACTGGCAACCCAGCAAGTATTTGTTCCTGCAGCTAATATTGGGGTTGTGCCGTGGTACATATATCCTGTGCTATATGTTTTTACTGAAACAATTTCAACGATTTGCATTTTCTAACTTTTCATCATCTGGTACTCCCAGTCCTGCCACCATTGAACCCTCCAGGGTAGGGTGGGTGTTGAGAAGCCAATCAGATTGGGACCATTGTGATTAGCCTTCACCAAAAGTCACTTTATAACAAGAGGAGTTGAGTATAGGAGCAAAGAGGTCCTTCTGCAGTTGTACAGGGCCCTAGTGAGACCACACCTGGAGTATTGTGTGCAGTTTTGGTCCTCTAATTTGAGTAAGGACATTCTTGCTGTTGAGGGAGTGCAACTTAGGTTGACAAGTTTAATTCCCGAGATGGCAGGACTGTCAAATGCTGTGAGAATGGAACGGCTGGGCTTGTATACTCTGGAGTTTAGAAGGATGAGAGGGGATCTTATTGCAGGAAAGAGGCATGTTCCTGATGTTGGGGGAGTCCAGAACCAGCGGCCACAGTTTAAGAATAAGGGGTAAACCATTTAGAACGGAGATGAGGAAACACTTTTTCTCACAGAGAGTTGTGAGTCTGTGGAATTCTCTGCCTCAGAGGTCGGTTCTCTGGATACTTTCAAGAGAGAGCTAGATAGGGCTCTTAAAGATAGCGGAGTCAGGGGATATGGGGAGAAGGCAGGAATGGGGTACTGATTGGGGATGATCAGCCATGATCACATTGAATGGCAGCGCTGGCTCGAAGGGCCGAATGGCCTACCCCTGCATCTATTGTCTATCTATTGTCTATTGTCCACTCGTCTCACTGGCCCAGAGTGTAGATTGGTTCATTTCAGTTCAGTTTAATTTATTGTCACGTATACCGAGGTACAGTGAACAGTTTTTGTTACGCGCTAACCAGCCAGTGGAAAGACAATACATAATTACAATCGAACCATTCGAGTGGTCAGATAGTGAATCACGTTTAGTGCAAGGTAATTCCGAGGATCCCCAATGAGGTTGAGAGAAGTTCTGCACAGCTCTCTGATTGTGGTGGGATGATTCAGTTGCCTGATAACAGCTGGGAAGAAAACTGTCACTGAATCTGAAGGTGTGCGTTTTCACACTTCCAAACCTTTTGCCTGATGGGAGAGCTGCAAGAAACCAGGGCGCGACTCGTCATTCATTATGCTGCTGGTCTTGCCGAGGCAGCAAGATGGATAAATCGAGTCAATAGAAAGGAGATGGATACAAAATGCTGGAATAACTCAGGGGGACAGGCAGCATCTCTGGAGTGAAGGAATGGGTGACGTGTCGAAACCTGTCAAAACATCACCCCTTCCTTCGCTCTAGAGATGATGCGACTCATGCTGGGTTACTTCAGCATTTTGTGACTATCTTCCAGCATCTGCAGTTCCTTCCCACTCAATAGGAGGGAGGTTGGTTTGTGTGATGGTCTGGGCTTCGTCCACAATTCGCTGTGATTTTTTGCGGTCTTGGACCGAGCTGGTCCCAAACCAAGCTGTGATGCATCCGATAATTTTTTTAATACAGGTTGTCAATTGGAAGGGGCTACCGTGTGATGAACCGTCTCTGTTTCTCACATGACGTGGCTTTTTGATGTCCCAACCACCAGGTCTGCTGATCATGGAATAGTTTGTAACATGTGGAACCAAAACCTGCATCACGCTGGTTTATAGACGCAAAAAGCTGGAGCAACTCAACGGGACAGGCAGCATCTCTGGAGAGAAGGAATGGGTGATGTTTTAGGTTGAGACCCTCTCTCCACCTAACCGTCTATATCTCGTGTTTCCCTTATCCCTAATCAGTCTGAAGAAGGGTCTCGAACCGAAACATCAAGCATTCTTTCTCTCCAGAGATGATGCCTGTCCCGCTGAGTTGCTCCTGCTTTTTGTGTCTATCTTCAGTTTAAACCAGCATCTGCAGTTCCTTCCTACATACTCATGCTGGTTAATGTTTGGTTAGTTTGAACTTTTAGGAGAGGGTGGACATTCTGGCAACAGCATTAAATATTTTCTGATTGTTTCCCAAAGGCTGCAGTATATTGGAACACTTTACTTGTCAAGACATTGTCAACAAAATGAAAGCCAGTCCTAATTTTTGTCCTTTCTCATCAGTGGGCAATTTTCATGGGATTTGAACACGAGCGAATCCATTTGGAAACTTCTTCTGTGCTAATTCGTCAGCTGCCAATTCATTTGGTTCAAAGGCCACTGAACTGGAAATATGCCTCATCAAAGAGTGGTCTGTATATATATCATTTTCATAATTTATAACTCATATTCTGAAGAAGGGTCTCGACCCAAAACGTCACCCATTCCTTCTCTCCAGAGATGCTGCCTGTCCCGCTGAGTTACTCCAACATTTTGTGTCCTATTCATAACCTAGCATTCCTAATTGGTCATAGCTTGTCTGTAGGGTTGGCACGATTGGAAATGGTCTCTGATATTTTACATTCTGTAACCACTCCAGACACATTATTGGCTTGGTCACAGGTTTAGATGTATTCATGTTCATATTTGCAAAGGATCCAAAAAGGAGGTAACATAAATTACTCTAAGGATCAAAAGAAGCCACGAACATTCGCTGAGTCAATGGTGAATGGAAACTGACTAAATACAGGGAACAGCATCTCAGACTGTAAATCGGAGGTGTTACCTTTCAGTGAAAGCAATAAAGATAATGATAATATTTTGATCATTGGAATAGAGAAGAACAGAGGAATTTGGGTCACAAATCCACAAGCTATTAAAAACAGCTCTAAACTGATAGTTTTTTTTAAGTTTCAAAAATACACGCCCTTCATCCCATCAAGTCCACACCGACCAATAATCACTCCTAAACTAGTTCTACCCAACACACTAGGGAATTTATTTACAGAAGCTTAGTTAACCTACAGGCCTGCACATCTTTGGAATGTGGAAGGAGACCGGAGCACCCGCAGAAAACCCATGCGTTCACAGGGAGAACATACAAACTCCGTACAGACAGCACCCATAGTCAGGTTCGAGCCAGGGTCTCTAGTGCTGTAAAGCAGCTACTCTACTGCTGCGCCGCTGTGCCACCCTGGCAATAGCATACATTTCTTTCGAATATTGAGTTTCTTGGCAAAAGGGACCATATCACACTTGAATTACAATGATTGTGTTCCTCGCAGAGGTATTAGCAAGTTGGAATATTAATTTACAGTTTTAGCTCTGTACTGTTGGAAAGCCAATGAGGGGATTTCATTAGGATACTTTCTGGGAAGAAAACGTGTTTTATAGATGTCTTTGTTATATTAAAAGTTGACAATTTGAAAGATGTATAAAATCATGCAATGATAGTGTTGAGGAGAAAGAAAAGACTATTGAAGAGAATTGAAAATGAAGGTAAAACTACATCCCATGAGGCTGAGGACAGGAATTAAGGGTCCAGTGATTATGTAATGCATTGGCAGAGTTAAAGAATGAAGCAGAGTTCACACCAGTTGGGATTGTACAGAGGGAAGATTTCCTCCACGATCTGCCATCCGTTCAGAAGATAGTGGGGAAAGCGAGCAGAGACTGTCATGTGTGCAAGTCCCAGGCAAGCCAATGGCCAACTTGAAACTTCGTGCGAGCGATAGAATATCGCTCATTCATTCATTTCTAGTTTGAAGAAGGGTCTCGACCCTAAACGTCACCCAGAGATGCTGCCTATCCCACTGAGTTACTCCAGCTTTTTGTGCCTCTCCTCGATAGAATACCTACTTTGGATTCTTAAGCCACATAATAAATCTGGTACAATGCATATCATTGAAACTGAATGTGATATGAATGGTCCTGATTTCACAACACATTGGATAACCATTGTACTCGGCAGACCTAATGTCGATTCAGTCTCTTGAGACATTGTGTTCCCAGTCTTGGGCAGGCAGCCGGCAGAGGTCTCCCATTGGGTCTGAAGAAGGGTCACCCATTCCTTCTCTCCAGAGATGTTGCACGTCCTAGACAATCGACAATAGGTGCAGGAGTAGGCCCTTCGAGCCAGCACTGCCATTCACTGTGATCATGGCTGATCACCCACAATCGGTACCCCGTTCCTGCCTTCCCCATATCCCTTGACTCCGCTATCCTGCTGAGGCACTCCCAGATTTTTGTGTCTATCTTGGGAATAATGAAAACTGGAAAAGGGGCTATCCCCAGGTCAGTACTGTGCATGTTCCAAGGACTGGTTTAGGATAACATTTGCAGAGGCCACTTCTGCCTTCAGCTCATTCGTGCCCTGAGATGATCAGAGGAAAATGAGAACAAAAGAAACTCAATTAGAAAGTTATAAAAATGGCACAAATTCAAATATCCCCTATTATACAAATAGCATCCCCTATTACTAAAACCATGGTGCACCCATTAACATTTTTTGATTTGCATCTTCATTTTTATTTGCAGGTTTACAACCATTTGCCAATCCCTTAATCAAAGTCTCAGGCTCCAGAGTTACTTTTGGAAAACCAAGGAATTTCCCATCATATGGCTGGGACAATGAATATGGACAAATGATAACAGAGTATGTATGCAGAAATGCTATTAGATAGCACATTATGTTTTCTTTCTACATTTATATTGGAGCTAATATGCAGCAAAAACTTAGCCAAGAATTGGACAAAGGATTTTTTTTTAATGTCAGAGGCAGAAGGAAGCTGGCTGATTCCTATTATGGAGTGGGAATAGCAGACTCGGGAACAATACTTTAAATATGGTGAGGGAGCGGAGATTAGGAGCTACTTTTTTTAAGGAGTTGGAGACGGGAGATACAAACACCCAGCAGCATAACATCCCATGAATAAAACTTTGAAGTTAAAAAAATGGGTAATTTTACTGTTTTCATCATGTTATAAGTGATAGGAGTAGAATTAAGTCATTCGGCCCATTAAGTCTACTACACCATTCAATCATGGCTGATCTATCTCTCCCTCCTAACCCCATTCTCCTGCCTTCTCCCCATAACCTCTGACACCCGTACTAATCAACAATCTATGCCTTAAATATATCCACTGACTTTGCCGCCACAGCCTTCTGTGGCAAAGAATTCCACAGATTCGCCACTCTCTGATTAAAGAAATTCATCCTCATCCCCTTCCTAAAAGAACGTTCTTTAATTCTGAGGTTATGACCTTTAGTCCTAGACTCTCCCACTAGTGGAAACATCCTCTCCACATCCACTCTATTCAAGCCTCTTTTTATTGATTGTAAAGCAGTTGAGCAACCTTGTTGAATGAGTGGTTGGTTTGATGCACCAGGGGGACTTGCATAGAGGCCAGTTCAGAACCAGCCACTACCCTATGGACGCAGGGTCACAGTAAATTCACTTCAGGTCTATGGAGAGCTGGTTTCTAGGTTGGTAAATGCTCTGAAATACCATCCAAGATTCCAACCCATTATCTGCCCAAGAGTAGGATTCAAGGTTGCAGCTGTAACAATAACAACAAAATCATCTTGCACTGAAAGAACACCTTTGATGCAGCAAGACTTCCCATGTCACATCATAGAAACATTGTTAACAGCATTTATCTAATTTCTGTGTGTGTGAGCTAATGTCGACAAATTGTTTGCTGATATCCTAAAGTACAATAGTACCTACATTTCAAACGCCCTTCATTGGCGAGGGGCCTCACTGTGGAGCACTAGTGGAGCTGCTGACTTGTAGCTCACGCACCCTGGGTTCAGTCCCAACTGCTGGTGCTGTCTGTGTAGAGTTTGCAATTTCTGCGATGACGGCATAGGTTTTCTCACTGTGCTCCGGTTTCCTCAAAGACGTTTGGGCTGGTGGGTTAACATGGCCGCTATAAATTGCCCAGAGTGGTACCTGAGTGGTAGACCCTGGTGGGAGTTGATGATATGTGGAGAAAATGGATAAAGGGGAAAGTAAATGGGAATGAGATTACTCTTTGAGCTGCCGTTGACTCAATTGGCTGGTTATCGGGTCCTATTGGTCTTATGGAAATGTAGGGAATGTGGGAAGAGTAATGGGTCAGTCACAATATGTGTGCAAATGTATATCTAACCGTTCTGATTGCAATTCTGTAGTGTGCCGGAGTTTGAAGCCAGCAAGTATCTCATAACAAATGGAGAATATTGGAAGTTTGTGCAAGATGGAGGATACAACAAGAAAGATTACTGGACCAGGGAAGGCTGGGAGTGGAGGAAGTATTGTCAGGCTCAGCATCCCACCTTTTGGGTCTGTTCTAAAGGTAGGTGCCAGCTAGATTTCCCTCACCCTCATGGTGGCACAAACATTCCTTGACATTTCAGGAGATCATTTTCTTCTTGTGAGAGGCACAGCAATAGATCGGAACATAGTAACATAGAAACAAAGAAATTAACTGCAGGAGTATGCAATATGGCCCTTCGAGCCAGCACCGCCATTCAATATGGCTGATCATCCAAAATCAATCCCTGTTCCTGCTTTCTCCCCATTTCCCTTGATTCTGTTAGCCCTAAGAGCTATATCTAACTCTCTCTTGAATACTTGCATTGCACATTTCATTATCCAGACTGAACTTTCAGATTTCATTACCCGAGAACTGAACTGGTGAAAAGAAACATTAAAAAAATAGAAATATTGGAAATTTCATGAGATTCAGTCAATATTTTAACAATAAAAAATACTTAGTAATGGAAGCATGCACCATAATAAATCACAGCATGACTATCCTCCAATAAACCCATTCAAACATGATGTAATATTCCTAAAATAGTGTCTGGAAAAAAATCTCAGTAACATTACATTTGTCACAATTGTTATTCATATTTTTGTCAGTTTTTATTAGTTCCAATGCAATACTTCATTTTTACAATGTTAACTGCCACCAAATCAATGGTCAATAAATGGTTTTGAAATTTTTCACACAAATTTACTTCTACCTTGCTTATTTAAATACACTATTTTCACCTTCCAGTAACTGTTTTTACAATTTTGAATCAATCCAGCATTAAGAGCCTGTCCTACTTTCCCCAGTACTCTGCCGCGTTGAAAGGATCTTTAAAAAAATATAAAGATTTTTGTGATCTACAAACTCCTTCTTCCGACTATCTTTTTACTCGTGGACTTTTTTGACATGCTGGAAAAAAACGTCCCGATTACCTGATGCCCCGAGTACCAATGGCTGGCATAACGAGCCACTACGATATATCTACGGACTCCTAAGGACTTGCTACGGACATTCTCCGAGTTTGAATCAAGGGGAAAACTCTGGAGAATTCGTGAGTAACTCGGGAAAGTGGGACAGGCACTTTACTTGTTCCATGCCAAGTAGTTCACTCACCTGGGATAGCAGATTGGAACATTTGGATATTACTGGCTTGCAATTTACACACTAGAATGTTAAATTAGTAGCTCGATTAATAAATCATTAATCATGTCCTGATAAACCTGAAACGTTGACCATTGCATTTCAACCACAGATGCTACTTGACCTGCTGAGCTCCCCCACCAGGGTTTGTTGCTCCAGATTTCAGCATTTCACTCTCTTTGTGTTTCTAACAATTTACTATCTTCATCTTCAACAGGATGCAAGAGTGGCTGTGGAGCTAGCCTTGCAAATTACTCTCACTGTCAATTAAATAAAGTCTCTCAAAACAACATTAAAACAGGATGCACAGATGAACCTCGCCATAGTAGTCCGCAAGGGCATTGTAATGGTGTTGAAAAGATTATCGAGGAAGAATTACCAGAGTACAGGTAATTACCAAGGATTGCAATTAATTATCACAGATAGTTGCAAGAATGTGGAGAGGGTGTTTCCAATTGTGGGAGAGTCTAGGACTGGAGCCTCAGAATTAAAGGACGTTCTTTTAGAAAGGAGATGAGGAGAATTTATTTTAGTCAGAGGGTGGTGAATCTATGGAATGCTTTGCCACAGAAGGATGTGGAGGCCAAGTCGGTGGATATTTTTAAGGCAGAGATAGATTCCTGAATAGTACGGGTGTCATTAGTATGCCGAGCAGGCAGGAGAATGGGGTTAGGGGATAGAGATAGATCAGCCATGATTGAATGACTGAGTAGATGATGGGTCGAATGGCCTAATTCTATCCTATCCCTTATGACCTTATGATCTAACTCCTCTCAAACTCCTGGTTGTACCTCAATGTTATTTTGGTGAATCAATCTGAGATGTAATTGTTGCAACTAAGACTGCTACCAGAGTCTCCCATGCAACAATTACTTTCCTGCGTGTTCCTCCTCGGCAACGGGTTAGATCCCAGCCTCGAACATTCCCAATGCTCAGAATGGATACAACTTTTTCATGGGTGCGTTGTTTTGAATATTGAGTAAAGGGGAGTGGGTGTGGGAAGCACAGCTTGATCTTTCTCAAGCCTGTGTCTGGTCAGCGAAGCTCTACGTGAGGTGGAGGAAAGGTTAGAGGAAGAGACAGTTATGCCCATCGTCTGTGGTATGTTACCATATAAATATCACAGTACAAGAAATAAAGCCATTCATCTCCTCCAGCTGCTCTGCCATTCACCAAGATCAGAGCTGATCATTTACGTCAACAACAGTTTCCTGCCCTATCCCGTACCTTTCAATTCCTCCAATATCCAGCAAGTCTGCTGACCTCTTCTTCTTCTTTCGTGTGGCGTGCACAGCCTAAAGTTGTAGGACAACTTGTTCTATTTGATCTTCCGTTTGTGCACGTCTAGTTGATTGCATTAGTCGAAACATGGCGGACCACGTGAAGGTTGCAATCTTCCACCCCTGCTGACCTCTGTTGTGATGCATTCATTGATTACGATGACGATACAATACGATAGAACTTTATTTATCCCAGCAGGGAAATTGGTCAATCAACAGTCATATAACACAACAAGATACATTAAACATTAAATTAAAGTGATGCGTGGAAAGCCCAGGATTGGGGATGTGCAAAAATTGGGGAGGGGGTAAGGAGGGGGGAGGGGGAGGGGAGTCAGTCTACCCCACAACAGAAGGTTGAGGAGTTGTACAGTTTAATAGCCACAGGGAAAAGGATCTCTTGTGGCGTTCTGCTGCATCTTGGTGGAACCAGTCTTGCTGAAGGTGCTCCTCAGGTTGACCAGTGTGTCATGGAGGGGTGAGCTGTATGGTCCAAGATGCTCCGCAGTTTGAGGAGCATCCTCTCCTCCAAGACCACCTCCCATGGATCCAACTCTGCCCCCAGGACAGAGCCAGCCTTCCTGATGAGCTTGTTAATGCTGATGGCGCCCGCGGCCTTTGCCCTGCTACTGCCCTGTTAAGCCTTCCTAGCACTCCAGGGTCATGGATTCCAAAGACTCGTTTCCTATAAGTGAAACAATGTCTCCTAGTTTCAGCACTAAATGGCCTACCTATTCTTTTCTGACTATGGTCCCTAGTTCTAAACTCATTAATCGGGAGAAAAGGGGGGAGCTGTGGGACGAAGGTGTTGAATTGAAGTTAGGAGCTGGGAAGTTGCACATCTGTTACATTCTGCAGGTACAGAGCTATGTTTGACCTTCTCCCGGTGCCCTGGGATTGGCCAGTGGAAGTCAACTATCATGAAGCAAAGGCCTTTTGTACATGGAATGGCAATGGATATCGCCTCCTAACCGAAGCTGAGCATCATCAGATTCGATCCGACAGCCAGGTACTCCATCGAGTCCATTCGGGGATTGAGTCTAATTTATAGAAGGATTTACTCCCATAAGCTCCTGTGGCTGGAACTCTAAAGAGAGACAGCATACAATTGGACGCAGCGAAATCTTGATTTTATCTTCTCTTTGCAAATTTCAGCCACTCTGGGCCTTCATGTTTCAACAGCCTTCCTTGTTTTATATTTTTTTAATGGACCATCTTAATGTAAATGATGTTGGGTTTGATTTGGAAAAGAAGGCAAAATAACCAAGCATAATTTTTATTATCTTTGTGTAAACAAGAATTTCATTGCACATGCACCTCACTACCCGCATGACAGCACGCTCGACTTGATTTATCTCACGCAAATGATATGCCAATGATTTTTTTAAATAGTTTTGTAAGCTTGCCTGACACTATTCAAAACAAAACATGTTTTTGTGCAGCTTCTGGTTTAACTAGAAAATAGAGTGAGCTAAGGATGCTTAAGTCAAAGATAGACACAAAATGCTGGAGTAACTCAACGGGACAGGCAGCATCTCTGGGTGACATTTCAGGTTGAGACCCTTTTTCAGACTGATCTTGATGCTTGAGTCATTTAGATTACAAAGGCTTTTAGTTCAGTCTGTTGAATTAGTTGATCCAAGATGGTTGCAATTGGCCACAGTATCCAATGTATTGAGGAAGAAAATGATCTGCCAGGATAGTAAGATTAAACGAGAACTTACCAGTTTGAAGTTTTGATCTTTATTTTATGAGGAGTCGAGTTGAGGGACTACGTGAATAGAAGCCCGTACAGCCGTTGGTGCGTCAATCTTCAAAGCAGCGGAATGAATTCACAGCTAACAATGACCGAAGTATAACGGTAAGATGATAAAACTAGAACTACCAGATGAGATCTATGAGGGTGGGAGCGGAGGGCACGTAGTCCCTCAACTCGACTCCTCATAAAATAAAGATCAAACTTCAAACTGGTAAGTTCTCGTTTAATCTTACTATTTTACTTCGGAGTCACGTGAGTGACTACGTGAAGACTTCAAAGCACTGTGAATTCACGCCGCAGACTCAAATCCGACGTTCACACTGCCTGGATTGACTCAAAAGTCGTTAACAATCAATCATGCATCAGTAATACATTTGTTAAATGGAATAACAGTTTATTTACAAACAGAATCATAACAAACCCCTCTAACTCAGGGAAAAATGTAACAGTACTGACACCAGAATCAGCAAACACCCCGAGCCTTGAAATCGGCTTGTGACAAAACCTCTGAAAGTTAGCTCACTGGACCATCCTGCGGCCGCGAGGACCTTGAAATCGTTTGCACCGACACCTTACTGTGTGGTTTTTTGTGACTAATAAACAAAGCCAACTCTGTTCCTCTCAGAGGTTTAGTAATCTCAATGTAAAGAGATAAATGTGAGACTATACAGAAGCGATCATCTGCGGGGTATGCTGAAACACCATCTTACATCCTGTCATGCCTCTTTTATTATGTTCAAGCAAATCATAGACATAAAATATATGGCATCAGCCGACACATGCATTCTATCTAGCCGTAGCTTTTGCAATGTTTGTACACGTTGGGCTGAAACCAACACCAGAAGCATGACCACCTTCATAATTACTTTGGCTACAGATAGGCTTGTAACCGGAGCCCACTGGCGAAGAAGCATAAAAACCTCACTCACATTGCAAATACCGGCATACCTGAGTTTAGGAGGATTAGAATTGAAACTCCCTTCATGAATCGTGAACTAACGGATGTGTCCCTACTGTATGCAATTCTGCATTCATAGGTAAATAAGAAGACAGAGCGCTTCTGGCTGAATTAATTGCACTGTAACTTAATTTTTTGGTCAAAATAAAGAGTTGACAAACTCCAATACATCCGATCCCTGACGTGTGGTATACAATATCCTGCTGTAGGCAGAATTGCTCCCACTTCCTTATATAGGTGATATATTGCTGCTATGTACTATCCCTGCAGGCCGACGTGAGAACATCCACCGTCCGATGAGACAGTCCTCTCCCCAGGTATGGCCTCCTTATAATCTGCAAATTAACAGATCAATACGATCCTATAAAGGAATGTTTGATCCCCAGTGACTGGATTTACCAGTAGATTTTTATTCTTGGGCATAAGCATGTAAGGCTCCCTACCATTTGTAATACAACGGGAAACCATGCTCGTGTAGGCCAATCTGGCACTACCAATACCCCTGAAGCGAGTCCTCCTTGATCTTTTGCAAACATCTGCTGATGAGACAGAATGAAGGAAATACATACACAAACATTCCTCCCCCAATGCAGCGAAAAATGCATCCACTGCTACTGCCCCAGTATCTGGTTACCATGAAACATATCTAGGTAACTGATGATTTAATCGAGATGCAAACCAAGTCAATATCTGCAATGCATACTGATCAATCATATTGGTTAAACACATCCTGATTTAACATCCCTTCAATTGTTGTCCATTAACTGACGTGACCTCTTCCTGGCAAATAAAGTGCTGAAAGCCAGATATTTTGGTCAATACACCAGCTCCAAATCTGGTTAGCCAGTCTATCACAAGACTGTGACTTAACTCCACCCATGTGGTTTACATATGCCACTGCTGTGGTGTTGTGAATCTGAGCTGCACATGCAGATCCCTCCTTGTAGAACAATAAGCTTTGAGCCCATACAGGTGCCCAACAACTCTAAATAATCAGTCCCTCTTAATTGAGGAAGCGATGTCTCATCCACATTCCATCTGCCTCCACAACTAAAGACATATCTGTAGCACCCCAACCCAGTGCACTCACATCAGTCTGTAATATCAGTGATGGGTGATTCCACGAAACCTTCCTTAAATTTTTTGAAACATGTACTAATCCACCATTGTATGTCAGCAATCGCCCAGCTGACAACTGCATTAGGCCTATCAAAAATAGCCCCTTTGTATTCTCAGTGCCTGTTCCTTTGATGGTTGTTAATTGTTGATAATGCAGAGGACAATACTGCACAGCTGGAAAAGCTGCAACAACTTCCCAATAAAACTGGCTACTTGTCTAATCAGAGGCCGTTGTTCTCCAACGAGATTAACACAGTCCTCATTAACTGATTCAATTTATCCCTGGGCAAAGTTACCAACATGTGATTGAATTAATGGTAAATCCCAGATAATCAAATAATTTGGACTGGTGATAATTTAGATTTACTGGGTGAATAACAAATCCCATTTGTTCAAAAGTGATTTTAACAACTGAAACTGATGATTGAGTTTCAGCGTGAGTCCTTTCCAACAATCAGAAATCATCTAAATAGGCCATTACCACATGCCCCTGAGCTCTAAGCAATGCCTAACACAGGTTTTACCAATTTAGTAAATAATCTAGAGCTGAAGTTAATCCCATTCGGCAATGTCCTGAATTGCCACACTCAGTCATCCAAATAAATTTCAAATATCTTCTATCATCACCATGAATAGACACTGCGTAATGTGCATTCTTTTAAACCAAAGGTTGCCATAAATAACCCTTTGGACACTAGATGTTTGCCTGTGGTAAAAGTTCTCCATTTTGAAATGCCTATAACAAACAAATTTGGTCAAATTCGATAAATCCAAAATAATTCTACATCCCCCAGATCTTTTTAGATCTGGGAAATATACTTGACAGAAATTGTTGACTTTGATAGAAGAAGGCTCAATACCCTTCTTATGTAAACGACTGAATCTCTGCTTGAATAAGCACATTTTCTTCATCTGAAAATAAGTTTACTACTAGGAAAAATGTTGACTAGGTAGACTGTCCTATAGTAAAATCCAATTTTTCACACCTTCAATACACTAAGTATGAACAATCTGATGTCAACTGCTGCCATTCTTTTAGAAACAATTTTTACCTTCCCCAATTTGAACAGGAACATCAGTTAATTCATTGTCTGTCAATGGTATATTCCTTACCTGCCATCATTTCCTTGCCTGGCCTTGTTGGTCCTCATCTTCTCTGTAGAGAACCTTTTTTGCCTTGCTTCCAGCTGGCTTAATGAGGGCCATGGTTATATACAACCTCATAACAGTCCTTTGGGACCCTTTATGCAAAGTTACCAAACCAACAGGTTTCGTGGTGTACACTGGTTTCAAAATGCATTACAAAGGAGTTCCAGTTCATCCTGCTGTGCTTCAAACCATATCATTAGTATCAATAACTTTTCAACACAGCTGTAATACCTGCTGACAACATTTTAAGCACTTTTTAAAACTTCATCTCCTGGGCCCTAGCAGGCAAACCCATCTATTGACCAAATTCTGGTGATTAACCACCCGGTACCTTTCAGCGAGATCACAATTAACAGGAGCTTTATAAGTTTTTTGCTACTTCCATCCATTGCTAGCCACCTGTAGTGACTGGTGGGATGAAGCATATACTGAATCGTTTCAGCCAATTCTACATCAATCGCCTTTCCTGCCTCTCTTACACTCAGCAAACTTCCCAGCAATGTTATCGGAATTAACTCCCCACCACCGAACAGCTTTACTGCTCCTCACCCCAGCAAACTGCCCTGATAGAACATCCTCCTCACAGGCCAGGACAGTTCTGCAGAGCCCTGAAACAGGTGCTGCTAGCACAAGCTCTCCCATCAGCCTGGCTTGGGCATCACTCCTCCTCAACGGAGCTGGATACATCCTCCCTCACAAGGCAGGATAGTTTCTGCTGCACCCTAAAACAGGTGCTTCTAGCACAAGCCTCTCCATCAGCCCTGGCTTGGGCATCACTTCCCTCCTCACGGAGCTGGAACATCCTCCACACCAGGCAGGATAGTCTTCTGCAGCCCTAAAACATGGTGCTGCTAGCACAAGCTCCCTCCATCAGCCTGGCTTGGGCACCACTCCTCCCCACGCGAGCTGGGTCCCTGTCGAGCATTCTTTTGAAATAAATCTCGACGTGGGAGAGCCGTGAGCAAACGGACTCTCCTATGGAGGGTATAACCTCCAGGCCCGACTCATTTACGGGCCACAGAGACTTGCCAGTGGCCCCCTACTGACAAGCCTCCACTGCCCCCCGGCAGTGGGTCCGCAACCACTGGCTGTGTAGCCAGCACCCGGACCAGGTTGTACCCAGACGGGGCCTCCATCCTCAAACACTCTCCTGCCACTTTACCTTTCTACCCCTGGAGCCGCCCTCGCCGACACCTTCTTCCCCTTTCTGCAACATATCTACAAAAACTTCCAACCGTCGCAGAAAAGGACCTGTGGTAAAGTATTTCAACAAACCTTACCTCGTTTCTTCGTCAACAAACCTTACCTCCGTTTAACACTTGTTAACGAAACTGCAGATGCTGGAGAATGGAAGGGTGAAGCCTGAAGAAGGGTCTCGACCCGAAACGTCGCCCATCTCCTTCGCTCCTTAGATGCCGCTGCACCCGCTAAATTCTTCAGCTTTCCCATTGTAACCCGCGGTTTTAAACTTACCGCTCGGAGGAGCGCTGCTGCTCCCCACCGCCCCGACTGGCAACCAGCGTCTCGACGTCGTGTGACGCCACCAACGGCTGTACGGGCTTCTATTCACAGTAGTCACTCACGGTGACTCTCTGAAGAGTAAAAGTTCTGCGATTCGGATCGAAATCTGCTTTCCAAGACTACTGCTTGGAAATACTGTAGATAGTCCTGCACCGAGAGTTTTCCATCAGACACTTGGGCCAGGTCAGAGATTGGTCACTGTACCCTCTACCCCATTGAAAGATGATAAATAGTGAGTGTGCAAGCCTTACTGTGTACAGTAGTTCCGAGTTCAGTGACATTGTTGATTCAGTGAAATTTGCACCTGTTGTCCGACCGCTGAGCAAATAGACATTGTAACATTTCCTTGTTATATTAGGGATCTGAGTGTACTAAGTGTAACAATTCTGATTTATGATACACTGGGCTCTGCTCCGCCTGCTGGTAATCCTCTTCCTATCCCTTGAATATAGAAACTGAATTCCTGATGTATCCATTTGCCTGCATAAACCTGATCAGAGATATTTTTCTATTATTTTTTTTTCTTGGCCCCTCTCATTAATTACCTTTCTCGTATCTCGCTTCCTTTTCTACCTAAGTAGGGCTGTCACTTCTGTGCGCACTCGCTTCGTATTGTGGGTACATTTGTGAGCAGATCCTATTCCTAGCAACCGCTCTTGTTAATATTCCTTTGTAATTTTCTATTCTCTCCATTCGTGTACCAGACATGTGATTGACTTTCGGACAAACCTTACCTATAGTTCACCTTGCGCGCTCAGCTTGCTGGAATTTTGAAGAGTCCCCCCCCCTCCAGTGGCATCTTTCTCTCGGCTGCGCCTCCTCTAAAAGCAGCGACTCCATGTAGCCATCCTCTATGAATCCTCATGGCCCCGACATTGGTGATCAACCCCAGTCCGATACTGCTCACCCACCCTACACCGTGGCCCTTCGCACAACTAGAGAATTATTTGCGCTGAGTTACTCTAGCTTGTCGATTCTAACCAGAGAATCAATCACCCTTGCCAGAACTTCCATTCATTCACAAATTAGGTCGAACTGGAGCCTTGTGCTGATGTCCAAGCTGCCACTGAAATATGGCTCTCATGTTCTCGAGCTTTCGCCCCTGCCTTTTCAGTCTCACTTTGAAGAACAACATTTTTGAGCACATCTGGCTGAACCAAATTAAGGTTTATTGGGTCTCCCCTGTCACTTTGCAATGAGCATCTCTGCAGATTAATTGATGGTTTGGCCCAAGTATCTCATAGCGGCCTTTTGCTGAGGAAATATGTACGGTCATTCTCAATGCATTAGGTCTTGGATAAGCAGTCATCTAGAGCAGAAGCTTATTGTCTTTCTCATTAAGAAAATCCTATCTTGGATCAACTAATTCAGCACAAACAGACCGTCAACACTATATTTGTCCGATGAACCAAGAGAGGTGTTGTATCATCACCAAGAGAAAAAACAAAACCTGCCAAATTAATTCATCACCAGCAACCAGTTCTTTAATTTCAAAATTACAATCGCTGTAATAAAATTTGAAATAATAAAAATGGTAAATGCTGGAATCTCTCAGCAGGTCAGGCAGTATCTGTGGAAATAACAACAAAGTTGTTACTACAGTTGAGTTACCCCAGCATTTTGTGTCCCTCTTTGGTGTAAACCAGCAGCTGCAGTTCCTTCTTAAACAAAGTTAATGTTTTAGGTTGAAGACCTTTTGTCAGAACTGGGAATGTTTTTCATTCTCTCTTTCCTTTTCCCAGCATCTCCAAACCTCGTCCTGCCCTTGACTTAAAGCTACCTGTGTCTGCTCCCTCTCTCATCTTGCCTCATACCTTCTCCAATGTTACCTAGTCCATAAGCCTCACCTCCTGTTCTGTTGACCCACATCCAATGAACCATCTATCCTCCAACTTCACTTCTTACTGATGTTATGTGGTTCCCACCCATCTGTTGCTGACAACTGTCACATCAGTTGCTTCCCAACCCACCCGCCAGTTCAACATAACCATCTGAGACAGACACAAAATGCTGGATTAGCTCAGCGGGACAGGCAGCATCTCTGGAGAGATGGAATGGGTGACGTTTAGGGTTGAGACCTATCTTCAGACCATCTGAGAGCTCCCTGACCAATGTGCCATCTACATGCACATTCATGCACGTCTTCCTTGCAGCTTCTTGATGTTCTCTAAACAGTTTCCACTTCTCCAAACGCACTGGTGGAAAACATGTCTCAGTGCTGGCTTCCTTCTGTGCCAGAGATATCATTTCCTCAGTGATTGTTACCACCTTGTCTTCTGTTCTTCTCACTTTGATTGGGTCAGTCACATTATTCTCTCTCTTCTGTTGCCCAAATCAGTGGAGCTAATGATTATAGACTGGGAATTTCCACCAGTTTGCTTCCTGCACTGGCACCATTATATTTAAAGGTCTACTGTTGACCTCTTCCCCTTCCCCATCTGCATTCTGCTCCTGTCACCATCTTGGACTGCCTCTTCATCATCTTGTAATCCCTTTACTCCTCTGCTTTCCCTCCTGAGCCTTTGATAAAGATGTAATTTCCTTTACAGTCTGGCAAATCCTCAGCTGTTCCTTCAACACAGCCACATGTTCCTGTTGTCCATCCCTCTCTTCTGGCTACCGACACGGTCTTGCTTCCCCGGGGATGAATTCCTTCCCTAAATCTCACTGACTCCTTACATTCCTCTCCTTCTTTAACTTTCCCTACATTTTTGGTCACAGCTCCTTTGATTATTTTTTCTCCTTTTTTGCCCTTTCTCTATTTCTTTCCGCGTCCGCCTGAAGCACCTTAAGCTAGTTATTTCCATAGGTTGAAAATATGTGACTAGACATGGTTAATTGATGAGGTTAATTGTATTTTGCAAATGCATTAGGCAGACTGTACAGGAGTGAAATATTCTACTAAGGGGGAGGACCATGTACTTAGTTAAGGAATTGGGATCAAGGAAAGAGCCTTCACCAATCTTTCCACCACCACGCACAAGAAGCGCAAGACAGACACCGCTGTATACAGATGCCGAGAAGTGTGTTCAGCTCTGGCTGAACAATTTATAATCTTGTGTGTGGACTCGATAAGAAGAAGAAGTTAAGGAGTTGCAATGTTGCCAGCAGATGAGGAAGTATATGCAAGAATGGAGCAAGAAAGGTTTAGTCTCATACTCCAATTGTTTATCAGAGAATGCCATTTCCCATTACCATTGATGCTGATTTTTAATCCATCGCATCAGGTGTCCACACATTATTGAAGTAATTAACTGACCAGGATTCAAGCAACAGACTCTCCCAGTTCAAATTCCCATTGTCATAAGGGCCAGTGACTAGCAACAAAGCCTCTTTGAATATTATGCCTGTATTTTCATGGCTATCAGGGTGTGTTTTCCATCATTGATATTTTGAGGTTGGCTGATAACGTCAGATTGGCCTCATTGTGGTCATTGTGCCCAGGGTGATAGTATAAAACAGATCCTAACAAATGGCTGTTCTTTTGATATTTTCACATCGCTCAAAACTATCACTCAAAAAGGAAGCAGGAACGGGGTACTGATTGGGGACGATCAGCCATGATCACATTGAATGCCAGTGCTGGCTCGAAAGGCCTACTCCTGCACCTATTGTCTATTGTCTATTATCTATTCTGGTTGCCCTGGTTTTGTGGATGGAATTTTGACTTCTATTTATACCAAAGTGTAAGTATAAGCAATAGTCATCCTTATACCATTCCTAAATGTTCTTGATAGAAGCCTGTGGAAGGTGACGTTACTTCTGATCCAATATTTTGTGATGATGTAAAGGTGAAATACAACCTCAACCTGGCTTATGGATCACCAACAGTGAGTACAACTTTCTCACAACCGGTCACTGGGTACTTTTCTCAGAGATGCTGAGTTATGGTTTATTTGAATGAATGAATGATACTTTATTCTCAAATCAACCTAGGTGCAGTGAAATGCCTTGTTTTGCATACAAATTTTGAATTCACATATAAAAAAATGAATTGCCCCATGTCAGGGGATAGGATTAACATGAGAAGAGAAGGATATTAATCGGAAGAGAAACTTTTTCACTCAGAGTTAGGTGCATACATAAAATGAGCTGGCAGAGGCTGGTAGGATTACAATTTTGAGGGGAGTCCAGAACCAGCATCACAGTTTAAGAATAAGGGGTAGGCCATTTAGGACTGAGATGAGGAAAATCTTTTTCACCCAGAGAATTGTGAATCTGTGGAATTCTCCGCTACAGAAGGCAGTGGAGGCCAATTAATTGGATGTTTCAATAGAGAATTAATTTAGCTCTTAGGGCTAAAAGAATCAAGGGGTATCGGGAAAAAGCAGGAACGGGGTACTGATTTTAGGTGATCAGCCAAGATCATATTGATGGCGGTGCTGGCTCGAAGTGCCGAATGCCTTACTGCTGCACCTATTTTTTCTTTCCTTGAAAGATAGATGGACAGGTACATGGTTTACATTCTCTCTCTTTTGTCACCTGCAGCCTGTGGCTATGTATTCACCCAACCAGGCAGGTTTTCATGATGTGTTTGGCAATGTCTGGGTGTGGACTGAAGATCATTTTAATGGACTTCCAGGGTTTGACACCTGCTACCTGTATGATGACTTCTCCAGCCCTTGTTTTGATGGCAGGCATACAATGATCCTGGTACGTTTACAATAACACTGGCTGCTTCTATGTTATAAACCTTGTCTCTGCAGGATTTATTTTCATTCATAATTGCATCCAACCGAAACTATGCTGTTTTATGTGAAAAAGGAAAAAACACCCTGCAAAAATGGTAGATAGATACAAAAATCTGGAGTAACTCAGCAGATCTGGAGAAACTAAGCATCTCTGGAGAAAAGGAGCAGGTGATGTTTTGAGTCGAGACACTTCTTCAGTCTGAAAACCAAAGAAGGGTCTCGACCCGAAGTGTCACCTATTCTTTTTTTCCAGAGATGCTGCCTGTCCCGCTGAGTTACTCCAGCTTTTTGTGTCTACCTTCAGTTTAAACCAGTATCTGCAGTTCCATCCTATTCTGCAAAATTAGAAATGTGAAAAAAAAGTTGAACATGCTCAGGAGGTCAGGTACATCTGTGGAAACTGTAACAGAGTTGAGGTTTCAGGATAAAGATCATCAGTCAGAAATACCCAGTTCTGACAAAGGCAATGGACAAAGACAATAGGTGCAGGAGTAGGCCACTCGGCCCATCAAGCCAGCACTGCCATTCAATGTGATCATGGCTGATCATTCCCAATCAGTACCCCCCGTTCCTGCCTTCTCCCCACATCCCCTGACGCCGCTATCTTTAAGAGCCCTATCTAGATCTCTCTTGAAAGTATCCAGAGAACTGGCCTCCACCACCCTCTGAGGCAGAGAATTCTACAGACTCACAACTCTGTGAGAAAAAGTCTTTCCTCGTCTCCGTTCTAAATGGCTTACCCCTTATTCTTAAACTGTGGCCCTTGGTTCTGGACTCCCCCAACATCGGGAACATGTTTCCTGCCTCTAGCGAGTCCAAACCCTTAACAATCTTTATATTGAATAATAGCCTCAAGCACATTCTGGTGCATGAAGACTCTTTGCACACAATAGGAGTTTGCTTCAACCATTCGAAGAGTAATACCATCCTTAATTGTTTCACATTTCCTTACCCCATGCTTATAGATTTTTTTAATGTAATTGCCAACCTGATGACAAAGCAGATTGGGAGAATCAAAGAACTGCAAATTCTGGTTTACAAAAAAACACACAAATTACTGGAGTCAGGCCGTGTCTCTGGAGAACATGGACAGGTGGTGTTTCAGGTTAGAACCCTTGGTCTCACGCTGCTGAGACCATTGAGTTACTCCAGCACTTTATGACAAATCTAACGTATTTTCCTTGAAATCGGTGACATTTCGTTTCGAGACCCTTCTTTAGACGAGAAGGGTCTCGACCCGAAACATCACCCACTCCTTCTATCCAGAGATGCTGCCTGTCCCGCTGAGTAGCTCTAGCATTTTGTGTCTATCTTTGGTGTAAACCAGCATCTGCAGTTCCTTCTGACACACTTGATTTTTCTTTAATGTAGACAGAAAATATTGAGTGAAATAATTCAAAGAACTGACAGAAGGTTCTTAGGAAATTCAATCTCAATTAATGTCCAATCTCTGAATCAGTTTGTCTGGGCCGTATCTTGTCAATGTCCGCTGACACTGTGTACAATTACTACTGTATGTGCTGCCATTACAACAGTGAATGCAGTGTAGTTAATTTTCTGACGTAAGGGACTCCAGGTGCTGGAGTCTGGAGGGAAAAAAACAAATTGCTAGTGGAACTCAATGGGTCAAGCAGCTTCAGTGAAGGGAATGGACAGTTGGTGTTTCAGGTCAAGACCATTCATCTGGACTGATGGAGGCTCCAGACCCATGATGCTCATTACCTTCCAGAGATTTTGCCTGACCCAACGTGTTCCTTCAGCAATATGTGTTCTTTTTATATATTTAATAGTAAGATTAAATGAGAACTTACCAGTTTGAAGTTTGATCTTTATTTTATGAGGTGTTGCAATGAGGAATTTCGTGAAGACCCCGCCAGCACGCATGCGCGACATTCTTCAAAGCAGCGGTGTGGAATCATAGATAACAGCAATGACTGAGGATAGTAAGATTAAAGAGACTCTCATGTACCAGTTGACCTTATGATAGAGGGTTGGGAGCGGAGGGCACGAAATCCCTCATCGCAACTCCTCATAAAATAAGGATCAAACTTCTAACTGGTAAGTTCTTGTTTAATCTTATTATTTTATTTCGGAGTCACGTGAGTGACTTCGTGAAGATTTCAAAGCTCTGTGATTCCATGCCCTGGACCACGTCCATGCTCACACACTGCCGTAATACTGAAGGAGGAAGTATGTTAACGTATTTCAGACTTGAACAAGCTGAAAAATAATAACATATTTGTTAATACAAACAATAAACCCCTGAACTCGGGGACAAACATTTAGGGAACAGCGCTTAAAACTGACTCCGCAAACGTTGCGGGAGCGGCCACAGGTTTGTTATAAAAACGCTGAAATGTAGTTTCACTGGCCCAGACCGCTATTGCGAGGACATGATCCATGAGTACTTCCATGGTCCTCGCCGCTGATGTGGATGCAGCCCTCTTAGAATGAGATTTTAAAACGTTAGTGTCTATACCTGCTGCACCCAATACCACCCTGAGCCACCTGGAGATAGTCTGCACCGTCACCCTGTGATGTGGGTTTCATGGCTGATAACAGACCCGTCTCCATATTCCTGATGCCCATTTTCAGACTTGTAATCCCAGGTCTGTGTTGTTTAAGCAACTCTATTAAGAAAGTCACTTTATTGGGGGTCGAGACCATTCTATCCAGTTTTAGTTCCTGTAGAGTCTGGACCCGTTGTGCTGTGGTCAGTGCCATTAACATCACCACTTCCAAGTGAGTTAGTCCAGTGGTAAATCCGTCATAGGTGACCAGCTCCTGAGTAGGGTCAACAGCAGCCTCTGCCTGCAGCCCGTTTGTTTTTACATCTTTTTTTTATTTTTAGTCCGTTAAAAGTCTGTCTGTCGGAGGGAAACTTTAACTTTTATATGTGGGGGAGGGGGGCAGGGTAAGGGGGAAACTAACTCCCAGTCGCTTCCTGGCGGGGACGCGACTATTTCTCTGAGTCGCGTCCTCGTCCCCCACCTCGCGGCCTACCTCTTGGATCCGAGCGGCCTTTCCTGCCGGGGACTGGGAACCAGACCAGAGCTGCAACAGCGGCGGTGCTGGATTCACCGCGGAGCGGGCGATGCCTACCTGGGTCGCCGTTGGAGCTCCGGAGCTTTGGGCCCCTGCTCTAACCGTGGAGCTCAGGTTGGGAGAGCTTCCAACGCGGGCGGCGCTGAACTCCATGGAGTCCTGGGGCCCTTTGCCGAGGGCCTCCAGCATTGTGTCTCCAACAGGCTCGGCCTGCGGACTTAGGGAGCTGCGGACTCCGGTAGGAGGTGGTCGACTCGAGGTCCAGGCCGTGGAGGACGTCCCCCAGCCCCGACATCGGACTTGCATCACCCCACCGTCGGGCCTGAACATCGGGCCGCCCGTTGCGGCGACTGCGGAGGGCTCGGGGAGGCCCCGACCACGGGTGAACAGTGGGGAACATCAGGGGAAGAGACTGATTTGGTGCCTTCCCTCACAGCGGGAAACTTTGATCCTGCTGTGAGGGGATGTTTTATGTTTTATGTTGAATTTATACTCCATGTTGTGTTCTTTATTTTCTACTGTATGGCTGTATGGCTGTTTCAAGCCACGGTTGCCTAGCCAGATGCAACTAAATTTAAAGTGGCACTTTCTTCCCAATAACCCTCTCTGGCTTAACCCCTCCCTTCACCACCTCCAGTTTAAATTCCAGTTGGAATATTTTGGAGGACCAAGTAACCAAGAACCAAGAACACCACCCCTATATCCCAGGTAATATAATATCTGGGGGGAGGGGGGGGGGGGGGTTGGATAGAATATACCCCTCATAGTTTGGATACCAACTGGTGACATCCCACTCCAATGTTGAGATAGGATGATAGTGCACTCCTGGCACTGTATATGGCACTGTAACTGAGGGCCTCATCATAATGAAGGCCCGCGAGGATTCCAGCACATTGGAGATCGTAGCAGATTAGTAGGTGGTCTTGGTCCGACTACAGAAACCTCCCATTTCCTTATGTGGGTGAGGTACTGCTTCCTCGTGGACTCTCTGCACGATGCTGTATGATGTCCATGGTCCTTTCTGTTGTAGAATCTGGTTGAATTTTCTGCAATACCCGACTGATGAAGCAGAAAGGGGGAAAGCATAGAAAACCCATTTCCCCCCAACGTAGCGAGAACGTGTCCATCGCCACTGCCCCAGGATCTGATGGTTCAACCTGGACGCAATGAGGTCGATATATGGTTTTCCATATTTGGCTATAATTTTAGCAAATATTTGGAGGTTCAACATCCACTTGATGTCGTTATTAAATACTCGTGACCTGGTGTCCGCCAATGTATTGAGCTTAACCGGAAGGTACATAGCTGATATCCAAATATTTCTTTCAATACACCAGAGCCAAATTAATTTTTGCCAATTCATCACAAGATATTGACTTGATACCACCCATATGGTTTAAATATGCCACCTCAGTGGTATTATTTATTTTGAAGACGGACATGCGTATGATGCAGATTAGTGCAGTAAGCCCGCAGCCTGTGACATGCTCCCAGCATTTCTAAATAGTTTATACCTTGTGATTGAAGAAGAGTAGACTCGTGCAAATCCCATCTACCGCCCCAACTGGAAGTGGTGTCGGTAGCTCCCCAGCCCTTGGTGCTTGCGTCGGTTTGTAACACGACTGATGGGTTTGATGTAATGATGGGATTAAACAATCACAAACATTGCTAATCCACCATTGTAGCTCAATTTATACCTTGTTTGGCAGCTACATAGGCCTGTAAAGATGTCCAGCATTCACTTTTAATGCTGAGACTTTTGCTCTTTGCAAGCTTTGATAGTGTAACGGCCCAAATTGTACAGCTGGAATGTAGCTACAGGATTACCAATTACCTTAGCAGCATGTCTAATAGTCAACTTCCTGGTGCAAGCAAGGCTGTTACATGCCTCTATTATGTATGTTGCTTTGTTCCCTGGGATAGTGACAATCAGAAAACCACGCATCCCAGAATGTACGCAACCTCCATCCTACTTGTGAGGTTATACATGCAGCACTTCCAAGAGAACCAGACCCCCTTACCTCCATGGTTACCGGCGGCCTTGATCTTCTGGGCTTTTTTGGTTCGTAGTGTTGCTGGGATGTGGGGTTGACGCATCTACCATGCTGGTCGCTGTGGGCCCTGTCTAAAAGGCTTTTGTAGATAGGGTGCGACCGGAGGATAGGTTCTGATAGCCCTGTCGGGTTGAACCCGAGGCCTGTTAGACTGGATGCTGTCTGTGATATGCCAGTGGCCTGCTCGAGGATGGTGGTTTCATCAACCCGACCACTTTTGCCTCCTCGTCCAGGTCTTTTACCTGTTTTGGCAGGTCTTCATGGAACAACTGTCTCGGTGGCTGCGTAGCAGAGGTTTTGCACAAACCCGCGAATTTTGGGTTGATGGAGATTTCCCGGAAGGAGTTTATCTCATACTGTGGGTTACACGGTAGCGCAAAAGCATCTTCCTGCTCCTCCGTCATCTCCGTGCCGTCAATCGACCTGGCAAAGGCTGTGATTCCCGACTTCAACAATTTCAGGATTCATTGAAGTTTGAGCTCCTGTCCCTACTCCCTGGACTGATGTTGCCCCAGATGGGCGTGTTGACTGTCTGCACGTTCAGCGAAACACAGTTGTTCGGGCCTTGTATTTCTTCATTCCTCGCTCAGACCTGTTATTGCAGCTGGTGTGTTGTGAGGAGTCAATGCTTGCCGCTAGATTTGGCAAATTTGGAAACCACATCAAGAAGTTCCTCTTGGGGTTTCTCAGGTGCTGCAGGTTCCTGTGCCAATCCCTCTTCAACATCAGCCAGCTGCTGACTCCTGGCACTCCCCACCGATGAAGGGGATATGCTGGGTGGCCAAGATGCATGTCTCCTGGACTTGAGGACATCCGATCCTGCTGCGGGAGATCTCGCTCAAGGAGTCGCTCCCTGTGGGCCACGCGACCGCCGCCGCACCTGCGGACAGCAAGTCGACTTTCCCCAGGTTCTTCTGAACTGCGGAGGCTTCTGCCATCGGCCCGCACCTCGTCTACTACAGAAGCTAAGCAACTCAAGGTTAGTTTAACTTACCTGAGGGCCTTTTTGAAGCTGCCGGTGGTGGAGCGCACTCCCCCCCCCCCCCCCCCCCCAGCTCCCATGATGACCAGACTCTCATGCGGGAATATATACTGCCGCTAACGGCAAGTCTCCCGCCTATGTAGTGTGTCGGGGCTCCGGCTCTGTCTTCGCTACCTCTACCGGGTAGCGTTGCCGTCAGTCCGCGGTATTCCTGCGGCCTGCGGTGTTGGGTCGGAGCTCCTGCTCTGCCTTCGCTACCCGCGAATGGCAGCCTCCGAGCCCGGACTCTCCTGGGTCACGGGCTTGCCCGACTTCCGGGTAGCATTGCCGTCAGCCCACGGTGATCCTGCGGGCTGCGGTGTAGAGTCGGGCTGCCGCTCTGCCGTCGCTACCTGCGAACGGCGAGTCTGTAAGCCCGGACCCTGCCGGGTCAACGGGCTGCCCGACCTACCTGGTGTGTAGTAAAGCTGTCAGCCCGCGGTGATCCTGCGGGCTGCGGTGTTGGGTCGGGGCTGCCGCTCTGCCGTCGCTAACTGTGAACGGCGAGTCTGTACGCCCAACTTCCCGGTGAATTCACGCCGTCAGTCCGCGGTGTCCTGCGGGCTGCGGTGTAGAGTTGGGCTGCAGCTCTGCCGTCGCTACGAACGGCGAGTCTGTGAGCCCGGACCCTCCTGGGTAAACGGGCTTGCCCGACTCCGGCCTGTTGCTGCCGCCGCTGACTGCCCGCATCCCGCGGTCCGCAGTCAGTCTCGAAGCGGCCCGTGGAGTACTCTGTTGCACAGAGTCCCTGGAAGAAGAAAAACCGACCGCAGGTTAGTTGTTCCTTACCTGCAGGTCCGTTGCAGTAGAGGAGCGACCCTCCTCCCTGCCTGTTGCTTCGCATGCGGTCGACGATATGTCGCGCATACGTGCTGGCGGGGTCTTCACAAAGTCACTCACGTGACTTCCGAAATAAAATTGGCTGTTAAATGTTTTATGATTTTGTGAGGTGACTTTGAATGAAGTAACATTTATGGTGCTATTGTTGCCACTGATTTTTATTTCTGCGCTCAGGGTGGCTCCTGGATTGCAACAGGCGACGAAGCTTCAAGATTTGCACGATTTGCCTTTCGGAGGCATTTTTTCCAGCATTTGGGCTTCCGCTTGGCAAGAACCTGCCATGGGTTAAGGAGTCCAACAGCAGTGGTGAATGTTGAAGGGTTTGCTCCACAGCTCACCAATGGAGGTACTTAATAACTATATTGTTTAAGATGGGGTAGTCACGGTTCCATTCCAATATCTAGCCCCAAACCCAATCATAGCGTTCCACTGAGAATAGGAAATATAGATTATGAAACAAGGTTAAGGAATTTGATTTTTATCTTCAGAAAGAGGTATGGCTAAGATTAATTGACATTCTCATGCTTATGAAGAGAGTTTAATAATTTGAAAGAAAATAGTAAATGCTGGAAGCAACCAGTGTGTTGATCTGCAGTTATGATGAGAACTAATTCATTGATATTTTAGATATGGGCTCTTTGATTGACATAAGCCTTGCTTTGTATGTGAGTTATGCTTAACTTTCATAAACTAAACATCCATTACGTCTATATTTTGACAGTCTTCAAACTTACAACTTCATGCAGTTGAAAAGTAATCTGGCTGTTTGTCATTTGTCTGGAACATTACTATTTGAAGAGGTACAATAAACAATAGACAATAGGTGCAGGCGTAGGCCATTCGGCCCTTCGAGCCAGCACTGCCATTCACTGTGATCATGGCTAATCATCTACAATCAGTACCCCGTTCCTGTCTTCTCCCTATATCCCTTGACTCCGCTATCTTTAAGAGCTCTGTCTAACTCTCTTTGAAGCATCCAGAGAATTGACCCCCACTGCCTTCTGAAGCAGAGAATTCCACAGATTCACAACTCTCGGGGTGAAAAAGGTTTTCCTTATCTCCTTATCTCTGTTCTAAATGGCCTACCCCTTATTCTTAAACTGTGCATACATTGCAACTATTATCCTGCGTGAGTGATCATTTTGCAGCTCCTTTCTTTTCTCTTCTCTATCAATAACTATTCTTCAACACAGCTTCTATAATCAGTGGGCACCCAATTCATTGTCAGAAACCATAGTAATTTTGAAAACCCACGTCAAACTCTTCCTCCTGTCTAGTGTAAAAGTAAGTCATGTATCTCACCCCACCTCACCCCACCTCACCTCACCTCACCTCACCTCACCTCACCTCACCTGATATTTCTAGTGCATCAAGTTTGTTCACAGCCTGAGGCAAGCCGTAATTCCAGAGTAAGATATTTTCCTTTCATGTCATCCATCAACATGTGAAATTCAATTAATTAGTTCAAGTCTCATGACTTTTTAATTTTATGAGGAATTAACCAGGGAGATTGATGAGGGCAGGATTGGTGATGTAGTCTAAATGAACTTCAGCAAGGCCTTTGATAACATTCTGCAAGTAGGCTGATCTGCAGGATTAAATTATGTGGAATCCAGGAAGAGCTAGATAAATGCATATGGAATTGGCTTCATGGTAGAAAGTTGAGGATGATGGTAGAAGGTTTTTTCTCAGACTGGAGATCTTTAGTGTGCCTAGTGGTGTGCCTCACAGATTGATGCTGAGCCAATTGCTGTTTGTCATCTATATCAACAATTTGGCTGAGAATATACTACTATCGATACCAGCAATCTTAACATCAATGGTAGGCAAGTTACTGGAGAGGAATATGATATACATGCTCCTGGTGAGTCAGGAGTTGATAAGGGATAGTCATCAATGAGTTTGTGCGTGGGAGCTCATGTCTCATGAATCTTGGGGTTTTTTGAAGTAACCATAAAAATTAATGAGAGTAGGGCCATAGACATAGTCTACACATGGACATGGCTGCTCTGGAAGATTTGATTCTATAGGATGCAAGGATCCTAATTAACTAGATATAGATATATCCTTCTCCACCACCTCACAGATGCTGCTCGACCTGCCGAGTTCCTCCAGCGGTTTTTGCTCCCGATTTTTATCATCTGCAGTGTCTTATGTTTTCTAAGTGTAAATAAGGCCTTAGTGCTGGGATATTGTCCTGGGAGAAGGTGCCAACTTTAGTTTGCCAAACTTTCCAGCGTGACATTGTCGGTAGACTCTTTCCAGTTATAGGTGGTTCAAGTCTCAGAAGCATGTGGAGTGGCAGGGATCGCCATCGCAATGACAGGCAGAGGTTGAAGGCAGAGGTTAATTTCATCATCAATATCTGCCTTCAATGAGAGGTGGCTACTGAGGAGAAGAAGATCAACCGTGTTTTCTAGTCTCACCACAAAACGTTATTGCTAGAGAAGCAAAGGCACCCCAACATCCCAGAGATGTATGTGTGTGAGCTTGAAGGACAAGCACCAAGATATCGCCATCTTCATCAATGAACCATGTGAGGGGAGTTCACACTCAGCATCAGCATCTTAAAGATTGCATGATCTCTAATTTTTTTGATGAGAAGTTTTTAACCTTGAAGTGTTTTCCCTCACTTTATAGATACAAAACACTGCAGATGCTGGATCTGCTGAGCATTTTCGGGTTTTTTCTTTTCAGATTTCCAGCATCTGCTGGATTTTGCTTTTGTAAGACTTGCCATTCTCCCTCTTGCCCTCACCTCGTCATTAATGTCCCAAGTCTGAAATGTCCCTGAAAAATTGAAATAAAAACAAAATACTGGAAACACTCAGCGGGTCAGGCAACATCTGTGGAGAGAGAAAAATGAGTTGTGTTTCACATCATTGATTTTCATCAGAGTAATATTGCAGTCTGTTCAAACTTCACCTGGCTTTAGGTCTTAGCATAGTTGCTGGGATAAGAAATATTGTTTTTACAGTTTCTGATACGATGGGTTCTCGGCTGTAATGTGCATGTTGTTGATATGGCTCAATTACTTTAGCTGTGGAAGGGTTTGGCAATGTGATTAGCATTTCTGCAGTGTTGCATTCAATAGTTTATGAAATAAGGAGAGAACAAAAGAAAATAATTTTTCAAGCTCCGAATTGATATTTTTTTGGCAATTTTCCCAGTAACAAGATTTCCACTAAAGAGGCTTGTGTTTTCGGCAGATTACCCAACTGCTGTCTCCAAGGAGTCTCTGCTACTGGTCCCAGTTTCCAGCAGCAACACTCAATTCTACTATGAGACAGATGCTGCTTTGCAGGTAGGTCAGTCATGCATGCCTTTGAGGAACAAAGAATCAACAAGGTCATTTGATACAAATTAAAATAGCTGGGTTCTCTGAAGATACATTTTTTACATTTGTGAGATGTTACATTTTTTCCAGTGTGAGATGAATTAAGCACCACACTTCAGACATATCCTGAACAGAATTGATTTAATGTTGGAATGTCAGTAATAAGTCTTGTGGTTCCATGTAGTACAATCATAAATAATTGCAAAGCTAAATCTCAGTGGGAAGCATGAAGGTCTGCACATTGGTCTCATAGATATTGAATTTGAAGTTTATTTTACCTCCTTGAAGGAATACCTCGGGCAAGGTTCATAATAATCCATTTATTGAACCACGAAATAATGAGATGAAAATATTCTGCTCTTTCCAATTCTTTTTTTCGCTTCTCACTGAAGTGAACCATGCCCATGTAAAATTCCATGTAATCGGATCCATCCTCCTTACGTGCAGTTGCCAGGCTATTTTTTTTCCATGGGGAAAGGGTTGTAGTAAGCACAGAAGAGACAAACTGGATCCTCCCTTGCTCCATGTATTGCTTGCAGGTGTGTAGCTGAATAACAGAAACTGGGGCTGATTTTCCACAGGATGTATGACCATGTATAGTGTTTCCCAGGTATAATAAACTGATTCATGTTCATCAGGTTTTGGAGAGAATCAGGTGGGACTAATGTAGCTGGGATATATTGGCCGGTGTGAGCAAGTTGGGCCGAGGAGATTCTTTCCCCGCTTTATCACTCTATGACTTTGTGATATAATTGAGAGAAAATTGGAGACCTTTGAATAATCTTTAAGCGGACTTTATTTTGTTCTAAATGTTGTACACTTTATTCTTTATCTGTACACTGTGGATGTCTTGACTGTAATCATGAATAGTCTTTTCTTTGACTGGACAGCACACAAAAATAGCTTTTCACTGAATCTTGGTACATGTGACAGTGACAAACTAAAATAAACGAACTTCTGTTGCTCTTTAAATCAAAATATTGTTTGATCATATTTCACAGGTTTGCTAATGAAATTATTATTTGGCTCCTCCACTTAGTACTGAGAGGGGATTTGCAATGAGCTGTAATTAACTCGATTCTCACTCGGAGTGACATTTGGAGAACTGGACAGACGTGTTACGTTGCTATGCAAGACAATAGACAATAGGTGCAGGAGAAGGCCATTCGGCCCTTCAAACAAGCACTGCCATTCAATGTGATCATGGCTGATCACCCCCAAACAGTAGCCAGTTCCATCCTTCTCCCCATATCCCCTGACTCCGCTATCTTCAAGAGCCCTATCAAACTCTCTCTTGAAAGTATCCAGAGAACCGGCCTCCACCGCCGCAGAGAATTCCACGGACTCACAACTCTCTGTGTGATTAAGTGTTTCCTCATCTCTGTTCAAATTGGCTAACCCCTTATTCTTAAACTGTGGCCCCTGGTTCTGGACTCCCCCAACACCGGGAACATGTTTCCTGCCTCTAGCATGTCCAAACCCTTAATAATCTTGTATGTTTCAATAAGATATCCTCTCATCCTTCTAAATTCCAGAGTATACAAGCCCAGCCTCTCCATTCTCTCAGCATATGACAGTCCCACCATCCCGGGAAATTAACCTTGTGAACCTACGCTGCACTCCCTCAATAGCAAGAATTCCTTCATCAAATTTGGAGACCAAAACTGCACACAATACTCCAGGTGTGGTCTCACTAGGGCCCTGTACAACTGCAGAAGGACCTCCTTGCTCCTATACTTAACTCCTTTTGTTATGAAGGCAAACATGCCATTCACTTTCTTCACTGCCTGCTATACCTGCATGCTTACTTTCATTGACTGATGAACAAGGACCCCCAGATCCCGTTGTACTTCCCCTTTTCCCAAAGACACCATTTAGATAGTAATCTTCCTTCCTGTTTTTGCTACCAAAGTGGATAACCTCACATTTATCCACATTAAACTGCATCTGCCATGCATTTGCCCACTCACACAACCTGTCTAAGTCACCCTGCATTCTCATAGCATCCTCCTCACAGTACCCTGGGATGCAGACCATTAGGTCCTGGGGATTTATCAGCCTTCAGTCCCATCAGTCTACCCAACACCATTTTCCTGCCTAATGTGGATTTCCTTCAGTTCCTCCGTCACCCTGGATCCTCTGCTCACTAGTGCATCAGGAAGATTGTTTGTGTCCTCCTTAGTGAAGACAGATCAAAAGTACCTGTTCAACTCATCTGCTATTTCCTTGTTCCCCATAATAAATTTACCCTTTTCAGTCTTCAAGGGTCCAACTTTGGTCTTAACTAATTTTTTCCTCTTCACATACCTAAAGAAGCTTTTAATATCCTCCTCTATATTCTTGGCTAGCTTACCTTCATACCTCATTTTTTCACCCCATATTGCCTTTTTAGTTATCTTCTGTTGCTCTTTAAACGTTACCCAATCCTCTGGCTTCCCGCTCATCTTTAATAAGTTGTAACCATATAACCATATAACCATATAACAATTACAGCACGGAAACAGGCCCTCTCGGTCCTTCCAGTCCGTGCCGACCATTTGTTTTCCCCTAGTCCCATCTACCTGCACTCAGACCATACCCCTCCATTCCCTTCACGTCCATATACCTATCCACTTTACGTTTAAATGTTAAAATCGATCCTGCTTCCACCACATCTGCTGGAAGCTCATTCCACACAGCCACCACCCTCTGGGTAAAGAAGTTCCCCTCACGTTACCCCTAAACTTCTGTCCCTTAATTCTCATGTCATGCCCTCTTGTTTGAATCTTCCCTACCCTCAATGGGAAAAACGTATCCACGTCAACTCTGTCTATCCCTTTCATCATTTTAAAGACCTCAATCAAGTCCCCCCTTAACCTTCTGCGCTCCAAAGAATAAAGACCTAACTTGTTCAACCTTTCTCTGTAACATAGTTGCTGGAACCCTGGCAACATTCTAGTAAATCTCCTCTGTACTCTCTCTATTTTGTTGACATCCTTCCTATAATTAGGCAACCAAAATTGTACACCATACTCCAGAATTGGTCTTACCAATGCCTTGTACAATTTTAACATTACTTCCCTACTTCTATATTAAATGCTCTGATTTATAAAGGCCAGCACACCAAAGGCTTTCTTTACCACCCTATCTACATGCGATTCCACCTTCAGGGAACTATGCACAGTTATTCTTAGATCCCTCTGTTCCACAGCATTCCTCAATTCCCTGCCATTTACCATGTGCGTCCTATTTTGATTTGTCCTGCCAAGATGTAGCACTTCACACTTAACAGCATTAAACTCCATCTGCCATCTTTCAGCCCACTTTTCCAAATGTCCCAAATCTCTCTGTAGACTTTGAAAATCTACTTCATTATCCACAACACCACCTATCTTAGTATCATCTGCATACTTACTTATCCAATTTTCCACCCCATCATCCAGATCATTGATGTACATGACAAACAACAGTGGACCCAACACATATCCCTGAGGCACCCCACTGGTCACCGGCTTCCAACCTGACAAACAGCCATCCACCATTACTCTCTGACATCTCCCATTCAGCCACTGTTGAATCCATCTTGCTACTCCGCCATTAACACCCAAAGATTGACCTTCTTAACCAACCTTCCATGGGGAACCTTGTCAAAGGCCTTACTGAAATCCATATAGACAACATCCACCGCTTTACCCTCATCAATTTCCCTAGTTACCGCTTCAAAAAATTCAAGGTTTGTCAAACATGACCTTCCAGGCACAAATCCATGTTGACTGTTCCTGATCAGACTCTGTTTATCCAGATGCTTATATATATTATCTCTAAGTATCCTTTCCATTAATTTGCCCACCACTGACGTCAAACTAATAGGTCTATAATTGCTAGGTTTATTCTTTGAACCCTTTTTAAACAATGGAACAACATGCGCAGTACGCCAATCCTCCGGCACTATTCCCGTTTCTAATGACATTTGAAATATTTCTGTCATAGCTCCTGCTATTTCTCACTAACTTCCCTCAATGTCCTAGGGAATATCCTGTCAGGACCTGGAGACTTATCCACTTTTATATTTTTCAAAAGTGTCAGTACTTCCTCCTCTTTGAATCTCATAGTTTCCATAGCTACTCTACTTTTTCCCCTTAACTCACAGATTTCAATATCCTTCTCCTTGGTGAATACCGAAGAAAAGAAATTGTTCAATATCTCCCCCATCTCTTTTGGCTCTGCAGATAGCTGTCCATTCTGGTTCGCTAATGGTCCGATTTTATCCCTCGTTATCCTTTTGCTATTAATATAGCTGTAGAAACCCTTTGGGTTTACTTTCACCTTTCTTGCCAAAGCAACCTCATATCTTCTTTTAGCCTTCCTAATTTCTTTCTTAAGATTCTTTTTACATTCTTTATACTCCTCTAGCACCTCCTTTACTCCATGCCTCCTATAATTATTGTAGATATCTCTCTTTTTTCGAAACAAGTGTCCAATTTCCCTTGAAAACCATGGCTCTTTCCAATTTTTACTATTTCCTTTCAACCTAACAGGGACATAAAGATTCTGTACTCTTACAATTTCCCCTTTAAATGTCCTCCATTTCTCTTCTACATCCTTCCCATGAAACAAAGTGTCCCAATTCACTCCTTTAAAATCTTTACGCATTCCCTCAAAGTTAGCCTTTCTCCAATTAAAAATCTCCACCCTAGGTCCAGTTCTGACTCTCTCCATAATTATATTGAAACTAATGGTATTGTGATCACTGGTCCCGAAGTGCTCACCAACGCATACCTCCGTCACCTGGCCTGCCTCATTTCCTAACAGGAGGTCCAGAACTGCCCCTTCTCTGGTCAATACCTCTATGTATTGCTGCAAAAAACTATCCTGCACACATTTTACAAACTCCAAACCATCCAGCCCATTTACAGAATGTGTTTCCCAGTCTATTTTTGGAAAATTGAAATCTCCCACAATCACTACCTTGTGCTTACTACTAATATCTGCTATCTCCTTACATATTTGCTCTTCCAATTCTCGCTCCCCGTTTGGCGGTCTATAATACACCCCTAAAAGTGTTGCTACACCGTTCCCACTTCTCAGTTCCACCCAAATAGCCTCCCTAGACGAGCCCTCTAATCTATCCTGCCAAAGCACTGCTGTAATATCTTCTCTGACAAGCAATGCAACACCTCCCCCTCTGGTCCTCCAATTCTATCACACCTGAAGCAACGAAATCCTGGAATATTTAGTTTCCAATCACAGCCCTCCTGCAACCATGTTTCACTGATTGCCACAACATCATATTTCCAGGTGTCAATCCAGGCTCTAAGTTTATCCACCTTACTTACCATGCTCCTAGCATTAAAATATACACATTTTAGAAACCCACCATGCCTTATTCTCTGTCTATTATCTTTTTCATCTTTCTCGCCTACATTTTGGGTCCGAGTGCTTCCTTTCTCTGCCTCTTACCCCCACCCTGACCCCTAGCCCCCTCTACCCGAGTCCCTCCCCCCAGCCTTTCTAGTTTAAAGTCTCCCCAGTAGCCTTTGCAAATCTCCCTGCCAGGATATTGGTCCCCCTCGGGTTCAAGTGCAACCCGTCCTTTGTGTACAGATCATGCCTTCCCCAAAAGAGGTCCCAGTGATCAAGAAAATTGAATCCCTGCCCACTGCACCAGTCCCTCAGCCACGCATTTATCCTCCACCTCATTTCATTCCTACTCTCACTGTCACGCGGCACAGGCAGTAATCCTGAAATCGTTACCCTTTTGGTCCTTCTCTTTAACTTTCCCCCCAACTCCCTAAATTCTCCCTTCAGGACCTCGTCACTTTTTCTGCCTATCTCATTGGCACCTATGTGTACCACAACATCAGGTTCCTCTCCCTCCCTTATCAGAATCTTTTGGACACGTTCTGACACATGCGAGACCCTGGCACCAGGGAGGCAAACTACCATCCGGGTCTCCCGACTGCGTCCACAGAATCGCCTATCCGACCCCCTAACTATAGAGTCCCCTATTACAATTGCCCTCCTCTTTTTGCTACCCTTCTGAGCATCAGGGCCGGTCTCTGTGCCGGAGGCCCGGCCGCTGTTGGTGCCCCCAGCTAGGCTGTCCCCTCAAATCGTACTCAAACCTGAGTACCTATTTTCCAGGTGTACGGTCACCGGGGTACTCTCTAGCCCCTGCCTCTGCCCCTTGCCCTTCCTAACCGTGACCCACTTGTCTGCCTCCTGCGGTCTGGGAGTGACTACCTCCCTGTAGCTCCTCTCTATGACCTCCTCACTCTCCCTGACCAGACGGAGGTCATCGAGCTGCTGCTCCAGGTTCATAACACAGTCCTTTAGGAGCCCCGTCTCAACACACCTGGCGCAGATGTGGATGTCTGGAGGGCTATCAGATTCCCTGACCTCCCACATCTGACATCCAGAACAGTACACTGCCCTGGCCTTCATACTGCCCCCCTTACACAGGATACAATATCAACACAATACAAAGTACACAACAAACTGCTGGGATCTGACTGCCAATCAGCTGCTTTCCCTAGTCCACTTCCCACCAATCAGCGGATTCCTCAAAAAAAAAACCCACTTCTCCAAATGGAATGTTATGGATTTAGGTAAAAACAACCCCCGCGCTTGATTTTTAACCTTACCGGTCGGGTGTTGCTCCTCCCCCTCCTCCTCTTCCGACGGCTCCTGTTGTACTTCTTCTCTTTTATTTTTATACTGTCCCTGACTTCCCTTGTCAGCCACAGTCGCCTTTTACGCCCCTTGGAATCTTTCTTCCTCTTTGGAATGAACTGATCCTGCACCTCCTATATTATTCCCAGAAATACCTGCCATTGTTGTTCCACTGTCTTCCCTGCTAGGGTATCTTTCCAGTCAACTTTGGCCAGCTCCTCCCTCATGGCTCCATAGTCCCCTTTATTCAACTGTAATACTGACACCTCAGATTTACCTTTCTCCCTCTCAAATTATAGATTAAGACGTATCATATTATGGTCACTACCTCCTAATGGCTCCTTAACCTCAAGTTCCTTATCAAATCCGGTTCATTACACAACACTAAATCCAGAATTGCCTTCTCTCTGGTAGGCTCCAGTGCAAGCTGCTCTAAGAATCCATCAAGGAGGCACTCCACAAACTCCTTTTCCTGGGGTCCAATACCAACATGATTTTCCAAGTCTACCTGCATGTTGAAATCTCCCATAACAACCGTAGTATTACCTTTATGACAAGGGTCGGCAACCTACGGCCCCCGGGCCGAATGCGGCCTGTAACCCAAATTCATCCGGCCCGCAGGCAGATTTTGTTTTCCATAATCATCAGCCTGCCAAGCATCGAACACCGAGCACGGCCGAGCTCTGGCTGAACCGCATCTGGCGCAAAGCCGCCGGCACGGCCGCGTACCTTCTATGAACACGTTTAAGAAAGAACTGCAGATGCTGGAATAATTAAAGGTAGACAAAAATGCTGAGACATGCAAGGATTGCATGAGGCTGCCTCACCCGCTGAATTTCTCCAGCATTTTTGTCTACCTTCTGCGAACATGTAATTTGTTGCCTGCCATCCGGGGCGGGATGGGGGCGGGATCCATGTGTACGCGTGATAGATGTGGCCCGCCATCCGCTCACAGACATGCGTCCTGGCCCCTATGCAGAACAAGGTTGCCGACCCCTGCTTTACGACATGCCAAATTCAACTTGCACCTTATATCCAGGCTACTGTTTGGGGGCAGGTAGATAAGTTCCATTCGGGTCTTTTTACCCTTACAATTCCTTACTTCGAACCATACTAACTCCACATCTCCTGTTTCAATGTCACCCCTTGCAAGGGACTGAATTTCATTTCTCACCAACAGAGCTACCCCACCCTCTCTGCCCACTTGTCTGTCTTTTCGATAGGAGGTATACCCTTGAATATTCAGTTGCCAGCCCTGGCCCTTTTGCAGCCATGTCTCTGTAATTCCCACAACATCATACTTGCTAATTTCTAACTGAGCCTCAAGCTCATCCAATTTATTTCTTATACTTTGCACATTCATATACAACACTTTGACTTTGGTAGTCACCTCCCTCTCACTCCAGTCCCTATTGGCCCTGACCTTACACTCTTATCCCTTCTCGATCTTTCCTTCCCATTAATTCGGGAGTCTTTTGTAACTTTTGCTGTGCTCACTTCCCTTTTAACTCCATCTTTATACTCCCAACTTGTCAATCCCTCCCAGCCACTATTTAGTTTAAACCCACACGTGTAGCCCTAGCAAACCTGCCTGGCAGAACATCGGTCCCCCTCCAGTTAAGGTGTAACCTGTCCCTTTTGTACAGCTGGGGTTGGGCTGGGATTTCTCTCTTCATGGTATTAAAACCTGATCTGAGTTTTGCCACTGAGAAACAAACTTGACTGTGATAAACAAAGAAACAATAAAGGTTAATATGTCTTTTCTGCCTCCGAAATGTGTTTACTGTACCTTGAATCTTTGTAAAAAACTCAACCACTTGAGAGATTCGGTGATGTAAATTCCCTGCACAACCACAGACATGTCATTTGGATCATTTCAACGTTTTAAAGTTTACACAAGGACTAGTTTTCTAAACATTATTACCATAACTTCAAAAAATACGAGGACTGGTTTTCTTAACGTTCTTACAATAATTTCATGGCTTCTTGACCAGAGTGATTCGGTGGACAATAACTGTTGACGATACTCGTTCTAATCAACAGGGCAAATGTGTCCCGTTATTGGTTACCAAGCAGAAGACGTCCACATGCTGTAATGATCCATCAGTGATTAATAACAATGTCCATCTTTTTACTGCACCAACAAGTCTTCTCTTAATCCCTGTTGAGTCTCGTGACCACCATACAAACCACTCATTTTATTTGCTACAAATTAGTTAATTTTGCTGAAATTATAGATCAGGATTTCAGGAAAAGATCGGGCAGAGATATTCTATTCAAGGGGAGGTATAGCTTTGAAATTTTGAAATGAGTTTTGAAATTAATTTCTAAGATTCTTAAAACCAACTGAGAATATCTGATATATTTCTGAACAGGAATTTGCATGCGGCATTGTACATTGCACGTGCAGACGTATGATCTGATCAAATTATAATTTAATCCTTTTCCAATCCAACCAGCTCCTAGGAAGGCCTCAAGAGGGAATCTTTTTTTTTTAGTATTTCTGAGAACTTAGAAACCTGGTCTCATGTCAATGAAACCCCTTTGCTGTTTTGTCTGGTTTATTCAGGACCAGCTGGAGTTGGAGTATGGAGACCTGAGTGAAAGCAGTTACTGCCGCCAGTTGTTTGGAGTGTGCAAGCAGGTGATCAGGGAGCAGCAGACACCTCGGACGGCTGGCCTTGTCCTGGGCAGTGGAACCGGGCTCATGTCCTTCATGTTGACCCAGCTGTTTCACGAGGTGATTATTGAATTGTCTTTGAATGTATGAGTTACAAATATTTTCATACCTTCCCAGTCTCCATCCGAAGTTACTGAGGCCCACTGAGCGACTGCAGGCACTAAGGATAAGGATAACTCAGCGGGATAGGCAGCATCTCTGGATAGAAGGAACAGGTGATGTTTCGGGTTAAGACCCTTCTTTAGACTTCTTCAGTGTGAAGAAGGGACTCAACCTGAAACATCACCCATTCCTTCTATCCAGAGATGCTGCCTGTCCCACTGTTGCTCCAGCATTTGGTGTCTATCTTTGGTGTAAACCAGCATCTGCAGTTCCTTCTTACACATCTGAACCCTTGAGATCATTATAGACACTGTGTTCACGGAGTCCTTACCTGAGGCCCAATGAAGTTTGATTTTTTTTCAGTATGGAGTCTTTTCATGCTCATTGAATTCTAGTTGCTCTGTCTGATTAAACTGATGCTCCCTGATCAGCGAGGGGCGGCCATTAGTCTAAGATCCAAGACAGGGCTATGGGCCTGCCACCAGTCTCACCCACAACCTGCTCCCCAGTGTGAACAACCGACTCACAAACAGTATAACATTTCCCCATTCATGCTTCCTACTCTACTGTTGTGTTTAACGACTAGTAATGGGATAATGCAAATTGGAGGAACAGCACCTCATATTTTGCTTGTGCAGCTTACAACCTAGCAGTATGAATATTGATTTCTCTAACTTCAAGTAACCCTTGCATCCCACCTCTCTCTGTCCCTCCCTCACCCAAGTCGTTGTGCCATTTCTAAAGTCATCTTGTTGAATTTCATTGTTTCCAACCCGTTTTCACCTAGCCCACAGTGAACAATGGACTGTTTCCTTTATCATCATTACATTTTTGCATATCTTTCCATTCATTTGTTCTATATCTCTCTGTATCTCTATACCTCTTGTTTCCATTTCACCTGACTCTCAGTCTGAAGAAGGGTCTCGTCCTAAAACATCACCTATTCCTTTTCTCCAGAGATGCTGTCTGACCCACTGAGTTACTCCAGCCTTGTGTCTATCTTTGATTTAAACCAGCATCTGCAGTTCCTTCCTACCCAGTATTGGGATTTCCCTCTGTTCCTTGTGCGGTAAGCGTGTGTTTCCAAAGAACATTTGTACAATTTTGTAAGGAAACCCCTACCACCTTCATATTCCAATATGATGTGGACCCCACATCTCACTATCAGGCTGGAGTGATTCTTCACTGTGATGTCTTGGCCAGCACCATGATTTACGTCAATGTATTTTCATTTTCATTCATAGGTCATTGGAATAGACTACAGTGGGAGGTTTATTGATACTGCACAGCAGATAAAATGCACAGGACACCAGAATTCTGAGGTCAAGTGCCCAGAGTATTTGGACAGAGAGAGAGTGGTGTTTAAACAGGTAAACATTCTGCAGGTTGCAAAGATTTTTTTGCATGATCATCTGGACGTAACTTTTTAGTTTTAGTTTGGTTTAGTGGTACAGCACGGAAACAGACCCTTCGTTGCACCGAATCCACACCGACCAGCGATTACCGACACCCTAACACTATCCTACACACACTAGGGACAATTTTATAATTATACCAAGCCAATTAGCCTACAACCCTGTATGTCTTTGGAGTGTGGGAGAAATCCGGGGCTCCCGTTAAGACCCACGCAGGACACAGGGAGAACGTACAAACTTCATACATACAGCACCCGTGGTCAGGATTGAACCCGGGTTTCTGGCGTGGTAAGGCAGCAACTCTACTGCTGTGCCACCCTCTGCCACTGCGCTGCACTGTTGTACATTCTACGTTCCTTCTGCCACACTATCTAAACTGTCTGCGGTGACCTAAGCCTGTAATAACAAATCTGATGATTGAGTCAGTCCACAGGACATGCTCCACAGTAATCCATTGATGTGCACATTTGTTGCATTTGTAATGCCGTAGATGAGTGAGTGGAGACATGACATGCACATGCTTTAGACATGCAATTAGCCAACTAGGCAAACGTACCACATATGGTGCTGTGTGTGCAATGATCCAAAGTTTACTTCAAAGTCCCCGTAGCCCCTTTCCATTTCCCCTTATTGACAGAGACCAGCTCACCTCTGGAGAGTTCCCCTGGATTGTGCTGGGGAGAAACAGATGAGTTTTGGACCCCATGCTTCATCACATGGGGGGTTTTCTCACCAACCTTATGGGTCTGTTACAGGTTGGCAGAGGCAGAGAGCCTTGAATGTCAGCAATGGCATTATTGTTGTATCACATGTCATCCAACATGACATTATTGAGAATGGCCTTTTTATTAAACTCCTGTGGTCAACCTTGCTCTTTCCCAGTTGTCGTGGTTGGTATCACAAAGGCTGCCGAGTGGTATTAGATTGCTAAGGGAAGGACACAGAACTTTTTCTCACAGAGAGTTGTGAGTCTGTGGAATTCTCTGCCTCAGAGGGCGGTGGAGGCCGGTTCAAGAGAGAGATAGATAGGGCTCTTAAAGATAGCGGAGTCAGGGGATATGGGGAGAAGGCAGGAACGGGGTACTGATTGGGGTTGATCAGCCATGATCACATTGAATGGCGGTGCTGGCTCAAAGGGCCGAATGGCCTACTCCTGCACTTATTGTCTATTGTATATTATCTATTGTCACTTTCTATTTTTCAGCTCACATGGATTCCTAATGAGGTTAAACGTCAGAGATTTTTACTTATTAATTTCCTTGATCGCACCATGAATCCCTCAGGTAAATTGTAATATACTACATTTTTACACATGCCTTCATTGAAACAGGGCTAATATCATCATAATATATGAATAAATTATCTTAGCATAGTTTATTAATTTGATAGAAAATAGCTGCCAAATAAATCCAAATCTGGGATATCTGTAAAAATGTTTTTAATACATGACTTATTCCCATTAGTTCTGAAAGATCTTTTGAAGCTCGAAATTCTGCCATTCCAATAACAACCGAAAATATATGTAGGAAGGTTTACATGAAAGAGAGACTCAAAAAGCTGGAGTAATTCAGCGGGTCAGGTAGCATCTCTAGAGAAAATGCAAAGGTGATGTTTTGGGTCAAGACCAACAGCAGGTGAACTCAGAGTACACAGAAAATGGCTAATACCTAGGTGACTTTTGGGATGAGACCCTTCTTCCTGTCAGGGGAAGGGCAAACGTGAGATATAGAAGGTACATAGAACATATGAATAATATGCAAAAAGCAATGATGATTAATGGCAGGTGGACCCCACAATGGTCCATTGTTGGCTGTGGGGTAACATGTACAGTGTGTATAAACTCACAGCCAACAATGGACCATTGTGGGCTCCAACATTCCATGATCATCGTTGCTTTTTGCATATCTTTCATTCATTTGTTTCATGTACCGTCTAAATGTCTAATTTCCCTTTTCCCTTACTCTTAATCTGAAGAAGGGCCTCGACCCGAAAAGTCACTTAAAAATTAGCCCTTTGCTGTATGCTCCTGCAGTTTAAGTTAGACAAAAAATGTCCCTTCTGTCCCAGTAACAGAACTTGCCAGGTCAGCACTTTTAATCGCACATAAATCCATGTCTTTCTTCTGTTCTGAGGATGCTGAACTGGATCCATTTGGGGTATGGATCTCAAAGTGGAGGAAAAATATTTACTAAAAACAAAATACTGGGTATTAGTAAGGCTGAGCATGAAAAAAAATTATCTCATGACAATGCATCATTCAACAACATGGACAGTTGCACCCAATTACAGGTTTTCCAGTTGTGTTTTACAGTCATGTCTTCTTCCTGTAGAATTTCAGTGCAATGTTATGTATAATTATGTTATTGTGTGTAGTCTGAGTATGTGTCTACTGTATAAAAGCTTATGCGTACGGCTTTTAAAGCTTGTAAGAATTTTTAGATTATTGTCTAAACTCCACACATGCAAGGTGGCCAAACAGGTCAGCTACTTAGAGGTGTGCTTCATGGTGTGAGAGCTGTGTCTTCCAGAGAGGAGGTATAAGAAAGGAAACTTTCTTATACTTCTTCATATCCTTGATCGTACCCTGAATCCCTCAGGTAAAGTGGGATAAATTGCATTTTTACTAATGCCATAATTGAAACAGGGATATTGTTATCATTAATATGAATATGCATTTCCATTTGTAAATGAATATGCATTTATTTTCTATATCGTCATTACAGAATAGTGTACATTTTAGTTTTGAACATGACAGGAGTCCTGCTACGCGTGCATTTGAACCCTAAACTTTTTTTCCATTCTCAGTGGCAAGCCTAACATGGTTTTTATAACTTCTGGAAAAAGGTCTGACATTGGTTTCTCCTTGTGCCAGCAATGGAACATTTTTCGAAGTGCATATGTAAATGTTGACAAAAGGCAATGAATCGTTTAATCAGAGTCTGATGGGCACAGGAGGCCAATCAACCCATCAACCGTATGCTGGCCCCTGGTAGATGCATATCAGCAGTCTCATTCTCCTGCTATTTACCCATAGTCCCACTAGCTTTTCTGTCTAAAGTATCTTTTCAGATCCCCTTTGAAGGTATTGATTAATTCTGTTTCCACCAACCTTCAGAGTTTGTGAATTGTAGATCCTAATTACTTAGAGTAAAAAGGTTTATCCTGACAAGCCCCTTGTACCCTTTTCTCAAAGTTTTAAATTTAAACCTCCTGCTTCGTGAATCTTCCAATAATAGAAACTGTTATCCTCTATCTACCTTTCTGAATCCGTCATGATCTTCTACACTTGCATTAAATCTCACTTCAACTTTCTTTGCTCCAAGGGGAACAATCCTGTTTTTATCATTTGAAATGTATGTTGAAATTGCTCTTCCCGAGATTCATTCTAGTCCCCTCAATCGGTTTGCACATCATCCAGAACATTTGCCAATCTCAGCTGGGTGCATTACTCCACCTGTGGCCCGGCCAATGTTGTGTATAAACTTACCATAAACACCTTGCCTTTGCACAGCAATAATCAGAAAACTCGAGATCTCATGCTTTTATATCTGTGGGTTGCAAATTTCAACTAATTTTGTCAACCAGGTCATTCTGTCCCTGCTTATCCTTTCAAGCTGCTTGATACTCTGTTGTGACAGTAAACTATTCTGCCTGTGCTTACAATGTGAGTATGCACAAGAAGAATGGTTCAAGCAGCAAAGTAAATGTTAGCATTCCCCAGAAAGGAAAAAAATCACTTGGACAAACTCTTGATAGGTAATGAATGTTAATGAAATCACACAGGATTTTGAACACACCTAACAATATATGTGAAAGATTTATAAAGATTTTGAGTTAATATTTCCTTCGTTTTGATTCCACGTTTTAGAACACTGTGTGTTGGGACACTGAAATTTATCTTTACATTTTTGCTTCACATTTTCTTTCCTTTTCACAGAACTTCTCAATGTCCCCTCAACTCTCCCATCAATTAGTAAAGCTGTTTTGAGTTAGGCCTGCCTTCCCTGCAAATCCCAGCAGAGATTTATCTTCCCTGCAAATCCCAGCAGAGATTCATCTTCCCTGCAAGTCTCAGCAGATTCATCTTCCCTGCAAATCCCAGCAGAGGTTTGTCTTCCCTGCAAGTCTCAGCAGATTTATCTTCCCTGCAAGTCTCAGCAGATTCATCTTCCCTGCAAGTCTCAGCATAGATTCATCTTCCCTGCAAATCCCAGCAGATTCATCTTCCCTGCAAGTCCCAGCAGAGGTTTGTCTTCCCCACCTGTCATTACTGTTCAGAGTTCTGCTGTACCATTTGAATGAGTCCTCACAAAGTAAACAAAAATGTTTTTTAAAAACTGCAAATGCTGGAGATACTCAGCACATCAGGCAGCAACTGTGAAGAGCAAAACAGAGGCAACTTATCTGATTAATGACTGTCGTCAGAACCAAGAAGGTTTAGAAGTCAACAGGCAACAAATTGCAGAGAAGTGAGTGGGGGGGGGGGGGGGGGGGGGGTGAAGGAGAGAACAAGGGGAATGTAAACAGTAAGGTGGAGACCAAGAAAGTCAAATCATAAAAAGTGGGGATGGTGTTGTCTGAGTGGTTAAAGCTTGTAAATCACAGCAAATAAAGATATTGGTGTAATTTTTGACAACCATCTTTGTGATCTACAAGACCACCCACTTTAGTGTCAACAGAAACATTAATAAATATGCCTTGTACATTCTCATCCAAATCACTGATATAGATGACAAACAGCAATGGGCACAGCACCAAACCCTGAAGGCTTGCCTCTAGTCACAGGCTTCAAGTCCAAAAAACCATCACTCTCTGCTTCCTTCCAGGAAGCCATTTCTCTATTCAGTCGGCTAGCTCTCCTTGATTCCCATGCGATCTAATCTTCCAGGGCAGCCTACCATGTGGAACCTTGTCAAGTGCTTTGCTGAAATCCATATGCCATCCACAGCTTTGCCCTTATCAACCTTTTTGGTAACATCTTCAAAAATCTCAATCAAATTCATGAGACATAATCTGCTACGCACAAAACTATGCCGAATTGATGCCTGTCCATTCAAATGCATGTATATCCCTCAGAATACTCTCCAGTAACATACCAACCACAGATGTTGCATTCACTGGCCTGTAGTACCCAGTCTTTTCCCTGTATCTCACACTTAAACTTTCGCATCTCACACTTGCTCTGTTTTATTTTCATTTCTGCGGAGTTTTCAATAGTCTCTCTCCATTTGCACTTCCTTCAAAAAGATCATATGCGACTAGCATACCTTCCCCATCCTCTCGACAACACACCTGCAGGTAGTTGAACCGATGTTGAGGGCCGATAGCTTCACCCTGAGTGGGACACTTCTGGTCACACGCAATAAATCCCTTTGCCCTCGTACTGAGTCTCCCCTCATCTCTGTCAGGCGTGGCAACCTGTCTCTCTTGGTGTCCACTCCTCACAGGCATTCCCATTGTTTTCACACCCGTTCTTCTCTGCAATTTAAATCGTGCCGGATTACCAGCTTCACTGAGTTGTAATGAAAGGATCCTGACTGAACATTAACTTTGTTTCTCTCTCCACACTTGCTGCCTGACCTGCTGACTATCATTGGTATGTTCTGTTATTTTCTATCACATAATAGCCGACTTTTCTGGGAAAATTGGCTTTTAAGGGATGTTTTTAAATTCATGTCTTAATTTATATATTTGTTATATTTTGTTTATTCATTATTTTATTTATTAATTCGGCCATTTATTTAGAGACTGCTAAGTAAAGAATGTCATATCAACCCCTTTCATTGATTATAGTTCTGCGGCCTAAATATTTAGTCCATACGATTAATTAATTTGGGAATCCTGTTGTCATTCTAATGTGGAGATGGTTACTACAGGGTGAGCACGTGTGAAACTTTCTTGCCAAAATCAATTAAATTGTGCACAAAAGACTGCAAAAAGCATAAGCGGAAAAAAAACCCGACTGCAATTGCCTGCTGCTGCTATTACAACCTGGGAACGATGAAAACTGCACACATGCTCCCCCTCTACAGACATTATCACTGTTATATCACAAATGCGCAACAACTTGGAATAAAATGAGGGCACAGCAAATTAAGGATCCCCTTGAGCATGTTTGGTTTGGAGAGGTGATATTTCCCTGCAATTCCCTTCCCCTTTAAATGATTATAGTCTGAGTACTTGTTCTGTATTATGGTGTCTGTGTGTAGAATGTATTCACAATGGTTGCCCAAGTTATTGCTCCCTACAGTTCTGGAGATTTAATATGCCATTTGCTTCACAAGATGGAAAAAAGAAAGAATGAAAATGAAGAAATGTGGCATGTGGTGGGGGGGGGGGGGGGGGGGGGGGAGAGGAGGAGGATGGGGGAGGGGGAGGAGGGGAGTGGGGCAGGCGGCAGCAGCGGTCGGCCTGGGGCAGCAGCGGGGGGCAGCCGAGTGATGTCACTCGCAGCGCGTGGAACACAGCGTGTTCCCATTGTGACGTCATCAACCAAAGCCACTCGGTTTTATTTTTAAAGTTATTTCAGATTCTTGAACATTTTGATTAATAAATCGAGAAATAAAGCATGAATTTTTCAGATAAGATGATTTTTGACTTCACAGCATAAATCTCTATCAGAATATGTAAAAATCTCACCGTTAGCGCGTCGCTGTTTCGAGAAGATGTGATCACACATAAACAAATAAATAAATACCCACACACACATCCAAGATTAGAATTTTATCGTTATAAGGATATAGATAGATAGGTAGATAGATGTCCCCTTTATTTTTGCACTGATTTCCTATGAGGTAATTTTGATTCCATTTTTGATTTGTTTATTCAGACTTTATGTTTTAAACGTTTGTTACTGAAGCCTTGTTAATGAGATTGTTGAATGTTATGTAGTTACATAAATGTTTGACTCCATTTCCTATTTTATTTTCTAGGCTCTTCTAGAAAGGAAGTAAAAAAAAAGTCAAATAGCTCAATTAGGCATTAGCAAAGAGAAGGCTGGGATGATTTTTTCTAGAAGTTTTTAACATTTGAAAATAATATGACATTGTGAGGTTAGAACCATTTGGAAATTCCTGAGGACAGTTTATAAACATATAATAGCCATGACTGAGGACATCAGGTCCTTTGATAGGTAGTGGCTGGACTGTGGATCTAGCTAACACAAAGAATAATTGAGATATGTTTAAGGGGAAATCTCCTTTTATGAAATTATAAAGGAAAATGCAAGGAATGTATTTGTAGAGTTTAACTTTTGGTGGGAAACAGTAAGAGGATTAGTGAAGCAGGATAAAGGGAGCTTTGCAAAATACATCAGCATCAGTTGGATCAGTGTGGCAGATGATCTATATCTGTGCTGAAAATTTCATACAATTCCCAGTGAGAGCCAAAGGCATAATTCATGGTTTATACTATTTCATGAAAAAGTGATTGAAAAACTCTGTTTGAGGAAGATCAGAGTGGCAATGGATCATCTTTCGTGCTTTATTGGGCCGTACCGAGATGACATGTCATTGCCATCAAAAGCAATGTTTATCGAATGCGTTTTCATACAATAATTGTCTTTAAACATTTGAAGATACTGCTGAAGTTCTCTTTTCATTTTAAATTTTGATTATGACAAGTATAGTTAGAGAACTAAGGATATCATTAAGATTGACAACGATAGTGGGGGGGAAAAAAAGTAGTAAATCAACTGACGGTCAAATAATAGGCTTGAATTTTAAGTCTGTCATTGCAAGGCAAAAACTGAAAGGAATGAATTTTTCATGTTGAAATGAGCTGCAGTGAGAGATCTTGCCATAAATATCAATCCCAACACGAGGGATCTAAGAAGCGGGCTAATGTGTTTTGAGGTCAAACCAAAAAAAACACTGCAAAAACAGCAGCAAATGTATTTAAAGAAGATAGACACAAAATGCTGGAGTAACTCAGCGGGCCAGGCAGCATCTATGGAGAAAAGAAATTGGTGATGTTTTGTGTCGAGACACATCTTTTTAATTGGGCAAAAATATTTAATTGAGAGATTGAAAGATAGTGCGTTGAACATCACACATATTTCAATAGATAATTTTATTGAACTTCCATTGTTTTCTGTTATAACAACTTTTTTTAAATTGGGTTTATTGAGCCTTATGCTTTTCTCCGCAATTAAATATAAATTTCATTTAGTCACTCATTGTTCATTCATGATCAAATGAAAGTTTTTGATTTGGTGTGTAGCACTGTTAGAGGCTACTAATATTTTATTTAAAAGCCACCTTCTCTATCTGCCAGCTTGGCTAGCACGTTTGTCTGCTCTCGTGCAATCAAAAGGTTTGGTTGCCATCGTCTCAGAAAAGTGGAAAAGAAACAACTTGTGTCAAAGATTTCAAGAACTCGGGCAACAGTAAGTGACCTGATTATTTCATATAGGATAGTGAAGGCCTTTCCAGTCTTTTCTCTATCATTCACAATTCTAACTCAAGGTTTGTGGCCCCAAAGATCTAAAGATATGCATTCTTTTGGGTAATACGTTGAAAGAAGGCCGCATCTGTCTTCATAAGGTCATAATTTATAGGAGAAGAATTAGGCCATTCAGCCCATCAAGTCTACGCCGCCTTTCAATCGTGGCTGATCTATCTCTCCCTCCTAACCCCATTCTCCTGCCTTCTCCCCAATAACCCCTGAAACGCTTACAAATTTTCTCAGATAGTGAGGAGGAACCAATAGCACAAAGAGTAATATAAATAATACCAGGGAAGTAACTTATGCTTGATACTGAGGCCAAAGTTTATCCCCCAGCTTTCATAAAAATAGATTATCTGGTCATTATGACATTACTACTTTCGGGATTTTGCTATGTATATATTGGCTACTGTCGTGCAATATGCTATCATCATATCCAAAATCCACCTAATTTAGTTTGGTCCAGTACCATACAATTCACATATTTCTATATGTGTTTTTATTTTTTAAATACTTATTGGAGCAGGGTCTGGATAGTTTACGTTAGCTCTTCAGCTCAGCCGCTGAAGAATAGTACAGTCCAATACTTCTCAGTAGGAAGTTCAAAGCAAATAATTTGGGACTTGCATCTGTTCCTTTAACAATTTATATGATTGAAAGGCAGTCTGGAGGTCATTCCACAACACATAATGCTGTTTGAAATTCATCTTCTGGTTTACTAAATATCTGAAGTTAACCTAATGTGAACTGTTTATTATAAATTGAACATAAATTGGTTTAAAAGAACACTATTAGAAATCTGTGCAAATCTCTATTGTTCAAAATTGCATTTATTTAAGTATTTACTGCTTCATTAATTAGTCTATAATGATATAATTTGTATTATAAAATAATGTATTTAATATTTATTTCTAATATAACAAATTATTATTCACTATCTGCTGCAATGGAACTCATTTTCATATTTATCACTGAGCATTTTTGTATAAATTAGTATCTTTATTTTATTAGCACTGCTAGGAATTCTAGTTATAAGTTAAGAGCTTTGAACGAGTCTGTACAGGTATATTTGTTGATCTGGTAGAATTGAGCAAATGCGTTTCCAACTGTAGCTGGATTTATTTTGTACTCCTGTTGTCATCTGGTAAACCTAATCTTGTTCTTTACCAGACTAACTCCTGAATAATGTGTAGGAAGGAACTGCAGATGCCGGTTTACACCAAAGATAGACACAAAATGCTGGAGTAACTCAGCAGGACAGGCAGCATCTCTGGAGAGAAGGAATGGGTAACGTTTTGGGTCGAGACCCTTCTTCAGACCTTCTTCACTCTGAAGAAGGGTCTCGACCCAAAACATCACCCATTCCTTCTCTCCATAGATACTGCCTGAACCGCTGAGTTACTCCAGCATTTTGTGTCTACCTCCTGAGTAAGTAATGTATTGATGTTGCTAGACCTTGACTCTGTTCTTAAACTAATCACAACCTTCCCCTCCGCAATAGACTAGTTTTAATGAGCTGCCGGAGGTGGTAGTTGAGGCAGGCACAACAACATTTAAAAGCCTAGGTGGGGCATCTTGGTTGGCATGGATGAGTGGGCCGAAGGTGCTGTTTCCATGCTGTATGACCTACGGAGAAGACTTTAGCTCATAGGATGCTCAAGGCTATGGAAGGATTTGAAAACAAGTACCAGGGGGTTGAGTTCACCTTGATTAATTGGGAGCCAGTTGTAGGTCCGCTAGTGGGAGGGGATGGCTAATGAGTGAGCGGACATAAATGAAAGAATGGTAGAATAGAGATGGATAAACGTGTATTGAAAAAGTCAATTCTAAAAGTCGCAAAGGCAGGAATTAAACCTACAGCTGCTGATTAAAAAAGACTAAAAGAAGAACCAGGCGTATTATGTTGATGCTATTGTACAGTTTCAGCGATACTATAGAACTGTAGTTCAGAGCTCACTTTTTTTGTGATCCCAGACTTGACTAGGGATTTGCCGTTTTCAGGAAGAGGGATACAGTCCAATAATATTGATAGGAAATTTCTATTCATCTGGTTTTGAAAGTTGGACCAGCAGTCAAACAGTTTATATAGGAAGGAAGGAAAATGGATGTAGGTGCTGGTGATGGAAGGTTGGATGATGTGAATGTAGAAATGGCACGGATTTTGGAGGATGGTGAGCAGAAGTATATGGATGAGGAACTAGATAAACTTGGGGAAAATCCTTGGGATCACCATTTGCAATGGTATGGATAAGACATTTGAACCTATTGCAAGCAAAGCTTTGGCCCAGATTGGATAGATAGAAATAAAACCAGGTGTAGTGGTTATACTCAGCTGGACAACTATGAAGAATTATTGGGGGAAGACATCTATAATCAAAGATGCAGAGATTGAGAAGAAATTGGATAGATTTTGTCAGCAGTTTGAAAGAGAGGTAAATTATATTAACCCGTGCAGGAAAAAAGGGTTGTCGTTTTGGACAAATGTGATTCAAATTCTTATACACAGAGTTATACAGCGTGGAAACAGGCCCTTCAGCCCAATTTGCCTATGCCGACCAAATGCCCCATCTACACTAGTCCCTCTAAACCTATGCTATCCATGTACCTGCCTAAATGTTTCTGAAATGTTGTAATTGTACCTGCTCAACCACCTCTTCCTACAGCTCGTTCCATAACACCCACCGCCCTTTGTGTAAAAAAAAGTTAGCCCTCAGATTCCTATTAAATCTTTCCCCCCTCACCTTAAACCTATGTCCTCTGATTCTCGATTCCCCTACTCTGGGCAAAATACTTTGTAAGTTTACCCGATCTGTTCCTCCCATGATCTTGTACACCTCTGTAAGATCACCCCTCATCCTCCTGCACTCCAAGGTATGAAGTCCTAGCCTGCTCAACCTCTCCCTATAGCTCAGGACCTCGAGTCCTGTCAACATCCTCGTAGATCTTCTCTGCAATCCTTTCCAACTTGACAGCATCTTTCCTATAATATGGTGACCAAAACTGATCACAACACTCTAAATAAGGCCTCACCAACGTCTTATATAACTGCATCATGACCTCCCAGCTTCTATACTCAATACTCTGACTGATGATGGCCAATGTGCTGAAAGTCTTTCTGTCCACCCCATCTAGTTATGATGCTACTTTCAAGGAACTATGTACTCGCATGCCTAGACCACTCTGCTCTGCAACACTCCCCAGAGCCCTACCATTCACTGTGGAGGTTCTGTCCATATTAGACTTTTTAGATGCAACATCTCACATTTTTCTGTATTAAATTCCATCAACCATTTCTCAGACAATCTGTCCAACCAATCAATATTCTGCTGCAATTTTTGATAACTATCTTCACTATCTACAATACCACCCACTTCTGTGCCATCTGCAAACATACTAATCATGCCATGTACCTTCTCATCGATGTAGATGACAAACAGTAAAGGGCCCAGCACCGAACCCTGAGGCACACCACTTGTCACGGGTCTCCAGTCCAAGAAACAACCTTCTGCCATCACCCTCTGCTTCCTTCCATGAAGCCAATTTTCTATCCATTCTGCTATCTCTCCTTGAGATCTAACCCATGAGATCTAATCTTCCAGAGCAGCCTATCATGCGGAACCTTGTTGAATGCCTTGCTAAAATCCATATATACATCTACAGCTCTGCCCTCATCATCCTTTTTGGTCACATCTTCAAAAAACTCAAGAGTCGTGAGACATTCAGACTGGTGTTCTTTTTGCCACAGCGTAGCCTCTGAAACAGGTTCTGGAACTATGTCCATGTAAACAAGGCTGACACATAAATGATTAACTGTGGATTACAACAGTGTCAGAATTTTCCCTATTTCCCAGAGCTCCACTACACAGTATCAACAAGTCAAGGACAACATAAAACTAAAAGAGAAGGCATATAACATAGCAAAGATTAGTGGGAAGCCAGAGGATTGGGATGCTTTTAAAGAATAGCAGAATGCAACCAAAAAGGCAATTCAGGGAGAAAAGATGAAGGTAAGCTAGCCAATAATATAAAAGAGGATAGGAAGAGTTTCTTCAGTTACATAAAGAGTAAGAAAGTGGCAAGAGTTGACTTTGGGCGGCTGGAGAATGATGTAGAAGTAATAACGGGGAATAAAGAAATGGTAGAGGAGTTGGAATTTGGTTTTTGCTTCAGTCTTCACAGTGGAAAACACCAGCAACATTCCTAAAATTCAAGAGAGTCAGTGGTTGGAAGTTAGTGGAATGGCTATTACTAGGGAGAAGGAGCTTGCGAAGCTGAAAGGGTTGAAGGTGGATAACTCACCTGGACCAGATTGACTGCACCCTAAGGTTCTGAAAGAAGTGGGTTTAGAGATTGTGGAGGCATTGACTGTGATATTTCAAGAATGATTAGGGACAGGAGAACCCAGATGATTGGAAGATTGCCACTATTACCCTGCTGCACAAGAAGGGAGCAAAGTAGAATAGGCCGGGTAGTCTGACTTTGGTGGTTGGTAAGATTGTAGAGTTCATTATAAAGGATGAGGTTACAGAGTACTAAGAAGTCACGATAAAATAGGCCGAAGTCAGCATGGCTTTGTGAAGGGGAGGTCATGCTTGACAAATTGGTTGGAATTCTTTGAAGAAGTAAATGGCAGGACAGACAAAGGAGAGTCAGTAGATGTTGTTTACTTAGTTTTCAGAAAACCTTTGATATGAGGCTGCTGAGGAAGATGAGAGCCCAATGTATCAAAGGGTAGATATTAGCATGGATGGCTGGTTGGCTGGATGGCAGAAGCCAAAGAGTGGCAATAAAGAGGGCGTTTTCTGGTTGGCAGCATTGTAGCAGAGTTCTGCAGGGGTCGATGCAGGGACCACTACTCTTCACTTTGTATATTAATGATTTGGACAAAGGAAGGTAGTGTTGAGAAAGCAGGGACTCTGCAGAAGGACTGGATAGGTTGGGAGAGTGGGCAGAGAAGTGGCAGATGGAATATAGTGTAGCAATGTGTAGGTGTCATGCATTTTGGTAGTAGGAATAAAGGCATAAACTTGGGGAGAGAATCCAGAAATCAGAGGTTCAAAGAGACTTGGGAGTGCTGGTGCAGGATTCCCAAAAACTCAATTTGCAAGTCAAATCAGTAGTAAAGAAAGCAAATCTAATGCTAGCATTTATTTCAAGAGGGCCTGTATACAAAAACAGGGATGTAATGCTGAGGCTCTATAAGGCGCTGGTAAGGCCGCATTTGGAATATTGTGAGCAATTCTGGGCTCCATAACTGAGGATGGATGTGCTGGCTCTGTAGAGGATCCAGAGGAGGTTTACAAAAATGATCCCAGGAATGAGTAGGTTAACCTTTGTGGCGTTTGTTGGCACCGGGCCTGTACTCGCTGGAGTTTGGAAGAATGAGGGGAGGCCTCATTGAAACAAACTGAATAGTGAAAGGCTTGGATAGAGTGGATGCGTAGAGGACGTTTCCACAAATGGGAGAGTCTAGGACAGGAGGCCGTAGCCTTAGAATTATAGGACGTTCTTTTAGGAAGGAGGAGAGATTTCTTTAGTCAGAGGGTGGTGAATCCATGGAATTCTTTGCCACAGATAGATTTTTGATTAGTACAGGTGTCAGATGTTATGGAGAGAAGGCAGGAGAATGGGGTTAGAAGGGAGAGCTAGATCAGCCATGATTGAATGGCACAGAGTAGACTTGATGGGCCAAATTACCTAATTCTACACCTATCACTTATGACCTAATACCAATATTGATCTCTCGCATCACACACAGATTGTGTTCATTTATTCTCACATGTAGGGTAGCACAGGCAAACATGGTGTTTCATGGCTATGCTGACTGCAGTTTAGATCTATTCATTGGCTGAGACTTCACCCCAGCTAACAATAGATACATGTTTTTACCTAAGGCACAACTTCCCAAGCAACCATCCGACAATAAACAAACATTGCTCCTTGTTTTGTGACAGGATTTAAATGTGAAGGAATGTAAAAACAAAATTAGGGTTTCAGAAAAAATGAAATTTAAAATGTATCTCTGATAAAATGTGATCGTTTCATTTAGGTGGTTCTTTGTGGAACAACGAGAAATTAAAACAGGAGGAAATCAAAGCAAAAAAGTTACCTTTGTGACTTTCTGGAAGCCATACCAACCCGCAGGCTTGAACGTCAGTGATGATTACTAAGCAAGTCTACACAGATCTGGAGAAAAAGTGTTCATTTTTGGGTATAAAATGTTTCACAGCAAGTTAATGAAAAGTGATTTGTGCTTTTAATTTGCTTCTCCGATATGTTGTTTCTATTCCCCCCAGCAGCAGCCTGCATTAACTAAACTTTGATTATTCACCTGATATGGGCCATGGGATTTGGGAGTGCTAATGCAGATCTCCCAAAAAGTTAATTTGCAATTCGAATAGATAGTAAGGCTGTAAATTTATATCAAGAGGACCGGAATATTAAAAGAGGCTTTATAAGGTGCTGGTCAGGCTGCATTTGCAGTACTTGGAGCACATATGGGTCCCATATCTGAGGGAGGATGTGCTGGCGCTGGGGAGGGTCCAGAGGAGGTTTACAAGAATAATTCCAGGAATGAGTGGGTTATCATTGATGCTTACAGAATAATGAAAGGCATAGATGAATGTGGAAAGGATGTTTCCACTGGTGGGAGTCTAGGACCGGATGTCAGCTTCCGAATTAAAGGGCGCTCTTTTAGAAAGGTGAGGAGGAACTTCTTTAGTCAGAGGGTAGTTAGTCTGTTGAATTCATTGCCACAGAGGGCTGTGGAGGTCAAGTCAGTGGATATTTTTAAGGCAGAGATAGACAAATTCTTGATTAGAACGGGTGTCAAGGGTTATGTGGAGGCAGGAAAATGGGATTAGGAGGTAGAGATCAGCTATGATTGAATTGCGGAGTAGACTCGAATGGCCAAATTCTACTTCTATAACGTGCTCCCAAACTACCATTCATAATATTCATCTTGGTAGGTGGTATAGAATCTTTATTATGTCCTGTTCCATCAACTGCCTAGTGCACAATGAGCCAAATATTCTTTATCCCTTTGCCAGTGCCGTTTTTGAGGGAGTCACTGTGATTTGGTGTGGTGTGGTGACACTATGGTGTGTCGTTGATTTTGTAAAAACATATAATTATTGCTATATTGAAGGTTACACAAAAAGCTGGAGAAACTCAGCGGGTGCAGCAGCATCTAAGGAGCGAAGGAGAATCATTGTTCTTTATCTCTCCACATCACCGTCTATATCTCTCGTTTCCCTGATCCCTGACCAGTCTGAAGAAGGGTCTCGACCCAAAACGTCGCCTATCTCCTTCGCTCCTTAAATGCTGCTGCACCCGCTGAGTTTCTCCAGCTTTTTGTGTAACCCCCCATTGCTATATTGAACCTTTGTTTGAAACTTTCTGCACAAATTTAACATCACACCATCTATTGTACTTCGATCAATGGATAGTTCGAATTTCAATATATAAAATACTCTTCACTAATATGTCATAGTTACTACTAATGTGACTTAAAACGCTTGGCTAATTGATTACCAATCTTGTTTCTAAACGGTTTGTCCTTTGTATGCCTAAAATAATTAAAAACGTGAAACAATGTAGTCCAAACATGTTTTATATGAAAAATTCACTACCTGACTGAGAGTCTTGTGAAGATAGGCAGTCTATATAATTTTTTAAAAGGGAGCCATTGAAAATAAGAAAATAAAAAACTATTTTTAGAAAAGTAGTAATACTGGATTAATTATTTAACTGGGCTAAAACTTACAAATCCTCCAGTCCTGGCCTATATCCGTGGTTCTGGAAGAAACTGCAGTGACGAAGAATATATTGCTTTAATCTTCCAAATGTCCTATATTTTAGGATTGGGAGCAAAGACGAATGTGTTTTCTGAGAAAATAGCAGGTAAAGAAATTCAAAACATTTCTAAAGCTACGAAAACTGGCAACTGCGGAGAGAAGCTAATGGACTACAGGACAGTTGAACTTTCATTGTAGAATGTGCCATTTTTAGCATGTGGTAATGGTATTTAAAGTGTGTAGGAAGAAACTGTAGATGCTGGTTTACACTGAAGATAGAAACAAAATGCACGAGGAACAGGCAGCACCTCTGGAGAGAAGGAATAGGTGACGTTTCGGATTGAGACCCTTCTTCAGACTATGCCAATGGCGTTTCGAGACCCATTATGATTTGAAAATGCCACAGGTTTCTCAGTGAGAATTCTATATAATAAAATGCAAGAGGTTCTGAAGGCTATTTTTAATCTAATAAAGATTAGCCAGTGAATAATGAATTTTTGGACTTTCAAGTAGTGTTCAGTCAGATGCTACTAAAATACTACACATAATAAGCATTAGGGCTAGAGTAACTAGTGTGCCAGGCAGCATCTCTGGAGTAACATGTATAGGTATCGTTTCGGGTTGGGATCCTCCTTCAGTCCCGATTGTTGCTAGAGGGGCTGGAAAAGAGGTGGACAAAGTGTGGCGAGTGATAGGTGAATACCAGTGAGGAGGATTTGTGATTGGTAGATGTTTGGACAAAGGCCAGAGATGAAAATACAAAATGGGTGAATAAGGATGGTGAATTTTGAAGCTAAAGGAATGAATATAGGTGGAAGGGCACAGGGGGAGGGAGAAGGGGAGAAATGGGTGCGAATACAGGTGGGACACAGGGAAGAGAGGGGTTATAAAAGGCAGGGTTGTTTGCAAGTTAGTTACTTAAAATGGGAGAATTCAATGATCATACCATTATGTAGCAAGCTACCCAAGTGGAATACGAGGTGCTTTTGCACCAGTTTGCTGTGGCCACACTCTTGCAGTACACAGGTCAGTATGGGAATGGGAAGAGGACTTAAAGTCATTAGTATCCGGGAGATCCAACAGGCCTTTGCGGATCGAACGCAAATGATTGGCAAAATGGTCGCTAGTCTATGCTTGGTGTCATCACTGTAAAGGAGGCCTCATCGGGAACACCGAATGCAGTAGATGATGTTAAGAGGAAATGCACGTGATTCTCTGTCTTACCTGGAAGGACGACTAGTATCCCTGGATGGATGTGAGGGAGGAGGCAGAGGGACAAGCGTCACATCTCCTGCAGTTTCAGGGAAAAGTACCATGGGTTGTTGGGCGGGTACGGATAAATGAACCAAGGATTTGTGGAAGGAACGGTCTCTGCGGAAGGCAGACAGCCATCTTCAACATGATCCCGCCGCCAGTCACACCTTCCTATTCCAATCCTTATCACACTTTTTGACTTTTCATCTCTGGCCTTTATCCAATCATCTGCTGATCAAAAAACCCTCTCTCCTGTACCTACCTATTACTTGTCAGACTTTGTCGACCCCACACCTCTCTTCCCGCTTATTCTCTTCTCCACGTCAATCTGAAGGGTCCTGAAATGTCACCTATCCACGTTCTCCAAAGTTGTCGCCTGATCCGCTGAGTTACTCCAGCACTTTGTGGCTTTACTTGTAAAGCAGCATCTGCTTGTGTCTCAATCAGGAACTGAGGATTGGTTAACGGACCAGAGATAAAATAAACAGATAATTTCTGAGATAACAAACCATCATTAGTGCCATGTCAAAAGGGCCACAGCTTGAACCTCACCTAATTGGATGTTTTATACTTGGCTCTTCTACTGGTTTTGCTGGTGAGACAAACTTGATGTGAGAGTAAGCGGTATGTATTATTTATAACTAGATATAGCTGCAGGCACAAAAAACCATGAATAATGTCTTGATTTTCTATAACCTGAATACGAGCACTGACAAGGAATAATATGTTGATGATAAAAACGGGTGATTGTGTTGTAAATCACTGCTTGAGCTGAACAATTTGGGTGGCTTCCAATTATAACCAGGTCCTCTTTGATGGATTTTGGAGTTAGGGAGAAAACATGCTTTGATCGACGTACTCTAGGAAATGTAATTTCATTTCACCTTTCGCAGAACATTAACGGATAAATAACATGTACGTTCCTTGGTCTACTGGAACAGAAACACAGTTTAAGCAGACATGTTTTCGGGACTACTTTAATTTACTTAAACTTAGATTATCAATTTCAAATTTATTACAAATATGAGCCATAGAAATCTGGTTGACAATATATCTTGATCAAGATTAAAAACACAACTAAAGTCCCCCCCCCCCCCGCCCCCCACATCAATACAGATCAAATATTACAAATATGCAAATATACAGGGAAACCAAGTAGCAAATTTGATAGATTTCCACCTCATCTCAGAAAAATATTGTATCAGGTTTATAAATGAAAACCATTTTAATGCATCTGTTATAAAACCTTTGGCTATTTTTAAGGAAATCAGCCTTACAATTATTCAAAAGGCAGATTTTTACATGATCTGTATTGCAGATCCACTATATACACTTTATATTACATTGGTTTCTTCCTTGTATTTTCCTCCTTCCCTTTCAAGCATCCGAACTCAAAAGTCAAACGTGTTTCATTGTCATATGTCCCAGATAGAACAATGAAATTCTTATTTGCACTACCTCAACTCTTGACAGAACTGAGCTACCAACACAGCCCTCTCGACATATTTCCACCATTCCTGTGTAAACATTATAGACTGCACAAGTTCCTCAGGTGTAATTTCTGACAGTACTCACTGTGAACGCATTGTGATTGGGTTTTTTTCCCCTCTCCCTTCCCTGCAAAAGGCTCATTAACTATTGTCCGATCACCTCTGTTACCTTGCAGTCTCTGTGTGCTCAGTCCCATACCAAGTAATTACATTCTCCATTCAAGTATCAGAAGAACTACATTTATGTCGCAAAATGGAAAACTTTGAATGCAGCAATAGAATTACAAAAACTGTGCCTTGAAAAAGATAACAAATTAAATAGAACAAATAGATCGTGAAAATTCTCTTGTAGTTGCTCAGCCCAGTTTGAACCTTAAAATAAATAAATTCTCAATATTCAGACAATGTATGGCATATACAGGAAGAAGCAAGCATTAACACATATATTCCCCAATGTTTATAAATACATTTTCCTCTTGTATAAACAAATATGCAAATACAATTTCACTGTACAGAAAAGGCAAAACGCATCAGCAATAAAATATTTTCTACTTCATATATACATAACCAACTTAGGAAATAAATCCATAAATAAAACCCTTTTCTTTCTATCCAGTGTAGTTTATGCCATTGGGGAGCTTCAACAAATTAAGCTCTCTGCCAAACTGCAAATTGTGACGAGCACTGTTAAGACTATTTACAAAACTGTATAAATATAGCTTTGATGAAGCTCTGCGTGCAAATGCAACATCACAATTATATACAAAAGCAAGGAATTTAAGTTTACGCTTATGGCCATTGTAATTTCTTTACAGTTTGTTCTGTCTACCATCAGTGCAAAAAGGATTTTTCTTGCGTTTCATGTATAGTATAAAATGCTTTGCTCATACAAAAATACACATCCTTTAGATGTCACAGATTTTATGTCCAGTGATTGGGCGTCCCATCCTTGGTACAGTGGCCGCATCATTAGTTTCGGGGAAGCTGCAGGTCAAGTGGATGTGACACAGCTGGTCTCAGGGTAATCCGTCATCTTCCATACTCAGAGCAACACGCTGACAACAGAAAAATAAGTCAATTCTCCATAAAGATAATTAATTAATTAATATCTTAGAGGGGCGTTTTTCTTCCCACCTCTTTGCAGGCTGAAACCGCCACATTAGTTACTAAAGACACTCAATTTTATTCAATTACAGGAACAACATTGAGCGCGTTTATATTTTATCCTTACATCTGGAGAGTCCGTGTCTCAGTCCCATGCTGATTAGATACATTTCCATTATAAACATGACCTACAGAAAGCTGATTCTAATTAACTGTCATGTTCCGGTTAATATAAAGTCCTCAAGCATATTGAAGCATAGAATGAACCAGCACAATAAAGGTGCCTTGTCGTCCGTCATGTCTGTTCTGCTCCTCTTTATCCATAGCCCTTGCTTCTCTTCTTTTTAGCCTTCATTACAAGGTAGACCATGTAAAAGAGAGGACCAATACAACTGATGGATGTTTGGGCACTAAGGCAGTCAAAGGACCTTGTACAAGAGTGAGAAAGTAGAATTCTGAAAATTCAGCCTTGGTCTAATTAAATAGATCAAGAGGGCCAGCAGGGCAGATGTCACTGTTTTCAGGAGGCACGGCCCTGAGTTACACGATGACACTGGGGAGCTTTGAGTTACATGATGAGACTAGGGAACTTTGAGTTGCATGAAGGTAGACACAACAATGCTGGAGTAACTCAGCGGGACAGGCAGCATTTTCTGGGGAGAAGGAATGGGTGATGTTTCGGGTCGAGACCCTTCCTCAGACATGATAGAGTTACATGAGATTGGGGATTTTACTTCAGAGTCACGTGAGTGACTACGTGAAGACCCCGCCAGCACGCATGCGTGACATATCGTTGAACGCATTGCGAAGCGACAGGCGGGAGGAGTGTCGCTCCTCCAGCGGTAAGTTTAAAACGGACCTGCAGGTGAGTACTCACTATCCTGAGGTCGTTTTGTGGGCACTCTGTGTGGTTTTTCTTACAGAGCCACACCCATCATGGACAAGTCAAGAACTAAGTCCAAACGGACAGCTACAAGATGGCTGCGGAGGACCGCAGGAATGCGGGCAGTCAGCAGCAGCCGACTTCTCCAGAGCTGCTAGTCGTTCAACCACCCGGTAAAGCCACCCGGAAGTCGGGCAAGCCCGTTGACTCGGCAGGGTCCGGGCTGGAAGACTCACCGCCTGCGGGAAGCGACAGCGGCCGTTTATCCCGCATGGAGCGTTTGGTGGAGCAATTGCTCCAACGTGACCTACTCCAGCAGGAGTCTGGTCACCATGGGTCTCCTTTTACAGGGCTCCTTTCTCGGAGGGGAGCATAAGATCTGGACTGACTCTGAACAGGGGGATTTGGCCGAAGAATCGTCCAACTTGCTAGGGGTGCAAGAACAGGAGCTACTCGGCATGGCATCCAAGTTCACGATGCCGTCACAGAAGGGACTGCCGTTGCAGCCACAGCTGGCAGCTAGTATAAATTACCTGACAACAAATCAACTACAGGAACAGGCCATGAATGACACGGCAGCCAAATATTTAGCTCCGGAGAACTGCGTCTCCCTCAACGCGCCTGCGGTGAATAACCCCATCTGGGGAAACATCAGGCCTGGCATTAGGAACCAGGAAGTAAAGATGCAAAAAATCCTGAAACTACTGGCCTCTGGAATTGCAGCATTTGCCAGGTCAGTAGATGGGAAGGATATGTCGGAGGAGCAACAGGATGCCCTGGCACTCTTCTGTAATGCACAGTTTGAGATTAACTGTTTCAAGAAGAGTGTCATCCGACCTGCACTAAACCCCAAGTTCGCAGGGTTGTGCAGAACCAGCAGTGCACTCAAAGCCTACAATAGTTTGGGGACAACCTGCCCAAACAGGTAAAAGACCTCGACGAAGAGGCAAGGGCCGTCGGCATGATTAAAGTGCCGTCCGCTAGCAGGTCCTCGTATCCTCAGCGGCAGCACCCCTACGCATCCACCAGCAGACCGCGTTACCACAGCGAAAGAGCAGCTGGTGAAAGCTCGAAGGCCGTACAACCTGCCATGACCCAGAACGGTCTTCCTGGAAGATGCGCCAACCCCACACCACAGTGCCTCCACCTCCCAGGAAGCAAGGACGGAGGAAACCAACACAGCACCACCGTTAACCATGGAAGTAGGTGGGTCTGGTTGCCTCCGGAACACGGTTGCCTTCTTCACAGATTGGGTGAAGGTTACACTTGTTTAGAAATGCATGGAGTTCTATAACTTCTGATCCTTTCATACTGCAAAGTATTCAGGGATACAAAATTGAATTTGTTCACAAACTCCTCCTTCCGGTTCAGCATGCACCCAGCCAAAAGTTTGTGCTTTCACAAAAAGAGAAATGGGAAGGTCATGTGGAACTGTTAAGACAACATACAAAAGGAGTAATTGAGAAAACCAAACATGAATCTCTTGAGTTTGTGTCAAACATCTTCACCAAAAACAAAAAAGATGGCGGATGCCACATCATTATTGATTTGACATAACTGAATACTTTTGTGCAGTACACCCACTTCAAAATGGAAACTTTTGTTACTGCCAAACAACTAGAGGTACTTGATGGCTTGCATCGACCTAAAAGATGCATACTATTCAGTACCAATAGAGAAAGATCACCGCAGATATTTGAAATTTATCTGGATGGGGCAGCTCTGGCAGTATAAAGCGCTGCCTAATGGATTAGCATCAGCCCCCAGACTGTTCACTAAAATATTGAAACCGGCCTTGGCGTTTCTTCGGAAACAAAAACATATTGTCATGGCATATCTCAATGACATCTTAATTGTGGGGAAAACCCTGGAGTTGGCCAATTTGTCTGTCTCAGCCACCAAGCTCCTATTTCAAAAATTGGGGTTTATCATCCATCCAGACAAATCCAAGTTAATGCCTTCTATGACTATGGACCATTTGGGGTTCACGATTGACTCTGTTCATATGTCTGTCACTTTGCCAAAGGACAAAGCAACAGACTTGATAGAGGCATGCAACAGCCTTGTTTTGCGTCAGTAAACCATCTATTCGGCAATTAGCCAGGGTAATTGGGAAGCTCGTGGCTGCCTTTCCAGCCATACAATTTGGACCCTGTGGCGTCAGCCTAAACACGGGCCACTTATGCTCGAACTCTCATCAGGAGATACGAGGGCGGGCACGTGACGTCATGGGCTAGAGGGAGTGTCCTGGTACTTAAGGTCTCTCACCTCGAGACCTAGAGTTAACAGGTAGCTGAGCCCGAGAGTACAACCTCGCTCAGCTACAGCAACATTGTAATATGGTTAGCGCACCAACTTAACATGTCACCACTAAATAAACAACACTTTGAACCGGCCTGTCGTCTCACCTTTATTCACCACGTATGGTGCCGCTACATTGGTGACCCCTGACTGTCCGAATTGAAATTTGGACTCACCTGAAGCACGCAGCCACGGGAGACCTGATGTCTGCAGCCGGCTGCCCAGCCCTGCAGAACTACACTGCCGCCAACCCGGCCCTGCAGTGAGGTATGCCGCCTCTTCCCCACCGGCTGCCGCAGCTCTCCCGCCCCCAACAACGGGGCAGGCCGCCTTGTGTGACGGCCGCCAAGCTCCTCTGCATGACTTGCCCGTAGCCGACCACCTGAGCGGAGAGGTTGTACCCGCCACCGCTGCTCCACCAGCTGCTGCAGGAGCTGCGAGCGTAGCAGCCTCCTGCCCACAGCAAGGCTGACACACGCCCGACGGCCCTGGGACAGAGAGTACCTGCCGCTCTCCTGCTCCCGACAATGGGCCCGAGCTCGGCCTCGCACCGCCAACACTGCACCGGGCCCCACCGCTCCAGGCCCGGCACTGGCCTCACCTCACCCGCAGAGATCTAGAGGAGTCAACAGGTAGCTGAGCCCGAGAGTACAACCTCGCTCAGCTACAGCAACATTGTAATATGGTTAGCGCACCAACTTAACGTGTCACCACTCAATAAACAACACTTTGAACCGGCCTGACGTCTCACCTTTATTCACCACGTATATTCACCACGTACATTACCAAAATCTACAGAGGGCCAAAATTGCAGCACTCAAACGCCTTGCTGGCCATTTTGACAGGCCAATGCAGTTTCCAGCCAAAGCAAAATTGGAATTGCAATGGTGGATTAACAATGCTCGACATTGCTCTAATCCCATCATAGTCACAAATCCTTTGGTTGTGTTACAAACTGACGCCAGCGCTCACGGCTGGGAAGCAACCAATACCACCTCCAGTTGCGGTGGTAGATGGAATGCACATGAGTTAACCTTACTTCAGGCACTGGGTATCAATCATCTAGAGATGTTGGGAGTGTTTCACGGACTTCGGGCTTACTGTTCAGACATGCACCATCTGCATGTTCGCCTACAAATTGATAATACCACCGTGGTGGCATTCATTAATTATATGGGTGGAATTAAGTCGATAGCTTGTGATGAATTGGTCAATACAATCTGGCACTGGTGCATAGAAAGAAACATTTGGATATCAGCTACTTACCTTCCGGGTAAGCTCAATACAGCCAGATATCGACCTTTTTGCATCCAGACTTAATCACCAGATACCAAGATATGTTGCATGGGAACCAGACCCTGGGGCAGTAGCGATGGACGCTTTCTTGCTACACTGGGGGGAATTGTTTTTCTATGCATTTCCCCCCTTCTGCCTCATCAGTTGGGTCTTGCGAAAAATACAACCAGACTCCGCATCGGGTATTTTGGTTGTACCCGATTGGCCCACTCAGCCATGGTTCCCTGCGGTACTCGACATGGTCTCAGAACCATGTATTTCAATTTCCAAGCACCCGAGTTTGCTGGTATATCCTGTGACAGGGGAGAGTCACCCGTGCCATGACCGAATGAACCAATTGGTTTGCAGGATTTGAAAAGACCACTCCTGGAATTTGGACTGTCGGACCGAACTATGAATATCATCACGGCATCATGCAGAAAGTCCACCAGGAAACAGTACCTCACATATATCAGAAAATGGAAGGCATTTTGTACCAGGGCAAACACCACTACAACACAGCCACCATTACGGATGTGCTGGAGTTCTTGGCGAGCCTACATTTCGATGAAGGCTTGAGCTACAGTGCCATCAACTGTGCTAGAAGTGCCCTATCTTCATATCTGGGACAGGGGTTAGAACACCATGGAGTCGGGTCTCACCCTCTGGTGTCGAAACGTATGAGGGGTATTTTCAACTTGAATCCCCCCAGGCCTCGATATTCCCAGATCTGGGATATTGGCATTGTGTTAACCCTGCTCAGAGATTGGGCACCAGCTACGTCCCTTTCACTAACAAAATTGACGTATAAAATGGTAATGCTGATGGCTCTCGTAACGGCGCAGCAGGTCCAGTCTCTGCACAAACTAAGACTGGATGCCATGGTAACATCCAAAAATAAGGTAACTTTCCACATATATGAGTTACTTAAACAGAACAGGCCTGGATCATCTGGCTTCAAATTGGAGTTCCTGCTTACCCTGTAGATAGTCGCCTATGTATAGTGACCCACTTTCTACATTACCTGGAGGTCACCAAAAGTCTCAGGGGCACAGAATTGGCTTTATTGATGTCATAAATGTCCTCATCAAAGAGTAACCGTGCAGACCATCTCAAGATGGCTTAGGGTGGTATTAGGTGCAGCGGGGGTGGACACTGATGTTTTTAAATCTCATTCCACCAGGGCTGCAGCTACATCGGCAGCAAGGATGATGGAAGCTCCTATGGACCACATCCTTGCAACGGCGGGTTGGTCTAATGAAAGAACCTTCCAGCGGTTTTATAATAAACCCATGGCCACGCCTGAGACATTTGCAGACACGATTTTGAGTTCTGTATTATAATTTTCCCCGGTTAGAGGTTATTATTATTATTTGTTAATAAATACATCATTGTTTTTCAGCACCATTTCATGTCTGAAATACATTAACATACTTCCTCCATTGGTTATGATGGCAGTGTGTGAGCATGGACTCGTTCCAGGGCATGAAATCACAGAGCTTTGAAATCTTCACGTAGTAACTCACGTGACTCCGAAGTAAAATAGTAAGATTAAACGAGAACTTACCAGTTTGAAGTTTGATTTTTATTTTATGAGGAGTTACGATGAGAGATTACGTGCCCTCCGCTCCCAACCCTCTATTATAAAGGTCAACTGGTATGTTAGTTCTCTTATCTTACTATCTTTAGTCAACTCTACTATCTGTGATTTCACACCGCTGCTTTGAAGAATGTCGCACATGCGTGCTGGCGGGGTCTTCACGTAATCCCTCATCGTAACTTCTCATAAAATAAAGATCAAACTTCAAACTGGTAAATTCTCATTTAATCTTACTATCAAATGGCACAACTTTCGTTTGCTTTTTCCTGCTGAAAATGGCAACCTTTTCTGGACATTAACAGCTAATAATGAAGGGGTGGAAGATTTGCCAAGTAGCTCAGTTTTAAAGAAAAATACCTGTTGGCTGGAATAATATACATAGGGGAAGATTGCAATTTTGATTTTTCTGCGAAAGGAATGAAATTGCAAATCAAACTGAAGCCAAAACAGAACTAGTGGAAAGTGGGACTGAAGCCCTCGAATAAAGACTGCAGAAACTTCCAAGCAGTTCCATGATGTGTTCCTGACACTGCAGTGAGAAAGAGCGAAAGGAAGGAAAGTTAAGGTTCTGTACTGCACGATCCGATTTCTTGTGAATCTTGCCACAGGGAAAACGCTAAGCAAGATCACATCAATTAAAGTGGTATGCCAGCAAACAGGCTATTAGAGTCATAGAGTCTTACGGCATGGAAACAGAACCTTCGCCCAACTTACCCACACCAGCCAACATGTCACATCCACACTAGTCCCATCTGCCTGCATTTGGCCCATTTTCCTCTAAACCTGTATGTACCTACCCAAGTGTTTCTTAACATTACGATAACGCATGCTCAACTACCTCCTCCAGCAGTTCTTTCCACACACCTACCACCCTTTGCATGAAAATGTTACCCCTCACGTTCCTATTAAATATTTCCCCCCTCAACTTAAACCTATGTCCTCTGGTTCTTGATTCCCCAATTCTGGACAAGAGACTGTGCGTTTAATCGATCTATTTCTCTCATGATTTTGTACACCTCTATAAGATCATCCCTCATGAGCTCCAAGGAATACAGTCCACACTAACCTATTAGAGAGCAGTTAAGTTCATTTTGCTCCTTGCTTTTACCTTAACATTCCTGCACTTCTTCAATGACATCCAGTTCTTTGAAAGAGATGTTGAATCCATTTCCACCGGGCAATGACTCCAAATATTTATAATTCCTCAATTAACTACATTTGTTCCCTCTGGTTCTTGGACCATCAGCCACACAATTCATTTTAATAACACTATATAAAACCATTATAATTTTTAAACACCTGTCATATTTTATTTTAATCTTCTTGAACAGAAGGAAAACCAACCCCAGCTTGTCCAAAAAACTGTAATCCATCACACCAAAGTGATTCTAGTAAAATTCTTCTGCACCCTCTACAAAATGATAACATCTGTACATAACTAAAACTCTGATCTTGTGCTCTTTCGGTTTGCGTGGTCTTTCTATTTGCGGATAAACATTACGTGATAGCGATACGATTTTCGTCAGCTCACTCACCGTTCCCCTGTGCTGCGAGTGCACCGTTTCGTTCCGATCGGTAGTGTGTTGTAAAAGTTAACGAGGCTAAAAAATCGTAAAAGCTGCGCGTGCGCAGATCGATCTCCTCTCCTGCCAGTCAGCGCCGCGCGGATTGGTCGCTTCTTCTGTCACTCCCCCGGACGGTCCACCCCTTCCTGCGCCATCGCGTCTTAACTGGAGCTGAGGGACGGAGGTATCCAACCGGACACAATTTTCGGGGGGGGACTGGAAGCGGCCAGGCCCGGTGCAAAGTAGCCAATATCGCCAAACGGAAAGCGGAGAGTCTGATCCCGGCGGAGGAGAGCGTCCAGCGCCCGCTGTGAGTCCCAAACGCACCGGCAACGTAACGCCCAGCAGCTCCACCCCCTTCCCTTCATGTCTCCCTCGCTGGTTCCTGCCTTGCCTCCCCCTTGATACCCCCCCCTTTCCCCCATGCCTGTTCCCGTCATATCTTCGAGCTCTCCCCCCCCCCCCCCCCCCGCCCACACGCTCTGAGGGCGCCGCCGAGCACACGTGATGCTTTTCCCGGGCACACAAGAAGGGAGAGGAGCGGCAACCTTGAGATCCTGGGGAGGAAGAGTGGGAGAGGAGAAGGGATAGAGGGAGAGGAGGTGGGAGTAGAGGAGAGGGGAGTAGGGGAGGTAGGGAGTGGGGAATAGCGGGAGAGGAGTTCAGTGGGGGAGGTGAGGAGGGATATGGGGAGGTGAGGAGTGGGGAGGTGGGGGATAGAGAGATATAGGAGGGGGCTAGGGAGGGAGGGAGGGAGTGACTGAAGGTAGGGGAAAGGAGAGGGAGAGAGTGGTGAAGGAGGGATTGGGGAGGGGAGGAGGAGAGGGGATTGAAGAGTGAGGGTGAAGAGGAGGGGGAGAGAGCTAGGGATGAGGGGAAATGAGCTGCGCCTGTGCATTTGGGGACTATGGGTGAGTGGTGGAATATTGTGTGGGGGACCAAGCCTCCTGTGTGACAGGGACCCAATGGGTCCCACTTAGTCTAGTCCTTCCTAAAATTAGACAAAATACTCCAGCCAGGATTATCTTAGCAGTTTGACACAATTTCTTGACCATCTTTGCATTATTTATAAAAACCCAGTCTTCTATATGCTTTATTTAGCAGCCTTCATAAACTCTCTCCTCGTCTCTTTAAAACAGCATTAATTAGATTGTATGTCTCTCCTCACACTTGTCACAATAATGCATCACCTCATCTTTTGCAACAATGAATCTGGTCATCCACTCAGACCTGCATAACTGCATTTCTATTACCATCTTCTGCAGCGTTTACAAAAATCCAGGTTGCCTATCACCTGCTGAAGTTGTTCTTGGTAGGCCCAAATCTAAGATGTTAATCACCTTTAAAAAAACCCATCACCGATCTTGTTAGTTAATATCTGCTTAGAAATACAGATAAAGCTTTTGCTGTTGTTAATTATGGGCAGCCTATTTTGCCTGAGGTTTAATGCTGTAATGACCTTCAGATTCATAGGAAATCTTGTTATTGTGGATTGATGGTCCCTGTGTTAAGTGAAACACCAATGATGAGACTACTCTGATAGAACAGCAGTAAAGGTGTGATTGCAGTGATTGCAGGAGCCAGTGATTGCAGCTAGAATTAAAAAAATAAAATTGTAGAGTGAATACTGCTAACATATACGCTCCATTTTGATTTTTCTTTGCTGAACCATTCGAGAGGTCAGTTCATATTTGGCCATTGGTGGGACAGGAGTCACATATACCGGCAAGGATAATAGATTTATTTCCCCGAGGGAGAGAAACATAGAAAGGTGCAAGAGGAGGCCATTCGGCCCTTCAAGCCATTCATTGTGATCATGGCTGATCATCCACAATCAGTAACCCATGCCTGCCTTCTCCCTATACCCCCTGATTCCGCTAGCCCCAAGGGCTCTATCTGACTCGCTTTTAAATTCATCCAGTGAATTGGCCTCCATTGCCTTCTGTGGCAGAGAATTCCACAAATTCACAACGTTCTGGGTGAAAAAGTTTCTCATCTCAGTTTTAAATGGCCTCCCCTTTATTCGTGGACTGTAGCCCCTGGTTCTAGACCCCCCCCATAGCTTGTCCAGTCCTTTTATATGTTTTTATAAGACCCCCCTCATCCTTCTACAGTAAATTCCAGTGAATGCAAGCCCGGTCTTTCCAATCTTTCCTCATATGACAGTCCTGCCATCCCAGGGATTAACCTTGTGAACCGACGCTGCACTCCCTCAATAGCAAGGATGTCTTTCCTCAAATTAGGAGACCAAAACTGCACACAGTACTCCAGATGTGGTCTCACCAGGGCCCTGTACAACTGCAGAAGGACCTCTTCATTCCTATACTCAAATCCTCATTATGAAAGACTACATTCCATTAGCTTTCTTCACTACCTGCTGTACCTGCATGTTTACTTTCAGTGACTGGTGTACAAGGACACCCAGGTCTTGTTGCACTTCCCTTTTTTTCTAATCTGACACCATTGAGATAATAATCTGCCTCCTTGTTCTTGTGGCCAAAGTGGATAACCTCAAATTTAACTACATTATTCTGCATCTGCCATGCACCTGCCCACTCACCCAACCTGTCCAATTCACCTTGCAAACTCCTAGCATCCTCTTTGCAGTTCATACTGCCACCCAGCTTTGTGTCATCTGCAACTTTGTGAGTGTTACTTTTAATTCCATCATCTAAATCATTAATATATATTGTAAATAGTTGCAGCCCCAGCACCGAGCCTTGCGGCACTCCACTCGCCACTGCCTGCCATTCTGTCAGGGACCCGTTCATTCCTACTCTTTGTTTCCTGTCTGCCAACCAATTCTCTACTTCATGTCAATACCCTACCCCCTAGACCATGTTGTCTAGTTTTGCCCACTAATCTCCTGTGAGGGACCTTATCCTAGGCTTTCTGAAAATCCAGATACACCACATGCACTGTCTCTCCTTCATCCATTTTACTTGTCAGATCCTCAAAACATTACAGAAGATTAATCAAGCAGGATTTCCCCTTCAGAAATCGATGCTGATTTGGACCAATCCTGTTACTGCTATTCAAATGTGCCGTTATTACTTCTTTAATAATTGACTCCAGCATCTTCCCCACCACCGATTTCAGGCTAACTGGTCTGTAATAGAAAGATTAAACGAGAACTTACCGTTTGAAGTTTGATCTTTATTTTATGAGAAGTTGAAGTGAGGGAATATGTGAAGAGCCCGCCAGCCCGCATGTGCGTCAATCTTCAGAGCAACTGTATGAAACCACAGACCAGTTGCAGAACTTAAACTAGAGAAAGACTAACAAGACTAGAGTTACCGGATTATCTTTTATAAGAATCAGGGTTGGGAGTGGAGGGCACATATTCCCTCACTTCAACTTCTCATAAAATAAGGATCAAAATTCAAATGGTAAGTTCTCGTTTAATCTTTCTATTTTATTTCAAAGTCACATGAGTGACTACGTGAATACTTCAAATCTCTGTGGTTTCATGCAGTAAACCAATCGGTGTGTGAAATACTTAAACAGATAAAACCAGAAATGGCAGAAAACATGGGTTATTAATACCATGATGCTAACTTGCATACATGGCCATTGCTCCTAGTCGGACCATAGTCCCAATTGGCTTTGAGTTAGACAATAACTCATGCAACACTGTTCAGAATTCTATCTGAAAATATCCAGACATATTCAACCAAATTGTATAACTTTTGAACACGCACTCTGTAAGCCTCTTGCTGTATGATGAAAGGGAAATGTCCATTCTATTGGCTGCTAATGAGCCATCTGCAATCTCTTGAGAGACTATTAAATAACAATGAAGAAACTATCTTTCATCTTATAGATGAATGATCTCATTCTCTCATTAGCAAGCTCAATGTATACATAATAACACCCCCAATCTCCGATCTGGTGGGTATGCTGTCAACTCCAAATGTACGCAACCATGCCCGTTTTGCTTTATGAGATAATTCCCATAACAAGCTACCCTAATGTCAGTTATGACCCAGACACCGAGCCAGAGATTGAGTAAAGACTGTTATTTGTGCTGAAATCAGTTGCTAAAAGCATAATCAACTTAAAGATATTGCTCCCATTACGAATACAGTAGATGAATATCTGCATAATAATTTACTGATATACATTGCACACTATGATGACTATAGCCTTCTAGAGCGGTCATATAAAAAACATCTTGCATAACGTTAGTGAACAGCGGGTGAATAGCCAATCATTTATTGTCCCACTTATTGAATTATAAAGAATGACAAAACAGCAGTGTCAATTGTGCTATCACATAATCGCTTCTCTAAGCCCAAACTGAAAGCAACACAAACCTCTGTTACTTCCGTTTAAAATGAACTCACATATCTCGTTCACAAACTTCCCATACAATTGTGGAGAGCTAGCTGCCCGAGAAAAAGGCTGCACCAACCATCACTCATGACTTTGAGTAAATAGGAGCTTCTTTAGCTGCCTTACCATGGCCTGAATGAATAGGCAAAGTTGGCACAATTAAGTTTCATGTTGCCTCATCCTTATCGTAAGAGGCATCTACTGATAAACCCCCAAGTCTTATCAGCTGCAAATTTTGCATGTCATCTAAAACCTGATGACACAGTGCCCTTTGATCTGAGTAGGGCAGCGTTAACTTCCACCACTGGCTTTGCTATCAAACATCAAATGTATCTGTGCCTCTTGTGTATAGATATGGCAAAGTATGCATCTTCAAGATCGATTCTCTGAATCAGATAAATTGCTGAAAGCCAATCATCCATCTCAAACTGACTAACCAAACACATGATCAGATAAGCCAAATCCTAACCCGATTTGGCATGCTCCATGTTCCTACAACCTTGAGAAATATCAGAAATGTACCCCTTTTGTTCTTGGCAGACTACTCATCCTCTGTGAAATGTCACCGTTCCACTATTGACCATCCGGATGGAATTTTTTTGGCTTCCCTTGCCACGGAGGATGCATTATCTAGTTATTCATTCAATTCGCTGATGACATATAATCAGAACCTTATAACTAGAGCTGAAACACCGTATCCACTTGATGTAGGAATACGAGTTCCCTGTCAGCTCTTGACTATTAGAGTCACCACGAATCCTCAGCGTTCTTCCTCAGAGTGGAAATTAACCTAATGCAAGCCTGAACCAGGAATTGCTTCGCAGTCCTCTGACTGAAACCATCTGTCTGAGTCGCCAGTGTGCGCAACACAATCTTTTCGACCCTGAACCAGGTGTTGTCACAGGCATATGGCTCGAACTGCCTGTGCATGCCTCCGTAACACAGAGCATATTTTGTGCCACTATATGTTCCATCAGATGTTCCAATTGAGACAAACGGCCAATCACATCTGCCATAGATATGGGGACAGAATCCTCTCGTCCCAAATCGTCTGACAGGACTTGTCTCACAGAATTAGCTTTGACTTTGCCCCGACTCGGGGTTGCCAAGCTGCTCCCTCTAGGAGCCGAATCGGAACTAGCTGTGCAGACCGGCGCTGCCAGCGACTCCGAAGTGGAAACAGATGGCCGTCAGCTTTTCGCACTGTCGCGGTCTTCTGCTGCTGGTTTCTCAGCAACCCCTTTAAATATTTGTTTGTTTGCTTATTCATTTATTTATTGTACTTACCAGACAGGTTGCGCCTGCTAGTGACTGAGTCCTTGCTCCCTTCTGGAGCCTCAATGGAGTATTTCAGGGGAGGAAATACTCAGAGCTTTGGCCCCCACATGACCCGGTCGAGCCGGCGTCATAATCGGAGTCACTTCTCTCTGATACTCATCTCGACAGTGTGAGAGAAATACTCCAACCCTGCCAGGTGTTGCCACAGGCATTAGGCTGAAGCCACCTGTTAATGCCTCCGGTGCACGGAGCATTTCTCTCTGTACAGAGCCTGTACAGCGGTCGCTGTCCGGTCCTTAGCCGATAGCTGCTAGATTTTAACGCCAGCTCCCATGGGACGTCCATGGCGTTCAGATACCCCGGCTGCGCCAGGCGCTACTATATTCAGATCATGCTCCCATATTCAGATCGTGCTCCCAAGGAGTCTCTACAGCGTTCAGCTATCCTGGCCGCACCGGCCATTGTTATTTTTAGAGCGTGTGCTCCGCGGCTCCTCAGTGTTCAGCTGTGCCAGCCGCGCCGGCTGTTGCTATTTTTAGAACGAGAGCCCCCACGGCTCCATAGCGTTGAGCTCTGCTGGCCGCGCCGGCCGTTGCTATTTTTATCCCGCCTCCACGACGGCAGCTGCACAAGCTGTGCCGGCTTCTCTGGGACCGCTGCCCCTGTTTTCCGAGCAGCGGCCCGTTCCTGTAAAGAAAAATGTTTTCCTCTTACCTGTCGGAGCAGTTTCGAACTGCTCCGAATCCCGCGCCATTCGTCGACGTTTTGACGGGTTGTTCACGTAGTCACTCACGTGACTTCGAAATAAAATTCCCCGTTTTCTCTCTCGCTCCTTTCGTGAAAAGTGGGATTTTAGCTACCCTGCTGAAATAACTACGGTCAGTTTCAGGGTCATCAATATTTCAGGACTAACATTTTTATTACAACATATAATTCATTTCCTTGAATTAAATTCCCCAGCGGCAGTAGAGGTATGCAGTCCTGGATCAATGTTTAGTATCCAAACTTTTGAAACGTAATCAATAGGACTGTATACACCCAATGAAATAGTTATCTCCAGTACACTTACTTTTACTTACACATTCTCCTTTCTCACATCTAGACAGGACAAACGAAACCCCACCCTACATACATTACTAGCTGCAAGTACTGAAAGCAAGATTGATGTATGAAAATGATTTGAGAAACAAGCAGGCAGAGGTAAAGAGCAGAGGCATTAACGAAACAGTAAAATATAGATACATCAATCCAACAATTAGCGAGAACACTAAAGTTACAAAGTCTCCCAATTCTACCAAGGTCATTGTACAATTTCCTGTTTAAAATGGATGAGAAAATGGCAAGAAAACAATTCCATTTCTCATGAGAACCATTAAATTGAAATTTATATGTATAATAATAAATGTTTCTCAGCAATAGAAAAAGAAAGGTCGGAACAGGCAGGAAAGACAAGCAGGGCAGTAAGGGTCACCGAGCATGGTGTCAACTTACCTGGAACGTTTTCCAGGGCTGTGCAGCCCACAGCTAGGCCCAAGCAACAGCCACAGATGCCGGGTGAGGGCCTAGTACCTTTTAGGCCACGGACTGGTCCAGAGAAGCCATGGACAAAAGAGGACCGTGTAGCCCACTGCCAGCCCCAGTGGCAGCCACAGACGTCGGGTGAGGGCCTCGTACCGTGTAGGCCACGGACAGGTCCAGTGAAGCCACCGACAGAAGCTGAGTCTACAGCCCAGCCGGGAACAGTCAGCCCGGTGGGGGGAGAAAGAAGAGAAAGCCCGGTTGAAAGCAGAGCTAGCCCAACCGTGAGCGGAAAAGCGGACTAGGCCCGCGAGAGAAGCTAAGAAGCCGAGAAAGCCCGGTCGCAAGGGATGGCCGAGAGCGGGGAAAGCCTGGACGTGAGAGGAAGTCCGGCCCCGAGCGAAGAGTGGGTCGGCGCGAGATAAGCGGGACACCTTCCGCAGGGCGTCCAAGGGTGACAGCAGGCAAGTCAGCGGAGCAGCGGTAGTCCATTTGGCAGCGAGCCAGCGGAGGCAACAGCAACAGCAACGGCTGAGCCAGCGGCAGCAGCGGAGGTCCGGAGTGGCCAGCGGTGTTTAAAAGTAACAGTGAAGCCCGGGGGGGAGCCAGCTAAAGCAGCAGTGGAGGTCCGGTGAGGCCAACAGCAAAGGTACCGGTGGGGGATAGCTCGAGAGGTCGAGGATGCACCAGAGTCCACAGGCCCACAAGCTGGAGCAGTGAAATCCTTCACAATAAATGCACTCTGTGAATGTAATGCATTGTCACAGTAAAAGCAGGACTGTTTGGATGTAATGCATTGGTCACTGTTATGAATAGTAAATCTGTGTGCATATAAGGAATATGTTCTAGTTGCCTATTAACAGGAAATGTTGGTTAATAGTATAAATCTATTATTATAAGATTAAGTAATAGACAGTGATATTTTCTAATTAAGCTAATTAATATAGAACTATGTTTTCTTATCCTCGAAAAGTCAGTGTTTTGTCTGTACAGGAGCACCTGAATAGCAACAGGTAGCATGGCTATTCAATGGGTAGGAAAGTTGCCCCAGTTTGATTCTGGGTGTAATTTTGAGAAATGGACTGAAGTCTTGGAGGCTTCGTTCAGTTCCAATGATATCACTGCAGAGGAGAAGAAGAGAGCATAGTTCATATTAAGCTTAGGAAGAGAGGGTTATCACACCTTACATACGTTACTGCGGCCAGCAAAGCTCATGGAGAAAACGTACGAGGAGTGTAAAGAGGTATTAATGGCTCATCTCTCGCCAAAACCTCCAAGGGCATGCAGAGGCAAGGAGCCTGAGCTAAAGAGGGCAGGGAGTCCCTCAAAGGGCAACGGTCAAGTGCAAAAGGGCAAAGGCCAAGTGCAAAAGGGCAAAGGTCAAGTGCAAAAGGACCACGGTCAAGTGCAAAAGGACCACGGTCAAGTGCCAAGGGACAAAGGTCAAGTGCCAAGGGACAAAGGGCAAATGCAAAATGACGCAAGTCAAATGCAAAGGTACATTGCCATCCAGAGGGCAACCCTAGCTATTCAAGCTGCATTCAGGGGTATGAAGGTACTGAGGGAGATGCAGAACAAACAGAAGGCAGCAACGGTAATACAAGCAGCATTTAGAATGCACAGAGTATACCGTCAATACAAGGCAATGAGATTGGCAGCTATAATGGTACAAAACCATTATAGGGCACACCTTCAAATGGAATGTGATCGCAAAACTTACATGAAGGTACGTGACAGCGTTGTGCTGCATCAGGCAGCTTACCGAGGAATGCTTGTTCGAAAGCAATTGCGGTGCATGCACAAACCTGCCACGGTCATACAAACGTATTATCAGATGCATAAACAGCGTCAGTATTTCAAGAAACTACGCTGGTCTGTCATTGTGGTACAGCAACGATACAGAGCATGCCAGATAAGGAATGTCCAAGTGAGACATTATAATAGTTTATAATAGAGAAAAGCAGATGTTTGTATTCAGGCCTTAGCCAGAGAAAAGCAGTGGTTTGTATTCAGGCCTTAGCCAGAGTATTAACCATATAACATAACCATATAACAATTACAGCACGGAAACAGGCCCTCTCGGCCCTTCCAGTCCGTGCCGACCATTTGTTTTCCCCCTCTTATTTTCTCCTCTTATTGGTTGAGAAAATCAGGGCAGCACACCATATTAAGTCATTCATAAGGATGTGCATTACAAGAAAGCATTTCTTGATGCAAAAGGCGTCTGTAGTCACTCTGCAAGCTGCATACCATTGTTACTGATTAAGGGTACGTTACCGAGCTATGCGTCAAGCAGTCATTTCGATCCAGAGGGCAACCCAGAGATGGTACAAAGCATGCAAAAAAGGGCATTCCCAGTTTGTGCAATATCAGTCAATGAGGGATGCAACTATACCATTCAGGCTGCCTACAAGAGTATGGTTGTTAGGCAGTGGGTTAAGCAAAAAAGAGCTACTGTAAAAGTGCAGTCAGTACTCCGTAGGAGTTGGTATCGGAAAGACTTAAGAAGACAAATAGAGGAACAATAGAAAAGGCTTAAATGATACAAAAGGCTTAAACGATATAGGAAAGACTTCCTCAAACTTAATAATACAACAGTTGTAGTGCAGTCTCACTACCGTGCTTATGAAGCAAGAAAACTAAACAGACCACAACTAAACAGGCCAGTGTTGTATTGCATCCACTTCTTGATGAAGAACCAGAAAGGTGACTTAAGAAGACAAATAGAGGAACAACAGAAAAGGCTTAAACGACACAAAGAAAGGTTAAATAAATATGTGACAATGAGTAGAAAGCTCCTAATAGAAAAGTCTAAAGAAGAGAGGCTTGTCGGTCAAGACAAAAACATGCAGGACCGATTGCAATTACGACACTTCAGTAGTCCAGCATGGAGCCTCCTTCACAGAGCAATGGACAAAGGGTTATGCATTGCAGAATCTCATGAAACAACAAGAGCAGATAAATAAGCAGAGAATCGGAATTGAACAACAGAGGAATCCGTTAGAAAACGAAAACTTGCAGCCATGGGTCAAATCCCACCAACAAAGGGGAAAACAAAATAAATACATGAACCAGAAAATGATAACTCATAAAGCAAGGGGTAATGTATTTGGTTTAAGTATAATACCATTGTGCAACAGTGTATTATTCAATGATATGTGGGAAAATATCATTGAGCATATACCGTACAGGTGAAAGGGACTTAAAAGGGGAGGAGTGCAGTGTATGTAATAGAAATGGTGTTACCTGCCTCCAAGTTAAAGGGGGGGGACTGTTGTGTATGTAATAGAAATGGTTACCTGCCAACAGGTTAAAGGGGGAGGAGTGTTAGGTATGTGATAATTAGCATATGTAATTAGTATATATGTTGTCTTGTGATGTCTGGTGCAAGTACGCATGTGCGGGGGAGACTCAAGGTGGCGTCCTGAAATAAAGTAGCTTGTTAGATTACTCCCGTGTCCGAGCCTTATTGAAGTCTGTTCCAAGCATCCAAATACACAACAGTCTCGTTCATTTTCAACATTTACCTTTTGCAGAACTCAGTCAAATCAACATAGCAGGTACATTTCATACTTCCTGCACGTCCTCATCCAGATTCCGACCCACAAAATGGAACTTGTCACCTTCAGTGAATCTGTATCAGTCACCGAACCCGCAACACGATTCAGTATCCAGGACAGTGTTCACCTCAGGCAGAAGGTACATCACTCAACCTCTCCAGAAATTCGCACTGCCAATTGCATTAAACAAATTCTCGACGGGGTATATAAACTCAGTATAGGGTACTGATTGTGGCTGGTTCAAAGGGTCAAATGCCTACTCCTGTGTTTATTGTCTATTGACAACAGTGGGACCAGTGCATTGGTGGATCTTAATCTAGCAAAGTTACAGATTTTAGACCACAGCTGCCAAGCTGCAAACTTACACCTGAAATGATCAAGAAGAGACCTTAAGTATAAATGGGAGCAGTTCACAAGAACATTTGCAAAAGGTGCAGTATTGCAAACAAGCAAGAAACAGAATCTTAGCAGGGAATATTAAATGACTGTGAAGGAAAGTAAAACTCAAATTTCGAAAGTAAAAAGACGTTCACCACACTTAGAAGCATCAAAATTAGATTTCAGAATAAAATGTATTTAACATGCTTATGTGTTTACACATGTGTAACTTGGTTGTAGACTTCCAGTAAAAAAAAGCTATAGCTGGTTTGCAGAATGATCCACTGTGTAACAGCAGGACTCATCGGTTTGGTGCAATGCTTGCCAGGTGTTTAACAGGTGGGGAAGACTTACTGCAGGGTAAACGTGGCCAATCTGTCCATTCCTTCCAATGTGGGTCTCCTCCAGTTCCTCCTCTTCTGTGGTTTTCCTATAGACAGGATTGTCAAAGTTCATACTCTTAGTGTTCTTCCTTCTCCAGTTCCTCCAGATCAGGAAGCCGCCCAGGCAGAGCAAAATAACGATCACTGAAAACGGTCATGGAAATTAGAGCTCTTAGGAAAATTATCTCAATCGTTAAAGTTTATCCATCAAAACACACAGGTGTTACCTTATATGCAATTGTATACAGAACTGATTAGTCAATGATAATGAGTCACACAAAGAAAATCATCAACGCCCAGATGTGTCACTGATTACGACAACAGAACAGCTTAAGGGCCTGTCCCACTTGGGCATCATTTGCACGTCATGCAGGTGGCGAGCGAAGATGTAGCGAATCCCAAAATCCTGGGACGCCGCGCCCAACTGCTTGTCACTGCCTACGTCACCATGCATCATGCGCGCGTAATGCACGCCATGCGCGCGTCGTGTGTCGTGACGCGTAAATGACGCCCAGGTGGGTCAGGCCCTTTAGAGTGATTGAACATTCAATCAAGTTCTCACAAAATGCATCCATTGCCAGGGAAACATCTTTGCCCCTTCACTCTGTCAATTGTGCTTAGATTATTTTTGATGTTTTAATGAAACCACCTTTCCTTCTAAACTTCAGAGTGCAGAAGAACCTTGTCAGTCAACAGACACCCGGCTTGGCTATTCACTCCCTCGTTACTGGAAGGTCCACTCAAATCTCTGCTCTCAGGCGAAATACATCAAGAACATGACATCTCTAATTGGTGGTTGGTTGAAATGCTAACATTCCTATAGAGGGGAAGAAAAGTCTATAAAAATAGTAAAACAAATAAGAATTATAAAAATGTCTCGTCTTATCAGGGGGGTTCAATGAAGCAGGGAGCTGGCTACAAGTCTTCTGCCTTTGGGAGTTGAATGGGATGTGTCTCGACCCAAAACATCGCCCATTCCTTCTCTCCAGAGATGCTACCTGTCCCACTGAGTTACTCCAGTTTTTTGTGTCTATAAACAAGTTGCATACATAGCATACATACTTGGGCATCCACCCAGCCAACTGTAGCTGTTACACATATTTTGTGGTCAAAATTAAATGTTGCATTCCTCTGCAGTAATATAAAAAACTTTTTTTTTTAAACAAGAAGGAGTTACCCACCAATAGGGGTGATAATTCCCACGATAGCATTGGTTGAAGTCGACTTCTTGCCTTCTTCCTGGCTGTTTGCTGCTGGGATAAAGAAATATGAGTTTATGCCAACTTGTGTATGTATGTTGTCATGTGTGAACATGAGCAGCTGGAGCAACAACAGGGCCTGTGCAACCTCACATGCTGCTCAGCCCGTCATCTCTGCATTACCTTTGGAATGTGTTGGAAAACCTGTGGAGAGGAATCCAAACAAATCAAGTGGCAACATCAAGATTTGATCTTAAAAGCCCAGCCTGGAACATTAGCGAGAAACTGAGAGGGGTACCTAGCTCTAGTTCCGAGATTTGGAAGTAGAAGATGACTTTAAGAAACAGAAGTCACATTAGAAGGGAAGGGGAGATGAGAAGATCCATTTCACATTCATAGAATGCGATAGTGGAATAATGAAGGAATGGAGAGTGCAGTAATCAGGACTGCCTCTTGTGCACACTAGAGACGTGGTGATGTTACAACCCTGAATAATGGTACAATATGATTAATTGGACCATATATAGATATATGTGAAAAATGGGCTGACAGCAATTCCGAGCCTGTCCTTGGCCAGATTCTCTCTGCCTGTGCAGAGTTGGATGAGGGAATGTGAAATCAAATTGCATGCTTTACTTCGTCATAAAACATAAGCAGCAAAATGGCAGAGATTTATACTGGTCAGACTTACATAGTTGTGAGGAACTGTTGCTGTGGGCCAAGTATACGTCAGTGCTGTTGCTGTCAGAAGGGAAATGCAACCGTGGATTTCCGGTGATTACGTCATTTGGAACTGCTGTACCAGCTGGGGTTGTGGTTTCTGCAGGGATCCATGTACTGGGGAAAGGTGCTCCAGATTTTGGAGTTGGGTTGATGTTCGTGGCCGAGGGAGACTCTCCAACTATTTAGAAATAAAGATACACAAAAGCACACACCGTGAACTGCAACTTGAACATCAACCGCACAAAGGCAATTTCCCCTGTAGCCAGATGCAACGGTTCTGATTTGCAAGCGATGTGAAATATATAGAATAATGGCAGCTATGCAGTCCAAACAGGTCAAGGCCAGGGATAACACTTTACTCAAATAATTTCCTACGACTATTCAAACACTCATTCTTCTAAGAGTTCTTTCCCAGCATCTTCCTAAATGCATCTATGCATGGTGCTTCAACAATTACCGAGACAGGGAACTACCTCTCCTTGGTCAATAAATCATCATGAATTCTTTATTAGTAGAGCCAGGATGTTTAGGCACTAAAAATCTCTGAAATAGGCAGGCAAAAAGGCAAAATAAAAATTTAAAAAATGCACGAAAAAGGTATTTATTGACAAAAAATGGCATAAAAAGGCATTTATTTCCACCACCAAATAATGGTTAAAATAATAATATAAAGGTATACTACATTAAATGACTAAAGTTGCCTGGTTGTACATAATTACTAGCATTTCAAACTCAAATTATCTGGTGCTAAACTATGCCATCTGTCAGACAAGATATGCTTCAGTTATGAAAAACTTCTTTCACCCCTGCTGAGGTCACTGGTGCATACCCAAAATAAGCTACAGACTATATTCATGTCGAAATCTTGTGCATTACAACTACCTTTGAGAACCTTAGCTATGTTCTGTATTTCTTCCAGATCTTTGTTAGCTAAAATCACTCTCACATTTTCCTTGTAGGTCTTTACCTATATCGTCAAGAACTTTACGAATATCGTCAGTTACTTTGATGGAAAACCTGCAAGTTATTCACAAATGTTTCACCACGTTTCTCAAGGGAAGTGGTAGCTTGTGGGAAGTTTGCAAAATTAGAATCAATAAACATAAGAGGGACTTTTTTTGCATGATTTTACTGATGATTCTGACTGCAGCAGATTCTTCTTCTTCAAAACAATTGATGATTTATTTTATCTTTTCAAACTTTGCAGAATAGTAGAGTACAGCAGAGAGCCATGTACCCCACCTAGTCAAAACAGGCTAAGGAAGTAGCGGAATCTCAGGTGCCATTTCCTTCAACAACTGCACTCGTGACGGTACTTTGAGGAAGATTTTCTTGACATTGCCTAGGCAATCGACATTGTGCTTGGCATTTCTATGAAGAACTTGAGCTAAGTATGTCAAATACACCATTTTGGGGAATAAAAGGTCACAAACAGAAGTACATTCTCGTGTTTTATAATTTCTGGCCAAAGTACAGCAAGTGAAGATGTAAACAACTGAGTATTAGTTGAGCTGTTTGACTTCCCCAATACTTCCTATGTCAACAAATACTCCTTTGATGGTTGACCTTCCTCCAGTGTACAGATGACCACACTGGTATCATATCTCCTCACAGCATCGGTTGTCTCGTCTAATATTCTGCACAACAATGTTGACGTTGCTGTCAACATAATTTTTCCATAATGATGACTCGCTTGGTATATGTTCCTATGTGTATTTCTTTAAAAAACCTCTGAGAGAATTGTTTTCCAATTTCCACAGTGGAATTCCAGTATCAATGAATGCCTTGCACAAATCACTCAAAAACTCAGATTTGCGACTGGAGTCAGCAATAAATGTAGTGAGGAGACAAGCTTGGGTTTTTTTGCTTGGATAGTCTGCATCCCAGTGGTATCAACATTGACTTCTCTAATTTTAGATAGCCCTTGTCTCCTCCTCGTCCCCCTTCCCCTTCCCCTTCCCAGCTCTCCTTCTAGTCATATTGTCTCCGCCTGTTCCTTTCTTTTTCCGGCCCACCCCGCCCACATCAGTCTGAAGAAGTCTCAACCCGAAACGTCGCCTATTCCTTCTCTCCATAGATGCTGCCTCACCCGTTGAGTTTTTCCAGCATTTTTTGTCTACCTTTAATTTTTCCTGCATCTGCAGTTCTTTCTTAAATAGATCTTGGAGAAAACGGAACCAGCGGGCAGCGGCACGAACTAATGAACGACCGATGGTGGCGTCCCCGGTTTTGCCCCGGTGGTGGAAGTTTTCTTGTAAGTTATGCTATGTTAACACGTTAATAACAACATTAATATTAACATGTTAACATAGAAAACATCATTGTAATCACGGTACAATTAGAGAAAATAGCACGACCTTTTAGCAAAATGGCAAAAAAGGCTGATTTAGGCACTTGATCGTGACAAAGGCAATATCCTGGTGAAATCATTAAAAAGGCATGAAAAGGCACATGGTAAAATCCTGGCTCTATGTATTAGTGACTGTCTACAGGAAAACCACAGAAGAGGAGGAACTGGAGCAGACCCACATTGGAAGTTTTAAATAATCTCAGGGAAGAACAACTCTGGCCGAGAAGACTCTCCTGCTTTAGAAACTGATAAAACGAGCACAAGTCCGATTAGCAGAAAAGATACACATACCTCTGTAACACTTTCTCATGTCATGCCCAAGTTCCATGTCGTCAGGGCAAGCGCATGTGTACTTTGGAGAGTGGCTGCTGATTTGGGGAGCAGGTAAACAGAGATACTGACACCTTCCTTTTGGTGTACCGCCATGTACACAAACGTTTACAGCTAGTTAAACATAGAAAAATGAACAAGATATGGAAAAAGGCTTCATAAGTCCACCCGCACATCACAGCAGTCCAGGAAATGGAAATTCGCCCTGATGGAATTCACAAATCACTACCAAAAAAATCTATCAAGATATCAAGTAAATAAATAAACTGAAAATTATCTTTCTTCACCTCACATTTCCAGATTCAGTTTAGTTTAGTTTGGAAATACAATGCGGACACACACCCACCGAGTTCGTGCCAATCAGTGATCCTACACACACAAGGGACAATTTACAATTTTACTAAGCCAATTAACCTACAAACCTGCGCACCCTTGGAGTGTATGAGGAAGCAGGAACTCCAGGAGAAAACCAATGCGGGTTACGGGAAGAATGCACAAACTCCATACAGCCAACACCTGCAGTCAGATCAAACCCAAGTCCCTGGCACCGTATGGCAGCAACTCTATCGCTGTGTCTCCGTGCCACCACGTGATGTCACGTTATGAAAGACTGCAAAGCTCACCCCATCAGACCCCACCCCTTTCTCCCCGTTACACTGAAGGCAGAAAAAGATTCTTTATTAGTACGGGTATCAGGGGTTATGGGGAGAAAGCAGGACAATGTGTAAAGTTTTAACCGAGTAGCTTCTGAAAGGTGTTACCTTTGGGTTGTTTTAGTTCATGAAAAATGGCAATGTCATGCAGGTTGTTCAGATTATTTGCAAGTAACATCACATCTCTCCCTGTCAGTCTATTTGCACAGTAAATAGAGTCCTGCTCATTGTCAATCCAGTAAATCTTGTCCTGCAACAGAAAGATCATACACACAATAAGCAATTACCTGTATAATTAGTGTCTATGTTTGAAACATGTTTGAACAGAGAGGTATTTTTTGAACCTCATCTAATACTGTTCTTGCTATCTGCAACATTGAAGTGCTTTCTTTCACGAATAAGTTGCTACCAGAAAATATTAACATGATACTGCAGGATGCCTTTGCTTTGTAGTCTCTCGTTAATATTAAAGCCTTGCACCACATTGATCTGAAAGATTCAAAGATCAACCTTGCAGTATCCTTGTAATGTTAAAACTGAATTGCAGTCACGTTCACATTTCAAGTGGAAGTCAGATACTGCGTTCAGCAGAGGTGGAAATCAGAACTCAGTCTGTGCTGATCTTGGCTATCAAGTGCTGGTATTTTAGAGATGTTCAAAAGCAACAACATAAGGAGAGTCTCAACCCAAAACTTCACCCATTCCTTCTCTCCATAGATACTGCCTCACCTGCTGAGTTACTCCAGCATTTTGTGTCTACCTTAGATTTTATCCAGCATCTGCAGTTCCTCATACGTAAAAATATTGCATTGTACTCGCAGAACCATGTCACCAGTGCATGATTGCAAATGAACAAATCTGACATAATAAATAAATTAAACCATAACTCTAAACGTAGCCTGGATAGAGTGGATATGGAGAGGATGGTTCCACTAGTGGGGGAGTCTAAGACCAGAGATCATAGCCTCTGAATAGAAGAACCTTCCTTTAGGAAGGTGATGAGGAGGAATTTCTTCAATCAGAGGGTGATGAATCTGCGGCAATCATTGCCACATATGGCTGGGCAGGCCAAATCAAGGGATATTTTGAAGACAGAAATGGATTATTGATTAGTACGCATAACAGGGGTTATGGGGAGAAGGCAGAAGAATGGGGTTGTGAGGGAGAGATAGATCAGCCATGATTGAATGGCGGAGTAGACTTGATGGGCCGAAAGCCTAATTTTGCTCCTATCACTTATGAACTAATAACACACTGAGGCTCTTAAAATTGCCCTTGGCAGCCAGAAGGCTTCCCGACAGGCCGCAGCTGTGGACTGGGAACATGGCCGGAGACCCGGGTCGGGGCCCCACGGGTAGAAGCCCAGGTCAGTCGAGTTGATTGCATTCGTCGAAAAAGGGCGGACCATGTGAAGGTTGCAATCTCTCACCCCGTGCTAACTAGTTACACAGAACTTACAAGTCTTACCTCAAATACTGCAAGTGCAGATGGGTGTGTCAAATATTCTTCTGAGAATAGCAATGTTTTTCTATTCCCTCCGTTGAGATCAATGCTGGAAAGTTGGTGTAGTTTGGAGTCAACCCAATATAGGCGTTGGTTCAATAAATCTACAATTAGATAAAACCCTCATGTCACTACAGATTCCTCAGCTCCTTTCACCAGGGGCAACAAATTCAATATTAGTGTTAATCCACACCTAACATACAGGGAGAAATAAAGTTCAGCTGGTAAGACCACATCTGGAGTATTGTGTACAGTTTTGGTCTCCTAATTTGAGGAAGGACATCCTTGTGATTGAGGCAGTGCAGTGTAGGTTCACAAGATTGATCCCTGGGATGGCGGGACTGTCATAAGAGGAAAGATTGAAAACACTAGGCTTGTATTCACTGGAGTTTAGAAGGATGAGGGGGGATCGTATAGAAACATATAAAATTATAAAAGGACTGGACAAGCTAGATGCAGAAAAAATGTTCCCAAAGTTGGGCGTGTCCAGAACCGGGGGCCACAGTCTTAGAATAAAGGGGAGGCCATTTAAGACCGAGGTGAGAAAAAACTTTTTCGTCCAGAGAGTTGTGAATTTGTGGAATTCCCTGCCACAGAGGGCAGTGGAGGCCTAATCACTGGATGGATTTAAGAGTGAGTTAGATAGAGCTCTAGGGGTTAGTGGAATCAAAGGATATGGGGTGAAGGCAGGCACGGGTTATTGATAGGGGACGATCAGCCATGATCACAATGAATGGCGGTGCTGGCTCGAAATGCCGAATGGCCTCCTCCTGCACCTATTTTCTACGTTTCTATGTTGCTGTAAAATAAATTACACCAGATTAAATGTCTACTCTGTCCAGACTTTAATACGTCTCAAGTTTAGTCAGATTACCTCCAAATTTAGCATTGTTATTTTTCACACGTCCACAAATGTATTGATTATTATTTTGAACTCAATGACTGAACAGTCTAGAGAATTCTAAAGATTTACGATCTTCTAATTGAGAAAGCATTTCTCCTTATTTCAGACTTAAATAACTTGCTCTTTATTTTGAGCCTGTGAAAGTTGAATACTCCTTAACCAGGGAAACCATTCTCCCCGTATCTATACTGTTAAATGCTCTCAGAATTTCAAGTTCATAAGTCATAAGAAGAGAATTAGGCCATTCAGCTCATCAAATAGACTTTGCCATTCAACCATGGCTAATCTATCTTTTCCTCCCAAACCCATTCTCTTGCCTTCTCCCATCACCCTACCAATCAAGTGCCTGCCAATCTACGCCTTGAAATTACCAAATGAGTTGGCCTCCACAGACGTCAGTGGCAATTAATTCCATAGATTCACCACGCTTTGATTAAAGAAATTCATCATCTCCTTTCTAAAGGTGCATCCTTTTATTCTGAGGCTGTGCCCTCTGAATCTAGACTCGCCCACTAGTGAAAATATCATCACATTCACTTTATTCAGGCCTTTCACTATTCGGTTGGTCTCCCATCATCCAGCGAGTACTGGCTTAGTACATTCCAAAGAGGTCACTCCCATTTTCCAAGACTAGAGAACAGTGGCCTAATCTATCCAATTTCTCCTCATGTGATTGACCTGCTGTCCCAGTAAATAGTACAGCGAATCTTTGCTATATTCCCTTCACTGTAGCTACACTTTTTCCTCAAACGTTTAGAGAACAAAATTGTACACTCCAGGTGTGCCTCACAAAGACCCGATTGCAGCAATTGTAGCAGACAGCTTACCTCTTCTATTCAATCCCCCTGCAGTAAAGGCCAATATACTATTTGTCTTCCAAGTTGTGTCTGAATGTTAGCTTTCAGTGATGTGTGTATAAGGACCTCCAGGCCCTTTTGAACATCTGCATTTTTCAATGTCTCTGCACTTAGTAAAAGTGCCCAGGATTTTCTACCAGTGGATAATATTGCATTTTCCCACATTGGGCAACAACATGGCAGATATCGTTCATTCATTCAGCTGTCTATCTCTCCATGAACCCATTCGCATCTTTTAGTTCAAACAACAGCAAACTCAGCCAATTGCTGATATAAACTGAATACTTGAGGTCCACCTTTGCTTCACCGTGCAATCGAAAGCAGCCTCACTAAAATAGAACACATTGCTGTAATATCACCTACCTAACGTGATTCCATTCGGCCATTCAATGTTGTCCTTGACAAGTGATTGACGATCAAGCCCATTTAGTCCAGCTTTCTCGATCTTTGCAGGGCTACCCCAGTCTGACCAATACATGAATCTGATTGAACAGGGTCAAAGGATGAGAGAACAATAACAAAATCAAAGGCAAGACAAAAATGGAATGGATAACTTTCCCGTCACTTACCCTTGAATGGGGTCGACCACAATGGCTCTGGGATTCTCAAGCTCAGTGTTGATAAGGGTCTTTTTTTTGGTCCCATCAATCGTGGCCACAGAGATTGACCTGGTACCAGAGTCTGTCCAATATATATTTTTGTGAATCCAATCTATTGCTAGGCATTCAGGAATTAGGAGTCCTTGCTCAATCAGATGGACATGCTGGCTGGGATCACTGCCTTTATCCAAAGGTGCACTGCAACACAATTGATGGAATAAATGTTTAATTCATTTGTAATTTACACTCCACTTTTAAATAGTTTTAAATGCAAGACCAATCACATTGCACAATTAACATAATTTCATACAGTGGGAGTGTAGTTATGAGTTAGAGGTTACCGATGAGGGCAAATTATGTTTGGGAAATCAGTGAATAAAACTCCTGCTCCTTCTGCTTGTTATCTATGAACTCTGTGGGAAGGAATTACAGATTCACCGAGAATTTATTCATGGATGTTGGCCATCATCTTAATTTGTGTTGGTAGTATAATGTTTATGAAATACACTCAGATATTGATGTTGCTGCCATTGTTAAGACAATTAAGGAATCACTTTATTTTGGACCAGTGTAATATGAAAATCACCTTCACTGGTGGCATTTTAGTGGGCAAGACATAAAAGAGAATTTCACACAAATGAGGAGGATTTCCACCCATTGTGTGCTGCCTTCTCAGATGCACTATAAATGAGGCCAAAGTTCAGAGCAGGAATTCAAATTAGACACAGGTGGACTTACATTTATGCAATCAACTCGACGTGCACAAACAGAAGATCAAACTGAACAAGTTGTCCTACAACTTTAGGCTGTGCACGCCACACGAAAGAAGAAGAAGCATTCAAAATGTTAGGGAGCTTGGGGAAGTAAATAGTGACGTCTTGGACAGGAGGTGCTTGAGGGCTTAAAATGCACATAGATAAATCCCTGGGACCTGATTGAGTGTATTCTTGAATATTGTGGGAAACCAGTGATGATCATCAAGTTAAAAGAAAAATCACTGACCTATAGATCATTTTGTAGTAGAGGTCAATCCAGTATATCTTATTTTCTTCAACATCCACATCAAGGGAGACCACATTCTTTAACGTGGATACTAGACGAGTGTACTCTTTCTTCAACAAATTAATCATTCTAATATCATGACTGTTAGTGAAGAGCACAGCAGGGCTTTTGCCTATCAAAAAATGAAAAGTTTACTCACAGACTTGAAAGAAAACAAAACGTGGTTGGTGGAACTCATCTGAGACCAATAGAGTGAAACTGTATTTGAAGCACCAATGTGCCGGGTAGGTTCTTGTATTTATTTAATTTGGGCTAAGTTTTGCTGTTTGCAATGTCCCATTGCGGATAAAGTAAACAAGATTTGCAAGCACTTTACTAATGAGTAATATTTGTTGGATCCAAACTCTTAGACCTAGGAAAAAGTTGCAAGAGCACAACTGGTGCAGGGTCTCGACCTGAAATGTTGACCATGCCTTCGCCTTCACAGATACTGCATAACCCGCTGAGTTCTTACACCCGTTTGCTTTTTGCTCTAAAAGGACTATTTATTCCTCTGCCTCCTGTTACTAAAGTGAGCAGCATAAAAACAGCTGGGCTGTTACAATGATTCCATCTTCAAGAAACTCCACTGACTACTAACCCTAATCCAGACAAAAGGATGATTTCCACCTTGCAGAAGTGGTGCTCCTCTTGAATGCATCTCAACAAGACAAGAGTCATTACTGATCAGACACCAGCACCAATAAAATAGGTTATTGGTTAAAATAAAACAGATTGCAGCTTTCAAACAACAGTGACACCGTCCTACATTCAATATCCTATTTCCGCACTAAAACAGTAGCCATGCTCTGAGTTCCAAGTAGCCACTGTAATTGGATATACTTAACATTGGTAACATCATTGCAGACAAATGATCCCAGTCATACAGCATTAGACAGGGTTAGGTCCAAAACAGACAGATAACATCAAATATAACATATAAAGCACATTTAACATAGCAAAACATGGCCATGCTGTTCCAGTGCAGATGCATAACTGACATCTACCCATCAATGTAGAAGTCTGAGGAAGGGTCTTGACCCGAAACGTCACCCATTCCTTCTCTCCGGAGATGCTGCCTGTCCCGCTGGGTTACTTCAGCTTTTTGTGTCTATCTTCGGTTTAAACCAGATTCTGTAGTTTCTTCTTACACAAATGCAGAAAACTGTTCAGGTATATCCTGTTTTCAAATCACATGATAAATCCCAATCTAAACACTGGCCAGTCTAGCAATATCAATAAAGTGACAGGAAGCAGTCTACAGTGCTATCAAATGGCACTTCCTCCCCAAAGACTTATTTACTGATGTCCAGTTTGAGTTTCCCCCAGACCATTTCAATCCAGACCTCATCGCAGCCTAAACGTGAACCAAAGAACTGAATTCCAGACGCAACGTCAGAGTGACATCCCATGAGATCGGGGCAGCATTTGACCAAATGTTGCATCAAGAAAGAATATGGTTGTCAGGAACAGCAGGTTTCAGATTCTTTATCAATGACCCTTCTTTCATCAGAATGTCAGAAGAGGGCCATCCACTTGTGCAGTGTTCAATTCTATTCACGCAAATACAGCAGCCCGTGCTTACGAGCGGCACGATCTGGACAACATTCAGGCATGGGGTGATAAGTGGCAAGTAACATTCACTCCACAAAAATGTGAAGAAACGACCATCTCCACCAAGACAGTGTAACCACCACACCTAGACATCGTGACATTAACATGACCAAGTTCGCCATAGACCAGACACGCAGCTGGACCAGCAACATAAAATTCACGGCTGCCAGAGATCAAATATATCCTGCAGCAAATTACAAGTTTGCAAGATTAAAGAAAAAAATGATGGAAGAACAACTAATAGGCAAGGGTGATAATAATTAGGCACAAGGAACTGCAGATGCTGGTTTACAAAAAATATATATTGAATGTTGGAGTAATTCAGAGGGCCAGACAGCTACTCTCGAAGACATCAAAACAATTGTAGTAGGGGGCGAGAAAGCTGAGAAAAGACCACAGCAGCTCTTCTAGATGAGGCAAAGGTTCAATACTCCTCAAACCTCGTCTACTGCATTCAGTGCTGGCGACGTGACTTCCTTTACGTCAGCGAGACCTAGCTTAGAACAGGAATATTCTGAAACCCCAAGGCCTTTCCATCCATAGCAGTCAGAAGTGTGATAAGTGCAGGGCAAATAACTCTTAAGATGCCTAACACTATCTTCTAAAACAAAGCAGCCCACTTAACTGGCACCCTATCAACCGCACAAAACATTAATTTCCACCCCGAGACACACAATGTGTACTATTTACAAGGAGGGCTGCAACTACTCACCCAGGCTACTTCAACAGCACCTTTCAAACGCCTGATCTCTATTAGCCATATTAAAAAATGAACACGAAGTGTTGGAGTAACTCAGCGGGTCAGGCAGCATCGCTGGTCAAGTTCTCCTCCTCTCCTCAAGGTATGCCTACTTTAAAGAAGTTCTCCTCCTCTCCAGAGCTACTGTCTGATCTGCTGAGTTACTCCAGAACTTTGTGTCTTTCTTTGGACGGTGCAATGGCGTAGCAGTAGAGCTACTGCCTTATAGCGCCAGAGACCAGAGTTCAATCCTGACTACGGGCGATCTGACCCCGGGTCGGGGCTTGTTGAACATCCTGCGACTTTTGGAGCTCCCGACTTCGGTCTATTACTCAAGACTGCGAGCAAGAGATCGACTCCAATGTTAAGTCCACGCCCCACGGTGGGGCTCAAAGTTAGTCCCGAGCAAGGCCTATAGCTCCACGATGTTAGGCCGCAGAGCGACCGGAGATATGACCCGGAAAACAGTCGCATCTCTGGCAAGGTAAGAGATTGAAAAAAAGTTTCCCCCGACCCCCTCCCCCACATAAATCAAACCAGAGAACATTAACACAAACTTTTTATACGCACTAAAAATAAAAACGAAAAGGACAGACTGTAGGCGAGGCTGCCACCCAGTGGTGTATCAAAAAAAACCCCAAAAAAATCCCACGCTTCACAGGAATATTATTAAACATAATTTGTTGCTAAACCACAAGAAAGCACCAAGAAAAACAACTAATAACTTGGTTAATTAAATTGGTCAAAACACATCCAGGAAGTTGAGCGGCAGAAGGCTTGAGAAGGGAATTCCAGAGATTGGTTCTTGGAAGCTGAAAACGTGAGCTTAGAATTGGAGTGCAGACATCTTGGAGGATTATGCGCTGTTACAGAGGTAGGGAAAGATGAGGCCTGGGAGGAACGTGAAAACAAGAATGAATCTTTTGAAAGTTTTGCTTAAGTTAAGATCAAATTGAGTAGATGAAAACAGCAAGTTCTGTTGTGTTTAGTGTGGGCCTCATGCACCCAACAAGGATCTGTGAGAATGCTTTATTGTCATCTCCCATGTTCTACTCAGCACAAACTCCATCATGGTCTGAATTCCATCCTGATCATCGTACCCCGTATCAAGTTGACCATGCCTGGTCTTTCTAACTATATTTAGTTTAGTTTAGAGATACAGCGCGGAAATAGGCCCTTCAGCCCATCGGGTCCGCGTCGATCAGCGATCCCCGCACATTAACACTATCCTACACTCACTAGGGACAATTTTTACATTTACCAAGCCAATTAACCTACAAACCTGTACGTCTTTGGAGTGTGGGAGGAAACCGAAGATCTTGGAGAAAATCCACGCAGGTCACGGGGAGAACGTACAAACTCCGTACAGACAGCATCTGTAGTCGGGATCGAACCCGGGTCTCCGGTATTGCATTCACTGTAAGGCAGCAGCTCTCCCACTGCACCACCATGATCCTTGCCTATATACTGCCTTCGCATACAGCCTGGCTTGTGAATAGCTCCATCCAAGGATGCGAGAAATTGCAGAGAGTTATGACTTAGCCCAGACCATCGCACAAACCAGCGTCCCTTCCATCAACTACATCCACACTTCATGCTGTCTTGGCAAGGCCGCCGACATAATCAAGGACCAGTCTCACCCCGGTCACTCCCTCTTCTCCGATCTCCCAACAGGCAAGAGGTACAGATGTTTAGAAAACGTATACCTCCATGTTCATGGATAGTTTCTTCCCGGCTATCATCAGCTGGAGTGCAGTCCTGACCTCCTATCTACCTCATTGGAGAACTTTGAACTATCTTTAATCGGACTATCAGAATGTTATATTATATCTTGCGTTAAATGTTGTAGCCTTTATCCTTAATATGTGCACTGTGGACAGGTTCATCCTTAACTGGATAGCACACAAACAAAAGCTTTTCACTATACCTCAGTAGACATGACAATAATAAACCAAACTAAACTGCCACCTGTGAAGAATTCAATCAAGGACACAGCATAGATAGACACAAAATGCTGGAGTAACTCAGCGGGACAGATTCCTTCATCTCTTGAGAGAAGGAATGGGTAACATTTTGGGTCGAAACATCACCCATTCCTTCTCTCCAGAGATGCTACCTGTCCCGCTGTGTTACTCCAGCATTTTGTGTCTATCTTTGGTTTAAACCAGCATCTGCAGTTCCTTCATACATATAAGGTCACACCTTCTCATTTGTCCTTGCCTGAATGTGGTATAGGTTTCACTACGTGTACTGATTCATTGCAGAGGAATTGTACACCCAAAAAATGAACAATAGGCTGTTTACTGATGAATGCATGCACATCTGATATAAATCTCATGGTGTAACCAGTTTTTCTAGTCTCATCTGTATTATTCACTCCCTTTGTGGCATCTTGACTGTAGAGCCCTTGGCCAATTGATCGATAATCTGGAATTCATCGTTTAATATCCTTCATTTCTTCAAAACGCTCGGCAAAGCCACCTCTTTGATCACATCATTAATCCGTTCCCTTGACTGAAGTGTCATTACCAAATGGCACTCATTTTATTTCGATAAGTGATGCAAAAAAATGTTCAAGTTAATAAAGTTCTGAATCTTCACGTGCAAAATAAAAATTGCTGGTGGGAATACGTGGAAGGGAATGTTAAGGAATATAGTGGTGCAAAAAAAAAAACCCCACAAATTGAAATTTGACGATTTGAACCCTCATTCCTGGAGTACATTCTCAACGTTTAAATCTGGCACCAAAACAAAAAGCAACACTTAGACCTAATCAATTGCAAAGCATCAGCGAGAAATCACTTCAATGTTTATAGAATGCAGCAGTTTGAGCAATCCACATACACTAAACGTGCTAGCAAGGGATTAACAATTAACTTTAAAAGGATGTGCACCAGACAGTCAAAGCATTCAATTTTGGAAATCCAAGTGGATACAAATGTGCAACACTGTCGAACACTGGATGACAATGGGAGCACATCAACAATGAGAATTAACATTCTTGGTAAGTACTGCCAACTTCTGGTTTGGAGCCAAGCTGCATTTCCTGATGCCACTCCGAGTCAATGCAATAGGAAGGGCATAAACATTGGTCTTAATACTTCCTGGAATGGATATGATTGAATATTTCACCCGTCTAGTTCGGTGACTGAACTTTTGTAAGTAAGAATGATTTTAATCAAGTTAAAAGCTTTCCCACGAAGGGTCTCGACCTAAAACTTCTCTCTCCAGAGATGCTGCCTATCCTGCTGAGTTACTCCAGCTTTTTGTGTCTATCTGCGGTTTAAACCAGCATCTGCAGTTCCTTCTTACACACTTTATAATTAACTACCTTTCCCTTACAACCATGTTCAGGAGAGGTGTGGAGACACAAACGACTGCAGATGCTAGAGCCTAGAGCAAAAAAAAAAACCGTTGAAAGAACACAGTGGATCAGGCAGCATCTATAGGAGGCAGAGGGATGGGCGTTGATCTGGGACTGATCAGGGCTAGAAGTGTAGAAGGTACCCAGTGTACTGATGTGAGAAGAAGGAGTGAGGCTGAGGCTGGCAGGTGATAAGTGGAACCAGGTGCAGGGGAATAATGGGTAGATGGTGTCAGGAGGAGAGGTGTTAGTGATGAGAGAGAGGTTGCTAGGAAATAGATGGAAGCAGGAAGGGAGGGATAATGGGGTCATTGTAGATGGGTACAGGTAGGGGAGGGTAAAGAGTCTTCAATTTTCAAACTTCATTGTTCAAAACCATTGGGTCATTTGAACACCCTTTTCCTCTCCACACTGACCTATCTGCCCTCGGCCTTTGCCACCATCTGGCCAAACACATACTAGAATCAGCACCTCATATTCTGCATGGGTAGCCTATAACCCAATGGTATGATCATTGAATTTTATGATTCCAGTTAAATAATTTCCCCGTAGACCCGAAATGCTGGAGTAACTCAGAAGGACAGGCGGCATCGCTGGAGGGAAGGAATGGGTGACGTTTTGGGTCGAGACACTTCTTCAGACAATAATTCCCCCCCGTGTCCTTTCCCACTCCTGTTGTATTGGAGGGATAAAATGTTGTGTCCTGGAATCACCACTAGAGGGCTCTGTCTCAAAATGAATGTTTCCTCAGGGAAGGTCCTTGAGGAAACATGCACTTCGAGACAGAGCCCACTAGTGGTGACTCCAGGACACAACTACTCACATGTTCTCTCTCGCTCCGTTCACCTTTTCTAGTGTCTCTCACCCCCACCCCTCCCCGGTTACCCTCTCCCACCTGGTTTCAGTTGCTCATACCCCACATATATAACCACCTGGGTTTCTGCTCTCTTTATCCTATGTCCTCCCTCTCCTCAACCTGGTTCCATCGGCCATTATTGGTGCCGTATCTGCTTCCACCTACCCCCCCCACCCCCACCCCACCCGCTTCAGACGAGCCCAAATGCGCCTCCCCATTTCCAACTACCACAGCCTCTGTCTCAACACCGACGTCTCCATGTACCTATCATCCATCCCCATTGGGTTCCACCGAGCACCTACCAGCCCCTGTGTCAACCCGCACGCTCACTATTTTGTTTGTTCTGGAATGGTTTACTGGGAGAGGTTACTGTGATGGTAGTTTATTTCATGCTTTAACTAGATTTTGTCTTCCCTGCGAAATGACTCTTTGCTGAACAGACTATTTTTTGAGTCATAATTCTACCACCACCTCACTGGCTGCTGCAGTGGTGTCAGTAATGTTTTTTATGCATAATGTTAAATTCTATAATGTTGTGTTTATTTTATTTGTGTGCTGCAATGGCAAGTCAAATTTCACTGCACCAATTGGTGTACGTGACAATAAATGTCCTTTGTCTTTTAATTACTTTGTAAAAGGTTTCTGCTCGTGCTATTCAGTACGGGGCTAGTCTTTGCCGATCTGAATGCAAAACGGTATTAAACTGTACCTGCTACACATGACGATAACGAAATCACTGACCAACCTGTACCTTCATGTCAGCATCCAGGAGAATGAAATGAAGAATGGTACTTTTTCCCTTCATCCTCCATCCAGGATGTACATGGATTACTAATAGAAGTTTACCCAGAACGTTCACCTCATTTCAAAGAGAGAAAAGATGAAACAAACTGCCTTACCTACTGCTTTACAACTCTCAGTCATTGGATCCATCTCATAACCTTGGAAGCAGGTGCATTTGTACCCTCCTTTAATGTTGGTGCAAATCTGGCTGCATCGGTCTAGATCTTCACATTCATCTATATCTGAAAGAAACATTTCAACCAGTCAATAAATTGGCTGAGTTCTATCCAACGGTGCTGATTACTGAAACCCGTGTTTCAATTCAGGCAGCTCTTTGTTTAAAAATGAATGAAGGAAGGAGCTGCCTTGCATTTCAATTACCTCCACATGTCTTTGAGTCTAACAGTGTGTATCCGGCTGGGCATTCGCATTCATATCCAACCTTCCAGTCTCTACATATGTGGGAGCAGCCACCGTTGTTGGTCAGGCACTCGTTTAAACCTGGCACCAAAACAAGAAACAACACTTGGACCGGATCAATTGTAAAGCATCAGTGAGAAATAACTTTAATGTTTATAGAATGCAGCAGTTTGAGTAATCCACATACACTAGACGTGCCAGTAAGGGATTAACAATGAACTTTAAAAGGATGTGCACCAAAAGTTTTCAAATTACAATTTGTGGATCCCAAAATCAGCCAAGGGGGTGGAATTTTGCCGAGAGTTCTTGTCTTAAAATTAAGTATAAATTGAGAATACCCGGGTTAGTTTCAGGGACACGCCCGATTATGACTTTATTTATGGGAAAATGATTAAATCAATACAAGAGCCACCTCCACTTACGGCGGAACAGTGGTAGTGGCTGTTTTACAGCGCCAGAGATCCGGCTTCAATCCTGACAACGGGTGCTGTATGGAGTTTGTACGTTCACCCTATGACCCTGTGGAATTTCTCTGGGTGCCATGGTTTCCTCCCACATTGAAAAGATGTTCACCTTGTTAGATTAATTGGCTTCTGTAAATCCTCCTTACTGTGTAGAATAGAACTAGTGTAAGGGTGATCGCTGGTCGGCACAGACTCAGTTATCTGAAGGGCACGCTGTATCTCTAAAGTAAACTAAACTACACAGCACAACAACACAACAAAAATATCCCAAGACAGTCTATGAATGTTTTCATACATATAGTGGCAGTGAGCCCCAAGATGATATCGAGGGAGATAACCAAATGCTTAATGAAATGGCTAGATTTTAAGGAGCATCTGAAAAGAAGAAAAAAGAGTGTGATGGAAAGGCAATGGAAATCCCAGACTTTAGGCCTCAGCAGATGAAAACACAGCTTTCATTAGTCGATTCATGAGCAGTGGCCAGAATTACGGGATCTCACGTTTCTGAGTTAGCTTTAACAGCAGATTTCTGAGTTATAGGGCTGGAAGGGATCAAAGTTGGAAAGGGTGAGACTATGGAAGGGTTTGAAGACGAAGACATCAATTTTAAAATGGATGTGTTATTTAACCAGGAGACAGTTTGGGGAAATATAGGAATGTTTACTGAATAGAATTTGGTGTACATTAGTTTGTGCAAAACAGAGTGTTGATTGACTTTTGGGTAACAAGGGAGGCCACTAGAATGTATCAAAGTAGCCAACTCTAGAAAGAAAGGCAATGATTCCAGTAGATGAGCTGAGGCAGGAGTCAAATCGTCTGTCACCATGGATGGTCATATCCTGATTGCTCCCTTTAAGGATCCAGCTCATACTAAACCAATAGCTACACAAACACAACCAGCCTCACAGTATTTGCCCATGGAACTATTCATAATATTGGTGCCTGCAGACTGTCGTTGACTGTTGTTGAAAGACTCCTCCGATTGCTACAATTGATCCATAGAAAATGTAATTTGTTTGCTTTGCGCATTTCCTAGTGGCATCGACAACTACCTCTAACTGACTGAATAAATGGGGAAGCTTGAGACTCAGATGTAGTGTTGGAGACTGTGCAACAGAAATATTATTCTAATCAGTCTTTCTCATATCCAATCTGGTGCTACACATTGTAGTCCCAGCCTTCATTCTTGGGTAGAAATCTCACTTCAAAGTCACAAGGTTGTGTTCGAGTTCCATTCCTTAGATTAGAGCGCAACAATCAAGTTTTTAAAATGCAGTGTCATTCCTATCGATTGGAAAATAACTGTAAAGTTCTCCTCATTATCTTGTCTAACATTTAATTTATCTACAATTTCCATCTGAATATCCCAGGGCTGTGTGCAAATTGGTACCTCATTCCTTATATTATGTCAAAGACTATATTTCCAAGGTAGTTCAGTAGCTGTAGTTCTGAACTCATAAAGGAGGCTATTTTTTATTTTCACAAAGCAAACACTAGTCATGCTCCTCATTTCAATTATCACAGAGGGGGAGGGAGGGGGAGGAGGAGGGGGGAGAGAAACAAATGCAGAATGATCAAGAAACCATCAAAGCCATCTTCATTTCAACCTTGATCCATCCTCCTGACATATTCCACATTCTGATTTCTATGCTTTTTTGCAAAACATTAAGGAGATTATGTATGAGATGTAATGATTATCAAAATCACCATATGGATGGGCAAGGAGAGGGATATCAGTTTGTAGGTCGATCCAGACGTTCAAGGCAGGCCTGCAACAGCCTGGGGCTCGCCTGGATCAGGCAAAACTCATAAGAGCTAGAGCACAGACTGGACTTTGAAAATGGCACCGACACATGACACATCTTGCAAGTGGGGTCAGTGGACTATTTCTGTACACTGTGCTGAGGTGTGGCAATACTCTACTGGACTGTTTGTAAGAAAATAATTTCACTGTGCATTTGCACGTGACAATAAAGTATAAATGAACCATTGATCCACCTTACCACATTCTTTTAGTGGTTCATCTGACCAGTCTTTGCAGTCCTTGTGAGAGTCGCATACTTTCTTTGTATCAATGCACTCTCCACTCCCACAGAGGAACTTCAAACGGCCTTCACAGGGGGTCACTGTTTGACACCAAGAACAACAATGTTAGATCTGAAGAGACACCAACAAGTTGCTTGCAGGCACCTGACCTGGTGACCAACACTAACCATTTCTGCAGTCTAGCTCATCAATGTGCTCCGGACAGTCAAACACTTTGTTACACTGTTTGGATCCATGAATGCAGGTCCCATCGTTGCACTGGAACTCATCGGGCTGGCAGGTCACCATCGCTTTGAGAGAAAAGACAAGTTTATTTTTACATTTCTAAATTTTCAAATTTCTCATCGTTTTTAGGAGAAAGTTTCCGAAATATCAAAAAAATCTTGATATTTAAAATGACAACCTCCAGCATGAAACTCAGTACAAGAGCTAAACTAGAAGAGGGTCAGGAATGTGAAAGATATTAGAGATGGTTTCTTACGAGGACGGATGAGGCCATCATTCTATCATAGAGTGATACCGTGTGGAAACCGGCCCATCAGCCCAACTTGCCCACACCGGCCAACATGTCCCAGCTACACTGCCAGCATTCTGTTCATATCCCTCCAAACCTGTGCTATCCATGTACCTGTATAACTGCTTCTTAAATGTTGGGATAGTCACTGCTTCAACTACCTCCTCTGGCAGCTTGTTCCATACACCCACCACCCTTTGTGTGAAAAAGTTACCCCTCAGATTCCTATTAAATCTTTTCTCCCTCGCCTTAAACCTATGTCCTCTGGTCCTCGATTCCCCTACTCTGGGCAAGAGACTGTGTGTCTACCTGATCTTTCCTCTCATGATCTTATACATAATCTTATCCTTTTATCTTGCCTCTATTCTCAGCCTCAAAACACCCCCGTGATTTAGAAATGCCAGTCTGCATAGCCAAAAGTCTAACTCAAGTTCCCCATGAAAGGTTCAAAGATCAGCTAGCTGTTACCAGTGTTAAATTACTGGTCATGGCTCTCGATATTCATAAATGCCAGCTAAATTATCAGGTTAAATAACCAAATAGGCTTCAGGAGTTAAATGGTCTCCTGTTGCCGTCTTCTCTTTCCACCAGCATGAAGGAGCAAGAAGTTGCAAGGTGAGAAATCCAGATCTCCCAGCTTTGCTCAACGGCTTCATTTACTCTTGAGAGATAACTGTCGGCAGTTTCTATTAAAAACAGTTAAAGCATGTACTGTACTTACTGGGATATTTTGTTTCGCCAAAAGGATTAAAAAAAATCAAGCCTCCAAAGTCCATGGAGAATGTTAGAATCAATGCACAAGCAAATTCATCCTGAAACTCCGGAGGCTGAAGGCCCTCATTTATATGCATGCTAGATACTTAATTAAAATTTTCGGCGTTCTGCATGTCTGCATCATAGCGACGCTGGACCTGATCAGGAATATACTGTTGGTAGAGATCCTTCAACAATCCCCAACTTTATTTTATCCTCCGTAAATACCAATGAATCTAGAACTCTGCTGCCTGTATTCTGACTCGCAATAGACTCATTTACTCATCGGACAATGGTCACCGATTTAAAAATCATACTTTTAAAGTCTCCATTAGTTCACACTTTCCTTATCCTTGAATTCTCACCAAACTTCAAGTTTCCTACTCCAATGCTGTCTCTTGTAGATCCCAAATCTGATCAATGCTGGCCATGCCTTCAGCTGCCTGTTCTTTTAACTCTGGAACTCCTTGACCTTGTTTCCTTCCTTCTTTCTACTCCTCTAAAACAGTCCCAAAAAAACTATCTCTGACCAAGCTTTTATTTTGCTCTCCTAATATATTCTTACGTAGATTGGCATTGGATTCTGTTGGCCAATGCTCCATTGTGTGTTTCCTGCCAAAGCACATTCACCAGCTGAAGGGATGAGTTAGTTCAGGGCACCCAACACCTGTAGAACCAGTGTAGGAAGGAACTGCAGATGCTGGCTTAAACCAAAGATAGAGACACAAAATTCTGGAGTAACTCTGCAGGACAGGCAGCATCTCTGGATAGAAGGGATGGGTGATGTTTCGGGTCGAGACCCTCCTTCAGACGGGAGTTACTCCAGCATTTTGTGTCTACTTGAAAAACAGCCTCAGCAAGCATTCCAAGTCTTTTTTTGGGGGTGGGTGGGGGGAAATGTTGAAAACCCATTTGCTTTACTGTACAACACTTTTTAATTGTAACCGGTTGCATCAGACTATTCCGCATTCAGCAGTTAGAATGAGATACCCAGCAGGTACAGTAACCCTGGGCAAATGTTCCCTCCCTCATTAAGAACCCACAATCCCACAACTGGATCACTCTGCCAATTTAATGGAGGTTGGTTAGCTCAGTACAGACTGGGATAAAACGTACCAGGCATTTTCAAACACCCCTCACTATCTTTTTATCACTTGTCAGGCTTGCCCTGTGCCTCCTCTCTTCCAGCACCCCCCCCCCCCCTCCACCACTACCATAATCAGTCTGAAGAAGGATCCTGAACCGGAATGGCACCTATCCACGTTCTCCAGAGATGCTGCCCGACCCGCTGAGTTACTCAAGCACTTTGTCTATATAAACCTGCTATGCATGAATCCAAGGAACAACGTTCTCCATAGATGCTGCCTGACCCACTGAGTTTCTCCAGCATATTTAGTCTACCACTGAGTTACTCCAGTATTTTATGTCTTTCCTTGGTAAATCTATACACTGCGTCCATGCACTGTAAATGGCCCGATTGTAATAACGTATTGTCTTTCCGCTGACTGGATAGCACACAATAAAAGCTTTTCACTGCACATCGATACACTCGACAATAAACTGAACTAGCATCTGCAGTTGCTTGTTTCTACACTAAATGCCCCCACATGAAGCACAGTGTAATACAGAGAAGCGGAAACTTACGACAGTCAATTTCATCCGATTTGTCCTTGCAGTCAATGCTCCCATCACATTTCCAGTTGAAGTGGATGCACTCGCCATTGGTGCACTGGAACTCGCTCGCTGAGCAGGAGTCTGTCGGCTTCTGCGTTGCCAGCTGACCGCAGCTCTCCGTGCTCTCATCCGAGCCTCCAGGACAGTCGGGATCACCGTCACAGGCCCACAGCTCGGGGATACACGTGGAGCTGTTGCACTGGAACTCATGGGGTCCACACGTGGGTGGTGAGCAGTCCCGTTCCTCTGTGCCATCACCGCAGTCATTGTCCCCGTCACACACAAACATCATGGCAATGCACTTATCGTTGTCACAGAGGAATTCATTGGCTGCGCAGGTCTTCTTATCTGCAGGGTGGGGTAAGAGCCACTTTCAGCATGTAAATTGATGCAACCTTGGGTGCAGTTCATAAAAATTACTTCCCTCTTCTCACTAAACCATATTTCAAATGTCTCTTTACCACGTCCAAATACACGGACTGTTACTGAATAACGTGCTCAGGGCTTGCTTGCAAGAGTAAACAGAGTCGGCAGGTTATTCAACAGATGGTATCGCACTGCTGAGCATAATCCTTGCCTCACTTGGGGTCAGTATGTGCACTTTCCAGCAGGTGTCCTGAGTAGTAACCAGAAGGGCTTACCTCCCTCCCCTGGAGTGGCCAAATTTAATTATGGTACCCAGCTGTAGTCTCCACCCCCCCCCCCCCCCCCCCCCCCAACATAACTGCGCAAGAGTACCTGCATCTAAATTCAGTTTCCTGGTGTCCAGTCTACTCTGCATAGGTCTGTGAGGTAATCCATAATGTCAAAGACTGAAATTATATGAGAACTTTAAAATGGCACAACATGTTCTCAGGGAAGTCAATTAGCCAAAGCTAATTAATTTTACAAATCACTTTGCTTCATGGGATCATTCAAAAGTGAAGTCTGGCATCATCCTCCCGTCTGGTGGTTTCAGAATGCACAAGTGTTCGCCTGTGATCGCTGCCATCCTGCTTTTGCTCAAGAAACGTGGTCTCCAGGGAAAACAGTGGCAGCAGTACAAACTGCTACAAACTGGTCATCCATCTGTTCATCCTTGGACAAAGTCAGTAAGTGTTCAGATATTAAGAGAAACCTCAACAAAGACCAGAGATATTATTTTCAGCAATGTTTAAGAAAGAACTGCAGATGCTGGAAAAATTGAAGGTAGAAAAAATGCTGGAGAAACTCAGCGGGTGAGGCAGCATCTATGGAGAGATGGAAATAGGTGACGTTTCAGGTCGAGACCCTTCTTCAGACTGATGTTGGGGGGGGGGGGGGGGGGCGGGAAAAAGATGGTTTTCTACTGAAGCCCGCTCGGATGGAACGTGGAAACCTGAGATGCGTGTAGGTCAGAACCACACGGTGGTAGTTCGCTTCACTCGCCGAATCTTCGGGGAAACTAGATGGCAAGGGAGAGCCAGAGCCATCAGCAAAATTCACTGAAGCAAACTTCCACATCCACCATCTCTGTTAGGGGTCGTCAGGGTACAACACCCTTCAGGAGTTGTAGAGCAATTAATATGTAAACGAGAACCAATCTTCATGAACTATTTCAAAATTAAAACTACAAGCAGTAATTGGTTTTGAAATTAAAAGCACAGCTGCATGAATGAGCACCTCTGTTTGAAGAGAGCTGGCGACAAGCTCACAGCAAGAGGTTGCTTAACATGGCTTGTATACTAACATGGCCATGAGATGTCCTTGTATCCATCAGCCGTGTGTAAGACAATGGGACTTTGTTAACCGGTCAGCATCAAACCAGGAAACAGTCACCTGCTGCTACCATATACTAGACTACTGTGAAAGACATAAAGGATGGTTCCTCACTTGTTATTTGTCATTTCACACATCAGATATAGTCATGGACATCTTTATTAATAATGGGTATTTGTGTAGCCAAGAAATGGATCTGTAACACTAATGTGTAGGAATGTGCAGATGCTGGTTTAAACTGGAGATAGACACAAAAAGCTGGAGTAACTCAGCGGGTCAGACAGCATCTCTGGAGAAAAGGAATAGGTGACGTTTCAAGTCAAGACACTTCTTCAGACTGAGTCAGAGGAAAGGGAAATTAGAGATATAGACAGTGATATAGAGAGATATAGAACAAATGAATGAAAGATATGCAAAAAAGTAATGATGATAAAGGAAATGGCCCGTTGTTAGCTGTGGGCTAGGAGATAATGAGTTATACAGGCAATAAAACAACAAAACTACGATTAGGTGGGGGAGGGACGAAGAGAGAGGGGGTGCAAGGGCCACTTGAAGTTAGAGAAATCAATATGCATACCGCTGGGTTGTAAGCTGCCGAAGCAAAATATGAGGTGTTGTTCCTCCAATTTGTGTTTGGCCTCACTCTGAACACTAATTGAGTGTCTGTGGTCCCTGTTCCCAGAAGCTCTACACCATTCATGCACACTTCTTTATGTCAACAATTATGTTTGATGGTCTTGCCAGTTAAGATGTGCTCTGTTTGTAAATATGTAATTTGATGGAACCATTTGTCTGCACCCAAGATATTGAGGTAAACCAGGCAATTGTAGCTACTCATATTGTAACTACTAAAATTGCACCTGTTGTCTTTGTTCGTAAAGAGTATAAACCTTTGATACACTTTGAGTTCCAAGAGATTCTACAGAGGGATTCTCTCAGGAGAAAGTCTTCTATCAAATCTCCTTCCAAATCTCTGTTTGACCCAAACAAAGACATTTTGGATCTACAGAGGAAAAACAAACTGCTGGAGGAACCCGGAAGGGAAATGGACAGAAATGGTTTTGTGTCAAGACCCTTCTTCAGACTGGTGCATCCCAACTCGAAAAGTCATCTGTCCATTTCCCTCCACAGATGCTGCCTGGCCCGCTGAGTTCCTCCAGTGGTCTGTGTTTTCCTCGAGAGTCCAACATCTTGTCTCGGACAGGCTAGATGCAGGAAAAATGTTCCCGATGTTGGGGGAGTCCAGAACCAGGGGTCACAGTTTAAGAATAAGGGGTAGGCCATTTAGGACTGAGATGAGGAAAAACTTTTTCACCCAGAGAGTTGTGAAAATCTGTGGAATTCTCTGTCACAGAAGGCAGTGGAGGTCAATTCACTGGATGTATTCAAGAGAGATATAGCTCTTAGGGCTAATGGAATCAAGGGATATGGGGAGAAAGCAGCAATGGTGTACTGATAAGGGATGATCAGCCATGGCGGTGCTGGCTTGAAGGGCTGAATGGCCTACTCGTGCACCTATTTTCTATGTAATGTAATTTCTACAATTGCTTGTGTTTGTTTCCCTCTTACATGGACAGCGTGGCTCTTTCAAGGTCACATTTGGGAGCTCTTCCAGCATGAGGTGAAGGCAAGAGCAGGAGTCGTATTTGCCGTAGTTCGCCTCAAGGTAGTTCTCACACTCACCATCACAATACAACTCGTCGCTTCCATTTCCACAGTCCTGCTGACCGTCACACTGCCACGCAATTGGGATGCATCTGTTTCTGGCACAGTCTAAGGTGTCCGGTGGGCACGTGACTTTATCTGCACCACACGGGAAAGAAAAGAATCAGAGTGCATTTGCTCCATGAGTGAGGAATTTCAATCAGGCTTCTTTTGGGTCTACTAACCAGAGGGGTTTATGTCAGCCCCAATCAACTGTCCAGTCCTGTACACAGCATGTGCAGGCAGTGAAAGAAGGGCCAGGATCTCTAGTCCAGGAAGCAAGCCGGGCTGGACCAGAACAGAAGACACGGTAAATTTAGAACCCAGTGAGTGGAAATGCCAAGCTTTGGATTAAAAGTCTTAAAAGTCTTCTCCTTTGAAAAGGAGAACGAAAAAGATCAAAGAAGAAAAGTGGCAAAGCGAGCTTTCAGCTTTGAGATCCCAAGAAAGAACAAATCAGTGAAATGAACCTTGATTTTTGCAAAGATAAGGGCAAGAACAAGCATTTTCTTATTTTTGTTGCAGATGATTAAAAAACAGGCAGGTGAATGGTAACATCTGTTTGACATTATTCCATCAAGTTGGAAGCTTCCATTGTGTAAGCCTTGTTCCGAATCTGTTCTTTAAAATGGTTAGATTTCTCACTGGCAAAGGGCCAGTTTACTGAGCAATTGACCAGAAACCAAGTGACGAGACATCCATTTAATAATTTGGATTTAAAGGTAGTTTAAACAACAGATGCAATGAGCCCCAATGCCACAGGCACTTTTAAAAAGATTCTGTGGATTCCCACTGTGAACTTGACTGAGTGTATCCAGCCAATAGTTTTAAACAACGGCAGACAGGTACATTGACAATGAAGGGGGATATCACACCCACCACAAATGTACATTGGAAGTGATGGATCTGGTGTGAGAAGGACCGAAAGAACCCAGTCAAATCCCCACTAAAGAATTCCTTGCCTGTTTTTCCACACAGCAGACAAAGGGAACATAAAACATGCAGGTGGGAAACTGTAAATCAACCCGCTGTCATTACTGGGCTTGATTATTTTATTCATGAAGCTATTCAATGGAAATAAAAACACACAAACCGCTGCCTGATTTTTGGTTAAATGCATTGGGCACATTTATGACTATCAATGAAAATGTAATTACTGTTATGTTTCCAAATCAGTTTAGGACTTTTGTCCCTAGAGATGGAACATTTACTGTGTCAACAGTAAAACAATGTAAACTCCCTCTGTCCCCACTCGTCCTGGTTCATATGAAACTTAAACTGGCCACCCTTACAATAAATCTGCTGGTAGACAACGAGAATCATAATTCAGCACAGAAAAAGGCAACTTCCCTGTGGCGATTAATTCATTGCCCTTCTGTTGTTTGAGCAGATTCCAAAGGACAACTTGGCACATGTTACAGTGACTTTTACTTATGCCAGCATCATATTAATACAATGCACTGCCATTAGACAGCTCAGGCTGAAACTTATTTTAGGGCAGCACAATAGCTACAGTTGGTAGAGCTACTTTCTCACATTGCCAGAGACCCTGGTTGGATCCTAACCTCGAGCACTGTCTGTATGGCGTTTGCACATTCTCCGTGCGACTGCGTGGGTTTTCTCCAGGCGCTCCGGTTTCCTCTCACATCCCAAAGACGTGCGGGTTTGTAGGTTATTTGGCCTGTGTAAATTTGCCTCCAATGTGTAGAGTGGATGAGAAAGTGGGATAACATAGAAAAAGTGAACAGGCCTGCATGGAGTAGGTTGGACCAAAGGGCCTGTTTCCATGCAGTATCACCAAAAATGATAATGGGATCAAATGCAATTCTGAAGATCACCAAGTCCACTAGTCAGTGTTATGTTCGAGTCCAATCTATCAAGTTGCAAGAGCCTTATGAAAACTGGCACATGCACTTAATACATGAAAAGCAATGCTGGAGTAAATTGGTGGCTGCTGTGAGGGGAAAATTTAAGGCGGAGGAGTTAGACAAGAAGGGAAGCCAGGATGGGTTTAATTACAACATCCTCACCCCCTTCCCTTGTTTGCATCATGAGGCACCTCTATCATGAAATCTTCTGGCAACACTATTTAGATATTCCTCTGCAGGCAGATGGGAGTGAGCCAATCATAGAATAATTCAATTAAATACCCAACTCCAAAAGAGTCTGACACACAGGAAGTAAAATAACCTTCTCAAATAACTCATGGTATCACTTGGGTTACCAACCTGTTAGTTGCAACATTACAGAGCTTTTCCACTGAAAATCAAACTCGGAGGGAGAATGGTAACGATCAGCATTTGTCACCTACAACCTCAACATGCAACTAAAGTCAGATCCCTTCCCCAGGTAATATGGACTCAAATATTTTAGATGGAATAATGTTGAAACAGCTTCAGTACTTTATGTCCTGTACCTTGTGTTCCTTTCCCATCCCATCAATCCACCAAGGTTCTCTCTCCGTGTAGAAAGGAACTACAAATTCTGGTTTATACCAAAGATAGGCACATAGTTCTGGAGGAACTCAAAAAGGATGGATGACTTTTCTGGTTGGGACCCTTCTTCAGACCATCTGTTCACCTTTACCATTCCACCTACCCTATCCCCCGTTACTTTGACTCATTATTCCCTCCAACCTGGTTCCATTTGCCCATCACCCACACACATCATCCAGGGTCTCTGCTCACTAGTCTGTGACTAGCGATGGACCGCAAGGATTTATGCTTTTTGTAATATATATTAACAACATGGATTTTAATGTAGACAAAATCCATGTCACTCAGCGAGTGAGGAAATAGGCGACGTTTTGGGTCGAGACCCTTCTTCAGACTAATGTGGGGGTGGGGCGGGAAGAAGAAAGGAAGAGGCGGGGACAGTGGGCTGTGGGAGAGCTGAGAAGGGGCGGGGAAAAGGGAAAGCAGGGACTACCTAAAATTGGAGAAGTCAATGTTCATACCGCTGGGGCGTAAACTACCCAAGCAAAATATGAGGTGCTGCTCCTCCAATTTACGGTGGGTCTCACTCTGGCCATGGAGGAGGCCCAGGACAGAAAGGTCGGATTCGGAATGGGAGGGGGGGTTGAAGTGCTGGACCACCGGGAGATCAGGGAAGTTATTGTGAACCGAGCGGAGGTGTTGGGCGAAGCGATCACCAAGCCTGCGCTTGATCTCGCTGATGTAGAGCAGTATTTGAATGTAGATCATTTGAATGTAGTAGGTATCATTAATAAGTTTGTAGATAACATGAAAATTGGTGGCATTGTGGTGCAAGGAAGGTTACCCAAGGATATAGATCAGTTGGCACGTTGGGCAGAGTGTTGGGAAATGCAATTTAATCCCAACAAGGGCAAGGTGCAGTAAACAGAGCACTTATGAATATTGATGAATAGGGAGATCTAGGGATCGATCATAGTTTCCCCGAGAGTGGCAACACAGAAAGATGGAGTGGTGAATAATGCAAATGATACGCTTGCTTTCATAGGTTGAGGCTTGGAATGTAAGAGGGAACACTATGTTGTATCTTTACAATAACATTCTTACTTAGTGGAGCTCTGCAAGCACACTAGATGCAAACCAAATATACAATAAATTATGTATTCTAAGCAAACTAGACCATGATATTGCTCTATGACCTTTGTTGACTTCAGAAAGAGAAAACAAGGGACCATGCATCATTCTACAAGACAGGACAGCTATGGAGAGAATCAACAGCTTCAAGTTCATGGGTATACACATCTCTAATGATCTATCCTGGGCCCAACACACTGATGTAATCACAGATAAATATCAGCAGCACAATTATGGGATTGACCAAGTTAGGTTAAGTGCATGCAAGATGGTAAGAGCAAAGTTATGTTATAAAATGACATGTTAGTGCCTGAAGAAACTGTTAACTGGAAAGTTCTCAGCTCTTACTGGAGGAGTGGTTGAAAACTAATAGGAAGACCAAGTAACAGATGCATCAAGGAGACTGGAAAATAGCAAAAGCCTGTGTGACTGACCTGATCTTCAGCTTTGCTATTTATTGACAAGGAGAGATTGAGAGGTTCATTTGGAAGCAAATAAACAACCTCTTATGGAAAGTGTGCAAACATGATAACATCCAGCATAAGCTCAGCTGTTAACACCCAATAGTCAACTCAGTCAAAATTCACAGGAAAATGGCCACTATAGTATGGATGTCCATAGAACGAGAGTCTGGACCATCAGAAGATGAGAGGAGAGGAAAAACTGATAAGATTGCTTTCATAACCTCGCTGATAGGTAAAATATTATGTATCCTGGAATAAACATAATGTTGGAAATACTCAGCAAGTTAAGTAGGAAATAAACTGATTACATTTCAGGTCTACAATCTTATTCCAGGATTACACATTTACCAATTATGCTGGAAATCTGAAAATGCTTCTTAAATCCACCAAGAAATCCCAATGTATTATATTTTTTTATTTTAAGCTATAGTACTAAACTAGTATGTTGGAATATACCTAGACAAAGTAAAAACTAAGCATAAGATTCAATTTATTTGCAATCCTCGTAGCTTTTCAATCCTCTGAACATTCCCAATTTAAAAATTGTTTCATCACTGATGGTCATGGCTTCAAGTGACCACGCCTCGAGCTCCAGAACCCTAAAAATGTCTGCCTCTCTATCTCACATTTGCCTCGAAGGTGCTTGTTACAATATTGGTTATCTACCGTGACATTTCCTTTGGTTGCTTGTAATTTTGTATCTGCTAATATTGCTGTGCAATAACATGGGACCTTAAAAGCTTCTTGCTGTGGTTATCCATTCACATTCGATATAAAGGCTTCCTCAGGTTAGTCATAGCCCTTGCAAATATTTCAGACGGTCTCTGGCAACAAGCGGCACTGGTTTGTTGGGCGTAAATCACTGAATGCTTCTATAGAACAAACCAACTGGCAGCTGCTGTATGTGTGACAGGATGCCAACTTTCTGCACTGTAACAGACACCTTTTTTTCCCCAATCTTTCTTGCTAAAATGCCACCGACCACTAACAGTCTTCCCACAATAATAGAGGTAATTCTCAGAACTAATGGGAAACTGTTCAACGTACAGCGACTGTACTTCACATTAAGGTGGTAGTTGGACTGCAGTACATTGACAACACTTGTGTTGGCGTGCTCTCCACAGGCCAGGCTCCAAGCCACTGAAGCAGTCTGAAGAATCCAGACCCAAAATATCATCTATCCATGATCTCCAGAGATGCTGCCCGACCTGCCAAGTTACTCCAGCATTTGCAGTTCTTCGTGTCTCCTAGCTATTGTTGATGTTTTCACCAAAGCTTGTAAGAGGATGGGCCTTACACTAAAAATCTACAGGTATTTACCAAGGGTACACAAAAAGCTGGAGAAACTCAGCGGGTGCAGCAGCATCTAAGGAGTGAAGGAGATAGGCGACGTTTCTGGTCGAGACCCTTCTTCAGACTGGTCAGGGATCAAGGAAACGAGATATATATAGACGGTGATGTGGAGAGATAAGGAACAATTAGTGAAAGATATGCAAAAAAGTATCGGTGATAAAGGGAACAAGCCATTGTAAGCTGTTTGTGGTGTGAAAATGAGAAGCTGGTGCGACTGGGGTGGGGGATGGAGATAGAGATAGAGGGAATGCCAGGGCCCGAGGGCTGAGGGAGAGGTGGGAAGGGGAGGAGACAGCAAGGGTTAACAGAATTGAGAAAATTCAATATTCAAGCCAAAAGGATGCAGACTCCCCAAACGGAATATGAGGTGCTGTTCCTCCAGCTTGCGGTGTTGCTTACTCTGGCCGTGGAGGAGGCCCAGGACCGAGAGGTCGGATGTGGAATGGGAGGGGGAGTTGAAGTGCTGAGCCACCGGGAGGTCGGGTTGGTTATTGCGGACCGAGCGGAGGTGTTCGGCGAAGCGATCGCCAAGCCTCCGCTTGGTCTCACCGATATAGATCATCTGGCATCTGGAGCAGCGGATGCAGTAGATGAGGTTGGAGGAGGTGCAGGTGAACCTCTGTTGGACCTGGAAGGACTGCTTGGGTCCCTGAAAGGAGTGGAGGGGGGAGGTGAAGGGACAAGTGTTGCATTTCTTGCGGTTGTAAGGGAAAGTGCCCGGGGAAGGGGTAGAGTGGGAGGGGAGGGAAGAATTGACAAGGGAGTTGCGGAGGGAGCGGTCTTTGCGGAAGGCAGACAGGTGGGGGAGATGGGAAGATGTGGCGGGTGGAGGGGTCACGTTGGAGGTGGCGAAACTGGCGGAGGACTATATGTTGTATTTGCCGGCTGGTGGGGTGAAAGGTGAGGACCAGGGGGACTCTGCCCTGTTTGCGAGTGGGGGAATGGGGAGCGAGGGCAGTGTTGCGGGGTATGGAGGAGACCCTGGTGCGAGCCTCATCAATAGTGGGGGTGGTAAACATAGTATTTACCAACTTGCCTACAATCTCTAACAATATTTCCTATTACACTTGATCTGGATCACTAGAATTAACTAATTTTGACCTTTTAATTTACTTTATAATTCAATCAGAAAATATTCAGCCCACGGTCAAATGAGGGCTATATCAACCATGAAGGTCCCAGTTCCGATCCCTAATCTGCACAGCATGAGGTAATTTAAGCCAAGCCAGGAATATGCCTGCACATTTGGCCAGAAAGAAACAAAGGGAATTACAGCAACTGCATGCTCTCCTGGTCCCTGGCCAATAAATTCTGTTGGAATGGAAGCAAAAACAGCAGACACAGGAAATTTAAAACCAAAGGGATGAAAATATTTCAAAGGGTCATTGACCTGGAATACTAATCCCGTCTTTGGCATTTTCTGTTCTACTTTCAAATCCTGCTGGAAAATGTGCACATGTGGAGATTCGGTAAGGAGAGGAATAGTTTCAATTGGGATACCATGGCCCTTATTGTCTGTGCTAATATGTGACACCAATGGTCACAAGCTTCTGCTTCCCCCATACCAAAATAACATTAGCAATGAATTCTATAAAATATCTTCTCAGGCCATCTTCTATTCAACAGTTTAAAAACATGAAATGACAGAGTACTGCTAACGATATTTATTTCAATAGCATTTTTTCAGATCGTGGCATAATTCAGTAATTGCCTCTTTAAATCTGTGAATAAATTATTAATTTATTCCAGGCTATTTTACAGGACTTTGCTGTTCCTATCTGTTGAAATTACTTACTGCACAATTCAGTCACCTCGTCCGAACCATCTGTACATTCCTCTTCTCCATCACAGCGCCAGTCCCCTGAGATGCATTCCCCATTGTCACATGTAAAATGCGTAGCTGCACAGGTTTTCTTGGCTGTTTGATAAGCAGAATTTACACCAGTTAGCACTATGGAGAAATAAAAATGAACAATACCTGCACCAAAGGTCTGTCAAATGTTCCACCATTTCACATGCATACAAGCAGAGACTTAATTTAACGATTCAATGGGGGGAAAAGGACATATACATTGGACCATGGTCATCATATGAAGGTTACCACTTCTAAACAACTCTGATGAATGGGCACTCAATTAATGGGCACAAATAATATACTGAACTTGTAATGTTCCTGTCAACCTACAGGTACATTCTGCTATCTTTCTCAAACTAGATGTTCTGGAACCACGCCCGAGTCTCAGATATCTAAGTTTATAATGGGATCTAGATCATTTGGAAAGGTGGGCCAAGGAATGGCAAATGGAATCTAACTGTAACAATTGTATTGTTTATGTTTAGTTTAGTGATACAGTGCCAAAATAGGCCCTTCGGCCCACCGGGTCTGCCCCAACCAGCTATCCCCGCACATTAACACCATCCTACACACACTAGGGACAATTTTTACATTTACCAAGCCGATTAACCTACAAACTTGTAGGCTTTGAAGTGTGGGAGGAAACCGAAGATCTTGGAGAAAACCCACGCATGTCAAGCGGAGAACCTACAAACTCCGTACAGACAGCACCTGTAGTCGGGATCGAACCTGGGTCTCCGGCGCTGCATTCTCCGTAAGGCAGCAACTCTACCGCTGTGCCACCAGGAAGTCAAACCAGGAAGGACCTATACAGTAAATGGTAGAACCATGGAAAGTGTTGTAAAACAGAAATAAGTTGTATAGGTGCATGGTTTCCTGAACGGGGCAATGCAGGTGAACAGGGTGGTGACAGCTTGACACACTTGTCATTGGGAAGGGTACAAATTGCAAAAGTTGGTTCATCATGCTACACCTATACAAGGTTGTTGTTGAGACCACATTTGGAGTACAGTGTGCCATTCCGGTCACCCTTCACTGTCAAGGCTGACTACCTGAAGGTGCTTGGGATCTGGTTCAGAGGAGTCAGAAGGAGAAGCACCAACTAGTTGGAGCTGATCAACAAGCTCCAAAAATTGGGAACATGGGAACAGCATTCCCTCTTGATTACAGGCAAAAACCTGGTCAACAGGTGCTCTCAGTGTTACTGTACACATTGCAAATATGCCCCATACCCCATTATTCCAGCATGGCAGCCACTCGGGCTATTTGCTGTTAACTCTAGTCATCCTAAATGGAGTGCATCCAACAGATCCAACTCTCCAGAGAATGGGGAAACACACACCCACTGTGCCCTTAATCCTGATGGCCACCTTGACGTGTTCAAGCTGTGCATAGAACCAAAGTACGCAAACGCCAAGTGTCATCATGTGCTGAGGTTCCACCTTTGCACAATGTTCCATTTAATTGGATTTTGTAATACCATCCGTCCTTTCTCAAAACGTTCCTTCGGAGGAACACTTTTGACCACAATTCCATCAGACAGTGGTCAGCATGGAACCAGGAGAAGGAGTTTATAAACAAGGAGAACCATCAAAGCCATTTAGCGGAATGCCTCATCCTCAGACCTCACTAGCAAGCAACAAGACCTCGCTTGGCCAGCAGTGAGAGGGGTCCTCCTTCTCAGATCCTTCCTGCACATGAAGGAGTCACTCCCAGTGCTTGCTGCCCTTACAATAGCTACGATGAGGATGAGACGACGGTTAACATCAGTGTGAACTGTGCATTTGCAAAGGATGCAAGGATCTTTAGTGTAATTTAGAGATACTGCATGGAAACAGGCCCTCCTGCCCACTGAGTGCGCCGACCAGCAATCCCCGCACACTAACGCTGTCCTACACACTAGAAACAATTTACAATCATACTTTAACCCACAAACCTGTACGTCTTTGGAGTGTGAGAGGAAACCAGAGATCCTGGAGAAAGGTCACAGGGAGAATGTACAAACTCTGTACACACAGCAGCCGTGGTCTGGATCAAACTGGGGTCTCTGGCACTGTAAGACAGCAACTCTACTGCTGCGCCCTCATTACAAACAGGGTCAGGTCTACGGGCTGTTGCCAGGGACGCACATGAAAACAAACATCAAATGCTGCTGAAAGATTGTTAGCTCAAAGAAAGACATGCTTTGGTCAACCCAAAACTTACTCTTCCAATGCAAAAAAAAAGAATAGATGAATATTGTTGCCCAGCACATTTCTGGCTGCAGGAGTGCATGCTGTGGGACACACTGAAGCTTGGAGCAGCCAACAGCACAAAAGCTTTGTGGGGAAGGACTGCAACTAAGCTCCTGCTGCTACTGGGCACTGAGGGGCTGGATTCTGTGTTAACAGCCCTGCAACACTTGAAGAAGCCACAAATGATATTGGTGCTTTAAGCATAGAATGTAAATTGATGAAACTACGAATGTATAATTTTTACATTGTAATGAATATATAGCTTGGGGGACACTATGAATATAAAAAATACATTCTGCTTGGTATTTCTGGAATATATTTTTTAGGAGTAAAGTTTATTTTTGGAAAAAAGCACTGGAAATATTCAGACGCTCACGTGCGGTATGTGGAGAAAATTAATATTTCAGATCAATGGCCTTCCTTTAGTTCCGAGGTTAAGTCACTGACCTGAAAAGTGTTTTCAGCATTTGCCTTATGGGAGCAAATGCTGAATGTTGCAAGGGCAGTGACAGTGGAGGAAGTGAGGAAGTTTTGTATCTCTCTATATTTGACTAAAATATTTGACTAAAATATTTTAGTTTCATTGTATGTGACCAGACACTATAGGTATCTGGTCACATACGATGAAACTAAAATATGTCTCATGCCTGGAAATATTCAGACGCTCACGTGCGGTATGTGGAGAAAATTAATATTTCAGATCAATGGCCTTCCTTTAGTTCCGAGGTTAAGTCACTGACCTGAAAAGTGTTTTCAGCATTTGCCTTATGGGAGCAAATGCTGAATGTTGCAAGGGCAGTGACAGTGGAGGAAGTGAGCAAGTTTTGTATCTCTCTATATTTGACTAAAATATTTGACTAAAATATTTTAGTTTCATTGTATGTGACCAGACACTATAGGTATCTGGTCACATACGATGAAACTAAAATATGTCTCATGCCTGACACTATAACTAGTTCAAACTTTAAATCTGATTAATTAGCACAAATGTTGTGCATCACTGATCTGGAAAATATTTGATGTGTCCTGCAATTCAATAATTGTACTGGATGTTGCAGATATTGTGACTCTTTACAGAATTTTAAAAAGGGCTATTCTTGTCAGTTGGATGCATTGCATGAGTGCCGAGGCAGCGATGAAATGATGTGTAGCGGACATTTGAAGATAGATTATTATTTTGAACTGCTTTAACATCAATGGAGATCAACGTATTTATACTTAGCTTCCCCTCAGAACATTAAAAAATATATTCAAATGCATCAAACAATGAACACAAAAAGAAACTGAAAATATCCAGAAGGTTAAAAGATAACTTACATCCTAGATGATGATATATTATTAACTTATGCAAATTGGTGGGGAGTATGCTTATTGGAAGCAGAATTTTCCCTATGTATATAAAAGGATAAAGTACAGCTCACCTAAACACCCCAATTGTAAACAAATGCTTTATGTATATCTGCATAACCTAGAGTTTCCTCATAATTAATAAGGGAACTGCATTTTTTGCATTGCCACATCGATCTACACGTCACCAGTCATAAAACTTTGGAAGGATCAATCGTAGCAAGTCATGTTTCTTGTGAGACTATGAGCCAGACAACTGACAAACACTACACACACACACTACCTAAATCACACACAGCACTAACAAAACTAGAAGATCCTTATGTCAGCACTGCAGCTAGCCTGCATGGAGAAGTGGCTAGTTTTAGGTTGTAAGTGAACTAGTGCAGTAACACGTTTCTGGTTGAAATCAGTACTACTGTTGATTTTGCCAGCATTGCTGGTGATGGTAGCCCACGAGATGCTGACAAGATATAAAAATTAGGATCAGTTTCATTTTCCTCAACTGGTAAACAGCGAGGTAACAGTAACGGCTAGGTTTTGTTGCTGTAAAGCAGGTCTTTTAGCCCACAATGTCTGTGGCGAACATGATGCCAAAACCAACCCTTATATGCCTGTATATAATCCATATACTTCCATTCCCTACATGCCCTGCCTATCCAGATGTCTCTTAAAGGCTACTATCGTATCTGCCTCCATACCATCCGTGGCAGCATGTTCCTGACACCCACCACCTTCGGTGTATAAAACATGTCCCGCATGTCCCGCACATCTCCATAAAACTTTGCCCCTCTCACCTTAAAGCTATGGCATCTAGCTAATCCAGGCATCATTTTGGTAAATCTCCTCTGCATCTTTTCCAAAGCCTCCACATACTTCCTGTGATGCGGTGAGCAGAACTGCATGCAATACTCCAACTGCGACCTAATCAAAGTCCTATAAAGCTGCATCAGGACTTCCTGACTCTTAACACCCCGACCAGTCCCCAAGCATGTGAACGATCCTTCAAATTACACTATTGCACAGTTTTATCTATGTTCTCCAGAGATGCTGCTTGCCTTGCTGAGTACCTCCAGTACTTTATGTTCAAACATATATGGATGTAAGACAACTGTGGAAACTGGTAGTGAGCAGTTCTGATCAAAGAGGAAAAAAAAACGCATAAAGTATGAGGATAGAACAAAGGCAGAAGGAAGAAAACCAGGAGTCAACAGATGAAAGGAAGAGGAAAAGAGACTGCGTCACGGTCACTCACAGACTGCAACGTAGTAGTCACTCATTGTGCTTTTCAAAAGTCAAGTGTGTTTAATTATTCTATGTACCGAATACGGATGAATGAAATATTTACTTGCTCAATTAACAGGCCCATAAACGCAATAACACGCAGAAAGTAACAATAAAATGGGAGCCAGGCCAGGGAGGTATGGGTCTTTGATGATATTGTTTTTTTGAGTCAGAGCCTCCTAAAGATCCCTTCGATGATGGGGAAAATCAGGTGAGGTCTAGACTGGGCTCTGAAGTCCAGTCTGAAGAAGGCTCTCAACCAGAATTGTCATCTATTCCTTTTCTCTGAGATGCTGCCTGATCCGGCATTTTCTCTCTTAAAGCGCTTGTTTACTTAATATAATATGACCAATAAAACCTGCGTTCAAATCAGTTTGTTGTAGGCATGACCAGGTCTTCTGAATTAGGCTAAATTAAATACAAATTGATAAGTCTAACATATACAATGGACAATAGACAATAGGTGCAGGAGTAGCCATTCGGCCCTTCCAGTCAGCACCGCCATTCAATGTGATCATGGCTGATCATCCCCAATCAGTACCCCGTTCCTGCCTTCTCCCCATATCCCCTGACTCTGCTATCTTTAAGAGCCCTATCTAGCTCTCTCTTGAAAGTATCCAGAGAACCGGCCTCTACCGCAGAGAATTCCACAGAGAAAAAGTGTTTCCTCGTCTCCGTTCTAAATGGCTTACCCCCTATTCTTAAACTGTGGCCCCTGGTTCTGGACTCCCCCAACATCGGGAACATGTTTCCTGCCTCTAGTGTGTCCAAACCCTTAACAATTTTATATGTTTCAATAAGATCCCCTCTCATCCTTCTAAACTCGAGAGTGTACAAGCCCAGCTGCTCCATTCTCTCAGCATATGACAGTCCCGCCATCCCGGGAATTAACCTTGTAAACCTACGTTGCACTCCCTCTATAGCAAGAATGTCCTTCCTCAAATTAGGGGACCAAAACTGCACAAAATACTCCAGGTGTGGTCTCACTAGGGCCCTGTACAACTGTAGAAGGACCTCTTTGCTCTATCCTTGAATCCTCTTGTTATAAAGGCCAACATGCCATTCGCTTTCTTCACTGCCTTCATAGAGACTAATCACTGACAAATAAAGTGTTCAACTACTGACATGCCTTCAGGCTACTGAAGATCCATGGATTAGTCGCCACTACTCCAGGAGATAGAAACAGAAACATAGAAATTAGGTGCAGGAGTAGGCCATTCGGCCCTTCGAGCCTGCACCGCCATTCAATATGATCATGGCTGATCATCCAACTCAGTATCCTGTACCTGCCTTCTCTCCATACCCCCTGATCCCTTCAGCCACAAGGGCCACATCCAACTACCTCTTAAATATGGCCAACGAACGGGCCTCAACTACCTTCTGTGGCAGAGAATTCCACAGATTCACCACTCTCTGTGTGAAAAATGATTTTCTCATCTCGGTCCTAAAAGACTTCCCCCTTATCCTTAAACTGTGACCCCTTGTCCTGGAATTCCCCAACATCGGGAACAATCTTCCTGCATCTAGCCCGTCCAACCCCTTAAGAATTTTGTAAGTCTCTATGAGATCACCCCTCAATCTTCTAAATTCCAGCGAGTACAAGCCAAGTCTATCCAGTCTTTCTTCATATGCAAGTCGTGCCATCCCAGGAATCAGTCTGGTGAACCTTCTCTGTACTCCCTCTATGGCAAGAATGTCTTTCCTCAGATTAGGAGACCAAAACTGTACGCAATACTCCAGGTGTGGCCTCACCAAGACCCTGTACAACTGCAGTAGAACCTCCCTGCTCTTGTACTCAAATCCTTTTGCTATGAATGCCAACATACCATTCGCTTTCTTCACAGCCTGCTGCACCTGCATGCCTACTTTCAATGACTGGTGTACCATGACACCCAGGTCTCGCTGCATCTCCCCTTTTCCTAATCGGTCACCATTCAAATAATAGTCTACCTTCCTGTTTTTGCCACCAAAGTGGATAACCTCACATTTATCCACATTATATTGCATCTGCCATGCATTTGCCCACTCACCCAGTCTATCCAAGTCATCCTGCAGCCTCTTAGCATCCTCCTCACAGCTAACACTGCCCCCCAGCTTCGTGTCATCCGCAAACTTCGAGATGTTGCATTTAATTTCCTCGTCCAAATCATTAATGTATATTGTAAATAGCTGGGGTCCCAGCACTGAGCCTTGCGGCACCCCACTAATCACTGTCTGCCATCCTGAAAAGGACCCGTTCACTCCTACTCTTTGCTTCCTGTCTGCCAGCCAGTTCTCTATCCACATCAATACTGAACCACCAATACCGTGTGTGCTTTAAGTTTGTATACCAATCTCTTGTGTGGGACCTTGTCGAAAGCCTTCTGAAAGTCCAGATACAACACATCCACTGCTTATCCCTTATCCACTCTACTAGTTACATCCTCAAAAAATTCAATAAGATTCGTCAGACATGATTTACCCTTCGTAAATCCATCCTGACTTTGTCCAATGATTTCACTACTTTCCAAATGCGCTGCTATCCCATCTTTAATAATTGACTCTAGCAGTTTCCCCACTACCGATGTTAGACTAACTGGTCTGTAATTCCACGTTTTCTCTCTCCCTCCCTTTTTAAAAAGTGGGGTTACATTAGCTACCCTCCAATCCTCAGGAACTGCTCCAGAATCTAAAGAGTTTTGAAAAATTATCACTAAGGCATCTGCTATTTCTGGGGCTACTTCCTTAAGTACCCTGGGATGCAGCCTATCTGGCCCTGGGGATTTATCGGCCTTTAATCCATTCAATTTACCCAACACCACTTTCCGGCTAACCTGGATTTCACTCATTTCCACCATCTCATTTGACCCGCGATACCCTGCTATTTCCGGCAAATTATTTATGTCTTCCTTAGTGAAGACAGAACCAAAGTAGTTATTCAATTGGTCTGCCATGTCCTTGTTCTCCATGATTAATTCACCCGTTTCTGACTGCAAGGGACCTACATTTGTTTTAACTAATCTTTTGCACTTCACATATCGATAAAAACTTTTGCAGTCAGTTTTTATGTTTCCTGCCAGTTTTCTTTCATACTCCCATTTTCCCTTTCCTAATTAAGCCCTTTGTCCACCTCTGCTGGACTCTGATTTTCTCCCAGTCCCCTGGTAGGCTGCTTTTTCTGGCTAATTTGTACGCTTCATCTTTTTCTTTGATACTATCCCTGATTTCCCTCGTTATCCACGGATGCGCCACCTTCCCTGATTTATTCTTTTGCCATACTGGGATGAACAATTGTTGTAGTTCATCCATGCAGTCTTTAAATGCCTACCATTGCATATCCACCATCAACCCTTCAAGAATCAATTGCCAGTCCATCTTGGCCAATTCACGTCTCATACCCTCAAAGTTACCTTTCTTTAAGTTCAGGACCCGTGTTTCTGAATTAACAATGTCACTCTCCATCCTAATGAAGAACTCAACCATATTATGGTCACTCTTGCCCAAGGGGCCACGTACAACAAGGCTGCTAACTAACCCTTCCTCATTACTCAATATCCAGTCTAGAATAGCCTGCTCTCTCATTGGTTCCTCCACATGTTGGTTTAGAAAACTATCCCGCATACATTCCAAGAAATCCTCTTCCTCAGCACCCCTGCCAATTTGATTCACCCAACATATATGTAGATTGAAGTCACCCATTATAACGGTTTTACCTTTGTTGCACGCAATTCTAATTTCCTGTTTGATGCCATCCCCAACTCCACTACTACTGTTAGGTGGCCTGTACACAACAACCACTAGCGTTTTCTTCCCCTTAGTGTTTCGCAGCTCCACCCATATCGATTCCACATCCTCCAAGCTAATGTCATTCCTTTCTATTGCGTTAATCTCCTCTCTAACCAGCAACACTACCCCACCTCCTTTTCCTCTCTGTCTATCCTTCCTGAATATTGAATATCCCTGGATGTTCAGCTCCCAGCCTTGGTCACCCTGGAGCCATGTCTCCGTGATCCCAACTATATCATAATTATTAATAGCTATCGGCACATTCAACTCATCCACCTTATTACGAATGCTCCTCGCATTGAGACACAAAGCCTTCAGGCTTGTTTTTACAACACTCTTGGCCCTTTTACAGTTATGTTGAAAAGTGGCCCTTTTAGATTTTTGCCCTGGATTTGTTTTCCTGCCACTTTTCACCTCGCTACCTATTGCTCCTATCCTCATTTTACACCCCTCTGTCTCTCTGCTCACACATTTAAGAAACCCTCCACTTCTTATTCTCCGTTTGTTATTTTTTTCTTCTTTCCTCCCTACGTGTTGCGTCTGACTGCTTCTCTTCTCTGCCTCCTGCCTCACAAACGGACTACTTGCCTTCTCTATTTGAGTCCCTCCCCCCAACCGATCTAGTTTAAAGTCTCCCCAGTAGCCTTTGCAAATCTCCCCGCCAGGATATTGATTCCCCTCGGGTTCAAGTGCAACCCGTCCTTTTTGTACAGGTCACACCTTCCCCAAAAGAGGTCCCAATGATCCAGAAACTTGAATCTCTGCACTCTGCACCAGTCCTTTAGCCACGCATTTATCCTCCACCTTGCTCCATTCCTACTCTCACTGTCGCGTGGCACAGGCAGTAATCCTGAGTAATTCAGATGATCCCATATATAAGAGGTAGCTTGAACAAAGAGTGAAATGTTATGAATGTGTTAGTACTCTAAAGTATCCCTGATGTGCCGCTGTTGTTAAGATTGTTTTTAACAGCGAACAGACCTTCAGAATCCATGTTTAAGCAAAAGGAGCCTGGTAATGCCAATATTTCAGCCTTCTCCAAAGCAAAGACAAGAAATCTTTAGGTTTTTTTTCAATGAAGGATTCCTCGATGAAAGCCAGGGCAAATTTGAATAAATCCAGCATACATGACTAATGAGCTTAGAGGGTAAAAATCATAAAATATTAGTGACAACAAATGAATATCATATCAAGCTCTAGGTATCAGATAAATGCTCATTGGGCATTCTGCTAACTGTAAACAATAACATCACATTGCTAAATTGTCCTGCTTTTTCATGGCTTTACGTAAGACGTTTGGTTTGCCCTTTTCCAAATCTGACCCCGTTCACTAATTGTCTCCGAATCACATTGGCGAGTATGGATTGGCTCTGCAGAGTCTCACTATATTGTGGTGTGCATAATGGCTGACAACCAGGGACAATGGTCAGTGATGAAGCGTGATAAACATGACTGTTTCAACAGCTTCAACTGCAGGGGCCTCGTTATTAACCATCACTCTCTGCTGACGCAGCACAGAGCACGTTTCAAATTGTGAGTCTCCCCCTCCAGTCCCCTCTCAAGCCCTTCCCTGATTTGTTTGGCAATGTATCGCACCATGGGGTTCCTCTAACCCGCTGAAACAGCAGAACACGTCTCTTGTTGAGAATAATATTAACATATCATAATTGTGTTTAAAGAGTTTAATCCCAGACCTGTTGTAAACTATTAAAAGCAGGAGGAATCTATGGATCAAGAATGTCATTGAGAAATAAATATTTTGCAAGATAAACAATTCAGGAAGGTCATGGATTTGAGCCCTGTTGTGCTGAGTTGCTGATAGTATGTACAGCAATACAAGTGCCATATTTGGCCTTGATCTGAAGACAGGCATTGGAGTTGGCAGGAGGCAAGAGGGGAATAACTTCTCTAGGATTCCTGCTTTCAAATTAAATAATGTATGAAAAATAAAAGGGTCAAGTTGTAAATAGGAATGTCAGAGAATTTTCCTCACTAAGCAAGACATTTCTCATTTCAAACTTGCAATAACTGTGCGTGAATAATGTCAGATATGATTTACGTTGCAGACCAGAAAACGTGAGTGCAGCGGCACAAATTGAACAATGGAAACCAAGTAATGTCATGCTGAAAATTTCTGCTGCAAGGTCAGATGCAAAAGACGTTTCTTAGATACCTTCTACTGTGCAACTATACTAAGCAGAAACCAGCTACAAAGAGGTTTCTACTGTGTTACCCGGACAACTTGGACATCATCAGAATCCACCCCATTAGTGCCAAGCATAATTCAGCAAGTATGGAAGAAAATAAAAAATATTCAGAAATGCAGAAGAGAAAGCACTTGAAATAAAATATTTTAATAAAGAAAATGTTAGCACATCAGTTAATTTCAGTTTCATATACCTCAAAATTATTCAATCCATACTCAGAAATGCATTCAATGTGTAAGTTTGTGCTGGAATTGTGCCAACGAAGACATTCCGAGTGTTCCAACCATGGTCCATTCCCAGATGAAGGCTAAGACCACTGCATAAAAGCCAAATGATCCTGAGCCGTACTAGAAATTTGCTATAATCTTCACAGACTTTCCAGGAATGACATGAGGCAACACTGGGACAAACCCGAGTTCCAGCATAACCATCCGGACACCCGTCGATTGTGGCAATGCCCGGATACTGTAACGGGCAAAGTGAAGTCAGACAGCATTGCTGGCATTAGTGAGGATCCCTCTGATGAACGTAATGCATTCTATGCCTGTTTTGAGCGGAAGGCCAATGCGGCAATGACATCCGCTCCAACAGACTCGAGTGTGCCATTTCCCAGTCTCTGTTGCAGAAGTAAGATCGGCCTTCCTGAGGGTGAACCCACAGAAGGCAACAGGCCCGGTCAGAGTCCATGGCCACGTCCTTATGAGCTGCATGGACCAATTAGCAGAATGTTCACGGACATCTTTAATCTCCCCCTGCTCCGTTCAGAGGTACCAACCTGCTTCATGAAGACCACTTTCATCCTGGTGCCGTAGAAATACAAGATCTCATGCCTTACTGATTACCGTCCAGTGGCCTTGAAATTCACCATCATGAAGTGCTTTGAGAGACTGGTTATGGCTCAGATTAATTCCTGCCCACCAAGCAGACTCGATCCACTGCAATTCATCTACCACCACAGCAGGTCCACAGCTGATGCCATCTTCCTGGCCTTACACACACTCTGGAACACTTGGATAAGAAGGACACCAACGTCAGACTTCTATTCCTCAACTATAGGTCTGCTTTCAATGGCATTATCCCAACCAAGCTCAGCTCCAAACTCGTGGAACTTGAAGTCAGCACTCATCTCTGCAACTGAATCCTTCCTGACCAACTGACCACAATCAGTGAGGATAGGTGACAAATCATCCTAAACGGTATTCCTCAATGCTGGTGCCCTGCAAGGATGCGTTCTCAGCCCCCTAGTGTACTCCTTATGTGAGGCAAAATACCAATCCAACTCAATCTACAAGTTCGCAGACAACTGCACTGTAGCGGGCCAGGTATCGAATAATGACGAGGCAAAGTACTAAAAGGAGATCGAGAACATTGTAACTTGTAGTGCTAAGTCAACAACCTTTCCCTCAATGTCAGCAAGACAAAGGAGATAGTGATTGACTTCAAGAAGCAAAGTAGTACACATACCACATCGATGGCATTGAAATAGAGCTGGTCCAAAGCTTCGTACCTACGAAAAAATATCAAAGCTATGGCCAAGAATGCACACCAAAACCTTTACTTTCTTAGAAAGCTTAGGAAGTTCGGCATGTCCCCATCAACCATGAACAACTTCTACAGATGCATCCTAGAAAGCATTTTATCAAGATGCATCACAGCCTGGTCTGCGAACATTTCCACCCAAGACCACCGCAAGCAAGGGCGGAAATCCTGGGGGGGGGGGGGGGGGGGGTACAGAGGGGACACGCCCCCCCCCATGCTTTGAGAGGTGGTGGACAATCCCCCCCATGTTTTGTCATCCGGACTTCATCAGCTACTTCCTAAGGGCTGAATCAGCCCATTCGTGGGGCCTCTCAGCGCCCGTCGCGGCTTAAAATCAAACTGCTGCTTAAAATCAAACTGCTGCCTCAAGGCTCCTGATGTTGAAGCCTCCGTCGGCCGATGAAAGACCCGCGAACGGGCCGATTCAAGCCCACGGCTGAAGCCTCGCGTGCATCTCGCTCTCTCCTTCATCTTTAATCTTTTTAATCAGTCTTTATTGGACTTCAATGTTATATCTTGCACTAAATGCAGCAGCCTTTATCCTTTGTCTGTGCACCGTGGATGGCCTGATTGTATTCATGTGTCGTCTTTTCTGTGTCTGGATCGCATGCAAACTAAAGCTTTTCACTGTACCTCGGTACACGTGACAATAATAAACTAAACTAAAACTAAGTTTCTTTCACCCATTAACATTTCATCAAATTCTCTGGTAAATTGTTCCATAATTTATTTATCCTCTTTGTAAAAATATTCAGCGATTTCATTTTTAAAACTGGCTCCTCTTACTATGCAGTTTTTAAATTGGGAAATAAATTTGTCTGGATCGGTTGTATCAAATCCCTACAGAATCCAGAACATTTCTATAATCCATCTTGAATTATCCTTTCTTCCAAAGTTTTCCCCAAGATATAAAAGGTATCACTTTAATTACACCTCAGCATTCCTTTCATAAAACAAAACCCCTTTAAAACAGATGCTACATTTGGGATTGAAAACTGACATCTGCAAATCACGGCAGAATTATTTAATTCATTTCTCATGTCAAAACCATCAAACCTACCATTCCAAAGGGTCTTCAAGAATATTTAATACAATATTTCTCAAGGAATTGATACCAAGGAAGCCATCTCAAAACAGTCAACCAACTCAAAAGATTGATGCCTCATGGACTATTAAAACAGCAGTCTGGATTGAAAGAGAGGGAGTACATGGGTGGTGGGGTTTGTCAAGATAGGACAGGTAAATAGAAGTAATAGATAAGATTTGATAATTGTATATTTAACCTATCAGCAAAGATAGACAGGTCAAAGCACAGAAAATCAGCTGGGTAAACACAGCTCATGAGTTTGTTAAAAGTGAATAAAAGCCTCTTTTTTTCCCCCTCGCGGCCTAACAACTGGTTTGGTGCGACCTTTCCAGACCGGAGACCAGCCCAGAGCTTCAGCAGCAGGCGCGGCGCACTTATCATCACGGAGCCTGGGATCCCTTGCCGGGGATCGCCAGAAGAAGTGCTCCGACCGCTGGCCCGTGGACTTTAACATCGTGAAGCCGCGGTGTCCAGTAGGAAGCGGCCGATTCGGGAACTTCAAGCCGCGGAGTGTGTTCTGATCCGTCCCGACGTAGGAGTTTCGATCATCCCGACGAGAGGGCTTGTGCATCGGGCCGCCTATCACGGCGACTGCGGAGGGTTCAAGGCTCCGACCACGGGTGAACAAAAGGAGGAAGATTGACTGAACTTTTTCGCCTTCCATCACAGTGAGGAATGTTGATTCCTCTGTGATGGATGTTTATGTTAAACTCTATTGTGTATTGTGTATTGTTTACTTGTATGGCTGTATGGTAACTCAAATATCACTGTTCCTTAATTGGTGCATGCGACAATAAATGTGAACTTTAACTTGAAGGTGTCGAAGAAAATAAATGTAAAGGAAGCAGACTGTTGTGGTAAATATCCAGAATTTTGGCTTTATTCTTCCCCACTGAATAACACTTATAATCCTTGCAAGATTTGATGGTGGACAGACATCCTAATGGACATTTACATCAACAGTGCTACATTGAACATCTGTTATTAAGGTTGGTTTGACCAAAAAATATAGCAAAAAGGAAGATTGGGTGTCACAAGTATACTTGGTAAGTTCTTGCAGATGATGTTTCTGGAGTTATGTAGATGAAGAAAAGAGAGTCCTGGAATGTCATGTGGGTTGGGGGGGGGGGGGGGGGCTGTCAGGGTCTAAAACAGGCTGATAGAATTGAAAGGGCGGTAGGTTGTTGCCTTACAGCGCTTGCAGTGCCAGAGACCTGGGTTCGATCCCAACTGCAAGTGCTGTCTGTACGAAGTTTGTACGTTCTCCCTGTGAGATCTTCGGTTTCTTCCCATACTCCAAAGACGTACAGGTTTGTAGGTTAATTGGTAATGTTGTAAATTGTCCCTAGTGTGTGTAGGATAATGTTAATGTGCAGGGATCGCTGGTCGGTATGCTCGGTGGGTCGAAGGGCCTGTTTCCACGCTGTATCTCTAAAATAAGGTACACACAATGAGGAGGAGAAATTATTTTCAGGAGATATTTGCCCAGAGAATTTTGTAAAGGTATTCATGAAGTGGGAAGGCAACATAACATTCACTGGCATCAGAAAGGAAGAGGAAATTTGAGACAACAGGGGTTGTCTCAAATTAACCAAGTATTGAAGTATTAAGGCAAGGCTAATAAAATGAGATGAGCGGGCTACTTTTTTAAAAAAACATACAGATAAGTGGGTGCCTGGAACGCACTGTCAGGGGTGGTGGTGGTGGAGGCAGATACGATACAGATCACGTGCAGGCAGAGGTGATCCCCCCGCATGCCCTGCCCCCCGCCTGCATAAAGCGTATGTGTGTATGCCCGTTCCACTCTGACAGTCGCCGTTCCAGTTGCCGGTTTTTCAGGCGATTACCGGCAACTTGACAGTCGCCTGAAAAAACGCCCAAGTGGGAGAGGCCCATAAGGAGCCTGGAGGAACCTACACTGGCCCATAAGGAGCCTAAACAGGAGGAACGTGAAAGAAGACTAAGAGAGAAAGAACAGGAAAAGCCAGTTGAACAAAATTATCAAGATATAATTTGTGGTTAGCATTCCGTGGCCACTTTAAGAATCTGTGTGAAGTAAATGATGGAAATTATAACTGGGATGGGTGAAAGGGAGAGGGGTAGAAGACCAATGTTGGCATTAACAAAATAGGATGATACAGAATTCTGGGTCTAAAGAGGAGCCACAACATATGCAACAAGTGGATGGAAGCAATGGAAATGCTGAAACATGCTTACCAGCCTATTTACTCCCTCATGTTCTTCTATGAATGACGAGTCATATAAATGCACAGTCACTGGGAGTTCTACTGCCTCTGGCAACGTACTTAAATAAAGAAGGGAGGGTTTTTGTTTGGTTTCATTATCTCTCATGCATTTTCTTACACACACTCAGACCAGAGCACGTAGGGTGGTGTACAAAGAAGTTACTGTCATAAAAACAGATGGGGTGTTACAGATTTTGAACCAAATACTTCCTTCATAAATGCTTAATGAGGATGAAGCTTTATTATGCAACAATCACAATGCATTTGTTATCAGTGGACTGTTCAACTGAAAAGAATGAGTGCATCTTATCTGAGAGCTGATGGTTTAAATTTCAACGTACAATTAAATGTTCTTCCTAATTTTCTACTTTAAGAAGAAAAACTAGGAAAATCAGCTTTGTAGTTTAAAGAGAAAGCATGCGCATTCAGCTGAAAATGTTACTATGTGCAATAGTTTGAACAATCGCTGACCTTTAAAAATGTAAATAATTTATCTAGAGATTATAATAAATTGAGCTCGTTCTCAATGCTACATGATGCTATGTACTAAAGTACAATATAGCAATGTACTAAAGTACATTGATAGCTATGTACTAAAGTACATTCTGTCCATGACATGCATTTCATTGACTCCAGGGTCAATAAATACTAACAATGCTTAAAGGTCCACCCTACTGTCTTAATTTTGATACTAATTAAATAAAGGTCCTGTCCCAATCACGCGATTTTTTTCGGCGACTGCCGTCAGCCGTCATAGTCGCAGCAGGTCGCCAAAAATGTTCACCATGTTGAAAATCTAGCGGCTACCAGGAAAAGGTATGGCTCTTTGGGGGGGGGGGGGGGGGTACAGCATGTCGCGGGGTGTAGGCTGTGGGCCCATAACAACTTTTAGTTTGATTCCTCCCATTTCCACCAAATACAAGGCGTAGCTATGGGCACGTGTATGGGCCCCAGTTATGCCTGCCTCTTTGTAGGATACGTCAAACAATCTTTGTTCGATGCGTACCATGGCCCTATCCACAAACTCTACCTCCACTACATTGACGATTGCATTGGTGCTACCTCCTGCACCCATACACAACTCACTGACTTCATCCATTTCACCACTAACTTCCATCCAACACTCAAATACACCTGGACCGTTTCCAACATTTCCCTACCATTTCTAGACCTCACTATCTCTATCGCAGGGGATAGACTACTGACCGACATCTACTATAAACCCACTGACTCCCATGGCTATCTGGACTACACTTCTTCCCACCCTGCTTCCTGTAAGGACTCCATCCCCTACTCCGTCTATGCCACATCTGCACCCAGGATGAGGTGTTCCACACCAGGGTATCGGAGATGTCCTCATTCTTCAGGGAACCTCTTCTACTATAGATGAGGCTCTCACCAGGGTCTCTTCTATACCCCATAACTCTGCTCTCACTCCCCACCCCCCCCACTCGTAACAAGGGCAGAGTTCTCCTTGCCCTCACCTTCCACCCTACCAGCGGGCTCACATACAACAAATAATCCTCCGCCATTTTCGCCACCTCCATCGGGATCCCATCACTGGCCACATTCTCCCATCTTCTCCCCTGTCTGCTTTCCGCAGAGACCGCTCCCTCCGTAACTCCCTGGTCAATTTGCCCTTTCCCACCCAAACAACCCCTCTTCTGGCACTTTCCTTTGCAACTGCAGGAAATGCTACACTTGTCGCTTTACCTCCCACCTTGTCTCCATCCAAGGACCCAAGTAGTCTTTCCAGGTGCAGCAGAGGTTCACCTGCACCTCCTCCAACCTCATCTATTGCATCCGCTGCTCTAGGTGTCAGCTGCTCTACATCGGTGAGACCAAGCGCAGGCTTGGCGATCGATTTGCCCAACACCTCCGCTCGGTTCACAATAACCAACCTGATCTCCCGGTGGCTCAGCACCAACTCCCCCTCCCATTCCGAATCCTACCTTTCTGTGCTGGGCTTCCTCCATGGCCACAGTGACGCCCACCGTAAATTGGAAGAGCAGCACCTCATATTTCGCTTGGGCAGTTTACACCCCAGCGTACACCCCACTTCTCTAATTTCAGGTAGTCCCGGCTTTCTCCTCCCTTTCGTAGCTCTCACTCAGCCCACTATCTCTGCCTCTTCCTTTCTTCTTCCTGCCCCCCCCCCCCCATCAGTCTGAAGAAGGGTCTGGACCCGAAATGTTGCCTATTTCCTTCGCTCCATAGATGCTGCCTCACCCACTGAGTTTCTCCAGCATTTTTATCTACCTTCGATTTTCCAGCATCTGCAGTTCCCTCTTAAACACTAGCTCTACACTTGTTATTTATCATTTTTATTTAACAGTCCACATCATAACTTTATAAAGATAAATCAATTGAAAAACAAAATTATCAGCAAGGTTAACATTACCTTTATTCCTTGGAAACCTTGTTATTGTTTTGATGTAATGAGGCGGCAGCCATGATTCCAGGGTCCTCGCTGCCTAGCGACCATAAAACAAAGCATGGGATTGAGGTCGGACACAAATTGACCAACATCAAACGTGCATTGATTGGACAATTACTACTCGGAAAATTAGAAGTTTTTCTCATATTTAATAAAATTTTTCAGTTTTGGTCTTGACGAGTTTCAGGTATGATTTATATAATATTTTTACACAATATGTTAAAAATTTAGGTAGTTCCATGAGCTGGGTCACAGCCTAGTGATGCCTGTATGGTCGTGAGTAGTCGCCCAAAGAGTCGCACCTTTTTCTGGTCGCCGCTGGATTTTCAACATGTTGACAATTTTCGGAGACACGCTGCGACTACCAATGGTGCCGGCAAGTTGCCAAAAAAAATTGTGTAAGTGGGACAGGCTGTTAAGAAACGTTAATAAAACTCAAAACAAAAATCACACCACTTTCTGTGATTGATGTTTGCAATCATACCTTAAAGGGCCTGTCCCACTTTCACGACCTAATTCACGACCTTTTTTACTCGTGGACATTTTTCATCAGTCTAGAAAAATGCCGCGACCTACTTGATGCCACGAGTACCTAGGACTAGCATCATGACCTGCTACGACCTACCTACGACCTCGCTGCGAGTATGAGTCAAGGGCAAACTCGGCAGAGGTCGTGAATTAGGTCGTGAAAGTGGGACAGGCCCTTTAATCAACTAAATGTCTTGCTGTGGTTTGTTAGAAAGAAGTGGAAAGGTTTTCAAACTTTCACAGGCACCATCAAGAGCGATGAGAAATAAATCTATAATATTTAGGAATATTTTGCCACAGTGGATGTGTATCTGTCTTGCTGTCCAACGACAGCTTTAAATTCACCAACAACAAAACTGTCATTGGGCAAATGACAAGTAGTGATAAGTGAGAGTACAGGAGGGAGATTGATAATCAGGGTCAGTGGTGCCAGAAAATATATGTCTTAATTTTGATTGACAAAGTCATGGTGCTGATTGTCTTCAAGAAGGAAAAACTGAAGGTCATTGCACATGACTTTGTTGGCAGGACGGTGGTGGAGATAAGTAATAGCTGCAAGTCCCTGCGAGTACACATCCCTGACGATCTGTTCTGGGTGCATTACACTGATGCAATCACAAAGAACCTTTACTGATGTCTCTACTTTCTCAAAAGTTGAAGGAGATCCAGCAAGTTGATAAATACTGTTTTGAACATCGACAAGTGTATGGTGGAGACCATAGTAACTAGTTGCATCACAGCCTTATTTGGAAAGTTGTAGAAAGCGGTGAACTTTGTCTGATCCATCACAGGTTCAGGAACAGCTTCTTCCCAACAACCAATAGGCTAGTAACACAAACACCAACTAACTACAAATTGTCTTGGTTGCACTCGGGACTTTGGGCTTTCATTTTGTTTTGTACTAATATTGTTTGTTTATTATGTTAACCGTTGAGTTAAGAACCAGTTGTCCAATTGCACCCATCCACTCGCACCATCCCCAGTTCCACCCTAATAAAGTTGTAGTTAGCCTTACCCCACATCGGTACCTTACTGCAAGGTCCAGCCTTCCCTCTATTAAAAACAATCTTGATACTGCCTGACCTGCTGAGTTACTCCAGCTTTTTGTGTCTATCTTCAGTGTAAACCAGCATTTGCAGTTCCTTCCCACACATTTTGTCTGCTCCCACAAAATTTCTTCAAGATATGCCTACTTTGAAGAAGTTCTCCTCTCCGATGAGTGTTCTGCAACACCTTCTGTCGCTGCACCCCCTCTGTGATTCCTCCCGTTCTCCAGCTCTATGTACCTTTTATATCTCCCGTTTCCTTCACCTGACTCTCAGTCTGAAGAAGGGTCTCGACCCAAAAGGTCACCTATTCCTTTTCTCCAGAGATGCAGCCTGGTCCACTGCATTACTCCAGCTTTATGTATCTATCTTCGGTATAGAGTTGTGAAATCCTCAAATAACTCTGGTCAGGTTCATATCCCATCTCAAGGTCCACTATGTTCCCTTCTTGTGCAGGACTATTCACATATTGTTTCCAGAAATCCTCTTGGATACACCTCACACATTCTGCCCTGTCTTAGGTCCTTGGTACTGAGCAGGTTCTAGTCAACATTGGGGATATCAATAGAATCACCCAATATAATTTTGCATTTTCCGTATGTTCTCTTCACAATTCACTTTCTGACAATTCACTTTATGTCATCAGCAAATTTGTGTCTTCGCAAACACAACTCCAGTCCTTTCATTCAACTTATTGATAAGCATTTTAAAATGATGTAGAAACTGTACAGGCCTCACCAAAACCTTCTATAATTGCACCAACACTTTCTTACTTTTTTTTTGTTCCAATCCCCTTGCAATGAAGAGCAATGTACGGTTTTCAGCCCTAACATATTGCTGTTTCTTCACATTAATATTTTATACTTGCTTAAGTTATAATTCACCTGCCAGATTTTTGTCCAGTTGCTTAACTGAACTGCATCCCTTTTGTAGTCTTGTTGTGCCCTTGAAACAGCTTGGCTTTCCACCAACTTCAGCAAACTGAATGTCGATGCAACTCGTGGACATCACTGCAGACATGCTATAGGGTGGTATCCAACAAAATGTAATGCATTCAGTACTGATCTTCCTTTTGTAGCAGGGCCAGCCAAAGGGGCATTCAGTGGTGACTGGTACAATTTTAATCCTATTTAATTTCCTCAGGAACTAAGGCAGTCATTACTCGGGTACAAGAAGACCCGGCCAGCATTCAGAGATGGGTTGATAAGTGGGAAATAACATTTGTGTCACTAAAACGTCAGTAGAGACCATGAGTTCCATTCGCCTGACTGACATTTAGTTCCCCAACATCAGTAGCCTGACAATCAGCATTGGTTTGAAACTCAAGTGAGCCACATAAATACTTTGGCTACAAAAGCAGATCAGAGCCTACCCTCCTGTAAGTAACTTGCCTCTTGACGCCCCAAGGCCTTTCCACCATCCACATGCTACAATCAAGAATGTGTTTAAATACTCTTCACTTAACTGGAAGAGTGCTACTCCGACAGCCCATGAAAAGCTTCCTCCATGACAAATCAGCCTACTTGACTGATAGCCAACCTAAATATGTATTCTCTCCACTGTGGCAGTATTTACTATCTACAGATTTCCATGTTATGTGACAGCATCTGCCGAACCTGTGATCTATACTTCCAAGATGAAAGAGAGCAGCAGGTATAAGGGACGACCTGCTGGTTCCTGTCCAAGTTGCACAAAATACTGACTTGGAATTGTCTTGCTTGGCCTAAGTCATAGAACAACTGTAATATTACTATTCGGAAGACCTTCACAAGAAGTAGTTCAAGATAGTGGCTCACTGCATTCCCTCCCTCATGTTTACTTCTTCCTGAATCAACTGGCAATCTAGGGATCACCAGTGAATGGATGGGAGTACTTTGTGGATAATCAACGAAAGCAGTGCTGAAGATTGAATGTCATGTAAAGCACTTATATTTCACTTATTATATTGAGAGTTGAAAGGCTTGAGATGCTTTCTTGGCTGAACGTCAGTGTTCAGAAAGTTTTGTCCATCGCTAAAGATGAGAATTGTTTCTGCAGTAATTGATCTATTTAAAGCTGACAGTAGTGCGGCTGCTAGAGTTGGCTTGTTGCCCAAGGCAGATAAGCACAATCAGAATTTTAAAATTAGTTATGGGATGTGAGAATTGGAGGCTAGGTCATTGATGACCCTCTCGAATACATGACATGATGTATTCTAGAGGGTGGTGATGATCCACCACTGGTAAACATTGCAGCTGTTATAAGGACTGCAGTCCATCAGTTAGGGAACCCTAATATGTACACCTAGAAATGATTAATGAATGGTGATTATGTATCCAAGTTAGAATGATGTTTGCTTTAGAAACTCAAATGATGGCATCCCTTCCTACATGGTGGAGTGGGTTTGAGTAGTGCCTTTGAGGAGATTCTAGTTCTTGTTAAGGGCCTGTCCCACGAGCATGCGACCTGCATGCGGCAAGCGCGACCAAACTGCAAGCGGGGGCCACGCGGAGGTCGAGTGATCCCCGTACAGGGCCGGTCCCACCAGCATGCGCGGGAGCCGCGCGGGGGTCGGGTAAGTGGCGCGAAGTTGGAGCAAAGTCGGCGATAAGTTCGCAAGGACAGAGAGGGACATAGAGAGAGAGACACGGAGGCACACAGAGAGGGTCACGGAGGTACACAGAGAGGGTCACGGAGTCACACAGAGAGGGTCATGGAGACACACAGAGAGGGTCATGGAGGCACACACAGAGAGGGTCATGGAGGCACACATAGAGAGGGTCATGGAGTCACACACAGAGAGGGACATGGAGGCACGACGTCGAGGTGGTGCGTAAGGCGTCGAGGCGGCTGCGGGCCGACAGGCTGTTGCCGCGCGCGATATCGGGACCAGCTTCCGTACAACTCCGGCGATCGAAGTGGGACCAGCCGCGCGAGGCCGGACGGCTCAAGCGACCACGTTAGGTCGCGCTCACCGCATGGAGTCGCATGCTGGTGGGACAGGCCCTTTACTATTCAACAATGATGTTATGCATCTGTGTCAGTCAATTGAGTCATGCAGCACTGCACCTTCAGAGTACCTTCATGAGAAGTAGTTCAAGGTAGTGGCTCACTAAACCTTGTCCTTCATATTTACGTATCCCTGAATCATCAGGCAATCTAGGGATTAAATGTGATTGGATAGGTGTGCTTGGAAAACAGGTCCTTTGGCCCACCGATGCTATGCTAACCATCGAGCATCCAACATGGGGAAAGTATTCCAGTTTAGGTGAAGAGTCTCGACCGACTGAAACGTCGACTGTCCATTTCCCTTAGCAGATTTTGCCTAACCTGCTGAGTTCATCCAGCAGCTCATTTTCCCCCATGGTGAAAGTGTTTGTGAGCTCTTGCATCGGCTTGTGTAAGTCGGGCAAGGGTCCCTCCAAAACAGTGTGGTAATTTCAGCCTTTCCAAGTGGCAATTGATAGGTCCCCAACAAGAAGCTTAAAGGTGTGTAGGAAAGAACTGCAGATACTGGTTTATACCAAAGATAGTCACAAAATGCTGGAGTAGCTCAGTGGGTCAGGCAGCATCTCTGGAGAAAAGGAAAGCATGACCGTTCGAGTCTGAAGACGGGTTCAGACCTAAACGCCAACCATCCGTTTTCTCCGGAGATGCTGCCTGACCCGCTGAGTTACTCCAGCACTTTGTGTCTATCTTCAGCTGAAAGGTGTGCTGTCTATCAGCGTGCGAAGTGGAGTCATGCTGCTGACTGGCAACTTCAAAGGTTTCTCTGTAAAGGCATGCGTGATAATATCCCCAGGGAAAAAGAATGTTTTTTTTTGTTGCCATTATACAATGCAGGCAATAGATAGCAACTGTGAAATGCAATTTGCATGATTTAAGAGTGTTTATTTGCACTTGAACTTTGGATATGAAGGCTATGGGATGTGCTACGTAATCATGGCACCGTGGATCAGGGAGCGATTCAAGAGGCGGGTGAGAAGAGGCACGTAGTTGGCATTGAGGATAGCATCGTCAGGGGAATATACACAATTCTCTGCCACGAAAATTGAGAGCCCCGAAGGTCGTGTTCCCTGCCTGGTGCCCAGGCTCGGGGACATCTTGTCTGACCTGCAGAGGAGTCTAGAGTGGATGGGGAAAAATCCAGTCCTCATGGACCATGTGGGCACCAATGATGTAGGTAGAACAAGGAAAGAGGTTCTGCTGAGGAATTTGAGCAGTCAGGGACTAAATTGAAAAGCTGAACCAAAAAGGTTATAATCTCTGGATTGCTACTTAAGTCACGAGCAATTTGGCATAGGGTCAAGAAGATTGGTGTGGGAGAAATGGGTTTAAATATGCGGAACATTGGCACCAGTATGGGGAAGGAGGGAGTTGTTCCAATGGGAACGACTCAACTTGAACCCAGCCGAGACTAAGCTCCTTGTGAACTGCATAACCTGCGCCATAGATAGGGCTTTAAAATAAATAGTAAGTGTGTGTGTATGTTGGGGCGGCAACAAATTGGAAATGTATGGATGAAGTTACAGGGCAGGAGAGGTTAGTGAAGTCTCCAGAAGTAATAGAGCAGAAAGTTTAAGGAAGGATAAGAGTCAAAGGTCAGGCAAAAGGGGAACCAATGTGAAAAGGGTGGGGAATACTGAGCTAAAGGTGCTATATTTGACCGCACACACAATACAGCACAAATTGGATGAGTTTATAGTGCGGTGTCACCTATCCTTTTTCTCCATATATGCTGTTTGACCCGCTGAGTTATTCCAGCTCTGTGTGCCTATCTTTACTATTTGAGAATCTGCGTTTCCACAAGGATGTTGTCGGCAGAGATTTCAGCCTTCTGTAGCTAGAAATCCAACCTCAGAATAGCGGTACAGCTAGAGGTGAATTAGTGATGAGTTTTTTTTTAAATATGCAGTAGGCTTCAAACAGACTAGAGCTACAGATCTCCACAAAATCTTGCAGCTTTGCCCTCGGGTGTTGCAAAAGAACCCTCCTGCACGGGTTCAGCAGGTGGAGTGAGCAGAGGGATGGCAACTGTGGTGCCATGAGTGGATGGATGATATTTTTGAAAGAGGCTCCCAGGAATTCTGGCGTGTACTGAAGTATTTTATGAAGCCTCTCTACTGTGTCCGCTGCACTTGTCCTCCACGAGAAATGAGTGGGGCAGCAATTAGGATTTTTATATCCACATGCAGACCGTGTATGGATTCTTCTTGTGAAGCAGTGGAAGTTGCTGTTGGAAAATGTTGGAAAATTAGCGACGACCAGAATGAAGCCGCCATGGAGAGTAGCGAGAATTCTCGTGCCGTGGGTCGCCAGGAGATCCAAATGGGTCGCAGGGAGGTCGTAGGTTGTAGCCGGTGCTGACTGGTGAATTTCATTGGTTCATTGGGGAAAAAAAACGTAAGCAGTAGTTTTCAGAACCAAGGATAACCGACCGGTAATGTAAATGTTCACCAAGCTTCACAGCCGTGTGTCTCTGGCTTCTTAAAAGTTGTCTCCACTCCTTCTCCCCACCCCATCTCCCCCTTCTTTTAAAGGAATTAAGTGACCCTTCCTGTACACTGTGCTTTGACCGTCTTAATTATAGCACCAACCTTCCTGTTCATCGTGGTGTGTGTCTGTATCACATTGGCTTTGCACCGTGTGAGTTTGACTCAGACAGTGCTCCCCCCGCTTGCCCTGTCCCCCACCTGCATAACTGGCTGGTGTGTGTGTGTGTTCCACTCTGACAGTCGCTGCCAGGCTTTCAGCAACCAGCTACAATCTGACAGTCGCTGGCAGTCGCCTGAAAAATTGCTTAAGTGGGACAGGCCCATAATGCAATGGATGAGAGATAAGTAGTCATGATAGAATATTTTGAGTGCCATGTCTGTCTGTTGTAAATACAAGTGCTAGGGGCTTGATGGAAAGGCTGGAATAATATGAGCAGTGTCTGAAGCTAGTGGTGCAGTTTTTGGGTTGAGGGATTTATTGCCCTTGACCATTCATGCAAGACCATTGAATTGTTCAAACACAGCACTCTGGCCCTCGCCCGATTCTTTGCACCGATTACCAGACTGTCTGCTCCAACTATCTTGGAAGCATTTCTATGGAGGGCCCATTACAACTACATTTTAGGTTGAGGTTTATTATTTTCACTTGTACTGGGGCAGAGTGAATAGCTTTGTTTTGCATGCTTTCCAATCTAACCAAATAATACTATATATAAATATAATCAAGCCAACCTCAAGTACAATAGTAGAGCAAAGGGAAAGACACAGAGTGTAGAATATAGTTCTCATTATTGTACCACAGCAGTTCCAGGCACAGTCCAATGTCCACAATGAGGTAGAGGAGACTCCAACATATACTAGATTATAGAATCGCTGTACAGAAGCCTGTTATCAGAGAGGAATAAGCTGTTTCCGAGGCTGGCGGTGCACGCTTTCAATCTTCTGTACCTTCTGCCCGTCTAAATCAGGAGGGAGGAACGTTCGTGGTGGGATGTCTCTGATTATGTTGGCTGCTTTTCCGTGGTAGATGGAGCCAATGGTGGAGAGTCTGGTCTGTGTGATACACTGGGCTACGTCCACAGCTCTCTGCAATATTTTGCGGTCTGGGGCAGAGCCGTTTCCAAACCAAGCAATGACGCAACCCATGCTTTATATGGTGCACCTGGAGAGGTTTCTAAGTTTCTTCATGCCGAATTTCCAGTCTCCTGCGGAAGTGGAGTTATTAGAGTGTCCACTTGGCTATTGCTTCAATGTGGTTTGTCCATAACAGATTATTAGTAATATTTCAACCACACCATTGATGCCAATCGCGACATGTATGCCACCATGCTTCCTAAAGTAGATAACTAGCTCCTCCTTCTTGGTGACAAAGGGCAAGATTTCTATCTTGACACCATGTTACCAAGTTCTCTTTTCTCCTTCCTGTAAGGCATCTTATCATTGTTTGTGATCCAGCCGCTACAGTGGTGCAAACGTGTGGACGTAGTTAGAGCCAAATTTGGTCACAGTCATGAGTGCATATGAAGTACAGTAGTGGACTTGTGGGGTATCCTCATTCTTTGTGGTCTGTGGGTCGGCAAATCAAGGATCTGGTGGAAGAGGAGGGTGCTGACCCCTAGGTCCAGGAGTTTGGAAATGAGTTTGGTTGAGATTATAATGTTGAAAATGGAGCTATTGTCGATAAATAGGCAACCAACGTAGGTGTCCCTGGGTGCTCCAGGGATGAGCTTAGCGGCCAGGGAGATGGCATCTGCTGTGGACCTGTTGCGATGGCAGAAAAACTGCAGTGGATCAAGGCTGACTGGGAGGCTGGAGTTAACGTGCACCATCACCAGTCTCTCGCAGCACTTCATGGTGGTGAGTGTCAGAGCCATTGGATGGTAGTCATTAAGGCACCTTACTTTTAGTTTGGTTTAGAGATACAGCATGGAAACAGGCCATTTGGCCCTCCGAGTCCACACTGACCATTGTTCACACAAATTCTATGTTACCCCAAGTTTGCATCCAAAGGCCATTTCCAGTGGCCAATTAACCTAAAAATCCACACATCTTGGGGATGTGGGAGAAAACCAAAACACCCAGAGGAAATCTTTGCAATCACAGGGAGAATGTTCAAACTCCCTACTCCAGAGGCCAGGAGAGAACGCCAGTCTTTGGTGCTTTGAGGCAACAGCTCCCCTATCTGTGCCACCGTTTTCATTGGCACTGGGAAGATGGTTGTCTTCATGAAGCAGGTGGGGACCTCCAAACGGAGTGAAGTCATACACCATGGAAATAGGTCCTTTGGCCCAACTTGTCCATGTCGACCAAGATGCTCCATCTACATTAGTCCCAGATGCCCGCATTCGGCCCACATCCCTCTAAACCTTTCCTATCCATGTACTTGTTCAAAAATATTTTAAATGTTGCAATACTTGCCTCAACTACCTCCTCTGGCAGCTCATTTAATATACCAACCACCCTCTATGCAAAAGTTGCCGCTCAGGTTCCTATTAAATATTTTCCCTCTCACCTTAATCCCATGAACTCTGGTTTTTGATTCCCCTACAAATCAAGAGAGGTTGGAGATGTCTGAACACCTCTGCAGGTGTCCACACGGGTTCAGAGAACGCTGCCGGTGACTCCATTCAGGCCTGTTGCTTGCCGCAGATTAATTCAGGAAGGCCGATCTTACGTCTGCCACAGTAATTGTTGGAACTGGCGCACCCGAGACTGGTGGGGCAGGTGATGTTCCACCAGCAAAGTACTGTTCAAAATGGGCGTAGAATGCAATTAACTCATCAGGGAGGAACCCTGTTTTTGGAATTGATTCTGCCTGACTTTGCTTTGTAGCCATTGTAGCATGCAAGCCTTGTCATGACGTGACGTGGTCCAGAATTCCTTAATGACTTTGCAAAGGTTGTAGATCGATTTCCTGTACCGCTCAGGATAGTTTGAATTGAATGTTGCAGACATGAACTTCACCTGGGAGCAGACCTCGCAGCTAAGGGCCTGTCCCACTTGGGCGACCTAATCCGCGAGTTCTGGCGAGTTTCCCCTCGACTCATACTCGCAGCATGGTCGACACGAGGTCGTAGGAGGTCTTTGTAACTCTCTTTCATGCTCGAGAGTGGTCTCCGCGTACTCGAGGCCTCAGCTAGGTCGCGGCGTTTTTTTCAATATGTTTAAAAAAAAATGCCCACGAGTATAAAAAGGTCACCATGGAAAAAAATCGATGCTTTTTATTCGTAGGTTTAGTCGTAGTAGGTCGGCATGTTAGTCGTAGGTAATCGAGGGTAGTCGAAGGTAGTCAAAGATAGTCTTCATCATAGTCAAAGGGAGGTCGTCTACACTCTCCACTGTTCAGTGTCCAATTTTCCCGAAGTTAGTCGTTGCTAGTCGAAGCTGGTCTTCAACATGTCATTTTTTCAAACTCTTCTAAACTCGCCAATAGGTTGCCCAAGTGGGACAGCCTCTTTAGGGAGCAGTCGCAAAGTAAACAGGGAATAGAAGCACAGGCAGGAGGTCAGATGTACCAAAGTGCATGGTGGGAATAAAGCGGTAGTCATGCCACCTTTTTGACCACATCTGGGAGATCTCAGAGCCAGCTCTCTTCCACATTGTACCAGTTTTTCAATGTTTCTCATTCAGCTACATCATTCATAATCACAGCTCCTTAAGAGGGGGGCTTTCTACAACTAAAGATAACTTTGCACAATATTTTATCTGTTGATATGGATATTTATTGCAGCAGTCATGGAAATGAATGGGCCAATTCAAATAAAAGAGAGCCAAGTCACCAGCACTATGTGACTGTGGGTATTATGGAGTTCAATTTATTGTTGGAATCCACTATTAAAGAAAAGCCTACAAAGATGGCAAGCCTCCTTTTGACATAGTGGGCAACAATATTTCCCCATTTGGCTAAACACTCAGCATAACACAGCGAAAATTGCAACCCATTGATTCAATCAATAAAACCTATGCCCGAGCTGTCTCAATTGGTTTGGGAACATTGTTTTAAAAATGAGGGGCAATTAAATGAACAATTTCACATTAAAACTTGATTCAACACAATTGTGTAAAGATATTAAATTGTATATTGCGGTGTGCGTGAATGAATGAGTTTGTCTGCAAATGTGCAACGTTGAGATTTTAAAAAAAACAGGAAGGCCTGGAGTAACAGATGGTAAAGAAAGGAGAAACGACTATTAAAATAAAATAAGTTCATGTTTCATGGCAAAATTGTAGATTTAAAAGGCAACTGTTCGCCTTCAACAGATTTTTATTTTCCCCAAATACAGGTGTAAAAAAAGGGTATTATGTAAACACCCACAAGGTAACGATTATATTATGTATTTTCTGCTGGAAGGAAGCACAGTTGCATGAATTCCAGAAAATCGATGATGCCCTCAGTTGGTCAAGCATGATCAGCGGGGAGGTAAAAAGTGTTAAACTGCAGAGAAGCCGAGGATGTCTCACTGTGCGAGTTGGCCCACGATGGAACCATTTTCACTCGAGGTGATCACAGATTTGGGAACAGTCGGAACTCGCAAGAAATTGAGCATTATTTTCTATTGACTCCATTTAATACCTCACGCGCTCAAAGGCCAGCAGGGCTAATCGGAAACACCTGGACCAACTTTTCATCAGGAAAATAGAAAAGCACAACACCGACAGATGGGACAGTTTCTTTCCCCATGAATTAAACCCATACCTCGTTGTAATGAACGTACAATAAAACCCCGGCGTGCTTTATCCTTAACTCGTTATTCCTTATCGTTTAACTTAAATATCGATTGCTGTTTGTCTTTTCTCAAGCTAACTGAACCAAACATGACACTAAAATGTCTGGAGGGGTAGACTCAAAAACAGATCTACTAGAAAGAATAGATCGAGACCCTTCTTCAAAAAATGGTACAACCACAGAGATGCGCCTGTCCCGCCGAGTTTCCAAACATTTTGTGTCAATATTCTATCGGGACTTTCTGCACTTGTCCTTTACTTGAGCTGCCTTTGGTGGCTTCACTCTGTCTCAAAAGTGAAACGGCTTAAAGACTCCGAATGGTAAAGGTGTCTGTCTCTTCTCCACGTGTGATGCTCCATCCACCCCCCCGGGCCGAGAGTATAAACTGCACTTTGGAAAACTGCGAGATGGTACACCAGTCAAAAGTAGGCGCCACAGGCTGCATGAGAAAGCGAATGGGTGGGCATTTTCAAAAGGATTTGAGTACAAGAGCAGGACTCTACCAGTTGTACTCTTGGTCCAACTGCTGGAGTATTGTGTACAGTTTTGGTCTCTCTAATCTGATCAGTACAGAGAATGTTCACCAGTGTGTGGTGTGCTCTCTTTTCATAAGACTGGATAGACTCAGCTTGTACTTGCTAGTTTGAAGTTGTGTGTGTAAGGTGGTAGTGTGTGTGTGGGTGTTTTTCACACAGTGTGGTGTGTGGTGTGTGTGTGTGCTCTCTCTCTCCCTCTCTGTCTCTCTCTCCCTCTCTGTGTCACATGTGTGACTGAAGGATGGTGTCTGCAAGTCCCCGGTGGCCGCACAGACTCACCCGAGCTGCTTCATTCCTCTGGAAGTAGTGCCAGCTGCTGATCGCGTGGTGTGGTGTAGTGTCTCTCGGTCCCGGCGCCGCTCAGTGACCGAACGTCTGCTTTTCCCAAAGGAGGACACAGACTCACCACCGGGGGAGCCTGCTCACGGGTCGAGTCTCTCTCTCTCCCCCTCTTTAGCGGCAGTGTACTCGTGTGTGTGTCCTTTGTCCCGGTGGGCAGGCGCTCAAAAGTACCACCCGAGCTGCTTGATCAGATAGCTGGCTCTCAGGAAGCGGTGGACCAGCTGCAGATCCATGCGGGAGTCTCTCGGCCAGGCAGCGACATCTCTCTAGGCACCCCTGTGACGCAGGTGTGTGGGCGATGACAGAAGCTCACAGAGATTCTCTCAGAACCTCTCTTGTCGTCTTGTGTGTATCGTGGCTCGTGGAGCTCTGATGGAGCGTCCCGGAGCTCAAAGTCACCCGGACCAGATGCCTCATTCCTTGGAGTGCGTGGGCCAGCTGCTGTCCGTCATTGGTGGGTGGATGATCAGCAGCTGGCTGTGTTAGTGTGTGTGTGGCAGCTCTCTGTCTATCTGTGTGTGTGTGTGTGTGAATGTGTGTGTGTCTCCAAGTTCGCCCACCGTCGGTCAGCCGGCAGGGCCCAGCTCAGTCTACCGAGCTGCTTAATTCCTCTGAAGTGGTGGCCAGCGTGTGTATCTCTCTGTTGTGTGTGTGTGTGTGTGTGTGGTGTGTGTGTGTGTCAAGTGTGGTGTGTGTGTGATGTTGGCTTCTCCTCTCTCGTCTATACTGTTGTGTCTGGTCGGCTGTCGGTACGGCGGCAGCTCTGCGATAAGACACCCCCGGAGCTGCCTCATTCCTCCTAAACCAGCTATTTGCGGTGGACCCTGTATCTCTGCCGCCACCACCGAGACAGCTGTTCGGTGAGGACCTGCCCAAACAGGTCTAGGACCTGGATTAGGAGATGGAGGCAATCGGGTTGATAACCCACCTCCCTCCAGCAGGCCGGCAGTGAGCAGGCAAACATCATATGCAAGACCTCGGGCCACCTGAAAGACCAGTAAGGACCTACACGCCGGCAGCACCTCAACACAATTCAACGGAACACCAGGAACCAGAACGACAGGCCCGCCGGTAGCCATGGAGGTAGGGGGTCTGGTTCTCTAGGAGGTGCTGCATGTATAACCTCACAAGTAGGAGAGAGATTACATACATTCAGGGATACATGGGTCTGATTGTCACTATCCCAGGGAACAAAGCAATAGACATTATAGAGGCATGTAACAGCCTTGCTTGCACCAGGAAACCGACTATTAGACATGTTGCTAAGGTAATTGGTAAACTTGTAGCTACATTCTAGCTACATAATTGGGCCGTTACACTATCAAAGCTTGCAAAGAGCAAAATCTTGGCATTAATAGCGAATGCTGGACATTTTTTATGGACCTATGCAGCCGCCAATCAAGGCATAAATTGAGCTACAATGGGGGATTAGCAATGTTTGTGATTGTTAAATCCCATCATTACATAAAACCCATTAGTCGTGTTATAAACCGACGCAAGCACCAAGGGCTGGGACTGTTTAGAAATGCTGGGAGCATGTCACGGGCTGCGGGCTTAATGCACTAATCTGCAGCATACGTATGTACATCTTCAAAATAATACCACTGAGGTGGCATGTATAAACCTTATGTGTGGTATCAAGTCAATATCTTGTGATGAATTGGGAAAATTAATTTGGCTCTGGTGCATTGAAAGAAATATTTGGATATCAGCTATGTACCTTCTGGTTAAGCTCAATACAGTGGCGGACACCAGGTCACAAGTATTTAATAACGATACCTAGTGGATGTTGAACCTCCAAATACTTGCTAAAATTATAGCCTAATATGGAACACCAGATATCGACCTCCTTGCATCCAGGTTGAACCATTGGCTACCAATATGTGTCTCTTGAGAACCAGATCCTGGGGCAGTGACGATGGACGAGTTCTCGCTACATTGGGGGAAATGGATTTCTATGCTTTCTCCATTCTGCTTCATCAGTCAGGTGTTGCAGAAAACCTAACCAGATTCTGCAACATAAAGGACCATGGACGTCATACAGCATCGTGCAGAGTCCACTAGGAAGCAGTTCCTCACCTACATAAGGATATGGGAGGTTTCTGTAGTCGGACCAAGACCACCTACATATCTGCTACGATCTCCAATGTGCTGGCATCCTTACGGGTCTTCATTATGATGAGTCCCTCAGTTACAGTGCCGTATACAGCGCCAGGAGTGCACTGTCATCCTATCTCAACATTGGAGTGGGATCTCACCAGCTGGTATCAAAACTATGAGGAATATGTTCTATCCATCCCTCCCCGACCATGATATTATATTACCTGAGATATAAGGGTGGTGATGACCCTACTCAGGAGCTGGTCACCATTGACGGATTTACCACTGGACTTACTCACCTTTTAAGTGGTGATGGTAATGGCACTGAACACAGCACAGCGGGTCCAGACCCTACAGGAATTAAACCTGGATAGAATGATTGACCCATAATAAAGTAACTTCTTTATAAAAGATTGCTTAAACTACACAGACCTGCGACTACAGGTCTGAAAATGGCCATCAGGAATATGGAGGCGGATCTGTTATCAGCCATGGAACCCCACGTCACAGGGTGACGGTGCAGACTATCTCCAGATGGCTCAAGGTGGTATTCGGTGCAGCAGGTAAGACACTAAACATTTTAAAATGTCATTCTACCAGGGCTGCATCTACATCAGTGGCGAGGACCATGGAGGTGTTCATGGATCGTCCTCGCAATAGCAGGCTGGGCCAATGAAACCACATTTCAGCGGTTTCATAACTAACCTGTGGCCGCTCCCGCAACGTTGTGGAGTCAGTTTTAAGTGCTGTTCCATAAACATTTGTCCCCGAGTTCAGGGGTTTATTGTTGTATTAACAATAATGTTATTATTTTTCAGCTTGTTCAAGTCTGAAATACGTTAACATACTTCCTCCATCAGTATTACGGCAGTGTGTGGGCATGGACGTGATCCAGGGCATGTAATCACAGAGCTTTGAAATCTTCACGAAGTCACTCACGTGACTCCGAAATGAAATAGTAAGATTAAATGAGAACTTACCAGTTTGAGGTTTGATCTTTATTTTATGAGGAGTTGCAATGAGGGATTTCGTGCCCTCCGCTCCCAACCCTCTACTATAAGGTCAGCTGGTAATTAGAGTATCTTCAGTCTTACCATATTAGTTCATTTCTGGGTAGTTCTGTGATTCCACACCGCTGCTTTGAAGAATGTCGCGCATGCGTGCCTGGCGGGGTCTTCACGACATCCCTCATCGCAACTCCTCATAAAATAAAGATCAAACCTCAAACTGGTAAGTTCTTGTTTAATCTTACTATTCTCTGCCACAGAAGGTAGTTGAGGCTAGTTCATTGGCTATATTTAAGAGGGAGTTAGATGTGGCCCTTGTGGCTAAAGGGATCAGGGGGTATGGAGAGAAGGCAGGTACAGGATACTGAGTTGGATGATCAGCCATGATCATATTGAATGGTGGTGCGGGCTCAAAGGGCCTACTCCTGCACCTATTTTCTATTTCTATCATCTGTCGTTCTTTCCTACACAGTGTAAATTGCCTTGTGTGTCGGTGAGTGGTAGAGTTGGGGCAAGTAAATAAGCATGCGAGTAAGAATAAAAATCAGGAGGTGGATGTTTGACAGTCAGCATGAACTCTCTGGGCTGAAGGACTCGTCTCCATGCTCCATGGAAACGAAGATGGGGGTAAACTTTAATTTTTAAACCTTGTGGAAAGAAGGAACAGCATTTCAAGATTGACAAGGCTACAATAAAATAATAATCATGTGCAATGACTTGATCTCAAGAAATTAACAATAAGGGACGAATCACTGATGTTCACCACACGATTGAGAAAACACAGAAGATACAAGTGACAGGATGAGAAAGAATGACAGTAGATATGAAAGAGTGCATGCAAGCACGAGAGAGAACAGAAAGAGTTATAGTTATGCTACGATAGTATAAAATGGGCAATATTGATTTATTTCTCATTTGGAACCAAATTTCAAAATAAGCAGTGGCAAGCAAAAAGGGAGCAAATCTTATCATGAAATTAAAGCAAATAAAGAGAACGATTTTATTTCCTTCAGTGTTAGCAAACGCCGAGATGGTCACATTTTAGAAACACAAGCAGTAGTGAGTTGTCATTTAAACATGTTGTTGAAAAACATAATAGTCCAATTGCTGATTGACTGTACGTAAACACTGGAAGAATTCTGCCCTTTTTCAACAGCTTCCCGAGGTCGTGACAAGCAAATAATAGACGAGTAAAGATGTTCACTGTTCTTAGCAAACAAGCACAGCTGCAAACGATTAAATGATAGATCATGACATCACGTTCTGCTAATCACAAGTGATCTTTATACAAAAGTCTACTGTCAAGATATCTAAATAAATTTATGAATTGCTTCCATCAGATACTCAAAGCATTCTGGCAATTCTAACACAGATTTTAATGCATCTTTTCTCCTAAAAACATTCCACACTTACCACAGTGCTCACGTTTTCTCCCCAGTCACAAAGACATGTGCGTTGGTGCGGTAATTATGATAGACACTAAAAGACTAGTTAAGGCCAATATATAAGTATGCAGGCAGTTGCTTCTCAAAACTGTTTCATCGGGGTGTGATAATCCCTGCACAGTGTTGCAAGGTCAAAAAGCTTCATGACCTCTTACAATATATCAGTCAAGGTGGGGCCAATCACTCTCTCATCCATCTAGATCCCACTTATGCACTTGCTCCCACTGATGATATTCAAACTTGCTATGTGATAAAACGGTCAATACACTGGCACTGTCCAAATGCATTCTCATTCTTGGCATAAAGGAAGCTGCTGGCACTGCTGCATATCCTGCCACATCTCATCTAAACTATTTGCTAACGCCATGCATACCATGCGAGTACATTCACCAAGTTATTTCCTACCTGACTATGGCTTCACAGGCACAAGTTGCATGCATGTGAACTATATATTCCTGTGCCATTCTAGTAAAGACTACCCATCTGAAGTATGTGTAGGAAAGAACTGCAGATGCTAGTTTAAATCGAAGCCAGACACAAAATGCTGGAGTAACTCAGCAGGACAGGCAGCATCTCTGGAGAGAAGGAATGGGCGACGTTTCAAGTCAAAATCTTTCTTCAGAGTCTGAAGAAGGGTCTTGACCCGAAACGTCACCCATTCCTTCTCCCAAGAGATGCTGCCTGTCCCGCTTAGTTACTCCAGCATATTGTGTTTACTCATCTGAAGTAGATTAGTATACGGTAGTTCCTATTGCCTGCTTATTATTTCCTTACTGTGTTAATCACATTCATCCATTAGAGAGAGAAATGAGGGCAGCAATATGATGAAATTAAACACTTTGCATTGGCACAAAGTGGGAAACCAAGGGAAGAGTAATAGTTATAAGCAGGGAGCATTGACACAATACAGCGTGACGGCACTTTGATTGCACCTTGCAAGCTGATTGAAGCACAATGCCTTCACTGCTAAAATTCAGTTTTGCCCGTGTGTAACTTGAAATGTCAACTTGTGAGGTGGCTTAAATGAATCTTTGTAAGATGAGGGATTTCCAATTGTTCTTTGGCCTGAGATGTGCTCTGATGTAATGCATGAATGGTTAGGGCTGTATTGTGCAAGCCACTTGGCTTGGAATGGAGGCAATGACTTTGCAGATTTATTATGAAAGTACATTCCTATTAGGGAGTTCCTTATACTCCACACAGTCAGTGCCAATCTCCTCCAGGCAGCTAGGAGACAAGGCATTGGATGCCAAAAAGGGACCTCCATGTAACTCCAACTGTTTTCTGAGCTCCAGAAATCTTAGCTCCGCTTTGTCTAGCACCAGCGGCGATCTTTAATTGGCAAGATGGTGCAGCACATAGTGCAACCGCTTGGCAGGATCTTCAGATGAACTCGAGTTGCATTTTCCACGACAGTTATAGTATTTGGTGGTTCTTGTTTCTGCTGTGTCTAGAGGGTGCACTAAAAAGCAACTGTAGGTATGCACTGCAACCCTTGATCCCATAATCTATTACTTCAGGTAGTTCCAATCACTTTAAATACCTTGCAAGATGGATGCAAAGTAAATAAATATTACACTTTCTGGAAACAGTGTGCACCAAGTATATTCTTCTTGTGATATAGAGAACACACACACACAGCCCTCCATTGAATGAGCATTTCAGCCTCTATATACGGGAGAACAAACGGTCAATTGAAGTCCACAGTGGACTTCAGAACAGCCTGCAGCAAGTTCCAAGTCTGCCTAGTCAGATTTCCCTGTCAACAGACTGTCCTTAAGACAGTCAGGACTAGTGTGACGTGCTCCTTAGAACTGTTCCATGGTCAAGGGTGGAGCTTTAACATCCAGTTTTCTGCAAATAGGCCATTCGATAATGGAGCCCGGAGAACACATTGGGGAACTCCAGAACAAGGGGTCACAGTTTATGGATAAGGGGGAAGTCTTTTAGGACCGAGATGAGAAAAATATTTTTCACAGAGTGGTGAATCTGTGGAATTCTCTGCTACAGGAGGTAGTTGAGGCCAATTGGCTATATTTAAGAGGGAGTTGGATGTGACCCTTGTGGCTAAAGGGATCAGGGGGTATGGAGAGAAGGCAGGTACAGGATACTGAGTTGGATGATCAGCCATGATCATATTGAATGGTGGTGGGGCAAGGCTTGGAAGGGGCCGAATCCCCCCGAACCGCCAGAAACCGAGGCCCCGAACTCATAAACCCGAATGCCCTAAACTCCTGCACCTATTTTCTATGTTTCTATCACAAAGCCAGATCACTTCTGGAAGCACCGGGGCCAATTTTATGCAGATTGCTGAATCATGACTCAAAGTACAAATTGAAAATTCTTGGCATTTTCAAATACAAAGACAGCAACTAATGTTCACCTAATGCCTTCGATGTAGACAAATTACCAGAGGACACCCCCCACAGCGAGTGTTTGCAAATGTCAACAAAAACTGTGTTTAACTCTACCCACCTGCATGGTTTTTCAAACCACTTAAAAACATTTAAGGATTGTGATAATAAACCCTAGATAAAAAGGCCAGGTTTTTCTGTTAAACATGGGCATGTGATGACAATTGGGGGAGGAGTGGAACGAGGCCACAGTGTGTGATTTGAAACACACATGGTGAACATTCATTTTAGAAATTTTGGACGGAATCAAATGAGGGTGAGAGGACATTGTACGAAGATGTTGGGAACCACTGTCTTGGTGAGAGGTAGGGATATAGGGTACCAGACAAAAAAGGGGCAATAGAACAATAGGTGTAGGAAGTAGGACATTCGGCCATTCATGTGATCATGGTATGGTCATCACAATCAGTACCCGTTCCTGCCTTCTCTCCATGACACTTAACTCCGCCTATCCCTAGAGCTCTTATCTAACTCTCTCTTGAAGGATCCAGAGAAGACCAGCCTCCACTGCCCTCTGAGGCAGGAATTCTAACAACTCCCCCCCCAAACTCTGTCGCAAATACTTTAGTACTATTAATTTTCTCTCACCTGTCACCATGATTTTGTCCTCAATTACGTATTAACCCATTATTAGAGAAACAAAATTAATGTAACTCGTAACTTTAAAATAGGTTGCGTTCAAAGCACAAGTTATTTGACGTGTTGCAATCCACTAACAATAGCAGCACAGTGGTTTGTAGCGGTAGTAGGTGTAAGGGCCTGTCCCCACGTTCCCGAGTTGCTCACAAATTCTCCCGAGTTTTCCCATTGATTCAAACCCGGAGAATGTTCTTTACAGGTCCGTAGGAGTCCGTAGATATATCACAGCGGCTCGTTATGTCAGCTGTAGGTACTCGGGGCATCAGGTAAGTCGGGACATTTTTTTCCAGCATGACAAAAAATGTCCACGAGTAAAAAGAGTCGGCCAATATCATAAATCACTTAAATCAGAGCCAACATCTTAAACATAACCTGGCCAAATCTGTGCACCATGGTGACAGGTTTTATATCGCCAAACCACAGAACCAAAATAAAACCAAAAGCCTTTCAGCCCAATTCCTTGGTTGTAGTTGGCTGGAGTCTTTGCTTATTTGACAGATGCTTTAAAATGATGCTGCCTCTTTATCTTTTGCACCATATAAGGAGAATGTTTTTATTTTAAAGTATTGATTCAATGCATATACAGTTGCAGCATTTGGATTCCATTGGTGTCCTTTATAGGGCCCAATAGTTTAAGAAATACAGATGTATTTTTAAAGGTAGACAAAAAGGCTGGAGTAACTCAGCGGGTAAGGCAGCATCTATGGAGCGAAGGAATAGGTGACGTCGTGGGTCGAGACCCTTCTTCAGACTGATGTGGGGGTGGGAAGGGGCGGGTAGAAGAAAGAAAGAGACGGAGACAGTGGGCTGTGGGAGAGCTGGGATGGATGGGGGCGGGGGGAGGAGGGGAAAGAGGGAGAAATGTTTTTAATGTTTACAAGATACATAACATTGATGTTTAGAAATCCAATACACCCTCTGCCAGCAACCCCAGAATTTACAGACTAGTTCAGACTTTCCCAGATTTCTTCAAAAATGTTCATTTTCACAATCGTGTCTTTGTTTTTGTTGCCCATTCCATTCATTTTTATTGCTACAAATATGTTGCTCCCACAACTGCCCATCATATCCTACAAATAAATTGAAATGGTGCGAGACACACCTTCTGAAAGGTACGCGTCCCATTTAAACAGCAAGATATAAAATGTTCGATGTTGCTATTTACTATCAGCAGTTTTAATCAATTTTTACCCGATCTATGGGGTTTGATCTGCTGAAACAAAATTGATTAAAATCTAAAAGTTTGTGCCAGTGATCATCTGCTGATGGCGGATCATCTCTCAAGCTCTATTTTCTTGTGTTCTTCAAATTCCTTTCATGTGCAGAAATCAACTGAATTAATTCAAAATTGGCGGCAATCAATGAGAAGCATTCTTAATTTGCAAATTCCAAAGATTCACCGCGCTGCAAGTGAACAACTTAAGGGCCTGTCCCACTAACGCGACTTTTCAGCGACTGTCTTCGACCTTCAAGCTCGAGGGCACGCCTGAAAAACCTGGAGCCGGATCGACCGTGACCGATGAAACCGCAAGCCGGATCGACTGTCTGTACGTACACACATGCACGCACGCACACAAGGCGGGGGCCAGGAAAAGCAAGGGAGCGCTGTCTGAAATTCACACCCGCTATGAACAGGAAGGTAAAAGACGACTGGCACAGTTACGGTGAGTCCTTTAGGAGCGGGGGGGGGGGGGGGGGGGGGTGGTGAGGAGAGAAGCGGGGAGGAATGGAGACACTTTTAGAAGCCAGACAACTTTTAATAAAGTTTAGCGGGCATTTTTTCAATTTTTTCCATGGCGACCTTTTTTTTTAATTCGTTTGCATTTTTCAACATTTTGAAAAAAAAGGCATGGACCTAGCTGAGGCCTCGCGCACGCTAGGGACTACCTCGAGCATGAAGGAATAGTTACAAAGACCTCCTCAGGACCTTTATGTGTGTGACCATGCTGCGGAAGTGCAGTCGAGGGAAAACTTCTCTAACAACTCGCGGAAATTAGGGGCTCCCGCAGTCAGGACAAGCCCTTTTACTCTTCAACTTAATTCCTGCCTGGGTCACAATCAGTATAGGCCTAGTGGCTGAATTGGCATGTTCATGTTGTCTCTGAACAGTTCTGTGTTCCTAGGATTGCTGACAGACCAACAAAGTTCTAAAATTTTTCCCAGTCAGAGAAGGAATCATCTGTCTCACATCTACCCTGTGGATCCATTCAATAAATTGTACCTTCCAATTTAAGTCACATCCATTCTCTAAAAACTCGGATAATTAGTCTTGCCTACAATCACTCTCCACATGAAAATTGCCTCACCATGCAAACCAGTAGTCTTATTGTAGGAAGTACACTTTCTTTGGAGACCAAAAATAATTCACAATTCTTGCCCTCAAAATTAGTCATATCCAACCGTTTGCAGCATAGTTCGAGGGGACGTCTCACCAAGGCCTCACTTTCAATTACTGCATGAGGATTTTAACGCAGCGTAACAAAGAAATGTACCATCCATTTCTAATTTGCTTGCTGATCAGCGTGTTAACTCCTTTTAGTGATATTGTACATGATACCCCAAGTCCACCCTTGAATATCAAACAATTCACAATCCTCTCTTCCTCATTATAAAAATTCCAGCATTGTTTTTTTTCCCCCCCACAAAAAACTCCAGTGGCTAATGAGACAGTAGATGCAGGATTGGAGCCACAATACATTAAGATGCTGAAGAAACATGTGGGTAAAACAGGGGGGGGGGTGTGTAATGGGCAAATGGAGATTTACCTTTCCTAACTGGGTGCATCATACACAGTTCCCCCCTTAACTAATTTCCATCAGCCCCATCACCAATCCAGCCTTTTTTTTTCTTTTTTGCTGCCTTCTACCCTCTTACCCCTTCCCCAGGCTTCCATCACCATTTTAAAATGTTTTCCCCACCTATCTCATCTGTCTCAGTTTTCTCCCACCTTCCTCTCCCCCCACCTAATCACCTGCCAACCATGCTCTCCTCTTTCCTCATTCTTACACTGGCCATCTTGCCCTTATTCTCAGTTGTTTATGTCAGGACTCAACCCAAACACCATTGAGGTGTTGGGGCCCTTACTTGCCTGGATTTTAAAGGATGAGGGGGGGGGGTGGGGGGGGGAACATTGAAACTTACCGAATAATGAAAGGCTTGGATAGAGGAAGTGGAGAGGATGTTTCCACTGGTGGGAGAGTCTAGGACCAGCAGTAATAGCCTCAAAATGAAAGGACGTTCCTTTAGGAAGGAGACATGGAGGAATTTCTTTTGTCAGAGGGAGGTGAATCTGTGGAATTCATTGCCACAGAAGGCTGTGGAGGCCATGTCAATGGATATCTTTAAGGCAGAGATAGATAGATTCTTGATTAGTACGGGTGTCAGGGGTTATGGGGACAAGGCAGGAGAATGGGGTTGAGTGGGTAGATAGATCAGCCATGATTGAATAGCGGAGTAGACATGGGCTGAATGGCCCAATTCTGTTCCGATCACTTATCAATCCCTCCACCTCCATATTTGCTGGGTTCTCCCTGGTTGGTTTTGTACAACATGTCTTAACCATCTACTCCACTTAAATATGTCCCCTGGAAGCCACCCTGCTCCTCATCATTCCTATGTTACATTAAACTCCCCAAGCCATATCATTGCTATAGATTGTGAAACATGATGCATTTCCCCATCGTTCTGAAACATGTCGTCAATGATTTTAAAAGCATTAAATGACGAACACAAAACAGCAAGACAATCATTAATTTGTGGCAGCAGGCCACTCCCTGACCAAAACAAATATAATCCACTGCTAATAACTTCACATTGTTGATCTCAGTTTATAGAATGGTTTCTAGTGGAGTTCCTAATAACTTCAAATCATCTATCAAACAAACTGTAACATTTGATACTGCTGTAACCCCAAATATTAATTGAAGTACAGATTAAGCAAGTTACTGTTCCTTATCAAAATCCCACATCGTTTCTGTCTCAGGTCATTTTTAATTTGGAGTTTTAGGGTTAGGTTTACTATTGTCATGCGACAATATTATTATTGTACAGGGAAACGTTGTATTTTGAATGCCATCCAAACAGATCAGACGTACTAAACTTAAATACCATACATATATATTACAAAAGTCAAATTCAAATTCAAATGGATATAACAAAGAAGATACAATGTGGAGTATACAGATCTCAGCAGCATAGCACAACAGTTCCAGAATCATGTCCAATGTCCGCAATGGGGGTGAAGGTAAATCAAACAGTACCCTAGCTTATGCATGGGCCATTCAGAAGCCTGGTAACAGAGGGGAAGTGGCTGATTTCATGTCTGGTTTTGTGTGCCTTCAAGCTTCTGTACCTGCTGCTGGATTGGAGTTTGGAGAAAAAGGAATGACTGGGTGGGACAAGTCTTGGATTAAGTTAGTTGCTTTTTCTCAGCAGCATGAAGTGTAGATTGACAAGTTAACACCAGTAGTTAAACCCTCAAATTTGGTTTGCGGCTGGCCCCATCTGGAGCTAACACAGGGCTTTCAGCAACAAGAGCTGCTATAAGGTGTGTAGAAAGGAACTGAAGATGCTGGTTTAAACCGAAGATAGACACAAAAAGCTGGAGTAACTCAGTGGGTCGGAGAGCATCACTGTAGAAAAGAAATGTGACATGACGAAGGGCCTTGACCCAAATCATCACCAATGTCCTTTTCTCCAGAGATGCTGTCTGACCCACTGATTTACTCCAGCTTTTTTTTATCTAAGAGCTGCTATATCACTGATTAAGACACCTAGTTACATTTAAACAGTCAATCAAAAAAAGGTTCAGTGCTGAACGTATATCCCAACAAAATACCCACACATGGCAGGACAGTGTCTTCCTATAGTAGCTAGCAAAGTGAAATTCTTATACATGTACCCAATGTTCACCAACTGAGACACGGGTGATAAAAAGGCCAATCATGCATTCAATTTTAAGAGGCAAGAGCGGCTAATTTGCATATGCACCCGAACCAGGACAATGAAAGCTACTTTGTGTGGTTTTACAGGCACATGGGGTACAACAGTAAATACACAATACACTCAGTTATTCTAAGTATACAAGACCATTACAGTGCAAAAGAGAAAGTATGTAGAGCAATTATAGTTGTACAAAGTTGTCCATTGTGGTTGGGTGCTGAGAAAGGGTTGTGGTTAGGGTTGTGCAGGGCAGTTAAGAAGCTGACAATTGATGGGAAGAAGACATTCTGAAATATGGATGGACAACTTCCAGTACAGCATTGCCACCACCTTACTCAGGGCTATCCTTTGTACATAATTACAAATAGTAAAGGTGAGGTTTTATTAACTGTGTATGGCGCTAAGTAAAATTCTATCTTCACCAGAAGCCAATACAATTGCTCTGGCCCAAAAAAAGGAAAGTTGCTTTAGGAAAGATGCCATCATCAGGTTCGCTGACGACACTGTTCACTGTTGTGGGACGTATCACTGATGGGGATGAGTCGGAGTACAGAAGAGAGATCGAGCAACTGTCCATATGGTGAAGCACAATAACCTGGCCCCCAACACCAGCAAAACCAAGGAACTGATTGTGGACTTTGGAAGGAGTAGGATGAGGACCCACAGTCCCGTTTATATCAACGGGTCGATGGTTGAAAGGGTCAAGAGCTTCAAATTCCTGGGCGTGCACATCTCTGAAGATCTTTCCTGGTCCGAGAACACTGATGCAATAATCAAGAAAGCACATCAGCGCCTCTACTTCCTGAGAAGATTACGGAGAGTTGGTTTGTCAAGGAGGACTCTCTCTAACTTCTACAGGTGCACAGTAGAGAGCTTGCTGACCGGTTGCATCGTGGCTTGGTTTGGCAACTTGAGCGCCCTGGAGAGGAAAAGACTACAAAAAGTAGTAAACACTGCCCAGTCCATCATCGGCTCTGACCTTCCTTCCAGGGGATTTATCGCAGCCTCAAAAAGGCTGGCAGCATCATCAAGGCCCCACACCATCCTGACCACACACTCATCTCCCTGCTGCCTTAAGGTGGAAGGTACAGGAGCCTGAAGACTGCAACGACCAGGTTCAGGAATAGCTACTTCCCCACAGCCATCAGGTTATTAAACCTGGCTCAGACAAAACACTGAACATTAATAATCCGTTGTCTGTTATTTGCACTTCATCAGTTTATTTATTCATGTGTGTGTATATTTATATAATGGTATATGGACACACTGATCTGTTTTGTAGTCAATGCCTACTAGGTTCTGTTGTGCTGAAGCAAAGCAAGAATTTCATTGTCCTACCAGGGACACATGACAATAAACTCACTTGAACTTGAAAATCAAAATGCGACGGAGAGGAAGAATGCAACCACGAGCATGGAGAAAAAAAAGATGTAGGCTTCCAGAATATTCTAAAGTTCAACAGATAAATTAAAGCTAATCAACTGTTAGACTTGGTTCAAATGTTACTTGGTAAATAAGAGATTTGTACTTCAAGACCAACCCAGACAATAAGCCTGATGCTTCTGTGCTCAGCTGACAGACTGCAGAAGGTTGCCTGCCTCACCATGTTCAAGTTCAAAAGCACACATTGGGATACAAATGACATAATTAGCCAAAACTGTTCTATTTGGCCTCACCTGCCTGGCGGATGTGTAGGAAGGAACTGCAGATGCTGGTTTACCCCAAAGATAGACACAACATGCTGAAGTAACTCTGCGGGACAGTCAGCATCCCTGGATAGAAGGAATGGGTGGCGTTTCGGGTTGAGAACCTTCTTCAACGGATGATCTCAATGTTATCTTAAAACATGGTGATGCAGGAACACTTCTGGAATAGTCAGACACCACAATGACTCACTATTCCCATTGGGTGTTCTGGGTTGAAACTGTGCCAGATCTCGGGGTCTCTACTGATTGTTTGCTCAAGAAGACAGAATCAATTCTCTCGCAGTTCCACCTTAATACCACACCACTGCTTCAAACAATTAAAATTAAATACACATTTGTTCTCATTCAACAAACCAGGTTAAAATAATAGTTCAATTAAATGGTACACATTTCTCTTGGGTGTTGAATTAAGCATTTATACCTGTTGAGCATGGAGGCAGCACAGTCACAAGGTTAATGCTAAAAATTATCACCTTTGGCAAGATTTATCTTGCAACATTCCTGAGGTAATGCTGTTAACTAAATCTTGCAATTATCAAATTAACTTTTTGAAGTAACTATGTCACCACTTATTTTATCCAAGTGCTGAATGCATTTCCTTAGAAGGCTCAAGAAGTTTGGCATGTCCCAAACAATTCTCACCAAGTTCTACAGATACGCCGCAGAAAGCATTCCATCAGGATGCATCATAGCATGGTTTGGGAACGGGTCCATCCAAGACCGCAAGGAACTGCAGAGTTGTGGACGTAACCCTAACCAATCTCTCTTCCATTGACTCCATCTACTCTTCACACTGCCTTGACAAGGCCACCAGCATTATCAAAGATATGTCTCCCCATGGTCACCCTCTTCATTCCTCTCCCACCAGTCAGGAGGTACAGAAGTGTGAAAACGCATACTTACAATTTCAGGGACAGTTTCTTTCCAATTCTTATCAGGCAACTGATCCATCCTACCAACATCTTGAGAGCTGTCCTGAGCTACTATCTACCTCATTGAAGACCCTCAGACAATCTTTAATCAGGCCTTACCTTGCACTAAACATTATTCACCTTGCTGAGCATCTGTACACTGCGGACGGTTCGACTGTAATCATGCACTGTCTTTCCGTTGACTGGTTAGCACACAACAAAAAGCTTTTCATTGTTCCTCGGTGCACTTGACAATAAACTAAACGCATATCCCACTTAGCATTCTTATCCTTGGGAAGGACTCCTGAGAGCTATCAGATTTAATTGTAGTGCCATATGTAGAGATGCATGACCCACACCACTAGTCTGATACATGTTGTTGGATTGCCCACTTCCGATCTCCCTCGCCACCTCCTGTTGGATGTACTAGAATCTGCTGCCTCCCTTTTCTGAAGAAAGGTCACGATCAGAAACAAAAATAAACACTAAGTGCTGGAGTAACTCACCAGGCAGCATCTCTAGATAAAAAAAGATACATGTAGGAAGAAACTACAGATGCTGGTTTACACAGAAGATAGACAGAAAATGCTGGAGTGGGACAGGCAGCATCTCCGGAGAGAAGGAATGGGTGCCGTTTTGGGTCGAGTGTCTTTTTTTTTCTTCTTGCTACCCGGAGACCAAGCTAAAAATAGAAAATACTGGAAACTTAGCAGTCCAGGCAACATCTATAGAATGAAAAACATTTCAGGCGAAAGATCCTTCGACAGAAAAGCGAAAGAGAAAACAAGGCTAGAATTGAAAAAGGATTGAGAAGATTGATAGGATGAAAAGAACCTCTCAAACAAGTTAAAGCCAAGACTGTTGTAATGACAAACCGTTGCAGTCATGAGGTTCTTGGATTAATGAGGGAATTTACAAAAACAAAGGAGGATTTAGCTGGAGTATGTAACGGGAAGCCAAGTTAGACAATGTCACCAGGTACATCTTTCTCATCCAGCATCTCAAAGGGACTGCTCCCTCTGAATTCAAGGATTGCTCTGCTCTTCGATTTCCACCAACTATTCCCTTTCCCAGGCAACCTCAAGAGATTCAGCACCCATCCTTCCACCTCTTTCCACATTAAGAAACTCAAGCAGCTCTTTCAGATGAAGCAGCAATTGCGTCTCTTCAAATCTGGTGCAATTCATTCAGTGCTCATAATGTAGACTCCTTCAGAATGAAGAAAACAGGTGCAAATCCTGTGACATCTTTGCAGAGCACTTGCGCTCAGTCTGCAGGGGCATGGGTGCCCAGTTGCTCATCATATTCATGCTCAATCCCACTCCAATCTGTGCCCTGGACTCTGCCACTATTCTAACACCAGTCCGAGGAGCTGCACCTCATGCCTATCAGGGAACGTTACAGTCTTCCCAACTCAAAATTTAATTCAACAATTTCAGGTAACTCGCTGTTTTCCTGCTGCAACTGTGCTCTCTTTCAATTCACCCCTCTCTCTCTCTCGCCTTCAACAGTAGTGACAAAGCATGCCTGACCCAAAATCACTTCCACTGATGCTGCCCATCCTGCCGAGTGTTCCCAGTGTTTTCAATTTACATTTCTAAAATCTTTTTTTTTCTCCGGTCCTCAAATCAGACGGCCGTAGTAATTAGCATCAGATTCAGAGCAGTGCACAGCCTGAGTAAGCAAAAGGGGAGTTATATACCGGTGAGAGTTGGAACTGTAGGATGAGATCTGTAATGAATTATAGAGTAATAATCAGTGCTCTGTTTGGTAGCATCAAGCAGGATGTCAGTATACAGCACAAACACCTCTTACAATCATTCCATTCAGAGGCTGTGGATTGGGCATTTAAAGCACTTGTAGCACATTGGATGTTGACCGTGTGCTGTGCCTGGGAGTTCAAGGTGACAGGGGGAGAAGTGAAGAAAACTGAATGGATCGGTCACTGCTGCTTTTGGAAGGGACCAGAGACGAGCATAGGTGTCAAAATAAAAGCGGAATTGCAGTGTGGAAAGGAAGAAGGGATAGGGCTGTCATGTGCAAATTAGCTAGCATACACAGGAATAAACTGCATTCACGTCATGTCAATTAAATTACTTTAAAAAAGAGTGGTAATAATATGGCACCAAATTTTAGAAGAATACATTTATTTCAAAATTAGAGGTAATATTGCAGTGATTTAAGTATTAAATTTAGGTCACCTCAATAGTCACAAGAGGCTTGAAACCATCCAGAAAAGATCATTTATTTAGCAGCCATACCATTAGATTTAATATCCTCTCCACTGGGGCTGCAGTATTTATAGCATCTGCAAAATTCAATTCTTATTTTATAATGATTTCAACTACTAAAACAGTCTCTTTTTAGACTTTGATTTGTATCGATCTGAATTTTCAGAACAGCGCAACAAGGTTTGGTTGTGGTGGGACTTAAAGAGTCTATATATATTAACTGTAAACCAAGTTCATGTCAAAATCTAATCAAGAGTAACGTCAATGTCATATTTGAGAAATATTATTAAATTCATACAAAAATGAGTATAAAAAAATTAATGTCTTTTGTTACAGGGACATTAACTTTCCATTATTAACAATGGAACTATAATTTGTATTAACCCTCAAAAGTTTGGCAAAACTTTTCACATTTATTGATTAAAATAAAATCAGATTTTTGACAAATCCAGCTAGGTACTATCTCTATATTCAGGATGCAAGAAACAATTCATAACCTTAAACATTAACTTTGTTTCTGTCCCCACCGGTACTGAATGACCTGCAGAATATCTCACGTTAATTGTTATTTGGGGTAAATGAAGGTTGTTTTCTTCGGAACAGGATACTGAAGGGAGACTAAATTGCAGAGAGTGATATTTGAGTATGAAACAGAGTTTCAAGAAAGGTACTTTGACATGGTCTGGATTGGCCGAGTAATAATAATATACAAGTGTTCCTGAGTCTGTCAGACTAAAGTGCAGGCGTAGAAGGCCTTAGTATGGGGTGAGGGGCACGCAGGGCCAGTCTGCCTGGAAGAAGGTTCCCGAGTAGCTGTATGGTTCAGGCGTAGAAGGCCTTGTAATGTCTGCCCGGAAGGGAGTAGTTCGAACAGTCCATACAAGGGTGAGAGGAGTCATTATGGATGCTGACGGCCTTCCTGTGGTAGTGCCCTAAGAGCGGTTGTCCCACCGCACGTGTGTGTGCAGCTAGATACCAACACAGAGATCGTTGCAGCGGTGTGCCTTTTTGTTCCAGCGTTGCACCAGCGCAGCGGTGTTGGTGGACCATGTGAGGTCCTCTGAGATGTGAGTACCCAGAAAGTTAAAGCTGGACACTCTCTCCACACTGTCCTCGTAGATGGAGATTGGGGCGCATTCCCCTTTCTGTGACCTCCTGAAGTCGATAATCAGCTCCTTGGTCTTGGAGGTGTTTAGCGACAAGTTGTTCCGTGAGCACCAGTCCGCCAGGTTCTACACCTCCGCTCTGTAGTGTGTTTCATCACCGTTGGTGATCAGCCCGTTGTGTCGTCTGCAAACTTGACAATGGTGTTGTTGTCGAATGCAGGAACACAGTCATGAGTGAAGAGGGAGTAGAGCATGGGGCTCAGTAACAGCCCTGTGGTGTGCCGGTGCTCAGGTGATAGTGGAGGACAGGTGTGGCCCCAGTCTCACTGTCTGCGATCGCTCCGTCAGAAAATTCAGGATCCAATCGCATATCAGTGAGCTGAGGCCTAGCTGGTGGAGTTTGGTGGTGAGCTTGGTGGGGATGACCGTATTGAAGGCAGAGCTATAGTCAATGAAGAGCATCCTCACGTAAGTGCCCTGTCTTTCCAGGTGGGTCAGGACAGTGTGAAGAGCCACAGACATGGCATCCTCTGTGGACCTATTTGCCCTGTATGATCAATGTAACTACCAATACGCTGCTGAATATTTTCAGTCTAACCAATAGCTGAATGGATGATATAAACCTGACAATGAAGCCTTCACCTCTTTGCAGTTTTCCAAGATCCATCACACAGACCACTGATTCAGAAAAAAAAAAATTCCCCCGCTGTTATCAGACTACTGAATGGACCTTTCAGAAGCCAAGGGTCTCCCAGCCTCTCTCGTTGCAGCCCTTTCATTTTTTCTCTGCACTCTTTGGATATATAACACTATAACATACAGCACTTCATGTGTAGGAAAGAACTGCAGATGCTGGTTTAAATCGAAGGTAGACCAGGGCTCTCCCTTAACTTCTTTTCCCTGTTGCCAGCCGGGCAACCTTGACAGCTTTTTAGGTTGCCAAATGAGTTTAGGTGGTCATTTAAGACGGTTTGCATGACGCGTGCGATAATGTGCTCGGACGAAGTGCGTAGTTACCAGTCAGAATTATGCTCAATGAAGCATTCACATATTATAGGTATGTTACAAAACTTACCTTGAGCAGCGCTGCAGTTCTGCCGTTCCCCGTGTGCGTGACTTTGCCGCCTTTCAGAGGGGGGGGGGGGGGGGGGGGGGGCGGGTTTAAAGTGCCGTTTTTCCACAGACTGGGCAAATCGATCCATGTCAGGCTATTTCGTTGCTGAAGAAAAATCGCTCCGACATTTCATTCATGAAGGTATTTTTAAATTACGCTAGATTATTTATTAACTAGGTAATTTAAAAATCTTCTTCTAAATCCGTGATTGCCGTCAACGGGAAGGATTTTACGTAGGGGAGAAAATAAAGTACAGAGTTTATTTTTACATTAAAACTTAGTTTTTAGGAAGCCTTTAATCACATTTTCATGTTGCGAAATGGGGACAAAAAAATTGTATGAACCGGCAGTGTTTTTCATGCCGACTTCACCGCAAACCGCAACGTTTCAATCCACCGCATTCCACTAAAACCCACTCGCAAGTTGATTTAAATGGCCATTAATTTACAGGAATTAAACACTAAATTCCTTCAATTTGGCCTATAAATTCATGAAAATTAGATTTAAAAATCATGTTATATTGTGAATTATTGTGTGAACGTTATTTGGATACGTAGGCAATTTAAAAAAGTTTATCTTTTCTTAAGAAATGGATAGATGTTTAGATCTAGTAATTGAATTTTGTAATTAGCTACAATAAGGTAACTAACTAATTATATGCTTTAATTTCAGGTTATCCAAGTAATATTGTTTCATATTTGTTTCATAATGCTTATATCTATAATAACTGAAAATTTCATTGAGTTCTCTTAATTTTTAAGAAAGTTATAGACTTTTGACTGTCCTAGATCACAGCTTTTGTGTTAAATCAATGGAAAGGCAATGGGGAACAAGATGCTAATTTCTGAGTATGAAAATGGCCATAACGTTTTTAATACTGCAGGTATGAAAGTGAATTAGGTGTCAAATTAAACTTATATTTATGCTTTGTCTGATGGGATAAATTGCAGGCTTGATTTTTTAAATCTCAAAATTTTGTAACATTGCTACATGTTATGTTCAAGAAGGAACTGCAGATGCTGGAAAATCAAAGGTATATAACCATATAACCATATAACAATTACAGCATGGAAACAGGCCCTCTCGGCCCTTCCAGTCCGTGCCGACCATTTGTTTTCCCCTAGTCCCATCTACCTGCACTCAGACCATACCCCTCCATTCCCTTCACGTCCATATACCTATCCACTTTACTCTTAAATGTTAAAATCGATCCTGCCTCCACCACTTCTGCTGGAAGCTGATTCCACACAGCCACCACCCTCTGAGTAAAGAAGTTCCCCCTCACGTTACCCCGAAACCTCTGTCCCTTAATTCTCATGTCATGCCCTCTTGTTTGAATCTTCCCTACCCTCAATGGGAAAAACGTATCCACGTCAACTCTGTCTATCCCTTTCATCATTTTAAAGACCTCAATCAAGTCCCCCCTTAACCTTCTGCACTCCAAAGAATAAAGACCTAACTTGTTCGGCACTCAAATACACTTGGACCATTTCCGACACTTCCCTACCATTCCTTGACCTCACCATCTCTATTGCAGGTGATACGCTCCTGACCGACATCCACTACAAACCTACTGACTCCCACAGCTACCTGGACTACTCTTCCTCCCACCCTGCTTCCTGTAAGGACTCCATCCCCTATTCCCAATTCCTCCGTCTACGCCGCATCTGCTCCCAGGATGAGGTGTTCCACACCAGGTCATCACAAATGGCCTCATTCTTCAGAGAACGGGGATTCCCCTCCCCCACTATTGATGAGGCTCGCACCAGGGTCTCCTCCATACCCCACAACACTGCCCTCGCTCCCCATTCCCCCACTCGCAAACAGGGCAGAGTCCCCCTGGTCCTCACCTTTCACCCCACCAGCCGGCAAATACAACATATAGTCCTCCGCCAGTTTCGCCACCTCCAACGTGACCCCTCCACCCGCCACATCTTCCCATCTCCCCCCGTCTGCCTTCCGCAAAGACCGCTCCCTCCGCAACTCCCTTGTCCATTCTTCCCTCCCCTCCCACTCTACCCCTTCCCCGGGCACTTTCCCTTGCAACCGCAAGAAATGCAACATCTGTCCCTTCACCTCCCCCTCCACTCCTTTCAGGGACCTAAGCAGTCCTTCCAGGTCCGACAGAGGTTCACCTGCACCTCCTCCAACCTCATCTACTGCATCCGCTGCTCCAGATGCCAGATGATCTATATCGGTGAGACCAAGCGGAGGCTTGGCGATCGCTTCGCCGAACACCTCCGCTCGGTCCGCAATAACCAATCCGACCTCCCGGTGGCTCAGCACTTCAACTCCCCCTCCCATTCCACATCCGACCTCTCGGTCCTGGGCTCCTCCACGGCCAGAGTGAGCAACACCGCAAGCTGGAGGAACAGCACCTCATATTCCACTTGGGGAGTCTGCATCCTTTGGGCTTGAATATTGAATTTTCTCAATTCTGTTAACCCTTGCTGTCTCCTCCCCTTCCCACCTCTCCCTCAGCCCTCGGGCCCTGGCATTCCCTCTATCTCTATCTCCCTCCCCCACCCCAGTCGCACCAGCTTCTCATTTTCACACCACAAACAGCTTACAATGGCTTGTTCCCTTTATCACCGATACTTTTTTGCATATCTTTCACTCATTGTTCCTTATCTCTCCACATCACCGTCTATATCTCTCGTTTCCCTGATCCCTGACCAGTCTGAAGAAGGGTCTCGACCCGAAACGTCGCCTATCTCCTTCGCTCCTTAGATGCTGCTGCACCCGCTGAGTTTCTCCAGCTTTTTGTGTACCCCCTAACTTGTTCAACCTTTCTCTGTAACATAGTTGCTGGAACCCTGGCAACATTCTAGTAAATCTCCTTTGTACTCTCTCTATTTTGTTGACATCCTTCCTATAACTAGGCGACCAAAATCGTACACCATACTCCAGAATTGGTCTTACCCTTGTACAATTTTAACATTACTTCCCTACTCCTATATTCAATGCTCAAAAATGCTGGAGAAACTCAGCGGGTGCAGCAGCATCTATGAAGTGAAGGAAATAGGCAACGTTTCAGGCCGAAACCCATCAGTCTGAAGAAGGGTTTCAGCCCGAAACGTTGCCTATTTTCTTTGCTCCATAGATGCTGCCGCATCCGCTGAGTTTCTCCAGCACTTTTGTCTACATTTACATATTATTTGTTTCAAATAACTCATAAACTAAACATATTCACCAATCAAGACATGATGTGCAGCAAAATTATAATACAATATCTCAACTCTTTTTACATATTGCAATTAATGCAATTTCTATTAGTTCTTTCCACTTCCAAACAAAAATGTGGTTGGATTATTCAGCAAATGATCAACCCGTGTGAATAAATCCTGGACCATGCACACTACAGATTGATGCAAACATGTTTTCTGTGAAGGACGGAAAATTACCATGACATGGCCATAGCATGGGTCGTTATTGCTATTGGCACAGAAACACTCTGGCTTCCCACATAATTTATCCATAACAAAATATGCAGGTTGCAAGGAAACTTCTAAAGGCATTTTATGATAATAGCTGTTAAAACCGGCTATACCCATCTGACAGGTTAAACATTACACTAACTGACAAGAGATGGCCAAAGGACATAACTGCAGCAAATGTTCTTTTGGTTATATGTTTAAAGGTGTCAAAACAAATAATAACATTGGGAATTAAACCACATTTGATTACATTCTGTTATCAAACATAGTCAATGTTCGCTCTGAAGACCATGAATCACAATAGGGTCAGGGGGTGTGTGAATCAGTGCGGGGTGGATAGATGGCGGGGGGGGGGGTTGAGAAGGCAATCGGTGCGGAATGGATGGATTGAGGCAGGTGAATTAGTGCGTGTTGGAGTAGGTAAAATTGTGAGGGGAGAGCACGGGGGATGTCAGTGGTATTGAATGGGGGGATCAGTATGGGATGGATGGGGGGGGGGATCAGTACAGGATGAATGGGGGGGGGATCAGTACAGGATGAATGGGGATAGACAAAAATGCTGGAGAAATTCAGTGGGTGAGGCAGCATCTATGGAAATAGGCAACATTACGGGTCGAGACCCTTCTTCAGACTGTTCCCCCCCATTCTTCTTGCATGGGGGGGGGAGGGGTCAGGACAGTGTGGATCGGAGGGTCTGTGCAGGATGAATGGAGATTACTACTGGATGAATGAGGGATCAGTATAGGATGAATGGGAGATCAGTACGGATGAATGACGGGATCAGTACGGGATGCATGAGGGGATCAGTACAGGATGAATGGGGGAATCAGTGAAAGATGAATGGGAAGATCACTACAGGATGGATGGGGGGTTTGGTGCAGGAAGGTGGGTCAGTACGGTATGAATGGGAGGATCAGTGCAGTATGAATGGGGGGAGAAGTGCAGGATGGATGGGAAGGGGGGGTCAGTACAGGATGAATTGGTGGACCAGTGTAGGATGGATTGGGGGGGGGGGGGGGGGTGGCTGGAGAATCAATGCGAGGTGGGTAGGGTGACAAATAGATTGGGGGGGGGGTAGATGGGGAGGGGAGCACAGGATATGTCAGTGAGGACTGAATAGAGGAGGGAATGGGGATCAGTGCGGGATGGAGAGGAGGGGTCCCAGGATAAGAGGGGTGGAGGGGGTGTACAAGAGAGAGAAAAGGGGGGGGAAGGGGCAGAGGAGGTGGGGAGGGAGGAAGGTCAGTGCGCTCCTCGGACATCGCCCCGCTGCCTTGGGCGTCCCTGTCCAACGCCAAAGTGCCGCCGCCAAATGGGGAGGTGGTTGGGAACTCGTCGCCACCGCCTCCCCTCCTCCGCCAGCCAACAGGTAGGTGCGGGGCCGAGTGGTGCAGCTCAAAGATCCTATAGCTATAGGATCTTTGGTGCAGCTGCTTCAGTCGTTCAGTCTCCGCATCCCTCTCTCCCCCCCTCCCCCTCCCTCCCTCTTCCCGGCCTCGGCGCGCGAGAGGGATTGTAGTCAAAGCACCGTTAACGGGTTTGCAGGCTGCGGCCGTTATCAAGGCAATAGCGGCCACTGCCCGCAAATCAAAAGCTACTGCTGCAAATCCACCAACTGCGCTGTCAAAACAACCTCTGTCGCACGCCGAGGCCGGGAGGAGGGAGGGAGGGGTTTCCTTCCGCCGGGCGAGGTGCGGGAGGTGGAGGCGGTAGAGCCGCTGTCGCGACTGCTGCCGCTGTTCGAGACCAGTCATTCGCTCCGACCCTTTGTCACCACGCACCTGGTTTCTTTGCCCCGCAATCAAAGATACTAGAGGAATACAGCCGCCACCGTCAACACGAAACGTCACACTCCTGTTCTCCAGAGATGCTGCCTGACCCACGGAGTTACTCCAGTTTATTGCGTCTATCGGTATAAACCGGTATTTGCTTGCCAAGCCGGGCAAAATGAGTCAGCGTTTAAGTTGCCCGGCGGCACTTTGGGTGGTCATTGGCACCCGGGCAACCGCTAATTTCGAGCCCTGTAGACACAAAATGCTGGAGTAACTCAGCGGGACAGGCAGCATCTCTGGAGAGAAGGAATGGGTGACGTCTCGGACTGAAGAAGGATCTCGACCCGAAACGTCACCTATTCCTTCTCTCCAGAGATGCTGCCTGTCCTGCCGAGTTACTCCAGCAATTTGTGTCTACATATAGGACTACATTCTGCACTCTGGATATTTTTCTCTTCACACAAGAGACTCTGTTCCACCCTCTCCCTTTTGCTTTTATATGGCTTGATTATACTGATGCATGTCATAATTTGATGGATAGCACGCAAAACAAAGGTTTTCCACTATTTCTCGATACACGTTAACAATAATAAACCAAAAGAAATTACATGATTTTCGGCAGAATGTGTATATTTTTAGTGGGTAGGTTTATTGTTGTCACATGTACTGCGGTACAGTGAAAAGCTTTCTTTTACTTGCTATCCTATCAGATAATCAGATAAGCCAAACCCAAGTACAATAAGTAGTGCAAAGGGGAAGAAACAGAGTGCAGAATATAGCTCTCACCATTGCAGCACATCAGTTCCATAGATAGAGTCCATTGTTTTCAACAGGGTAGAAGTGAAATCTATTAGTAACCTGGCTTATGAAATGACTGTTTAGAAGCCTCATATGGGTTCAGAGGGGAAGAAGCTGTTCCTGAATCTGGTGGTAGGAGAAATTTTAGAAAATTTACACTAAGAATCAATGTTTTTTTAAATGGGTCAGGAGATCCACCCCGTCAGTGACTGGTGACAATGAACCCCACCCTCTAACTCAGTGGATTAACTGCATGTTAACTACACCCATTATAATTTAAACATAACTCAGAGACACAGTAATTCCAACTGAATTAATCCATGGAATGCATGGGATATAATTTATCTAGATTTCAAAGAGTCCTTCAATAATCTACCTCATAATAGCTTAATGCAGTTAGAGAATGTGGAGTCTACGAAAAGGAGCAGAATGGATTGATAGACACAAAATGTTGAAGTAACTCAGCGGGACAGGCAGCATCACTGGAGAGATGGAGTGGGTGACATTTCAGGTCGAGAAATTTAGTTGGTTTCAAAGCAGAAAGGGTGGCTGCTCAGTGAGAATAAAGTAGGTAGTGGCATTCCACAAGGACCAGTGCTACAAGCACTGATGTTTTCAAATTTACTTTAGTTATTTAGACCTCAAAATCACCATCAGTACAAAATTGCCCTGCAGGATATTACAACAAATTATAGGGAGGACTTTTTAAAAAAAAAGGACAATAGTGAAATAATTGCTACAACAAAAATGCAAGGGAGCATTATTTGTATAAAGAGAGGTCATTCGTTATTTGGAAGAAGCAAGATCATTTTCCATTTGCAAGGTGGTTGAGAAAACAAGAAATCTTGGAGTACTAACATTGCAGTCACCAAAAATTGCATTTCACGTGAGCAGAAGCAAAAGAGAAAAAACACCAAAATCAAACACTTGGGTTACATTCCCAGCAAATTGAAAATCAGGATATTTATAATAAATCTGCATCAAAATCTACCTCAAGTAGATCACATTTAGAGAACTGCACACAGCTCTGGTTGCCACACAGAGACACTGTGGAGAAGATTTACAATATTAATACCAACAAATAATCAAAGCTATACACACCAGGAAAAGAAGAGGGTGGGCTTATTTTCCCTGAACAAAGGCTACAGAGGGAAACCCAATAGTTACAAGATGCGGAACCCTTCACTGTACCACAGTACAATAATAAATCTAAACCTAAATTTAACCACCAGAGTAACGGAAGCAAATGATACAGATTATTTGAAAAGGGAGGCACAATACACGTGAATGAGAAAGCAAAAGTCACAGGAGCATAAATGTTAATATTGACAGGTCATGCCAAATGGCCTGTTTTATGACATTCATCACACATATTGCATTCTTAGAGTCATAGTTACAATGTGGAAACCGGCCCTTTGGTCCAACTTGCCCACACAGACCAACATGTCCCATCTACACTAGTCCCACTTGCTTGTATTTGGCCCATATTCCTCGAAACCTGTCCTATCCATGTACCCGCCTAATTGCTTCTTAAATGTTGCGATAGTCCCTGCCTCAATTAGCTCATCCGGCAGCTCGTTCCATACACCCCCCCCCCCCCCTCCCCTTTGTGTGAAAACGTCACCCATCAGATTTTTATAAAATCTTTCCCCCTTCACCTTAAACCTATGCCCTCTAGTCCTCAATTCCCCTATTCTGGGCAAGAGATCCGTGCGTCTAACCTAGCTATTCCTCTCATGGTTTTACACACATAAGAATACCCCTCATCCTCCTGCACTCCAGGGAATAGAGTCCCACCCTGCCCAACCTCTCCTAGCTCAGACCCTTGAGTCCTGGCAACATACTTGTTAATCTTCTCAGCACTTTCCAACTTGACAACATCTTTCCTACAACATGGTGCCCAGAACTGAACACAATACTCTAAATGCAGCCTCACCAACATCTTATATAACCTCCCATCTTCTCTACTCAATACTGTGACTGATGAAGGCCAACGTACCAAAAGCTTTTATGACCACCTCATCTACCAGTGATGCCACCTTCAAGGAACTATTTACCTGAACCCGGGTAGCATTGTGGCGCAGCAGTAGTTACTGCCTTACAGGGCTTGCAGCGCCAAATACCCGGATTCGATCCCGACTACGGGTAATATCTGTGTGACGTGCATAAGTTCTTCCTGTGGGTTTTCACAGAGATCTTCGGTTTCCTCCTACACTCCAAAGACGTACAGGTTTGTAGGTTAATTGGCTTGGTGTGTGTAAATTGTCTCTAGTGTGTGTAGGAGAGAGTTAATGCTGGGCGCTGCGGACTCGGTGGGCCGAAGGGCCTGTTTCCGCACTGTATCTCCAAACTAAACTAACAGATTTTGAAATTGAAATCCTTAAACGCGGATAAAGCTTTCAGACAATTGCAATGCCTTAAAAGTTTACTTTAGACTAGAGATACAGAGTGGAAACAAGCCATTTGGCCCACCGAGTCTGCGCTGATCAACTTAATATCAACTTTCATGTTCAAGTTATTCATTTTATGACGAAAGATCTTGACCCAAAATGTCACCTATATCTTTTCGCCAGAGACACTGTCTGACTGGTTAAGTTACTCCAGTCTATCTTCTTTTATTTCAACATACTTAGGTCAGCAATCTCAATCATACTTGGCCTTCAATCACATACTTGGCCACAATCATACTCCCCAAATCACACTTGCCCTTATGGCAACCTTGGAGCACAAAATAACAGCAGTAGGATCACCCCCCCCCACCCCCCAACAAACATCCTCCTTCCGGACACAAAAAGCTGCAGTAAGTCAGCAGAACAGGCAGCATCTCTGAAGAGAAGAAATGGCTGACGTTTCGAGTCGAGACCCTTCTTCAGACTGTCAGATGCCGTCTGACCCAGTTACTCCAGCTTTTATCGTCTATCTTCGGTTTCAACCAGCATCTGCAGTTCCTTCCTACTACATCCTTCCTGACTGATCTTCCACCTTAAACAGAATTTTCCAGCCTCAATCATAAAACGAACAATTCAGGCCACAGAATTCCAACGATTCACCCGAATAAAGAAATGTTTCATTTTTTCTCTCACTGTATCAAAACAACATTTTCTGCCTTCTTGTGCCATAACATACTTGGCTAATAAAGTATTATTGTAATGTATTGTAACAATTGCAATAACAAGTGAGCCCAAAACTGCTTACTCATACCTAGATTCTGCACCCGATGATGCAACACTCAATTTCATTGTCACTATGTGTTCTCCAAATATACTTCCGACTTATTTTCCACGTTAAATACATAACAACAAAAGATGTGGGCCACTCTTCACATGTGTTTATGATCCAATTTTACATGATATTTGAATTGAGTAATATCCAAGCAAATCAGCCCCACGGGCAACTAAACCAACCACAGGAGTACCCCTCTCTTCCCACCAGAGGATGTGAATTGGAATGGTATTTTTGCAGGAGTAGACGAATGCTGGAGAAAAGTTTATAATTAAGCACCATTGCGCCGGAAAAAATAATACACTTTTTTTGAAAACCCAAAATTCGTGTTCCTGTTGCATTTTATGTAGGCGACAAACTGCAGCTGGCTATCAATATTCTTTCTACTTCAAGACCAGTCTGAAGAAGGGAATGGACCCTAAACGTCACCCATTGTCCTATCTGGGACACATGACAATAAACTCTCTTGACTTGACTCTAGAGATGCTGCCTGACCCGCTGAGTTACTCCAGCTTTTTGTGTCTATCTTCGGTTTAAATCAGCATCTGCAGTTCCTTCCCACATACTTCCTACTCCTCCCAGGTCAGTGATGAGTTGACCCCAGGCAGGCCTAATGAATGAACTGCGCCTCGCTGGCTTCAAGGCTTCAAGGTAGGGGAGGCGTGTCTGCACTGCCTGCGCCTATTGGAGACTGGTGGGCACATGGCACATCTGCTGTTTGCAGCCAGCCAACGATGATGTCGCCTTATTTCCCAACACATGCCGCCGAGACGTTGCTGCTTATTAGAGCCAAGCCCGTGGCAAGGCTGGTGCTACTAATGATCCGGCAGCGAAGCAGCAAATGTCGCCCGACGGCGAAGCTGGAAGGAACCCGCCGCCACAACCTGGAGTAATTGGCCAGGGTCCGCGTTTAAAGAGCTGCTGCTGCTGCTGCTGCTACTCACGGCAGTTGTCCTCGTCGCTGTTGTCCGTGCAGTCGTCGTCTCCGTCGCAGCGCCAGAGTAACGAGATGCACCGATTGTTCCTGCATTGAAACTGAGCCACATCACAGTGCGGCCGAGTACCTGAAGGGCAGGGAAATGAAGTCTCGGTCACTTTTATTTACAAGCTTTAACATTGCAAAATAAAACACGACTGTAGCAATGCAGAATACACGAATACACGATGTGCGCCCAGCAGCTTAAAGCTTGTGTCAACAGTGGCTCCCGGAACGGCAATATTTCCAATAAGGCTGAATGACTTACCAGAAATATTGCCAAGAAATAGCAAGTTCTGTTAGGCTTTTATAATTCAAAAAACATTTTAGTGAAGAATATGTCTTGAATGGGATCCGCGTTCACACGCAGCGCGTTGGCAGGGTAGCACACGGATGAAAATCAATAACCATCCGCTCGGCGTTTCATTACAACCCACTGAACACCAGCACATTCAAGAAACTGGAATGAATATATGACCCATCATTGTTAATTACAAAATACCCGTTTAAGATTGTTCTGCAAGAGAGTACTGACCTTCAACCACGTGCAAATTCAATAACAAGGCGATGCAAAGAATCCACATTGTCTCTCGCTCATCCCCTAATGCTGCAACCTCTCGTCCTAAATAACACTGTTCTCTGGAAGCGCGGAGCCAAAACGCCGGCTTCTGACGTAAGACTTAGAAGGAGGAACGTAAAGTTAAGGCGCAAACATATCACAACCCCGATTACTCAGCAGGAGTGCAGTTAAACGAATGGGAATACGGATATTCAATGGATTGAACGATAAGATTGGCTGGGATGTTAACCCCCTATCCATTCTGTGTTTGCGGTAGTCATTTAAATGTGCACCAGAGGCATTTGATAAAGTCCCTATCTGATAATATTACTTAAATTTGAATCTCAAGGAATAGACTGCAAATTGCTGACCTACTTAGGAAATTAAATTGATTGTTCCTGAACGCAATAATTCTGTTTTGAGGATCATAATTAATATCGGTATTAAGTGATAGTAATAATGTCACTATTAAGTGATAGTAGAATTAGGCCATTCGGCCCATCTACGCCATTCAATCATGGCTGATCTATCTGTCCCTCCGAACCCCATTCTCCGACCTTCTCCCCATAACCTCTGACACCCGCACTAATCAAGAATCTATTTATCTCTGCCTTAAATATATTCACTGATTGCCTCCAAAGCCTTCCGTGGCAAAGAATTCAACAAATTCCTCCCCATCTCGTTCTTAAAAGAATGTCCTTTAATTCTGAGGCTATAACCACTAGTCCTAGACTCTCCCACTAGAAAGGTTTGGATCCTCTCCACATCCACTCGATCCAAACCTTTCACTATTCTGTACATTTCAATGAGGTCCCCTCTCATTCTTCTAAACTCCAGCGAGTACAGGCCCAGTGCCGTCAAACGCTCATTATATGTTAACCTAGTCATTCCTGGGATCATTCTTGTAAACCTCCTCTGGACCCTCTCCAGAGCCAGCACATCCATCCACAGATATGGTGCCCATAATTGCTCACAAAATTCCAAATGCGGCCTGACTAGTTCCTTATAGAGCCTCAGCATTACATCCCTGTTTTTGCATACAAGCCCTCTCGAAATAAGTGCTAGCATTGCACTTGCTTTCTTTACCACCAATTGGACTTGCAGATTAACTTTTTGGGAATCCTGCCCCAGTACTCCCAAGTACCTTTGCAACTCCAATTTCTGGATTCTCACCCAACGTAGAAAAAATATGCCTTTATTCCTACTACCAAAATGCATGACTCCTACACATTGCTACACTATATCCCATCTGCCACTTCTCTGCCCACTCTCCCAACCTATCCAAGTCCTTCTGCAGAGTCCCTGCTTTCTCTACAGTATCTGACCCCCCCCCCCGAAAACCTATTTTCGTATCATCCACAAACTTGGCCACAAAGCCTTCAATCCCCTCATCCAAATCATTAATATACATCAAGAAGAGCAGCGGCCCCAATACCGAGCCCTGCGGAACTCCGCCAACCAGAAAAAGCTCCCTTTATTGCCATTCTTTGCCTTTGCCATCCAGCCAACCTGATATACATACCAGTATCTGCCCTTTGATACCATGGGCTCTCATCTACCTTATCAGCCTCCCATGTGGCACCTTACCAAAGGCTTTCTGAAAATCTACGTACACAACATCTACTGACTCTCCTTTGTCTGTCCTGCTATTTACTTCTACCTCCAAATTCCAGCAAATTTGTCAGGTAAGACCTTCACAAAGCTATGTTGACTTTGGCCTATTGTATTGTGAACTTCTAAGTACTCCGTGATGTCATCCTTTATAATGGACTCTAAAATCTTACCAACCACCGAAGTCAGACTAACAGGCCAATAGTTCCCACTATTCTGCTTTGCTCCCTTCTTGTGCAGCGGGGCATGTAACTATTCACCACATAGTTGATGAGATAGAAACTCACAATTCCAAGTATGCAGACAGCAGAAAGCTCGGTGGCATTGCAGGGAAGTGTAAATAAAAGCACCCGTAATACATTAAGGTTTTAAAAGACCAAGCAGCCAAAAATCATGGCAAGCCAACTTCAATGTTGGCAAAAATACTTCAATTTTGGACCCAAGTAATCTCAAAATTATCAAAAGATTGGATGAGTGAAGGCCCCAAAAAATATAATGGTACTTACAGATTATTTTTCCGAATACAATAGCTGGATCCAAAATACCTGGGGACTGCCCCCACCATCACAGGCGTGTCTGTGCGGAAGATGAAGGCAAGGAAGGTGCAGAATGTGCAGGAGCATTCTGTACAGTATGCGTCTCTTTGCATCACAAAACGGCACGCTGGGCTCAAGTTGTGTGGAGCCGGCGCCCGAGAAATACCCCCGAGCCTGGGCCCGATGAGCAAATCCGACGGAGCGGGGGTAAGCACAGTCAGAACCACTCCAAGCACACGCCTCTCCTCGACACCCACCATGACAGGGTGAGGACACCCCACTCCCCCTGTGGAGCAACACACGGGCTAAAAACAACCCAATTCCTCACTCTTAGCACATCACGATAGAAAACAGGCAAATCCCGTAAAGCGGGTCGACTGATGGCCGCCACCGGGAGCCGCGAAACCCCCCTTAGGCAACAACCCGGGCGGAAAAAAAAAAACGTGGCCAGAGTGTGCCATCCGAGGGGGTTCTCCGCATACATATACCTCCGCAGAGTCCTGAGACAGAGAACCGCCAGCTGGGTACGCACGCATACCAAGGACTGGCCGCCCTCCTCCAATGGGAGACTCAGGACCGCTGCGGAAACCCAGTGCTTCCTATCTCCCCAAAAGAAATCCACCAGATTCTCCTGTACTGCAGTTACAAAGATAGAGTGCGAGAGAAGAGTAGCCAGCCGGTACCACAACATGGAGGCCACCAGCTGGTTTAAGACCAGCGCTCCAGCCGTACGACGACTTTTGTCTCTAGCTCCAGCCAGTTATCCGGCCAAGCATCCTCAGTGGGACTCGGGTAGACCCCCAGGTAGAGGAGGTGCGAGGTGCTCCACCAAGATCTGCAGTTCCTTCCTTCCTATAAACTAAGTTTGTAGTTAACAAGGTTAAAGGGAAATTTAATGGAAGAAGAACTAAGAGGCAAGGGTGATAATAATTAGGCACAAGGAACTGCAGAGGGTGGTTTACAAAAATAAAGACATTAAATGTTGGGGTAATTCAGAGTGGTAGGCAGCTGCTCTGGAAGATAAGTATTTCTTCAGACCAATTGTAGTTGGGGGGAGAGAAAGCTGAGAAAAGATCATAGCAACTCTTCTAGATGAGGCAAAGGTTCAATACTCCTCTAACCTCGTCTACTGCATTCAGTGCTGCCGATGTAGTAGCTTCCTTTACGTCAGCGAGACCAAGCTAGAACAGGCAAATGTTTCACCAAACGCACTTGGTCCTGCTAGATTTCCCAATCACTAACATTTTAAAGCCCCTTCCCATACCAATCTTTGTCCTGGAACTCCTATATTGCCAGAGGGAACAGCACCTCATACAGCTTACACCCCATCGGTATGAAGATTGAATCCTCCAACATTAGTTTACAACCCACAACCCCCTCCACCTCCTTTCTTTCCCCTCTCTTCCCCCTGCCCCACCTGGATGTGTACCTCTTTTTCCTTTCCCCTGTCCCCTCCTACTGTATACCTTCATTCATAATTTACTCCTCTCATCAGCATTTTGTCTTTTCATCTCTGGCCTTTGTCTACCTGTCTGACAATCAAAACCCCTCACCTGTATTCACATCATTTGCCAGTTCTCATCTCATCCCCACCTCGTCTCTCAGTTTCTCCTCCCCCCCACTACAACATGTCTGAAAAGTTCCACCCTGAAACGTCGCCTATCCATGTCTTCCAGAGATGCTGCCCGAGTCATTGATTACTCCAGTACGTTGTGTCCGATACAACTATCTCTGCTGTTTTACATCTATTTGGAAAATTAAAACCAGACAATTCAGGTGCGAAGGTTGGAAAACAGTTCTGGATGCCATGATGACATGGCAATTTCTCCACAAAACAACAATTCATCTTTGACAACACAACAAGCTGGAGTAACTCAGTGCGTCAGGCAACATTTCTGGAGAAAAGCAATAGGTGACATTTCGTATCGAACAGGTGACTCAAAACGTCACCTATTCCTTGAGTAATTTCAGACGTCTGAAAAAGGGTCTCAACCCGAAACATCACCTATTCCTTTTCTCCAGAGATGCTGTCTGACCCACTGAGTTACTCCAACGTTTTGTGTGTAAGAAAGAACTGCAGATGCTGGAAAAAGGTAGACAAAAAAGCTGGAGAAACTTTAGTAGGGTCTCGACCCAAAACATCGCCTATTCCTTCGCTCCACAGATGCTGCCTCACCCGCTGAGTTTCTCCAGCTTTTGTGTCTACCGCCCAGCCTTTTGTGTCTATCTCCAGTTTAAACCAGCATCTGCAGTTCCTTCCTGCACCATACATCTTCGATAATCTTTCAGCAATTTTTTAATCTGAGGTTGATCGATTTTGTTATGAAGATAAAATTCTAAACCCGATCAAGGTGGCAGCAAGAAGCCACTTGATTAGCGAAGCACCCATTGAATGGAAGTGCCTGAGGAAGCAAAATGCTCTAATCCTAGCCACTTTCAACTCACTGAATGCGATGCCCATTCCTCCAGAAAATACTGATGAACATGTTGATAGAGCTTACAATCAAGCTCTGATTTACTGCTTACCAGAACCTTTCTGAAATGTTTTTTTACATCTGCACACTTGACATGAATTACATCAATTGTTTAAAATTTAACAGTGTTATGTCACACACAGACTTCTTTCATCGTTGAACGTATATAACCACTGGATTATTTAGAGCCAAGGTATTCAAAATTGTACTTCAAAAATGAATAATGTAGCCCAAGATCTTCCTTTTGTGTGCAATACTTTGGCAGATGACATTATACATAATTTTAGGACACATTTACCCCTCCAATTGAAAGTTGGATTTAATTATTCATAAAATGCACACAAACATAAACTACATATAGTAGAAATTTCTGATCAATATAATGTTTGAGAATGTCTTTTAACATTGATAATTAAGAATCAATTTATATTGCCTGTAAATGCAGAGCACATTGAACTAGAAATTGGTGTGTTTTATCTAATGTGTTAGAAAAAAATTGATTATTTAAATATTAATTATAAGGCATTATATTTGTAACTCATTCCAAAGATTAATGGAAATATCCCCTCATCCTATCTTGTATTGAGATCAAATGAAAAGCCAATTGTAAAAAAAAACAAATGTATAATTTCTGTGCCAAATAAATCCAGAATCCAGATGCTTCATCTACACTCACGTGAATTAACAAAAGTGAACCGCTTTCAGCTTCTTAATTTTAACCAGTAATAATGGTCCTTGATTTTCTGTCAAAGTAATTGCATGGCAAATTGCACTTATTGCTATTTGTGCATTAATGTTGCAACGATTTTAGCAAACTAGCATGAATTATTAAACAGGGAGATACACATACCATTCTCCAAAATGCCTTCAGCATCTGCAGGAGCAAAAATGGCTGAAGCTACTACATTCGATAAAAAAGATGAGTCATTAGCATGCAGTGACGATTTGGAGGAATCAGGTCTTATACTCTAATTCGAAACAATTATATAGATGGAGTGCAATTTCAAGATTCATAATTTAAAAACATCATCTTCTTCTTGCGTGTGGCGTGCACAGCCTAAAGTTGTCGGACAACTTGTTCTATTTGATCTTATTTGATTGTGCATTTGTCGAAACAGGGTGGACCATGTGAAGGTTACAATCTCTCACCCCTAAAAACATCTGAAATTTAAAGATATTCCTGATAACGTGAAAAGTGGGTTGGATCGCGTTCTCCTGTACACTGACATCCTGGATTCAAGACTGTGCTTGAGCATAATGACATGTACAAGTATCCATATGATCATGTTTCCTCCTGTGGTATGAAAAGTATGTAAGCCTACAAATAAATGAAATTCTACATATACTAGATCAGGAAGAGTTGGCATGCAACTCATGGGATGAAACGATAAATACTATTATACAAAGTCCGATTCCAAAACTCATTCTGCATTGCTTCATGCTTTGTAAAGTAAATCTGCCAGACTTGAAATACCTGTTTTTTATTCATTAAAACCATTTCTGCAAGTGTACTTGCTTCTGGGCAACTGTTGTGCAGTCAAACAATTTCATCAGGGCTTGCAAATTAGTGAGCCTTGTGAGTTTATGACTACAAAAATTGAAGTTTCAGCTAAAATCCGTTTAGTAAAAGCAAAGACTGTCTACAATGAACTTTGATATAGCGTTATAGTCATGCAATCAGAGAACGCACCACAGGCCTCTCAACCAGCAGGTCTATGAATCCCATTCACCAGCACATATCCCTTAATGCACTGGCAATTCAAGTGCTCATTTAAATACTACATTTAATGTTGTAAGATTCTCTGCCACACGTGCCACTCACGCGGTTCATTCCAGATTCCAACTACCCTGTGGGTGAGAAGATTTTTCCCTCTGGGTGGGAAAGGTTTTCCTCAGAACCCCATTAGGCCTCTCACCATTACTCAAAATCTATGCAATCTAGTTATAGATATCGGGAAAAGTTTTCTCATATCCACAATATACTTCCCCTCATAATAATATTATTTAGTTAAAAGTGAAGATAGACGAGGCTGTCCTCCTCTGGCATTGCATTATAAGGAACTGGTTGAAAGAAATAAACATCTTTACATCTGCATATGTATAAATGTTAGCAATTGCTGACAGCAAAGGTTCAACTTCAAATACTGAAGAGAGCGACAGTGACTGTTCTTGCTTTAATACGTAGTTGGGCTTGGAGCAAAGGTGTGGGCCACTGAGTGGTTGGATAATCACTGTGGTAAAACTTCAGGAATGTAGGAGTGTTTCAATAGACAATAGACAATAGATGCAGGAGTAGGCCATTCGGCCCTTTGAGCCAGCACCGCCATTCAATGTGATCTTGGCTGATCATCCCCAATCAGTACCCCATTCCTGCCTTCTCCCCATATCCCCTGACTCCGCTATTTTTAAGAGCCCTATCTAGCTCTCTTGAAAGCATCCAGAGAACCTGCCTCCACCGCCCTCTGAGGCAGAGAATTCCACAGACTCACCACTCTCTGTGAGAAAAAGTGTTTCCTTATCTCTGTTCTAAATGGCTTACTCCTTATTCTTAAACTGTGTCCCTGGTTCTGGAGTCCCCCAACATCGGGAACATGTTTCCTGACTCTAGCATGTCCAAACACTGAACAATCTTATATGTTATAATGCGATCCCCTCTCATCCATCTAAACTCCAGAGTGTACAAGCCCAGCTGCTCCATTCCCTCAGCATATGACAGTCCCGCCAGCCCGGGAATTAACTTTGTAAACCTACGCTGCACTCCCTCAATAGCAAGATTGTCTTTCCTCAAATTAGGGGACCAAAACTACACACAATACTCCAGGTGTGGTCTCACTAGGGCTCTGTACAACTGCAGAAGGACTTCTTTACTCCTATATTCTATTCCTCTTGTTATAAAGGCCAACATGCCATTCACTTTCTTCACTGCCTGCTGTACCTGCACGCCAGGCACGTGCCGTGAGTAATTACTCAGGGTAGGCACTCAATCCGCTAAAAATACAATTAACCGCGCATGCGCAGATTGTTCACTCCGTTAAATAAATAAATAAATAAAAATCAGTGACATTTCAATTTCCCCAGGCTTCCTAGTCCTAGACCAATTGGGGGAAAAGTTCCTTTCACAGCGTGTGGAGAATCTGTGTCAGGGGTAAAGTTGTGGGGAGGGCACAAGTGTTGACAAGGAGGGTGTCGGGGATAATGCCAGAAACTTACTCACTCACTGCTGCCGCAGCGCTCCGGGCAAGAAGCCCCCGCACTGTAGCTGGGGATAGAAGCAGCTCGGGTAGCTACGAGCGGCCGCCAGTACCCGTCAGCAGAACTGGCCGCCACTTCAGCGCCTTCTGCCGGCCCGCTCACCTCTGGCAGTGCTCTCCGTCGGAACACCTGTCACCTGCCGTTCGCCGACTTCGCTCATGTAAGCGGCTTCCTGCAAATCCTTAAATTCCCACAGCCGAGTAACCTGAATCGCGCTGTCGGAATTTAAGGACATGAGGCCAGCGAGCGGCAGGAGAGTGGTTTGTAAACGGAGAGCTGCCAGAGGTGAGCGGGGACCGGCAGAAGGAGCTAAGGTGGCGGCTGGTTCCGCTGTCCGGCCCGGCGGCCGCTCAGCCACCCGAGCTACTTCTCTCCCCCCCCCCCACCCCCCCACCCCCCGGCCACAATGCGGTGGCATTCCACACCTCCGTGCAAGGAGCGTCGCAAGTGGCATTATCCCAATCCCCTCATTCATAACATTCGTGCCCTCCCCGCAACCTTATCCCGGGGCAGACTCCCCAAATACTGTGAAAGGAGCTCTCTTTCCCTCCCCGCCCCCCCACACACCCAGGGAAATACAGTATTTAAAAACATAAACACAAAATTATGTTTTTAAACATTATTGGTACACAAGCTCCATTCTTCTCTCTTTGTTACCTAACATACACTTAAAATATTGACAAACCATATTTGAAAACCCCGCCAAGAAACTTGCTCTGCGCATGCGCAGTAGACCGATGCGCATGCGCAGTGCTGCAAAGGCAGAATTTCTGCTGCCTTCAGCCCTGATTATCATTGACGGCTTCAGGCAGCGCTAACGGCACGTGGGTTGTACAGAGCTTCCCGTGTTACAAGCGCTGCGGATGAAAGGCATGGAGAATTATGCCTACGTAAGAGATCGATCTCTTACATAGGCATAATTCTCCCATGCCTTTACTATTTATATTTAGTTATTACCATGTTATAATTTTAGTCAGGGTAGGCAGTGCCTACCCTGACGCCACGTGCCTGCTGCTTGCTTACTTTCATAGACTGATGTACAAAGACTCCCAGATCCCGTTGTACTTCCCCTTTTCCCAACTTGATGCCTTTTAGATGGTTTCAAGGGAAATGTAAGCCTATCATTTGCCTGGACAATAGTTTTACATATGTGGATATTGATAAATTATTGTTTAGAACTGTCTTGTGCAGCATTGCTTCCACTGCACCCCTAAGAGCAGAATTAGGCCATTCGGCCCATCAAGTCTACTCCGCCATTCAATCGTGGCGGATCTTTCTTTCCCTCTCAACCCCATTCTTCTGCCTTCACCCCATAACCTCTGACAATCTTACTAATCAGGAATCTGTCAATCTCTGCCTTAAAAATATCCATTGGCTTGGCCTCTGTAGAGAACTGTACAGACACAGTCTGGTGTTCAAAGTCAGCTCTAATCATCAGTCATAATGATGCAGTACAATACGTTGTTAGTTCATCTCCACCACAGGTGTAACTACGTAATATGGGAAGTGAGTGTTAATATAAAGTGTACAATAATGTGGACTAGTAAGATTAAATGAGAAATTACCAGTTTGAAGTTTGATCTTTATTTTATGAGGAGTTACAATGAGTGAAGAAGCCCCGCCAGTGAGCATGCTCGTCAATCTTCAAAGCAGCGGCATGAAATCACAGTAACTACAGTCGAAGTGATATAGTAAGACTCAGAAGACTAGAACTACCAGATGATCTTTGTGATTATGCGGGTCGGGAGCAGAGGGCATGTAATCCCTCATCGTAACTCCTCATAAAATAAAGATCAACCTGGCAAGTTCTCGTTTAATCTTACTATTTTACTTCGGAGTCGCGAGAGTGACTACGTGAAGATTTCAAAGCTCTGTGATGTCATGCCGTAGATACAGTTCCATACGACACACTGCCGTGGTTGACACAGGATAAACAAATAATGTATTGGACATTGTTTAAATTATATAATGAACGTCTTAAACAATAAAAGAACAGTAATAACCCCTCTTTCGCAGGGGAAATTACAAAGGAGAACTCAAACAGAACCCGAAACAGCCTGCCCAAATCTTTGCATTGCAAGGACAGGTTTATCATAAAACGTGAAAAAGGTTCCTTCACGGGACCATCCTGCGGTGAGGATTTGGTCTAATGGCACGTCCAGTGCCTTTGCTGCGTAAGTTGACCCCTGGTGGAGTGATTTAAACACATCAGTGTCTACTCCAGCATAATGCAAACCCGTTTCTGCCATCTAGAAATAGTTTGTACTGACACCTTTGTATGATGTTTTATGTGGCCGATGAGCATCGCTGTTTCAGAGCCTCTGAGACACTTAATGACCTTGATATATTGGCTCAGGTGCGTAACTACACATAGTCTTAGGTCAATGGGTATATTTTAAGCTTATTTTGGTTCCAGCCATCCCTGGCCTGCTCTGATTAGATCATATAAATAAAATGTAATATTATCTGCAGAAGAATGCATGCTGTCCAGTTGTAACATTTGCAATATCTGGACCCATTGCGCTACCACTAACACCATGAACACTAACACTTAAAGCACACGGTATTGGTGGTTCAGTATTGATGTGGATAGAGAACTGGCTGGCAGACAGGAAGCAAAGAGTAGGAGTGAACGGGTCCTTTTCAGGATGGCAGACAGTGAATAGTGGAGTGCCGCAAGGCTCAGTGCTGGGACCCCAGCTATTTACAATATACATTAATGATTTGGACGAGGGAATTAAATGTAACATCTCGAAGTTTGCGGATGACACGAAGCTGGGGGGCAGTGTTAGCTGTGAGGAGGATGCTAGGAGGCTGCAGGATGACTGGGATAAACAGGGTGAATGGGCAAATGCATGGCAGATGCAGCATAATGTGGATAAATGCGAGGTTATCCACTTTGGTGGCAAAAACAGGAAGGTAGACTATTATTTGAATGGTGACCGATTAGGAAAAGGGGAGATGCAGCGAGACCTGGGTGTCATGGTATACCAGTCATTGAAAGTAGGCATGCAGGTGCAGCGGGCTGTGAAGAAAGCGAATGGTATGTTGGCATTCATAGCAAAAGGATTTGAGTACAAGAGCAGGGAGGTTCTACTGCAATTTTACAGGGTCTTGGTGGGGCCACACCTGGAGTATTGCGTACAGTTTTGGTCACCTAATCTGAGGAAAGACATTCTTGCCATAGAGGGAGTACAGAGAAGGTTCACCAGACTGATTCCTGGGATGGCACGACTTCCATATGAAGAAAGACTGGATAGACTTGGCTTGTACTCGCTGGAATTTAGAAGATTGAGGGGTGATCTCATAGAGACTTACAAAATTCTTAAGGGGTTGGACAGGCTAGATGCAGGAAGATTGTTCCCGATGTTGGGGAAGTCCAGGACAAAGGGTCACAGTTTAAGGATAAGGGGGAAGTCTTTTAGGACCGAGATGAGAAAATCATTTTTCACACAGAGAGTGGTGAATCTGTGGAATTCTCTGCCACAGAAGGTAGATGAGGCCAGTTCATTGGCCATATTTAAGAGGGAGTTGGATGTGGCCCTTGTGGCTGAAGGGATCAGGGGGTATGGAGAGAAGGCAGGTACAGGATACTGAGTTGGATGATCAGCCATGATCATATTGAATGGCGGTGCAGGCTCGAAGGGCCGAATGGCCTGCTCCTGCACCTAATTTCTATGTTTCTATGTTTCTATGAACATGACAAGATATATTTGACTATAAACAGAACATCTCCCATTTCTTAATATGAGATACATATAGTTTTTTAGCACTATCTCTCCAGGCCACCGTAATCACATCAACGGTCCTACTCGATAGTCCGAGTCCCTGGAACAGTCTGGTCAGAAGATACAAATCAACAGATTAATACGCTAATGTAAAGGGGAACTCTCCTCCTGTCCCAGTGTGAACCAACAAGTTGCTGTAATTGGGGATAATCGTGAATGGCTGTGTCATCAGTCTCAGAACCAATGGTAACCATGGTTGTGTGGCCCAGTCGGGGACTACCAAACGCCTGAGGCAGAGCCATGCTTAATTTTGGTGAGGCATTGACTGATAAGGCAGAATCGGAGAAGCGTAAAGAGCATGCCTCCCCAATGTAGCGGGAATGCATCCATCGCTACTGCCCCTGGATCCGGTTCCTATGAGATGTATTTAGGTAACCGGTGATTTAATCTGGATGCAACAAATCTATGTCTGGCAATTCATACTGGGTGACAATCTTTAAAAAAAAAAAAATTGGATTCAACATCCATTCTATGTTGTCTTTAAATTTACGTGGCCTGGTGCCTACCACCACGTTATCTCTACCTAGTAGGTAGATTGCTAAGACCCAGGTAAGACCCTAGTAATAAAGCAGTGCCAGATGGGGGCAATCAGTGAATAAACATGAAACCAACATGTCGACATTCGATGTTCCATTGAACCATACTTTCATAATACCTTGAGATCCAATACCCATTCTGTGTTGTCATGGATCTGAACCTGATGATTCACCAGTGGAAAAGGAGATTAGGTAAATTATTACAGGATACTTTTCCTTGATTGCAATGTGACTAACATATGCTACCACCGTGGCGTATTTTGAAGTTGAGCACGTATATTCACTCAATAGCTCTTTACCCATGGGGGCATCTAGTGTATATATTTAGTTGATACCAACAACCGAAGAACTGGCAACTCATGCAAATCTCCACTATCTCTAACTAGATATGGTATTTGGAACTTCTCACCTTAGAGCTTTTGGCATCAGTTTGTAATAACTGAATTCGACCAACCAAATTACTGGAGCAATGCTGAACACTGTTTTTTCATCGCTGTGACTGAGGCAGCTTCAGCTGACATTAGCATAAGGTTGTTAACAATGATCTACATGTCCTTTGAGAGGTCGCTACTTTGCATGATATCAGTTCCTTGATGTTGCTTATTAACTCCAATCTCTTGCTACAAGGCGGAGTCACAGGCCAATTAATAGTTAAAGGTAAATCCCAATGACCAACAAACAGTTTATCCCATTAAAGCAACGTTTTACTGTTATTAATGCAGCTATATTGTATTTGATAATCTCTGTAATGGGAGCTGCATAGAATGGATCTGAGACCCTTATGAATCTGTTGTTAGTCAGGAAGAAGTTTTTATACATATTCGGAGAGTTCATCTGCCCGACACTGTCCATATTTCACAATGAACAGGCCCCCTGCCATATTTCATGGGTGCTTTGCACAAGAACTCTGACCCGACTTCCGAGCCTATCCTGAAAGACTACCCTGACCATAATCCCAAAACGTGTTTGGAATGCTAATACTGAGCCTAACACTAAGCAGATGTTTTTATCATTTGTGTGTTGTACAAACTAAATATTACAAATTGTGAGTGGTCCACTTACCCATGTTTCGGAAGTGCCATACCCACCTTGTTGAGTAGGGTTGGTAGGGTGCGTGGAACTTCTGCCCAGCTTCAGTATGTTACATTGACATCTTTCGAGCCTGGAGTCAGTCACATCTGACCTTTCGCACTCACCTCCTCAGAGAGGGTGATTCGTAGGCAGCCCTAAACAGGTTCTGCCGCAGGCCCCAGGATACCTGCGCTGATACAGCCCCATTGGACGTACCAGGATGGAACATTTTGCTGGGATGGCAACTTTGTTGTCAGGAAAGGGTACCTCTGACACGTTCCCTTCATCCCTTGGGGTATGCCGCACGGTCTTACCCGGAGACTCGGCGTCAGCAGGACACTGGCCCATCCTGGTCTCCGCCTCCAAGAGGGAGACATGAAGCAGCCCTGTCAACAGGCGCTGCAGGCGCGGCCTACATAAAGCAACCCTGTCAATAGGCGCTGCTGGAGCGGCTCTGCGGTAGGCCAGCACTGTGACAAGTTCGGTGTCAGCAAACCATTGACCCGAACTGGTCTTCCCCTTGCAACAGGGAGACCTTGAGCAGCCCTGTCAATAGGCGCTGCTGTCACAGCCTTTCTTATAGGCCGGCGCTATCACCCATGAAGCAGCCCTGTCAACAGGTGCAGCTGGCGCAGCTCTCCCGTAGGCCGGCGCTTTCACACATGAAGCAGCCTTATCCCAGGCGCTGCTGGCGCGGCTCTCCTGTAGGCCAGCGCTGTGACAAATTCGGCGTCAGTAGTACACTGACCCGTCCTGGTCTCCCCCTCCAGCAGGGAGACCTTGAGCAACCCTGTCCCAGGCATTGCCGGTGCCGCCTCTTGTTGAGGCCGGCGCTTTTTCACATAAAGCAGCCATGTCCTAGGCGCTGCTGGCACGGCTCTCCCGTAGGCCGGCGCTTTCACACATGAAGCAGCCCTATCCCAGGAGCTGCTGCCGAGGCTCTCCTGTAGGCTGGTGCTTTCACACTTGAAGGAGCCCTATCCCAGGCGCTGCTGGCGCGGCTCTCCCGTAGGCCGGCGTTTTCACACATGAAGCAGCCCTGTCCCAGGCGTTGCTGGCGCGGCTCTCCCGTAGGCCGGTGCTTTGACACAGGAATCAGCCCTGTCCCATAGGCCCGCACTATTACAGTGTAGTCTCACTAATTTGATAGTGTGGACTTGTGAAGGGTTAAAAGTACCCTTATTATCGAAGAGGAACCCTTACAGCCCGACTCACCCGAGTCCCAATAGGGCTGCCTGAGTTCTTTCCCCCTCCAATTTCACTCCATGCCTGGGGACCAACGTGTCTGTGAGTCGCTGACTGCACTGTCAGCGACTCTGGCGTTACTACCTTTTCCTCCACGGCATCCCAGCAGGCTGGAAGCCACTGACTGCTTTGTCAGCGGCTGTTATCACGAAACCCTATCTTTGCCGGCTATCCACTTCTGCGGTCGGACCGGGGATCCCCACAGCCCATAGCGGGACTCCGCATAAATCTGGCAGGACACCTCTGTGAAGAGAGGCTCCTGCTCGAACAAACAACCCTGGTAAGTAAAAGACACTTACCTTCTAGGTTGGAACTTACCGCCGGCAGGAACGCTGCCTTGCCAATGCGGCTGACATAATGACGAGCATGCGCACTGGCGGGGCTTCTTCACGTAGTCACTCACGTGACTCCGAAGTAACATTTGTGGTAGTACATTACTCTGATTTATTCACATGCAATAACCAATCTACATCCTTTCCTGTAGAGAAAAGAGTTGTTAAGCAGATGTTAAAACACATGCGGTTAAACATACTCACCGTACCTGTCAGGCAGTCTGCTAACCCGACCCGCACTTGTACGGACAAACCCTTCCCCTTCCGTACCGGAAACGTTAGTAGGGCTGTGTGGTGGAGAACCCAAGAAGGAGAACACAGCCGATGAGCCTGGAGAGGAACGGCGGGGCAAGCATGCAGGACTAGGGGCACTGGGGGATGAGGGAACCAAACGATGCGGAGAATTCATGCTGGGGTCAGGGAGTCTGGGACAAACAACAGCAGCAGGTGTCTTGAAAACCAGAGATGGTGCATGAGGACCGGGAGGAGCTGGTCGCGGTTCGTTCACGGGCAGAAGATGTTGACAGCTGTGCCGGTACAGAGCACCATCGACTTTGACAAGGTAGGAACGAGGTTCCTTGGCTGACCCCTCAACGAAACCCAGTCGGGAATGTCCAACTGTGTCGGACCTGAGGCTATGATTCGCACGCAAACCTTTGACTTTGCGCCACCTGTACTCGACGGGAACGGCCAGGTGGTGGTCCCAGCTGAGACGATGCGCAACCCTAACGTGCTGCTACATATATTCCGTGAGTTATGTGACCTGCCATCGAACCGCATTCTAGAGAGAGCAAAGTTCTTTGCGCACCAACAGCTTCCTGATGAACCTATGGAACGTTTCATTTGTGATTTGAAGTACATGGCCCCGAGATGTCGCTTTGGTGAGATAACTAATGAGTTAATACGCGACAAAATCGTTAGTGGCATTTGTGATTGCAAGCTCAAAACAGAGCTACTCCAAAATGCTGACTCTTGAACAGGCTGTGCATGCCTGCCGCATGCCGGAGGTTGTAGCCCCACTGAGTGATCAGCTTGACACTCAGAAACTTAATGTTAATCTGACCGGTTTCAGTAACCGCAACGCGCCAACCGACACAAATCTATCAGGATTTGTTCGACGACAAACTGTGCAAGTTGCCAATAACTTACAAGATCATTATTGATCCCACTTCTGACACCATGTAGAGAACTGTACAGACACAGTCTGGTGTTCAAAGTCAGCTTTAATCATCAGTCATAATGGTGCAGTACAATACGTTGTTAGTTCATCTCCACCACTGGTGTAACTACGTAATAAGGGAAGTGAGTGTTAATATAAAGTATAGAGTACGGTGGAGTTAGTGGTAACCCATTACTTTGATTGGTTCACATGCAATAACCAATCTACAGCCTCCATTGGCTTGGCCTGTGGTAATGAATTTCACAGATTCACCACTCTCTCACTAAAAACATTTCTTCTCATCTCCTTTTTAAAGATACGTCCTTTTATTCTGAGGCTATGGCCTCTGGTCCTAGACTCTCCCACTAGTGGAATCATCTTCTCCACATTTACTCTGTCCGTCATTTCACTATTCGGTAGGATTCAAGAAGGATCCCCCCTCATCCTTCTAAACTCCAACGAGTTCAGACCAGTGCAATCAAACGATCTTCATGTTATTCCTGGGATCATTCTCATCAACCTCCTCTGGACCTCATCCAATGCCAGCACACCCTTCCACAGATACGGGGCACAAAACTGCTCACAATACTCCAAATGCGGTCTGACCAGTGCATTATAAAGCCTCAGCATTACATCCCTGCTTTGGTTTTGTAGCCCTCTCCAAATAAATGCTAGCATTGCATTCGCCTTCCGTACTACCAATTCAACTTGCAAATTCACTTTGTGGGAATTCTGCACCAGCACTCCCAAGTCACCTCCGATTTCTGAATTCCCTCCTTATTTAGAAAATAGTTTAAACCTTTAATCCTACTACCAAAATGGATGACGCCACACTTTGCTATGCTGTATTCCATTTGCCACTTCTCAGCCCACTCTCCCAACCTGTCCAAGTCTTTCTGCAGAGTCCCTGCTTTCTCTACACTACCTGTCGCTATATCCTCAAACTGCACTATTTATTCAATGTACATAACATATTCAATGGATTCTGGTCAATTCCTTTACAACCAGAAGATCAGTACCAACATACCTTTATGGAACAGTTATAAAAAGTGACCTACTTACCCTAGTCATTGATGCATGGTCAAATTGCTGCCTGATTTCTCACTGACCCAATTCATCCACCATATGGATGACTTGTTCCTATTTTCATAAATTGTAAGAGAGTATAAAGTATGATTAAAGTAACCACTGAAACAATTTAAGACTTAAATAGATCAGATGGTGATCTAGTTCTTGGACTAATTCTTCTGTTGGAATAATATGTGGTATATAAAGAATAGGCAATCCAAGATTTACTCTAACTGGGAATAATTATGGCTCTCAGGTATTTGTCTGGCCGGGAAACTGCAGAGAACCTGTAGAAATTTATGCCAGGTCTTCCTCATTAATTTAGTTGAGGAAACACGTGATGTATGTTTAGATTACAAGGAGCTGCAAATGGACCTAGTTACCAAAGGTTGAGACACAATTAACCAAATACTCTCTGGTTTGGGGTGATCGCAACTGATGCCACAAATTGTTGGGGCAACACAGGCAGCATCCCTGGAGAAAATGGATAGGTGACGTTTCAGGTCGGACCCTTCTTCAGACCCGACTCAAAATGTCACCTATCTATTTTCACCAGGGATGCTGCCTGACCCACTGAGTTGCTCCAGCAATTTGTGTCTATCTTTGGTATAAACCAGCATCTGTGGTTCCTTGTTATTTCAAATGATGCCAGTTTGAGCACCGTCATTAAGAAATAGACACAGCATATTTGGAAATACTTATGCATCCCATGTTATCTTAGGTTGAAAGAGGTACACCCCACACGAACGGCACTCGCTAGCCAGCTTTTAGGCAGTGAAGTAATTTTTCACCTAATAAAATTAAATATGAAATGAGTTGGAGACCAACATTAAAGGAGGCACTGGTGCCAGTATTAGGAGTCTTAGGTGAACACTTCAAATAGAAGGAACATATTTGAGATTGGAAGCATTAAAACTGTGAACTACCAAAGGAGAAGAGACCCATTTGAGCACAATCAGAGAGGTGTGGAAGACAGAGGAAGGATTTAAATGTAGCATCCACACCAGCAATGCATGACTGGCTATAATTAAGAAGATAATAGAAAAGTACAGAATAAGAGGCAGGCTCTCGCACCAACAAATGGGGAACTGAATTGGTAATCTCACCGTCGAGACCAACAGGTGAAACTGACAGCTGGTTTGTGGTCCTTCTTACAGAATTTCCCCCAGCAAACAAAACCAGCTCCGACTCAACGTTTACAAATGTCTCTTGTGCAAAATATCTGAACATCTGGATGAAGAAGGAGCTGCAAAGCAGCAGATGGTAAATCATAAGTGTCAGCACTAAAATTGAAAACTATACCCGAGGCCATAGAACAGGGAGCTGAGAAAGGTTAGAGCTCACTACTAAAGGGGACAGGAAGGCAGATGAAATATCCAGATGGGAGCAACGGATGGGATTTTCCAGGAGATATAGTAGAGGCTACCCCTCAGTCTGTCATGTGTACGAGGGAACTGCAGATGCTGGTTTAAACCGAAGATAGACACAAAAAGCTGGAGTAACTCAGCGAGACAGGCAGCATCTGTCACCCATACTTTCTCTCCAGAGATGCTCCCTGTCCCACTGAGTTACTCCAGCTTTTTGTGTCTATCCTCAGACCGTCAATTCCCTTCGATACTAAAGAGACAATCACATGTAATGTTTCCCTGAATCAGGGAACTAAATGAAAGTATAATCACCCATTAGCAATAATAAATGAGGATGGCTAGTACGTGAAAGGGGTTCACATTCACCATGGGTAGCTCCTACAACTTGGCTATGTAGGTTTGGATCAGGAGATATGTGTGCTACTAATGTACACCGATAGATATGTGTACACCGTGTACTAATGGAAGATGATTTGGGGGTCAGTGAAATATTGTGTGGATAACATTTCGCAATCCTACCCGACACAAAGTTATAATTGGTTACTAGACTAAGTGGAACCCGTGGTTCCGTTCACACGGAAGGGCTGGTCCCCCAATGCAATATTCCACCTCTCCACCAATTCCAAAATTGGTGGCCAGTGGGGGGGTGGGGGGGCTTTCTGGAGCTCTAGTATGTGTGTTATGGGCTGAAGGGACTGGTTTCCAGAGGGTAGTATGGGCATTGTGGGCCCAATGGATTCTTGGGCTGGCAGCTCGGTCACTCAAGCCTGGTGTGCTGGCAGCTCACTCACTCACGGCTGGTGGGCTGGCAGTTGACTCACGGCTATTCCTTGAAATTCCATTTCAAGCGGGGTGCAAGGCCACCAAATTCAAATGCGTTTCCTACAATTTCAAGCAGGGTAAAGGCCACCAAATTCAAGTGCAGTTTCTTACCATTTCATGCAGGATGCAAGGCCACCAAATTCAAATGCAGTTTCATACCATTTCAAGCAGGGTGAAACCACCATGAAACCACATAAAACACCACAAAACCGTATTAAAAAAACACATAAAACCACACTCACAGTTCTGGAGACATTCAGTGTGTTCAATTGATTCACAGCTCAGACAGAGAGTCAATACCTCTCGCTCCCCCATCATGCAGAGACTGAGCCACGCCCGCACTTCCGGGATTTATAGTCCCTCTCCCGTCCCACCAGAAAGGGTGTGGCCTTCATGGAGTGATTGACAGGAGAGACTCAACATTTTTTAAACATTAATAAGTCTTTTATTTTTCATCGATGGGAAAAATCCTCTTGAGCTGCGCAGCCGAGGGGGATTCTGAGTCAGATGGCCAAAAATCACAGCTGTAAGTGGTAGCTTTTGTTATAAAATCAATATGCAGTGCAAACAGGAAGTGGTCAAGAGACTTTTAATTATATAGATAAGGAAATGGCTACTTGGTGCCCACAACACACACCTGAAATTACAAGTGGCCCAATGACCATAATGACCTGAATAATAACAATATTAATACAACGATGATAGTCACCCTGTTATAGGTAGGATGGTGTCAAGCTGGAAAGGGTGCAGAGAAGATTTATGAAGATGTCAGGACACGTGCGCCTGAATGTTGGGCCTAAGGGCCTGTTTCCACACTGTTTTACGTATATACGAGATGGGACCAGTGATATTGAATATTGGGAATGCAGCATTGGCGTTTACTTAAAAAATTCCAAATAGAGTGATTCAGAAATTAATGGAAATATTTAGGAAAAATGGACAAATAAAAAACTGGATAAATCGTAATTAGAATGGTTTATTTCTCTGAATGGATGTTCGTTTTAGATATAAAATATATCACCAAGAAATCGCAAGAGTGCATTAATGGAAATGGTACTCCAGGGAATAATTTAAGATGTCAAAGCCTCTTGCTTTGTGGTAACACCAGTGCCTCTTTGATCTATAGTTATGATCAGGCTCTGCCAGTGGTTCTTAACCGTTTTGGCACCAGTACACGCATACGTGAACAAAGCATTGTATGTGGTATGTACCTTTGTTAGGTTCCTAAACATGGGCTCAACAAATTGATATGTTATTTGTATCCGCTTCATGACCCCCAGCAAAGCCCCAAACGACCCCCATAGGGGGTCACGAACCCCAGGTTAAGAACCACTGGGCTAGGCCATCACAGTCCATGAAAATGGCCCAAACCCATACCAATAAATTACCATATGGAACAAATGATCTGGAACTGGAAGAATTGGAACTTGATCAAATAATGACAATACACAATGTATAGGTTTATAGTGTGGCCATTCATATACAATCCCAATCTAAAACAGTGAACAAAATTATTGAGGAAGATGAGAATACCTCAAATGAGCCAACACAAAATGATGTGTATGCAATGTATGGGTCCTAACTAATAGACCAGGCCTAAGAAAATGTGCAGACAATTGCTGAGTACTGAGCACAGTCTTATTTTTTGGAAAATGGTTCAACTGATGTTTAGCTTCTTTCACCATCAGCTCCGATGATCCTAATATGGAGGGAACATAGTTTTGAGAAGCCAGACAAAGCACGCACGAAGAACCAGGTGGAATATATGGCCATGACAAAGCAGTAACTGATATTGCAAGACCAACACTCTCACCTAGTTGCAGGAAGGAATTAGGTCATCTGATGCAAGTTGCTCTCAATCTTGTTGTATACTCCCCACCTGTGCTGCAACATACACCTGACCTGTCTTACATTTCATCTACAGAATATATTTATATATAGGTATCTGGGGAGACACGAGTCACCAATCTTCAGCAAATGATCGTTAGATTTTTTCCCAAATGTGAATCTCACCCTAATGGCTACTTTTGTGCATGATCACCTTAAGCTGTGCATAGATGACATCATTATCTGCTGTGCCCGACCAACTTTCCCCAGTGTTACAACTTCAATGTTATAGAAGTTGTCCTACGTATCCCCAGGTTACAGTGTATAGAAATGGTCCTATCTATCCCTCATGTCACAGTGGATAAAAGTGGTGATAGAGTCAGTCATACAGCGTGCAAACAGGCCCTTCGGCCCAACTTGCCCATACCGACTAACGTGCCTCATCTACACTAATCCCTCCTGCCTGTGATTGGCCCTTAAACTTCTAAACCTATCCTATCCGTGTACCTGTCCAAATGTCCCTTAAATGTTATTATATTAACTGCCTCAATTACTTGTGCTGTGGATCTTGGAAGCCTTGAAGCAGACCTTCAAAATCACTTGACAGAATGCCCTACCACCAGAACCTTCAAACCAATATCTTGCTTGTCTGGAGTCTGAGCACCTTCATTGTTGCCCTCAATAGGTCTATTGTAGAAATAATACTGTCATCCATCTTGAATATGTACCAAATAAGTCTGGAAAGTGATGCAATCATCTTTGTTGAGATTCATTCTAGTTCGGAACTTGTTCTATATTATATACAGATTTCAATAGGTTGATTGTCCCCCAACTCAGCAGGTTTTGCACATAAAAGTCCTATTTGTTTGTCAAGAATTTATTCAACAGTTGAGCCACCCCATTTGTTGGTCTCTGGGACATCTTGTGATCTTTATATTCATACAGCACAAACTCCAGCTCTCAGGAGAGTGAGATCCCACTTGGAATCTGTTTTGGACGTCTCAGGCGAGGGCCTTAATGGAACAACCTACAGAGCAAATGGAAATTAAATAAACATGGTGCTTTATGCCTTGGTAGGTCTGCCAGCAAACAAGGCAACATTAAGACACAATTAATGGACCAGCACCAGCGCTGCACATAATTCAGAATGGCACGCTCCATTTTAAAAGGTGTAAACCCAATGGGTAGTCAGTTGTTTGACATCTCCACTAAAATTACGCCTCAAGCCAAATCCAACCAACATTTGAGTACTCTTACTGCTGACAAGGTCACATTGCTGACAACATAATTATGAAGACCAATGTTAAAAATGGCTTTGTGGGTGCATGTTACTTCACTAGATTGCTATTGGTGTGACATGCTTTTGGATTTAGCAGCTTCATTGAGCAGGAATTTATTACCTTCTGATGGAACTGATTGGTATTGGTTTATTATTGTTTTGTGTACCAAGATACAGTATTTGTGTGCTAGCCAGTCGAATCATACAATGTATGAACAATATCAAGCTATACACAAATGCCATAGGTAGTGGAAAGAGAAAGAATTACCAGAGTGCAAAATATGGTGTTACATCATTATAGCAACAGTAATAAAGCCCATAATAAGGTAGGTTGGAAGATTGGTACTATGCCTCGCTTATTGGAGGATTGTTCAGTCGTCTGATAACAGCAGAGGAAGCTGATCCTGAGTCTGGAGGTAAGTGATTTCAAGCTTTTAGTTCAAGTTCAAGGTCAAGTTCACGTTTATTGCCACATGCACCTATTAAGTAACAGTGGAATTTGACTTACCATGCAACCATACAAACAAAAAAGCACAATACGCAATGGAATATAACACGAACATCCACCAGAGTGGAATCAACATTCTTCACTGTGGGGGAAGGCAATAACTTTGTCAGTCCTCCTCCTTTGTTCATCTGTGGTCGGGGCCATGAACCCTCCGCAGTCGCCGCTACGGACGGCCCAATGTACAGGCCCTCTCGTCGGGATGCTCAAAACTCTGTATTTTACCCAATGGGAGAGGGGGGAGGGGGAGACCTAGTGTAGTGTAGATGAGTGTATGTTGGAGAGGCTGGTCTGTCTGATGCATCCACAACTGTCTGCAATTTCCTCTGCTCTTGGTCACAGCTGTTGCCAAACCAAGCTGTGATGCATCCTGATAGGATGCTTTCTATGGTACATCTGTAACGGTTGGCATCAGTCATTGGAGATATGCCAAAATTCCTTCGACTTCTGAGGAAGTGGAGGCGTTGGTGTGCTTACTTGGCTGTAACCCATCAGATTGTCATAATTCCCCTCCGACTGATGTTAAAGTGAGCACCGCAAAATGTTTTTCCTGAATCAGGGCACTTAATGAGAGTATAATCAACCATTTGCAATTATAAATGAGGATGGGTAAAACAAGAGGTGGGTTCACATTAACCATGGCTAGCTCCTGTATATTGTCTACGTAGGTTTGGGTCAGGAATTGTGTGTGATATTATTGACAGCACTGTGTGCTAATAGAAGGAGGATTGCAGATCAGTGGAATCTTGTATGGATAACATTTGACAAACTAACCACACCCAAAGTTATAAAGAATGGCTATTGTCTACAACACACACACCTGAAATTATGCTAATAATAAAAGCATTATTAATTTATTATGCTTAATAAATTCTTAAACATTTATTAAGAATGCTTATTAATAACAATATTAATATAAGATGGGACCAGTGAACATGAAACATAGAAACATAGAAATTAGGTTAGGCCATTCAGCCCTTCGAGCCTGCACCGCCATTTCAATATGATCATGGCTGATCATGTAATACCCTCTGATCCCCTTAACAAGGGCCACATCCAACCACTCTTAAATATAGTGAACTGGCCTCAACTACCCTCTGTGGCAGAGAGTTCCAGAGACTCACCACTCTCTGTGTGAAGAAAGTTTTCTCATCTCGGTCTTAAAGGATTTCCCCCCTTATCCTTAAGCACTTCCCCAACATCGGGAACAATCTTCCTGCATCTAGAACCCCTTAAGAATTTTGTATTTCTATAAGAATCTCCTAAATTCCAGAGAGTATAAACTCTATCCAGTCTTTCTTCATAAGGTCCTGAGGAATTGGTGAACCTTACTCCCTCTATGGCAATAATGTCCTTCCTCAGATTTGGAGACCAAAACTGCACGCAATACTCCAGGTGTGGATGTACAACTGAAGTGATGCTCCTGTACTCAAATCCTTTTGCTATGAAAGCTACATACCCATTCCTTTTTTTTCACTGCTTTTATTCACTGTGCACCTGCATGCCTACTTTCAATGACTGGTGTACATGACACCCCAGGGTCTCGCTGCATCTCCCTTTTCCTAATCGGCCACCATTTAAATAATAGTCACCAAAGTGGATAACCTCACATTTATCCACATTATACTGCATCTGCCAAAATTTGCCCACTCACCCAGCCTATCCAAGTCACCTTGCAGTCCTCCTTGCAAGCGAACACTGCCCCAGCTTAGTGTCATCGCAAACTTGGAGATATTGCCTTGGGGGTTGATGATCTTAAAACATTAACTTATTGTGTTTTGTTGTAGTTGACCTAGGAAGTTGAATATCCACTTTGGTATCATTGATGCTGACTGGGTGTGTACACCATGTCACTTCCTGAAGTCAACAACTAGCTGCTTCATCCTACTGACATTGAGGAAGAGGTTGTTGCCTTGACTCAATATAGACGATAGACAATAGACAATGGACTCCCTATTACCACGCTCGCTATTTCTTTCCTCTACTCCGTCTCATCATTGTTCGAGAGTCATCATCTGCAAATTAGTAAGTGGAGTTAGAGCAGAATTTGGCCTCACAATCGTAAAGGTATAGGGGATTTGCTCTCATCCCTGCCATTCTATTGGTGCCCCGGTCAATCAGCCAGCCCGCCATGAGTGCTGATCTTAGTGCTGGTAAAGAGGATAATCAAAGGCCTAGGGCTTTTCCACCAAAACCCTGCACAAAACCACTTTGCATCACCATCCGCAATCTCCTCCACTAAAACCCGGCAGCCTTCCACTAACATTCTGAAGCCAATGCCAAGCACCACGTCTGAGCAGACTGTCAAAGAGATGCACAAAATGCTGGAGCAACTCAGCGGGTCAGGCAGCACCTCTGGAGAAAAGGAATATGTGATGTTTCGAGTCAAGGCCCTTCTTCAGACTCTGAAGTTCCTTCCTACACAGCGCGTTGAGCAGCATATATGCGGAGGGGGGAAATTGTCAATATTTCAGGCTAAATCCTGCTTCAGGAATGTACTTTTGTATACAATGTGACATAACTTGAAATAACTTGAAATGAGCGGTGTGGTGGCGCAGTGGTTAGTTGCTGCCTTACAGCACCAGAGGCCTGGGTTTGGTCCTGACTATGGGTGCTGTCTGGACGGAGTTTGTACGTTTTCCCCGTGACCACGTGGGCTTTCTCCAGATGCTCCGGTTTCCTCCCACACTCCAAAGATGTACAGGTTTGTAGGTTAATTGGCTTCGGTAAAGATTGTAATCTGCCCCTAATGTGTAGGATAGTGCTTGTGTAAGGGGGTCGCTGGTGGGCCAAAGGGCTGTTTCCGCGCTGTATCTCTAAACTAAACTAGTCCAAAGATTTGTGCACCAGTGATCTGCTTCAGAGCCTTCTCTCATTCTTCCAAATTCCAAAGAGGAGATTAGCTTACTCTACTTCTCCTCATATGACAGAACTGCCATCTCAACGAGCACTTTGGGGAATCTTCACTGCACTGTATTCACTTTGCAGCAACTATCTCCTTCTTTAAGCAAGGACAGCAAAATTGTTCACAATTATCTGGGTGAGGTCTTTTCAAGGCCTTATATAATCACAAATATGCCCCATATAATCATGCAAACAGCTTTCTTTTGTCTCCCATTTATAGCCCTGTTTGCCTTGGCATCATCATCATCCTCATCCCTTTGCACATTTGATCTTTCCTGCTCAAAATTTTCTCTTTTATTTTACATTTTCTCCCTTCCTTTCCTCCAACCTTTTTCATTTCTGGTGAAAGACCATCGGCTTAAAGCATTAGCTGTGCTTATTTCACCACAGATGGCCACCTGATTTTAAGTACTTCCAGCACTTTCTGCTTTTACTTTAACTACAAAGGAACTCAGCAGCAGCATTTCGTCTTGAACACAGGAGGTGAAAAACAAGTTTGTAGCGTATTTGAAAATTAGTCAAATGAATGGGTTCATGCTGTTCTGTACGTAAATGATACATTACAACAAGATATAAACTGAAACTTTAGAAATTCTTCTAGAAAGTTGAAATAATTTGCCATATTACTTACATAAGGTTTTAGTGAAATGCAATGAAATGTTTTAGGATTATTTTGCAAAGAATAAACCAGTTCAATCCAAACTTTGTCATTATCTGCCTGATAAACTCTACATTGCTTTTAATATCAAGCCATTTATTGTTCTGCCTACCTCTGCTATGTGCATATTATTCACATTTTGGAAAGATTTTCAATTATAGTGGGATACTGCATTCATTTATTAAACAAAATACAACAAAATAACTTGAGCAATGAGGAAACGTTGTTAACCCTTTGTGCATGCATCACTGCAAAGGTAGAATGTATTGTTCCCAATTATATACAATGTCTAATTATAGGAATTACTTGTGAAACAATTAGAAGAGAAGATTATTCTGAAGCTTTCTGAAACAACAGTAAAGAGGTCCAGCATTTTGAACTCAGGGAAAGAATTACCTGAAGAAATAACAAATGGGGTAGAATCTCCCTTAAATATATGGGCAAAGCACGAAGATAAATCAGGCATAAAAGATTTTATATCATCAAAGATGTTTTATTCACTTAAATAAATTGTAAATTGGGTAGGCTCTATTCTGTGCATGCAACCCTTCTGCCCGATCTTCTGGACCAACAACACCGGATATGTGTAAAAGAGAAATTACGATGCGATATTGAGAGTTTACAGACGGGAAAGGCATATATTAGATGACGCATGTCAAGTTTGAGAGAAAGAATTCAGGACAATTCAGAGTAACTGGCCCTATCATATGTTACTGGAGAATGCCATTTTTTATTTGTAACCCAGGAATAGAGATTTTTTTTAAATCACCATATTAACTAATGCTCTTTCCTTTACAAATTCTTCCATGGGAAAAATAACCTCAATCTGGTAGTTAATATTATCTTTACAAATGTGATAATGGCAAGAGATGCTGCTTCAGGATTCTGCATATTGCTGTGATTGGGGTGATATTGGAGAGATGCAAGTATTTCAGTGATACTTTATTGTCACATGTACCTAGGCACAGTGAATCGCTTTGTTTTCCATACGATCTGGTAAAATCATACAGCAGACCTCCGATAGGCAGTAGACAAGAGTCGCCACGTTTCTGGCGCTGACAAAGTTACAGAAGTTCACTACACAGTCATATCTTCTGCCTGATGCCTGCCGTACGTGGCAGCAGGTGTCTCCCCCCCGCCGGGGTCCCCCTTCATTCTCAACAGCTCCTGTCAGGGTCCCTGCTTTGATCACGGTGGCGACCCGTCAGGTAGCTCTGGGCGGCCCTCTTCGCTCTCAGCGGCGTGGTGGTCTAGACGGTCCACCTGCACGCTCGCCAGTTGCTCACAGCGGCCCTCCTCACTCTGGCCGGTTGCTCGCAAGTCCCTCCCTCGCTCACGGCGGCAGCGGTCCCATCGACACCAATGGCTCAGGGGCAGGTTCGGAGTACGCGGTGGGCGAGCCGGGCCTCCGTGAGCGGATCCTCGGTCTCCGGCGAGCGAGCCGGTCCTGCCGGGGGATACGTTTGCGTGTACTCAAAGACCGTGTGGGTATACAATAAGCAGTCAGGGAGTCTTCGGTCTAGATTGAGTGCGAATTTCATCAAACAGATCACTCCAACCAAGCACTTAGTGATCAATATATTACTATTTGCTTCAAATATAATTTAATCACTTCAAGATCACATGGTTATTAATGTGAAGTATACATTTTTGTCTCACATTTACAATAATTATTTGGTTGAGTCTTTAAACTTCTTTCCATAAATCTCAGATAGACACAAAATGTGGAGTAACTCAGCGGGACAGGCAGCATCTCTGGAGAGAAGGAATGATGTTTCGGGTCGAGATCCTTCTTCGGACATAAATCTCACCTGGTAATATTTGCTGGTTAATCCAAGGTGATTGCTAGTCAAGACCTTCACATTTTTAAGTCAAAGTCTTGATTCTTTATTTCCATATTTCCATTTTTCTTTGGTATGCATTTTTCAATTTTTGGTATGATTTTTGGTTCAATCTATGGTTGGCTTGCTGCTGGCACATTCAAGTATACAGATAATGACCATGAAAATCACAACAACAAAAAAATACTGCTGATACTGACTGTATGGATACATGCCCCTTAAGACATTTGCTCATCTTTCTGTCTCCCTTCTGTTCTAATCATCATGATTCAAAATGTGTCTTGCAATCTGTGCCTCTGCCAGCTGCTCTTCGATTATGCAAGTGGTTAACGTGGTACGACTTGGATTTTAAAAAGGAAACAAAATATCACAGGCAGGCAGGAAGAAAAATTGCAATGATTTAATAAGCATTGATTTTTAAAAGGTGTAATCCTATTTGACCAAACTACCTGTCACTTTTCAAATAAAAAAGCAATATTCTATGATGTAGCACATTTAAGCTTTCAAAACATTTTACAGGATAGATTTCTAATTAATGTACCAGCAACAATAATTTAGGATTCAGGAATACATAAAAGATACAGGCTTGAGGAAATATTATGGGAAGTTCCTACTGTTCTAATAATTCTAATTTGCATAATTTAATATAGATACCAAGTTAACTGGGGACCGGCTCCATTTGATGATGATACAAAATAATAAAAGCTGCAGAGACAGAGGCTACAAAATTGGGCTATGCAGTACATGTCCGCAGGGTTTACCTGATTTCTAGGTCAGGGAATGACATTTACAGAAATATTTTCATTTGCTTTGCAGATTACTGGGACAAAATTAGAATTCTGCGTTAAGATGAGCAGATGTCCCTGCAGTTGCCTTTCACTAGGCTGTGAAATCTCTGTAGATGTGAGATATCAGCAGTGTCTGAGGAAGGAGCAGATCAGCTGATAAAATGGCAATAGTTTGGCTGGCAGAATCTTTGAACAATAAGAAATCTTGTGGACGTTGTTATCTGTTCATAGATGTGGATATTGTTGGCAATGCCAACATTTATTATCCATCCCTAATTTTCCCCCAAACTAGGGAGACTGTGAAGAGTCAACAACATTTGGTTGTTCTAGTTTCACACACTGGCCAAAACAGGTAAAGTTGGGACATTATTTTCTCTGATGGACATCAGTAAACCAATAGGTTTTTAATAACAATGTATAGTCCTATAGTCAGTATCACAGATACTAACTTTATATATTCCAAATGTATTTATTACTTTTAATGTTAAGTCCCCGGTAGCTGTGAATGGATTTAAACTTATTAAGCTGCTATATCCTTAATCAGACCGGTGACAAAGTCACATTGTTAATTCATATGGACAGTAGAGACACTTTGCGTGGGTCTTTAGCAGTGATCTCAACATTAACCAGTGGTGGGGGAAGATACCCTCATGTCCAAAGGTCCAGGTCTCTGGGATATTGGTAAAATAACCTATGCTATGCTACAGTAAACCAACGATACAGCTGTACAGGTAGATTTCTCTAATTGCCATCTGCAGGTTTTGAATACGGATCATGAATTTGCTTTTCCCAGCAACTGCAGGAGATGTAACACCTCGTCCCTCACCTCCATCCAGGGACCGCAGTAGTCCTTCCAGGTTTCTATCCATTTTAACTCCTCTTCACATTCCCATATTGACCTTGTGTACACAAAATGCTGGAGAAACTCAGCGGGTGCAGCAGCATCTATGGAGCGAGGGAGATAGGCAACGTTTCGGGCTGGACTGGGGGGGTCGGGGGGAAGAAAGGAAAAAGGAGGAGGAGGAGCCCGAGGGCTGAGGGAGAGGTAGGAAGGGGAGGAGACAGCAAGGGTTAACAGAATTGAGAGAATTTGATGTTCATGCCAAGAGGATGCAGACTCCCCAAGCGGAATATGAGGTGCTGTTCCTCCAATTTGCGGTGTTGCTCACTCTGGCCGTGGAGGAGGCCCAGGACAGAGAGGTCGGATACGGAATGGGAGGGGGAGTTGAAGTGCTGAGCCACCGGGAGGTCAGGTTGGTTATTGCGGACCGAGCGGAGGTGTTCGGACGAAACGATCGCTTGGTCTCACCGATATAGATCAGCTGGCATCTAGAGCAGCGGATGCAGTAGATGAGGTTGGAGGAGGTGCAGGTGAACCTCTGTCGGACCTGGAACGACTGCTTGGGTCCTTGAATGAAGTGGAGGGGGGAGGTAAAGCGACAAGTGTAGCATCTCTTGCGGTTGCAAGGGAAAGTGCCCGGGGAAGGGGTGGAGCGGGAGGGAAGGGAAGAATTGACAAGGGAGTTGCGGAGGGAGCAGTCTTTGCGGAAGGCAGACAAGGGGGGAGATGCGAAGATGTGGTGAGTGGTGGGGTCACGTTGGAGGTGGCGAAACTGGCGGAGGACTATGTGTTGTATGTGCCGGCTGGTGGGGTGAAAGGTGAGGACCAGGGGGACTCTGTCCTTGTTGCGAATGGGGGGATGGGGAGAGAGGGCAGTGTTGCGGGGTATGGAGGAGATCCTGGTACGAGCCTCAGCCATCAGTCTGAAGAAGGGTTTCGGCCCGAAACGTTGCCTATCTCCCTCACTCCATAGATGCTGCTGCACCCGCTGAGTTTCTCCAGCATTTTGTGTACCCTCGATTTTCCAGCATCTGCAGTTCCTTCTTTAACACCCATATTGACCTTTCTGTCCTGGGCCCTCCTGGAGGAACACACTCGTATTCCACTTGGTTAGGTTACAATTTCCACAGCACCTTTCAACTGCAACACCACATAGTCTGACTCTCCTGGTCCTATTGCTCCAATCCCCCCCCCCCACACACACACACACAGGCAACCTCAATAATGTTTCCACTGGGTCTTCCCCCTCTTTTAGCCAGGTTACCCTGACTACCTCCCACCCATACACTAGTCCTCACACCCCCCCGCCCCCTCCTCTCTAAACTCCCACCATCCAACCCGCAAGACTTTGCCTCAACCTCCATCCACTCCCCTGCCCCCCTCTGGCCGCAACCCCCACCCTTGTCTTGTTTTCACCATCCCCCCTGACCTCCCTCTTTCCAATACGGAACGGTCTGTCCTCAACAGAGACCTCACCTCACCTTCCTTCCCCTCCGCCCCCACCTCAACGGGTTCCCGGTCCGCCACGACGTAGAGCTTCTCTTCCGCTTCTTCAGCTTCCATGCCTTTTCCTATGGGAAGGAGTCCATAGATGACCCCTTCTTCTGTCTCCACCAGTCCCCCTCCTCTTGGACTCCCCCAGATCAATGGGTCATTGGGGCACTTTGGGTCTGGACCCCTGTTTGTATCAGTTGACACCCATGTGCAACTCACAGCCCCATTTTCCAGGCAGTTCAGCTTCAGCAGCGATGCTCATAGGACATCAGGACCTGTGTGGCAGCAGGAGTTGAGTGCAACCACAGACATTTCATGGGAAGCACGGCAGGACCAAGCATACTTCCATAATGGGAAGCACAGTGTGGCAGTTATACTATGTTTAAATAGTTTTGTACTTACTTCTGAAGCAAATAAAAAAAAAAAAACTCCACAGAAATTAATCAGTGAATCATTCACTGGATTGGATCGCATCCAAAATGTAATTCATTCACAGGCCTAGCCTTCATTGACCAACCCTCGCTTTTGAACTATTGCATTAAGTGACAATTTCAGAGAGCAGTTTAACAGAGAGCCATTGGCCAGTCTGGAGTCACATATAAACTGGATTGGGTAAGAATCTTCGGTAGTGCGGGACACCGGGGACAGATAGTCAGGTAGGTATGTGAATAGGGAAGGGGAATTAAAAATAGCCGGCAACATGAACTTTAGCTGGCCCTGGCGGACAGAATGTGTTTGGCGAAGCGGTGGCCTGGTCTTTGCAACAGACAACAGACACAGGAGTAGGCCATTCGGCCCTCCGAGCCAGCACCGCCATTCAATGTGATCATGGCTGACCATCCCTAATCAGTACCCCGTTCCCCACCTTCCTTTCTTAACAGATTCCACCAATGTTCTTGTAAACCAACATCTGCAGTACTGTGTTTCCACCATTTGCACCCTTTTGTCTTCTCCACTTATCACCACCAGCCCTGGTTAATATCGTACCCTTCTCCCACATTGCCATATCAATCCCTTCTTACCAAGATCCACTTATCATCCATGGGTGGCGCCGTCAGCGATGGCAGCCTCGCCAATGGTCTGTCTGTCTTTTCGTCTTTTTTGTTATTTCTAGTGTGTTTTGAAAAATATGAGTTAATGTTCTCTGGTTTGTTTAATGTGGGGAGTGGGTGAAGGGGTCGGGGGAAACTTTTTTCTCAATCTCTTACCTTGCCGGAAATGCGATTGTTTTCCAATCGTATCTCCGGTTGCTCAACGGCCTAACATCATGGAGCTAGAGACCTTGCTCGGGACTGACTTTGAGTTCCACCGCAGGGCCATGGACTTATCATCTGAGCCAATCCCTTGCCTGGGATCGATGCTCCACCCGCAGCTTACAGATTCCAACATCAAGGAGCTTGCAATCTCAGGTAGGGACCGATGTTGAGAAGCTCCATGGTCGCAAGAGGTTCGACCAGCCCTGACCCGGGGTCCGATCGCCTGGCATGGGGAGCTGATATCCCCCCCCGATGTGGGAGCTTGATCGCCCCGACGCGGAGGGCACGACCGCCGGTTATGGGAGCCAAGATCGTCCCGTCAACGAAGGCTCGAGGCCCCCAACCACGGGAGAACAAAGAAGGGAAGAGATTGAACTTTTATTTTGCCCTCCATCACAGTGAAGAATGTGGAGGAGTCACTGTGGTGGATATTTGTGTGTTTTGTTGCTTTTTATTGGTATGTCAAATCAAATTCCTCGTATGTTGCAAAATATTCTTGGCTAATAAAGTATGATTATGATTATGATGATGATTATGATCATTTTCCAGTTGTTTCCTTCCCCTGACCTCTTTCCATCAGCCATCTCCCCTCCACTCCATCAGTCTGAAGAAGGGTCCCAAGCCAAAATGGCATCCGTCCAGTTCCTTCCACAGATGCTGCCTGACCCGCCCAGTTCCTCCAGCAGATTGTTTTTGCTCAAGATCCTAGCATCTGCAATCTCTTGTGACTGCATTTTGGAAACAGAATTTGCTCCCCAAGGAAATGTACTCATCAGGTGGAGGTACTGAATCAAAACAAAGGCAGAGTTGTGCTGGCTCGGATGATTGCATCCTGGGGTGCGATATCCTAAGCACCACAAATGGTCTCAGTGTAGCTTTCATCATTTTGTCATAGAAACATAGCAAATAGGTACAGGAGTAGGCCATTCGGCCCTTCGAACCTGCACCGCCATTCAATATGATCATGGCTGATCATCCAACTCAGTATCTCGTACCTGCCTTCTCTCCATACCCCCGATCCCTTTAGCCACAAGGGCCACATCTAACTCCCTCTTAAATATAGCTAATGAACTGGCCTCAACTACCTTCTGTGGCAGAGAATACCACATTGTGAAAAATGTTTTTCTCATCTCGGTCCTAAAAGACTTCCCCCTTATCCTTAAACTGTGATCCCTTGTCCTGGACTTCCCCAACATCGGGAACAATCTTCCTGCATCTAGCCTGTCCAACCCCTTAAGAATTTTGTAAGTTTCTATAAGATCCCCCCTCAATCTTCTAAATTCTAGCGAGTACAAGCCGAGTCTATCCAGTCTTTCTTCATATGAAAGTCCTGCCATCCCAGGAATCAGTCTGGTGAACCTTCTCTGTACTCCCTCTATGGCAAGAATGTCTTCCTGATCAATATAATTTCCACACAGAGTTACTGGTTAGATACAGTGTAGGGGCTTCACTGTGGTGATATCCTCTGTCCTGATTGTCTAAACTGCCGGCCAGAACCTCAGTCGTATAGCACAGAAACAGGGCCATCAACCCACTTACTGGCTAAGTGCACAAAGGTGAATGGTCGGAGAAGTAGCGGAGGATGTTGTCACTGATGAACTTTGACATTGGCATTTACCACAACGGGAGAGTAGAAATGGGAAGAGATCTGCAGGAAGGTAAATCTGGTGCAAAACAAATTCTACACGACACACACAGCTGAACTGGTTACTGCAATATTTGGGACAGTTTAGTAGAACAGTTTTTTAGGACAATTACATAATTAATTGCTGCATAGACACAAAATGCTGGAGTTACTCAGCGGAACAGGCAGCTTCGCTGGACAGAAGGAATGGGTGACGTTTCGGGCTGAGACCCTTCTTCAGACTCTACTTTTCATTGCTGCTTCCTTTTTGTAACTCATCTTCCAGAAATGGAAAGAACCATTTGTTTGCTGACATTGCCCCCTGTTGACTGTTCAACATCTGAGCTGCCAGTTATGGTCAAAAGAAACGTCTAGTAACGTGGATGTACAGCACTTTTTTTTAAAATCACTGCTTCATCTTCGAAAATTGATTCCTCCCTCCCCTCGCGCAGTGGAACCGAAGAATACGGAGTTCTTGAGATTGAAGAGTGTTTATATGTCACATACACCGGGAGCAGTCCAAAGCAATTCTTTCTTACTGCAGCTTTACAGGCGCACTAATGCAACAAATAAATATACAATAATCAGCATTACAATAAATTATTAGTAATATGAAGTAACCAGACCAGAAATCTGCAAACCAAAGTGCAACTCAAAATAAAGAACATGGTAGATCATTGCAGAGGTTGAGTTGTGCAGCGTAGTTCAAGAGCCTGGTAGCTGATAGGGAAGACAGACACAAAATGCTGGAGTAACTCAGCAGGACAGGCAGCATCTCTGGAGAGAAGGAATGGGTGACGTTTCAGGTCAAGTCCGTTCTTTGATAGGGGAGAAGCTGTTCTTGAACCTGGAGGTTATGGTTCTCAAGCCCCTGAAACTTCTACAAGTAGGTGGAGGACCATAAGGAGACAGCAATCTTAATAGTATGGGATCAAAATAACAAATTGTCGCCCAGTGTCAGCAAAAAGGATTTGGTCAGCGACTTCAGAAATTGGAGTTCTTGCCCCAGTCTGCGTCAATGATGCTGAAGGAGAGATGGTCAAGAGCTTCGGGTTCATAGGTGTAAATATCACCAACAACCTGACCTGGACCAACCACATTGACGACACAGCCAAGAGAGCACACCAAAGCCTCAACTTATGCTGAAGACAACGGAAATTTGATATGCCCCCAATGGCTCTTGCCAACATTGGCACATGCACCATAGAATTCATCCCATCAGGGATGCATCACAGTTTGGTATGGCCACTGCTCTGCCCAGGATTGCAGAGAGTTGTGAATACAGCCCAGTACATCACGCAAAACCAGCTGACCAACACGCCTCACACCCCCTCCGCCTCCATCTACTCTCCATGCTGCCTTGACAGAGCAGCCGACATAATCGAGGACCACCCATACTGTGGTCATTCTTTCTTCTCTTTCTCCCGACAGGTAGAATATATAGAAGCTTGAAAGCACATATTGCAAGATTTAAGAACAGCTTTTCTCACACCGTTATCAGACTCTTGATATGCTAAAGATGTTTTCCCAATCTTCCAATCTAATCTTGTTGCCAGTCTTACATTTTTTTGTCTGCATTTTTCTCTGTAGCTATAACACTATATTTTGCACTCTGCTTATGATCTCTTTTGCATTACCTGTTGTACTCGTGTATAGCATGATCTGCCTGATAGTATGCAACTCAAAGTTTTTCCACTGTGTCTCAGAAACCTGGCAATAATAAATGCAATATGAATGCTGAAGTTTGGTTGGACAAAGTTGCTGTAGGATGAAAAGTTTTGCAATAATATGAAGAATGGGCTCCATGCCCAAAGCTCATCTCCCCCATCCCGTCCTCACCACTTTCTACAGGGGCACCATAGAGAGTATTTTGACCAGCTGTATCTCTGTCTGGTTTGGGGACTGTAAAGTCCGTGCAGAGTGGTGAGGACAGCTGAAAAAATCATCAGGACTTCTCTCCCCTCAATCGGGGATATTGCGACTAAACGTTGCGTGTCTAAGGCCAGCAGTATTATAAAGGACCCCACACATCTCCATCACGGACTGTTCACTCTGCTGCCCTCGGGCAAAAGATATCGTAGCATAAGGAGCAGAACATCAAGGTTCTGAAACAGCTTCTTCCTACGAGCCATCAGACTCCTGAATGCCATGCAATGGGCTGCCACCATTGTCTATTTATCCTTTTATCCATTTTATCCTTCTGTTTATTATCGTGTTGCACGGGGAGCCAAATGCAACGGAATTTCGTTTGGAATTGCATTTATCGATGTATTTTTAAATGACAATAATGTTTGTTTGATTGATTGATTGATTGAGATTGTCAAAGGAAGGTGCAACTTGGTGGTGAGAAAATTGATAGGGCAGTGGTGAAGTCTTGTTGGATACTGGTCTTCACTGAGATCGATTTGTTAGCAAGATTTGTGAAGCAAGAATAAAATTAAATTGAATTTCCACAGACATTGATTGATTGATGTTGTCAAAAGCATTAGAGTGTTCAAAAGAGTCACCTATAATGGCTGCTGCTGCTTCCTGCATTTTTCTTGTAGGCAGGTGGATCATGTCACTCTGACTCGAGATGAATGCAAGGGTGAATTATCCTGATGATGACTTTCCCTGTGTCAAGACCCCTCAGAGAGAACATTCCATAAGAAGACTTTCGTCCTTTCTTGAAGATGGTGATGATAGCAGCTCCCTGTAGTTGCCTAATATAACCTTCTCCTTCCAGATGTGGCCAATCAGACTGTGAGAAGTAGAAGCAGATGTAACCCATTTACTGCTCCATAATTGACAAGTTCATGTCCCATGTCCTACTTCAAATCAGTTTTCTGGAAGTTAGCAGTTTTCAGCTAACCTCAATGTGCAGGACGGTAGCGGGACCAAACAACTACACGAAACTGCTTCAGAATAAAAAGTTAACGCCCCTGCCAACCGAACAGTCCTTTATAGCTATAAAGGATATAAACATCTGTCCCCGATGTTAACAAAAAATAAAAAAGGGACGCGTTTAATTTTTTTTTAAATACCCACACACCTGAATTGCCTTTAAATAATCAAAACATTACATCGAATAGAAACAAACAAGAGAAAAAAAAAGTGGCTTACGTTCTTCTTTCCTTGCTTCCTCGTATTATTTGATCAGGTGAACTTGACGCAAGACGCAGCCAGGAAATCGCCACTGACTCCCGCACTCGGACGCGCGTCTCAAATATGCACAACCTTCCAGCACTGCCTGGGGTCGAACTTCCAACATAGCGAGAGCGTTCAGTGTCACCACTCTGCACTCCCAGCGGGCTGTGCTGTTCCCGGCGGCCGCTTAACTGCACCACATTGCATTTTGAGAAATGCAATACAAATCCATTATGCTGAGATCAGCATTGCTTTGTATACGCTTTGGTCGGAATTAAACCCATTTTAAAATGTCACCAACAGTGAGGAAAATACATGCTTGGTTTTCCGTGTGTCAGTTAGACAACCACTGATTCGGGTAATGTTCAGAGTTTAGCATGCCAGTTCTGCTAAGCAAATACTCAGCTATCTGGATCTTGAAGTGCACCAGCCAAGGACAGAATAAACATCATATTATTATCTGAGTATTGTACAATTATATAATTCAGTATCATGTAAATATAATATAAACTAATCATATGTCATTTATGTAATATATGGTCCACATTCACTGGGCTGAAGGCTGAGTTCTGTAACTCCCCATGACTAAAATTGAGTATTAAAATTAAACTGACAACAAATATATACTGACTAAAGTTCATAAAGTGAAATATGAGTCATTATAAACAATAAATATAATTTCAAGTTATAATTGTCAGTCTCATATATGTTGTCTAATTCTGCTCCAGTGCTGCTGCTAAAATACGGATTTCATCATTTCAATACCTGATAGACAATAGGTGCAGGCGTAGGCCATTCGGCCCATCGAGCCAGCACCTCCATTCAATGTGATCATGGCTGATCATCCCCAATCAGTACCCCGTTCCTGCCTTCTCCCCATATCCCCTGACTCCGCTATTTTTAAGAGCCCTATCTAGCTCTCTCTTGAAAGCATCCAGAGAACCCGCCTCCACCACCCTCTGAGGCAGAGAATTCCACAGATTCATCACTCTCTGTGAGAAAAAGTGTTTCCTTGTCTCCGTTCTTACTCCTTATTCTTAAACTGTGGCCTCTGGTTCTGGACTCCCCCAACATCGGGAACATGTTTCCTGCCTCAAGTGTGTCCAAGCCCTTAACAATCTTATATGTTTCATTTGTTGTATTGTATTTTTGTATGTTTGCATTTTCCTGTATTCAATGGTGGTATTCTTCCCTGAGTCTAAAATTCTGAATTCTATAAAACTGACACTTGAGTACAAATTCCAGGCAGTGGAACCACCATTCAGATGCAATGCCGAGCTGTACTTCTTTTTGGTGGATGTATGTGGAAGATCATACACATTATTTGATGAAAAAAAAAGAGGATTTTCTTGACTATCCTTCATCCAGTTACATTTAAAGCAAGTCTGAAGAAGGGTCTCGACCCAAAACGTCATCCATTCCTTCTCTCCAGAGAGGCTGCCTGTCCCGCTGAGTTACTTCAGCTTTTTGTGTCTACACTAAAGCAAGTTATGCCATGTTTATGTGTGTAAGAAATTACACATTCCTACATGATTCCTATATTTAAAAAATATCAACACTTCAAAGAGAAAAAACAAAGTGCTGGAGTAACTCAGTGGGTCGGGCAGCATCTTTGAAGAAAAAGGATGGGTGACGTTTCTGGTCAGGACCCTTCTTCAGACTTCAGACAGATTAGGGATATTTGCTACAGTTGACAAATACTTCTCCATTTATCAGAAGGTCATGTTCCATGCCATCTCAATAGATTTTTCTCCTATACAAATTTACTCAACTGTCCATTTATCAAATCTTTTTGCTGATATCATGTGCACAAATAGACGCAGAAAGCTGCAGTAACTCAGCAGGACACACAGAGTTGTGAGTCTGTGGAATTCTCACAGAGGGCGGTGGAGGCCAGTTCTCTGGATACTTTCAAGCGAGAGCTTGATAGGGGTCTTAAAGATAGCGGAGTCAGGGGATATGGGGAGAAGGCAGGAACGGGGTACTGATTGGAGATGATCAGCCATGTTCATATTGAATGGCGGTGCTGGCTCGAAGGGCCGAATGGCCTACTCTTGCACCTATTGTCTATTGTCTATTGACAGGCAGCATCTCTGGAGAGAAGAAATGGGTGACGTTTCGGGTCGAGACCCTTCTCGGTCAGACATGTACACAAATGCTCATTGTATCATTTGTTGTAATATCATTAACGCTTTGATGAACTGTGGTTCACTGTAACCAAGAATTTAATTTAAAAACAAAGTTAACAAACATAAATATTAATAGATAGTATCAGGAACTACGATTGAATGCCACCATGAAAACAAACTTGGGGTGGATGATTGCAACCTTCACGTGGTCCGTCCTGTTTCGACAAATGCAATCAACCTGGTGTGCACAATCAAATAAGATCAAATAGAACAAGTTGTCCTACAACTTTAGGCTGTGCACGCCATACGCAAGAAGAAGAAGAAAACAAACTTAAATCATTCAATATTATTGGCATTGGTTTTTTATTCATTACTAAGCATAATACTTTCTGTAAAAGTAGGGCACCATCTCAGCAAATGACGGACGCTTCCAAAGTAAGAACACATACCAGGAAATATTTTATCAACTTTTATTATAGCCTACCAGTAGCCTAAAGCTTAGGAAATGTATATTGCAGGTTTCTTGGAGCTTGCAGCTCAGTGATGGAGTTCTTGGTATCACATTGGTTTCTTGCCAGGAATCCCATTGATCCTTTGCTGTACATTGTTCCAAGGTCAGGCCTTTATGCCAAATTTCACTGCCGACCGTGTTCTGTGTGGTCCAGGGGCCAACGTCTCACAGTACTGAAGGAGGCAGCATCCATCACTTCCCTCTATATCAGTTTGCAGCTATCTGTGACTAGAACTGGCAACATTCCTTTATGGCACGGGACATTTTTAATTTCAAATATAAACTTTATTCATAAAAAACATATATATTCAATGCAAAATAGAACAGCCAAAGTGTGCTTTTCACTGAGTTGATGATCTTGTAGTAGCACTTGATGTTTACCTTGGTATGCGTCCGTGGGAATAACCCTTTGAACAGAGACTCTTGTGTTATGCAGCTACTCAGGAGGGACCTCGATGAGTATCCTTGCATCCTCTTGCTGACCCTCTTCTCAAATGCACAATATACAAAGATGTGGATGATCATCTCATTCACATCGCAGCCTTCTCAAGGGCAGCGTATGTTGTGATTCCAACCGTGGAGGAAGGATCTGATGAGAAGGGTTCCTTTCACTGCAAGCTAAGCAAGGTCTTGGTGCTTGCTGGTGCGTTGTGGCAATGAGACATTATGACAAATGGTTTTGACAATGTGCTCAGGTAAGCATCTCACAGGATCCACGGTGTCCCTCTCCTGCAGGGCCATGACCTGTTGGATTTGTAGCCAATAATGTTTCTCTGAGGGAACTTTTTTTTACAAAGGAGAGATAATGTGGGAAAGTCTGACTGATCCAAAATGCGTGTCCTCTCCTGGGCCAACATCCCCAGTGTTGAGGCTTTAGTTACCTTCAGTCAGCTATGTTGGACAGATTATGTCATTCACGTAGTTAATTCCCAAACATTTTATTACAAACTCTATCTTGGGAAGAGATCTCTGAGACACTGGGAGGAAAAGCTTTAAACCTATCTAAAGAAATGCAGCTTCGCCATTGACTTTTGGCAGAGAAGTATTCAAAACAACGTCAAGAAAGTCAAAGACAGGCATTTGGGAACAGGGTGTCCTTGCAGAACTCACAAACTACCCATTGCCAATCCTGCTGGCTACCACTTATCCCATCTGTGGAAGATTTGCAGTTTGCATATTGGCTACATTAACACCTCAGAACTCACAAATCATTCTCAAGCAAATCGTCCTCAATCCTAAGAAAAAGGAGAAGAAATTTTTGATGTATTCTGAATACAAGGAACTGCAGATGCTGGTTTACAAAAAAAGACACAATCTGCTGCAATAACGCAGCAGGTCAGACAGCATCTCTGGAGAGCATGGACAGGTGACATTTCGAGTCTGAAGAAGGGACCTAACCCGAAATATCAACTATCCATGCTCTCTAGTGATGACCTACTCCAGCACTTTGTGTCTTTCTTTGACTGATTCTGTTCTGTATTTGATCTTTCAGTCTATCGATCATGCACAGCTTTTTGTTCAAAGAGGTGACATACACAGGATGACACAAGTGGCTGAAGGATGTCTGAAAAATCTATATCATCTCTAGACTTGTTCATTATCATGTTCTACCCCGTGCCACATATGCAAGGACCCAGAGGGCCCATTCAAACGCTTTCCAGTTAAATATGGGGAACCACTTGGTATTTTGCAGACAACATGATAAATGAAGCAGTGATTACTGCAGGCACTGGGGACGTGTTTTGTTTCCAGACAATGTTTGTGTTTGCATTATTTGGAATATTATAAATTCCGATAGCAAGAATGAGAGTTGCAAGACAGTGTAAGTGCTAGGGTTAGGGCTATGGCCAGGGTTAGGGTTAGAATTAGGATTAGGGCTAGGGTTAGCGTTAGGGTTAGGGTTAGGCTTAGGGCTAGGATTAGGGTTAGGGCTAGGGTTAGGGCTAGCGTTAGGGTGGGATTTGATTTTTGGATTTTTCGGTAGAGAGGTGTTTGAAAGCTCCAGGAACTTTTAATTCCAACAATCCCCAGTTTCTGTCACAATCTGTCTATTTTACTCAGCTGTATTCTCACACACATCTGCAGTTTGGATTCAATGGAACAACATTTAGCAAATATAATTTTTAATTTGTCAATAACCGGTCACCAGCTGTTCATCTTTCATGGGAATAAGTTTAAAAAAAAAGTAATTCTGTCAGAGAAGATGAAATAAATTCTGTGATGTACTGGAGTTATGACTCAAGGGTTCAATCAGTCAGATGATTTTCAGAGAAGAATGTGTGAGCGAGATCGCCAAATGAGAGATAGGAAAAGCTAAAAATCGAAAGCTTACTATTTACCTGGCCCTGGGAGATTCACGTTTAATTTAGCTCTAGAATCTGGTCAGGTTATTACTTTGAATCTCCACTGCTTCTTTTATATTATTACACATTTAAGATTCTCCAGCAAGGTTACCAATTTTTTTTGCTATTGTTTCGCAGGCTTATAGTCATGTTCTTAAATACATTTCAGGAATTGAACAATATCCAACTCAAAGTACCTAACATGTGTGTTCATACATAGTTTTCAACATGTTTTCTAATCTTCAAATGATTCCCACATATGGATATACATTTTACATGGAAAGTACAATCCAAGTACATTGAAACAGTTGTTATATCTTTCTCTGTCCATTGATGACAACTCTACCCCATTGAGGACATTGGACTTTATCCATGGAACTGATGCACTACCCAGCTGAAAATTGTATTCCGCACTCTGTATCTCTGCCTTTGCTCCACGTACAGTACTTGTGTTTGACTGGATTACATTTAGATATGGTATTTCTGATCTGTTATATAGCAAGCAAAACAAAGCTGTTTTTCTGTACATCGGTTCAAGTGACACTAATAAACAAATCTTTTTGTGGTCCATCACAAAATAACATCACAATTATCATGATCCAGGTTCAGCCATGAGACATTGTACAGTGCGATGCCCTGTTATTAATACATAAGATTTGGAACATGCATGTAATAACTTTCAAAGAGAAAATAATGATACACCTACATGAACCCCCAAAGCTTCTGATGACCCTGTGATCTCAGTCTCTGAGGCTGATGTCAGAGCATTTTTCAAGAGGGTAAATCCAGGAACAACGTCAGGCCCAGACACTGTACCTGGCCAGGTACCTGTGTGGACCAACTGGCTGGAGTATTCAAAACCTTCAGCCTCTTGTTTCTGCGGTCTGAGGTTCCCACCTGCTTGGAAAGGGAATCTCTCATTCCGATGTCCAAGAAGGGCATGGTGACCTACCTCAATGACTGCCATCTGGTAGCACTTGCATCCACCTTAGCGAAGTGCTTTGAGAGGTTGGTTGAGGCACGAATTGACTCCTGCCTCAGAAATGACCTTGCCCTGTTTAAATTTGTCTTTCGCAACGATAAGTCAACAGCAGATGCTTACTCATTGACTCTCCACTCTGCTGTGCACCATCTGGATAACTGGAATATATACATCCAGCCCACTTCTGTTTCCTTCCCAAATCCACAAAACAGTACTGCCCTGGCAGGCCCATAGCTTCTACTTGCTCCTGCCTCAGAACTCATCACCAAATACCTTGATTGTATCTTATCCTCTCCTTGTCCAGTCTCTTCCGATCTACATCTGAGGCACCTCACACACCCTTCAGCTCTTCAAATACTTTCAATTTCTAGGCCCCTATTGCCTCATCTTTCACATGGTCATTCAGTCCCTCTATATCCCCGTCCCCCACCATGAACGTCTCAAGGCTCTCGGTTCTTTCTTAAATAGAGACCCAATCGCTTTCCCTCTGCCAGCACTCTACTCCACCTGGTGATACTCTTAATAACCCATTTGACTCCTATCACTTTCTTCAAGATAAAAGCATAGCCATTGGCACTTTCAGCTATCCTGCCATTTTGTTGACCTCACCAATGTCTTATACAACTCCAACATGACCTCCCAACTTCTATACTCAACTTCTTTGTATCATTTCTTTTTGTATGTTTGACCCAGTGTACGGCCCATGGTGCTGGTAGATTGATCTTACCTGTATCTTACCATACATATACATATGCATATGACAATAAACTCCACTTAAACAAATATGGGTGCCTGGGTTTTTGCACTTTGATTTCCACCGGGCACATCAGGGATTTCAGATTAAAGTGATTGGGTTCCTAAAAATATTATCAAACTGTTTTCCAAGTGACACATTAGACTTTGTGCGAGTGAAATGCCAAGTTTTGAATTTGGAGCATTTCTACGTGCCATCAACGGAGTTAATTTGATGGCTCTTTTCACAGACACCGTAGACCTTCAACCTGGGCCCTGGCGCTCAGACTTTGCCAATTCCCAAACTGATTTTGCCCTTGGTATTTGTATTGCACACCAGGAGGTGAATGCGTCCACCAGCTGGAAGAGCACGTTATCCGATCGGTAGAGATGGCGTGATCCTCGCTTTAGGAAAGTGTCCTGACAAACCACGGGTGAAGTCTGATCCCCTGCCTGACGAAAGCTCTCCTTTACAGGCACCAAAAAGCTGGAGTAACCCAGTGAGTCAGACTGTATCTCTGGAGAAAAGGAATAGATGACGTTTCTGGTGGAGGCCCTTCTTCAGACTGGATGTTTAAGAAAGAAACTGCATAGAAACATAGAAAATAGGTGCAGGAGGAGGCCATTTGGCCATTCGAGCCAGCTCATTGTGCTCATGGCTGATTGTCCGCTATCAATAACTCTTTGCAGATGCTAGACAAATCGAAGGTAGACAAAAATGTTGGAGAAACTCAGCAGGTGAGGCAGCATCTATGGAGCGAAGGAATAGATGACGTTTCGGGTCTAGACCGTTCTTCAGATGTGGGGGTGGGGGGGAAGAAGAAAGGAAGAGGGGCAGACAGACGGGTGTGGGAGAGCTGGGAAGGGGAGGGGAGGGGGGGGGAGAAAGCAAGTACTACCTGAAATTGGAGAAGTCAATGTTCATACCGCTGGGGTGTAAACTACCCAAGCGAAATATGAGGTGCTGCTCCTCCAATTCGCGGTGGGACTCACTGGCCATGGAGGAGGCCCAGGACAGAAAGGTCAGATTCGGAATGGGAGGGGCAGTTGAAGTGCTGAGCCACCGGGAGATCAGGTTTGTTAATGCGATCTGAGCAGAGGTGTTGGGCGAAGAGATTGCCAAGCCTGCGCTTGGTCTCACCGATGTAGAGCAGTTGACACCTAGAACAGCGGATGCAACAGATGGCGTTGGAGGAGGTGCAGGTGAGCCTCTGCCTCAGCTGGAAAGACTGCTTGGATGGAGTCAAGGAGGGAGGTAAAGCAACAAGTGTAGCATTTCCTGTGGTTGCAAGGAAAAGTACCAGGGGAGGGGATGGTTTGGGTGGGAAGGGACGAATTGACCAGGGAGTTATGGAGGGAGCGGTCTCTGCGGACTAGGAGTCAGGGGGAAGGGAAAAAAGGGTATAGACAGTGATATGGAGAGATATAGAACATATGATTGAAAGATATGCAGATACGAGGAAACACGTGTGAGGGCCTTATCTATGATGGAATAGGGGAACCCCATTACTTAAAGAATGAGGACATCTCGGATATCCTGGTATGGAACACCTCATCTTCGGCGCAGATGAAGAAATTGGGTGTAGGGGATAGAGTCTTTGAAGGAGGCTGGGTGGGAAGAAGTGTGGTCTAAATAGTTGGGAGGTTCTCGTTTGATGTTCCGGTGAGTTTTTTTTTGCAATAGTATCGACTTGGGGACAATTAGAAGAAAGTTATAAATAACATACAATGTATACCATGTGTAACGTTCCTTCTCTGGCAGGTGCGGCTCCCAGCTTGGCGCCTGTTTGAAAAGCAAAGCCCTGTCCTGTGAGCGAGAGAGCAGGGATGCCGGGCAGCTCGAAGGCCGAGAGAGGTGGCGGCACGGCGGCGGGCAAAACCCCGCGGACGCCCAAGTGCTCCCGCTGCCGGAACCACGGCTTCGACGTGCGGCTGAAGGGGCACGGGGCTTGCAGCTGGCGGCGCTGCCAGTGCCCCAAGTGCTACCTGATCGCCGAGCGCCAGCGCATCATGGCAGCGCAGAAAGCGCTCCGCAAACAGCAGCAGCGGGAAGAGGAGATGGGGCTGGCCTCACCCCCGCAGCCGGCTGACGGGGGCAGCTCCGCCGCCAGCCCACCCGCTGCCCTGGTCCCGAGCCCCGCCGCCGCCAGCACCTCCCAGCCCGAGGGTGAAACCTCGCTCCCGGACAGGCGTGCACCCTCCCTGGGCGTGGAGGAGAGGCAGGGCGGGGGCGAGAGGCGAGAGAAGGACTGTTCCTCCGCCTTCATGGTCCACCCCTCCACCCAGTTCGGTAAGAAAAGCAATGCAAGTTAGTTACAGCGCTTGCCAATGCGCATATGCTGGGGGAAGGAGTATTTATTTCATTTATTCAAAGCGTGCTACTTTAATCTCGGTTTGTCTTTTAGAATTGAATCAGACTGAAACTGATCTAAAAAAAACTTCGGGGTTATAATGTTTTTTTATTTAACGGAAGATAGACACAAAATGCTGGAGTAACTCAGCAGGACAGACGGCATCTCTGGTGGGAAGGAATGGGTGACCAAATGGAAGGAATTTCTATTTAACGGTCTGGTTGGACTTGGTAAGCGAGTCTGAAGAAGGGTCCCAACCAGAAACTTCACCTGTCCATTTTCACCAGAGGTGCTGTCTGACCCGCTGAGGTGCTCCAGCATTTTGTGTCTCTGTTTTTAGACACCTCTCTTTGCATTCTGTCCCACATGCAGCACTTCAATAATTTATTTGTTGCACTTGCGGCGTTGAATTTCCTGAAATTGACAGAATCATTTTGGGAGTCTCGACTTTGATACGGTACGGCAACTGATATAAACTAAGAAGCGTTTCAACTAGCCTGTTGCACAACAGTATTTATATTTTCAGATTTCCACGCAGGAAGAGTTATTTTATAATTGTTGCCATTCACTGTCAGATCACCTGGTTAATGACCCTCCAGCGCTGAATCGGTTGTTTCCGCCCCGGGTTGCTGGTTTCTGCACAGTGCACACTTAGTTCTAGATTGGATTATGTCCCACTATCTTGTAACAAAGTTTTCGTTAACCGAAAATTAGCGTACTGGAAGAGCAGACGAAAAAAAGATGATGTAAAAAAAAACAGAAATTGTAATACTTGTGTCTTTTCTCCAAACGGTCAAAACGATGCTCTAGTATTGGGAGGCACGCCGTTCTCAATGTTGCGGAGAGGAAATAGCGTTATATTAAAGGGTTTTTTAAAACATTGAGACACAATGACACGATCTTCATCCCCAAAACTCCTGAAAGGTTTTGATTCTTACTGAGATATCATTCTCTGGTGTTCTTTAGCTTGTATTAAACCTCGGTAAAAGCTGACACGTGTATACTGTTGCCACTATAAAACTCCTGCCAGTGGGAAAACACATGAGGAAGTTAAAGTCATCCATCTGGTGAGGACCAAGAACCAACCTGCCCTGGTAAAAAGTATTTCATAACGCAAATCATCCTGAGACGAAGCCAGTTTATATTTTAATGACGTTACCCGCAACTACAGTAATTAGCAGTGAAAAACTACCAGCGGGGACAGAATATATACATACATCGAATGAGATATCTTCTTGTGTTGAAGGAAGTGCAGATGCTGCTTTAAACCGAAGAAAGACACACAATGCTGGAGTGACTACGCGGGATAAGCAGCATCTCTGGAGAGAAGGAATGGGTCGAGAACCTTCTTCAGATTGATATTGTTCCAACAGAGAAACATACTTTTTCTCACAACCCACAAGTAGACTCCAATGAATTACCTGCATTCATCATTACACCCATTAAATAAAAGGTCCATGGAAGTATAAATTGTGTTGAATATTTCTATTCCATCCCAAATTATGTACTGGACAAAATCAGATTGCCTCCCCTGTACAGAGCCCAAGAAGTGCTGTACTGTCAAAGATACCAATATTTAAATGAAACATCAACCTGAGGCTCTGCCTGCTCTCCCAAATGAACATCAATGATCTTTTGTGTTGAATTCAAGGGGCCAGTGTCTTCATTAAATGTAGAAACGAGGAACTGCAGATGCTGGTTAACAAAAAGAAGATACAAAGTGCTGGCGGAACTCTAGTGGGTCAGGCAGCATCTCTGGAGGGCATGGATAGGCGATGTTTTGTGTTGAGTCCTGTCTTTGGGCTCCTGCATGCCCATCCCCACCCCCACCCTAGTCTTACTAGTTCTAATATTCACACATCCTTGTATCCCTCTTGTTAGCGCATCTTCCCCAGCCAACATTGGGCCATTACGGACATCACTCTTCCTGAGGTAATCTGTTGCCGGCCTGATTTGCTCTCTTTTATTGCCTCCTGTTCTCCTATCCCCACCCCACTGCACCCCCCTCCCCCAAGCCGCCTCGTACTTTCTGCCTGAAGAAGGGTTCCGAGCCGACAGGTCACCTACTCCTTTTCTCCAGAGATGCTGCCTGACCCGCTGAGTTAATCCAGCACTTTGTGTCTTATCTTCTGTTGGGTGCAAATTGGCTGACTCTTTTAGTATGGTAATAACTACAATGGAAGCTGTAAATTCTAAAAGTTGTGAAAGTCTCTACATAAATGTCTTTCTATCAACAAAAATCTCTCAGCACCACTCAGAGCCATCACATCCTTGCAGTCCAATTGTCCAGTGCACAACACACAGATGTACTCACAGGGAAGCTTGGCTCCTTTCGTATTCGTTTAAAGGATTTGGCATGTCACCAAATAGTTGAATAATCTTTTACAGGTGCACTGTGGAAAACCTGACATGGATGCATCATAACCTGTTGCAGCAATTACAACACACAGGAATGCAAGAGACTGCAGAATGGTGAACCCTGCAGTGTCTCCACTATTGAAAGCATCTACATTAGGCACAGTTTCAAGAAGATAGCAACTAACATCAAGTATCCCTACAATCGGGGCTATGCCCTCTTCTCACCGCTACCGACAGAGAGGTGGTTCGATAGCCTATTGTTCAACATCATCAGGCTCAGGAACAGTTTAATTCTTATGACTATTAGATCCTTGAACTGACCTGCACAACCCAAATCCTACCTCTGCAGTGGAACAGTGTGGACCACCTCTTGCACTAACATTGTGTTACTTTCTAATTGTGTTCTTGGGTCAAGGAAAGAACGTTCACGTCGCGGCCCTGTTTCCACCAATCTTTCCACCACCACGCGCAAGAAGCACAAGAAGCGACAAGACAGACACCGTTGTGTGCAGATGCCGAGAGGTGTGCTCAGCTCTGGCTGAACAACTTCTAATCTTCTGTGTGGACTCGATAAGAAGATTGTGTTCTGCACTGATATCCTATCACTGTTTTGTATAACAAGTATAATTCATGTTTGTTGTGTCAGTTCATGTGCCTGTGATGCTTCTGAAGAAAGACTTTCATTGAATACATACCTCATCATACTTGACAATATTCAACTTGAAGTATATGTATATGAGGTATATATATATATATATATATGACATCCTTGAGGTTTGAGGACACAACGTTCCTATATATACTTTCTTGAATAAAGAAGAGCTTCCCAAAGTACTGGCGTGATATAATAAAAACAATAGTCTATGCGCCTAAGCAATAAATGTTCAGGCAGATGATCAAAGAAGGGATTGTGGAGGAGAATCATAATGGAGAAGAGTGAGCTGACAGCGTTTTGGCAGGTAATTCCTGTAGAGAGGGTACACAGACACCTTAAGGTCTTCACTACTTTATTAATCATACATCATATAGCCCTAGCTGTACGTGGTCTGTCACGATCACCAGAGAGAGAGCTGGGGGCGTGTGGGTTACAATTATACTAACTGGGGGGGTTAGCATGGACATCGTCACTATCAATTAAAGGTGTATACACATATCATCTACAATTCCTCAATATGGATCCATGGTAACCAATGCTCAGCTGATAGTGTGAAAAGGAAGGAAGCATACATATGTCATTAAAGTGTTAGGAAGAGTTTGGGGAGAAGTCAAATAAAATCAAATGTTGGAGGGAGAAGATGATATCAGGCAAAATATTAAGCATCTTACAGAAAAGAAGTTGGAGTCATTTAATACAGGGGTAATTCTTGAGCATTTGCACAGTATATGTTTTGGGAATGTCAAATGATCGCCCCATTTCCCCTGGTGGTGCCAAGGCATGGCTACATTACAGTACCACTGAAGCAAACTTAAGAGCTCCAGCAATTTGTTCAAACAAACTCAACCATAGAAGGTAGACAGAAGTGCTGGAGAAACTCAGCGGGTGCGGCAGCATCTATGGAGCGAAGGAAATAGGCAACGTTTCGGGCCGAAACCCTTCTTGAGACTCAACCATAGAAGGCAAGCTTCCCCTTGTGTCTTTCATCTCCATTACTGCAGCCTCTAGCTGAGAATGAAAAGGAAGAGTTCCAGCCAATTTGGCCGCTAACAAAGCCAGGAACATTAGAACTAAGAAAGTTGTAGGCCAAGCCTGCAATACTCCCTCGCTTTTAGTTTTACGCTTTATTTACTCACTTTTTATTTGCTTTCTAATTACTTAAGTTTGGCACTGGGTTGATTTATTGATGGAGATTTTTTTCACATTTAGATCATCCTGCATTATACCAGGAGGTTGCCAGTAAAGAGCAAGCAGAGAGGAATTTGGTGAGCAGTGGCTTTTACCGGAACATCTTGCCACCAAAGCTGTATACAGGATACTGCAGCAGTGTGTATAGTTATCATCCCTTCTCAATGGGTTTCCCAATGAATCAGCCAGGTTGCAAGGGAGCACCTATGCCAGCTGGCATGTGTGCCTCAAGAGGCAACTTCAGGCCTGTCCAAGGAAGTCTTGGAGCATTCCACCCAAACCCCATGTTGGTAAGACATTATTAAATGGAATAATATTGGTTCAATTATGTGTCTACTTTCAGTTAAATGCTGTAATATTTAAGTTTCCACAATGTAAAATAAATAGATGTAATAAGGTCATAAGTTCTAGGAGCAGAATAAGGCCATTCTGCCATCAAGTCCATCTGTCCAAAACTAATAAGGCCAACAAGTCTCCTCTGCCATTCAATCATGGCTGATTTATCTTTCCCTCTCAACTCCATTCTCTTGCCTTCACCCCATAACCCCTGACACCCTTACTAATCAAATATCTGTCAATCTCCACCTTAAAAATATCCATTGACTTGGCCTCCACAGCTGTCTGTGGCAATGAATTCCACAGGTTCACCACCCTCTGACTAAAGACATTCTTTCTCATCTCCTTTCTAAAGTTATGTCCTTTTATTCTGAGGCCATGGCTTCTGGTCCTAGTCTCCCCCACTAGTGGAAACATCCTCTCCACATTCACTCTATCCAGGCCTTTTACTCTGCGGTAAGTTTCAACGAGGTCCCCCCTAACCCTTTTAAACTCCAGCGAGTACAGACCCAGTACCTTCAAACTCTCATGAGATGTTAACCCAATCATTGCTGGGATCATTCTCGTAAACCTCCTCTGGAACCTCTACCGAGCCAGCACATCCTTCCTCAGATATGGGGCCCAACACTACTCACAATGCTCTGAATGTGGTCTGACCAGTGTCTTATAAAGCCTCAGCATTACATCCCTGTTTTTGTCTTGTAGTCCTTTCAACCTAAATGCTAGCATGGCATTCACCTTCCTTCGCCTAATATTTTAATTTTTGAATGTAATACACTTTGTAGTCATTTCCTTCCGGCATGAAATGCAACTGTTTCTATTTCTCAGTGTTCTGTTCTTCCAACACTATATACTGCATGGCACAGATGAAGGGCTGCAGACCTGAACCCTTGACTGTTTGTATTTCCGTAGATGTTAACTGCCCTGAGTTTTCCAGCATTTTCTGTTTTTTTATCTTTTGAAACCAGTTCCAATTCCTGATCTTTTCTCATAGAGATTTTCTTATCCCCCTTTAAGTGTTTAACCACTTCCATTTTAAAAACTTGTAATAAATCTGCCCCCACCACCATGTCAGGCACTATATCATACATGTGGCTGGATGAAAAAGTCTTTTATTTTCAACCTGAACCTTTTGGCAAACATATTAAATCTTTGTTCGCAGCTTATTGACATTCCACTAGTCTATAAAAACAACCATTCTTCACTGCTCTGACTGCTCTCTTCCATTTGGTTCCTAGACTATTTCATATCCATATTGCAGATGACCTTTTAATCCATGAGTTTCAATTTTGCAATTACATTTTATTTTGTCAAATGTCCTTTTAAAATCCATTTACTGAAGATTATACTGCTATAATCCACATACTCTTATTTAATCAAAAATAACAGCCATGTCGGCCAAATATAAATATAAATCTCACATTTATTAACTTTTGTTTTTCCAAATGACACCTAAATTTGTCATGGATTATTGTCTCTATTGTCACCATCACATTAACTTGGACGTATTCGTTGAGTTTATTTCTTGGTTCTGTTTTGAACATTTCTAGTCTTTTGTCACTATTTCCCCAAATCTAACAAATTGGATGAACTCCTGCTACCTCCATCGGTATTGTCTAGGTTACATCCAATTTGGTTTGGGTAACATTTCCACTTTGAGTGCTGACATGTTTCTCCTTGTCTAATTTCTGTAATCTCTTTTTCTGTTACATTTGCAGCATTTGCCTTAGTGCAGATGTTGGTGGTAGTTCTCAATATGCTTTCACACATCATCGTCACATTGTATGCAAAAACAAATAAAGTGCCATCGTATCGCATCGTATCTCAATTAACATGAACTCTCAAATTGCACATCTACAAAAGATCAACAAGGCTGTTATTAAAATGTTTGTATAGGCACCAATAACTATTCCAAGTTGATGTTGTTGTGATTAAAAATTACACATTTATATCGATATTTAAACATCTAGATTGGAAATCCTTAAAAATCATACACAAATAACCGGCGTGGGGGAACCGCTGGGGGGAGGGGGAGCAAAGGGGGAGCCGGAGTGCTTTGTAACTTTGTCAGCACTGCAGGTGGCTGCTATTTGTATAAATTGTGAATGTAAGCAAATAATCTCACTGTGCCTAGTCATTTGTGACAATAAAGTATTCCTATTCCTATTCCTATTTGCTTGCGTCCATGCAGTTGCATGTTGTGGTCAGTAGGTGGCAAAGCATATTTAAGAACAGTCTCCCAATTTCAGAAACACAAGAAACTGCAGATGATGGAATCTTGTGCAAAACACAAAGTGCTAGAGGGGGTTACACAAAAAACTGGAGAAACTCAGCGGGTGCAGCAGCATCTAAGGAGCGAAGGAGATAGGCGACGTTTCGGGTCGACACCCTTCTTCAGACTGGTCAGGGATCAGGGAAACGAGAGATATAGACAGTGATGTGGAGAGATAAGGAACAATGAATGAAAGATATGCAAAAAAGTATCGATGATAAAGGGAACAAGCCATTGTAAGATGTTTGTGGTGTGAAAATGAGAAGCTAGTGCGACTAGGGTGGGGGAGGGAGATAGAGATAGAGGGAATGCCAGGGCCCGAGGGCTGAGGGAGAGATGGGAAGGGGAGGAGACAGCAAGGGTTAACAGATAAGTCCAGTCTGAAGTTTGTGTACCCCCAAGGGTTAACAGAATTTCTTCTGTTGGGTGCAAATTGGCTGCCACTTTTAGTATGGTAATAACTACAATGGAAGCTGTAAATTCTAAAAGTTGTGAACATAAGGGTTAACAGAATTGAGAAAATTGCTAGAGAAAAGTGCTAGAGGGGGTTAGGCAGCATCTGTGGAGGGAATATACAGGTGACGTTTCAGGTCGGAATTCTTTATCAGTCTTCATTTCCTCTCCAGATGCTGCCTGACCCGCTGAGTTCCTTCAGAACTTTGTATTTTGCTCAAATTTCCCAACTTTGTTGCAGTCCAGGGCATACATGAAAGCTGTGTGATTATCAATAGATTATGGACAGAGCTTAAGACATTTTTCAAAATTTATCACAAAATCTTAAGACACAAGCATGTCTCATCAAAATGACAAAATTATAGAATATGTCGCTTGTTCATTTATTCTGTTGTATCTTGAATAACTAAGCTTTCTTGTTGCAATCAATTGATTTATTTGACTAGTCACTGCTCATTAAGGTTAGAACTGGACACTGAGACATAAATGGAGAAAGCCTACTGAGGTGCGTTTCAGTTGGACAAGCTAAAAGCAGTTTCAGAGGAGCAAGACTTTTAAAAGAGGGCTGTTACTTACTGAGGCCCCACAGTTAATGAGCTGAGGTGAGTTTCATTAGCAGTCAGCATCTTTGAATAACTGCTCCTTAGTTGTTTAAAAAGAAGGTAGATACTGTATGTGGTTTAAAAGGAAGGTAAATATAAAGTCTGAAGAAGGGTCTCGACCCGAAATGTCACCCATTCCTTCTCTCCAGAGATGCTGCCTGTCCTGCTGAGTTACTCCAGCATTTTGTGTCTATCTTTAGATATAAGTGGAGCGGCCATGTGGAGAGTGTGTGAGTCTTTGGCTTGAGAGGCTGAAGAGCCATGTGGAGGGTCAGTGCGAGACTTTGGCTTGGGAGACTTTGGTAAAGAAGGTGATAGTGGGATAAGATACAGTCTTTATTTTCCATAAATGTTCCTTGATCTAGTGCAGTAATAATGGAGGTGAGGGCAATTGTTTGGTCCTCCCGCAGGATATGTCATGTCAGGGAGACTTCCAGTGTCCCTGAGGACTACACCAATGCGAGGTGTGTCCAGCTTACAGCTCCTTGCAGACAATGTTAGGCAACTGTAGTGGTATACAATTAGATACAAAATACACAATTAATGACATGACCCTAACAGTATTGATGTACAGAGGAACCTTGGGGCAATGTACATAACTCCCTGAAAGTGGCAACACAAGTAGAAAGAGTGGTAAAAAACGTCACTTTCATAGGTCAGGCCATTGTATAAGTCGCAGGAAGTCATGATGCAGCTTTATAGGACTTTGATTTGGCCACATTTGGAATATTGTATGCAATTCTGCTCGCCCCATGACAGGAACGATATGGAGGCTTTGGAAAGGGTGCAGAGGAGATTTACCAAAATGATGCCTGGATTAGATGTAGTACAGCATAAAGATCTGGAGGATAAAGTGCGGCAGCACGTTGTGTACTTTTCAGTCTGGAAGTATTGTTAGAGGGTGTCTGCCATCCTGGCCATTCAATTTTCTCTCTTCTTATGGATAAAGTTAAAGAGCTTGCAAGCATAGACGTCTGGATGCAAGAACAGCTTCCGCTCTACTGCTGACTTCCTCGATTATCTCTTTCACACCTTCTTCCGTGAGGTGCACCCATGTACTCTTACCCATAACTACTCTTCGGTTAGTCTCTTATTGCACTACAGTACTTTTTTGCACCAGACTGCACTATAATCTTTGCATTATTCTGCTGCTTTGCATTTTCCATTGTATTAATTGTCATTTCTATCAGTACATATATTGCGTACTCTATGAAGTTGATCCAAACAAGGAATTTCACTGCCCCTGATGTATATGATATGAAACTAATCTGATCTAGAAAGGGCCGAAGCTTTGGGAACCATTGATAACACTGAACAAAGCCGAGTTATTTCCAGCAGAGGGCGACTTGCAAATTAAGGCACCCCTGTACAATGCAACAAAAGCACACCATGAACTCTGCAGCGGATAAATACTGGGTCAATTTAATATTTTCTAGTTCAATCTATGCCAAGCATCTTGAATAACATTGGCAAATGAATTCCAAATGATGGAACATTTTATACAATGCAGGATTTGAATTTGTTTCAGATGTGGAGGAATAGTTTGCTTTTATTTGCCACTCAGTTCCTACTTAGGATGGTAGAAGAGAAGGAATAGGGGTATTTAATTGCAGTTATTTAAAAATACATTGGATGCATTCTGAGCCTTACATCCCAGTCATTTTGTTCATTTTCCCAGTTATCTGTTTATACTGACAGACCTCCGTTCCTCTTTGACAGATGCGGGATAATGGGTGTGGACTGCACTCAAGTTATTACTCACCAGCTCCATTTCTTGGTTCAAGATTGTTCTCTGGGCCTCCTTACATCCCCCCACTCATGACACCAAGACCTAATGAAACTTCTGGTGAAATTGAGGTAACAGCAGGTAAGAGTTTTGGGAAATATATTCAGCTGCCACCCTCTTCTCCATCTCCCGTTTCACCTGAAAATATCGATACATTGCAAGACTCCAGTTAGCCACATACCTCTGGATTTCTGAGACCCAGACTGGCATTATTAGCTGGGATTTGACCACAGACGGAAAATCAGCCATAATGGATCCTGCTCCCAGCTGATTCTCATGCAAGCACTACTAGTTGCATGAAAATCCTGGCATATGTTTCTTTGTCAAACGCAAAATATCGCAAAAAATATATAAAGAAACCCTGCACCATCTGGATTGAATCATTTTCAAGGTATGCACATCGTGTTCTTAAGTCTAGGAGCAGCATTAGGATATTTGGGCCATCACGTCTACTCCTCCATTCAATCATGTCTGATCCATATTTCCCTTTTAACTGTATTCTACTGCCTTCTCCCCATAACCCTTGACACCCTTACTAATCAAGAACCTGTCAACATCCACTTTAAATATACCCAATGACTTGACCTCCACAGCCATCTATAGCAATGAATAGTAAGATTAAACGAGAACTTAACAGTTCGAAGTTTGATCATTATTTTATGAGGAGTTACGATGAGGGATTACGTGAAGAAGGCCGTCCCCATGCATGCGCGTCAATCTTCAAAGCAGCAGTGTGAAATCACAGATAACAGTTGTTGAACTAATATAGTAAGATTATAGATGACTAGAACTACCAGATGATCATTAAGTTATGAGGGTAGGGAGCGGAGGGCACGTAATCCCTCATCGTAACTCCTCATAAAATAACGATCAAACTTCGAACTGGTAAGTTCTCATTTAATCTTACTATTTTACTTCGGAGTCACGTGACTGACTACGTGAAGACTTTGAAGGTCTGTGATTTCATGCCGTGGAAAAACGAGTCCACACAATCACGACTGCATCAGTTGACCATAGATGAGGGAAACATACATGACATAGGTTTAAAACATGCTGATGCTGATAAAGAACAAACAATAATAACAGTAACACCTCTCAACCGAGGGGAACTATAAATTGAACCTAAATAGAGTTGGCCAATATCCCTGGTCTGGCAATGGGTTAAAATAAATCTTGGATATGTATCCAACATTTATCAGGGTACGTTCGTTCGACCATCCTGCTGTTGACAGGATGTGGTCCAGGGGACCGCACATACCCTAGCTGCTGGTGTTGTAGCAGCCCTGGTGGAGTGAGATTAGAAATCAGTATCTACTCCTGTATAAGCCAAACCTCGCATAACCACCTGGAGATGGAATGAACTAGTATCAAAGCCTCTAAGGCTCTAGATGATCTTGACGTAATGATGTAAACGTGTGACCACATGTAACCGAAGGTGCATGGAGTATGTAAACATGATTTATGATATTGCAGGTGTAATGATCCTGTCCATTCGCAATTTATGTAATGACTGGACCCGTGCGCTGAGAGCAGCGCCAGGGAATAACCTACCTATGAGAGCTGAAACAAAGATAGAGATATAACTGGAGCCCCACAGTGAATAAATGTTAACACAATATCAATATTGGATACTTTATTTATTTATTTATTTATACATTATACTTATGGACGCCTTATCAAAGACTCTCAAGGACGTCTTACAAAATTTAATAAGCAGATTACAAAACATATAAGCAGAATAAAACTAAATACAAAACAAAAATAGTAGGGACAAGACACAATTCAAAGAGAGAGCAGCGGCAGCCAAACGCGCCAGCGTTCACTCTCCCTTCCGGCAGCCATCTTGGAGACAAAACAAGCAAAACATCTTTTAACATTGAACATCCACCACAGTGACTCCTACACACTCCTCACTGGTGGAAGGCAGAATGTAGTTCAAATCCTTCCCCTTGCTCTTCCGCGGTCGTTATTGTGCGTGTACTTGGGTCTGGAAGAACTTGTGTTAATGATATCCTAAATACTGGACACCAAAGGGTGAAACCCGAGAGAGCGGGTCCCACTTGCTGCAGCAACTATGATGAGAAGCACACTGGGTACAGTTAATGGGACTATAACTTAATTTATTGTCAATAACCCATAGAAAAAGAACTCTAAGATGTCAGTGTCCGTGCCGTACTATATGTAACATAACATTTAACAGAAAACACTTCCCATCTCCTGAAGAGGCAAAGTACTGCTTTTTTGGTATACAAACTTAAAGCACACGGTATTGGTGGTTCAGTATTGATGTGGATAGAGAACTGGCTGGCAGACAGGAAGCAAAGAGTAGGAGTGAACCGGTCCTTTTCAGGATGGCAGACAGTGACTAGTGGGGTGCCGCAAGGCTCAGTGCTGGGACCCCAGCCATTTACAATATACATTAATGATTTGGACGAGGGAATTAAATGCAACATCTCGAAGTTTGCGGATGACACAAAGCTGGGGGGCAGTGTTAGCTGTGAGGAGGATGCTAGGAGCCTGCAGGATGACTTGGATAGACTGGGCGAGTGGGCAAATGCATGGCAGATGCAGTATAATGTGGATAAATGTGAGGTTATCCACTTTGGTGGCAAAAACTGGAAGGTAGACTATTATTTGAATGGTGACCGATTAGGAAAAGGGGAGATGCAGCGAGACCTGGGTGTCATGGTACACCAGTCATTGAAAGTAGGCATGCAGGTGCAGCAGGCTGTGAAGAAAGCGAATGGTATGTTGGCATTCATAGCAAAATGATTTGAGTACAACAGCAGGGAGGTTCTACTGCAGTTGTACAGGGTCTTGGTGAGGCCACACCTGGAGTATTGCGTACAGTTTTGGTCTCCTAATCTGAGGAAAGACATTCTTGCCGAAGAGGGAGTACAGAGAAGGTTCACCAGACTGATTCCTGGGATGGCACGACTTCCATATGAAGAAATACTGGATAGACTCGGCTTGTACTCGCTGGAATTTAGAAGATTGAGGGGTGATCTCATAGAGACTTACAAAATTCTTAAGGGGTTGGACAGGCTAGATGCAGGAAGATTGTTCCCGATGTTGTGGAAGTCCAGGACAAGGGGTCACAGTTTAAGGATAAGGGAGAAGTCTTTTAGGACCGAGATGAGAAAATCGTTTTTCACACAGAGAGTGGTGACTCTGTGGAATTCTCTGCCACAGAAGGTAGTTGAGGCCAGTTCGTTGGCCATATTTAAGAGGGAGTTGGATGTGGCCCTTGTGGCTGAAGGGATCAGGGGGTATGGAGAGAAGGCAGGTACAGGATACTGAGTTGGATGATCAGCCATGATCATATTGAATGGCGGTGCAGGCTCGAAGGGCCGAATGGCCTGTTCCTGCACCTAATTTCTATGTTTTTATGTTTTTGGCTGTAGTGAGACATACATGGATCAGTCTGACAGCCTACCCCGCAGGAGCGGTCTTCTCAGATTCTGTAAAGCAATGAATTGATTAATCATGTAGAGGCTGGTTCCCCGAATCCCAGGCTGAACCAGCAAAGTTTTATGTTTAGAACCCCATATAAGGTTCTATATAATTCCCAACATTAGTGGGACACCATGGTAGGCCAGTCAGACAGTCCGAGAAACCGGAATGCGGGATCTTGCTGAATATTGCAAGCCCCGACTGATGAGGCAAAATGGAGAACCACATAAAGGAACATTCCTCCCCTGTGTAGCGAGAATGAGCCTGAATGCAAACATAGCGATAATGGGTGGCACAGATCCATAGATCCTAAAATGCTTCGTGACCCAACATCCATACTGTGTTATTATTGACTTTGCATAATGATACACCAGCGCCAAAAAAGTTTGGGTAAATTATGACAGGATACTTTGACCTTATTGCATCCATGTGACTAACATATGCCACCACCACAGTGTATCAACTTGGAACTAAGCAAGCAGGTTCTGCATATTCGCACAATAACCCTTTAACCCATAGTATACACCTTTTATCTATAGGTAGTTAATACCAATAACTGAAGAATTGGTGATTCATGCCAATTCCATCTGCCTTTGTTACTAGAGATGGCATTCGTTATTGTCCATCTTAGTTCTAGCACGTGTAAGTAATATAACTGAAAATAATATGCCCAAACTACTGGAGCAATACGGAATGTAGTTCGACCATCATTGTGACCACGGTAGCTTCAGCTGATAATAGCAGAGGTCTGTAAACAATGACCCAGATGGCACTTGAGAGGTTAATACTTACACGTTGAAAGTTCTAATGATGCAAGACCCAATTGCACAGCTGAAACACATCTGCTATAGCCAATTCCCCTTAATAACTGGAAGACCGCTAGATAACAAGATTGTTACAGGCTTCAATTAATTCCAATCTGTTGCCCCAGGGCGGAATCACAGGTAATTAATAGTTAAAGGTAAACCCGATAAACCACAACTTCCAGTTGGTATCAACTTAAATTAGACTGGATGGCTGAAACTGTTGATTTAAGCAAAACACAGCGTAAAAAATATCCTCCAGACCAAATTGAAATGTCTCTGGTGACCTCCTGTGAATGTGTCCTAAACAGTATGCATCTATGAAACCAATGCATGCCATAAAAATCCTAAGTAAATAAGTAATAAGACAGTAGAGAAATTCCAAATACTGAAAGCTATGTTGCACACGGGAGTAAATGAAATATGAACCAGCAACTCTCCATCTTTCACAAGGAACAGGCCATAATTCCGTGCCTGCCTTGAATGCAGCTCTGGCCATACTACTGGCCTGCCTTAAAGCTGCTCCGGCATTCTGAATCTGCCTCGAGAGAACTCTGGTCCCAATTCCAAGGCATGCTTGGTACCCTTATATACTGTGTAATAATTATCCATCACATGTCAACATTTTCATTTGTACCAAACAACTGTAAATATTACGAACTTGTAAATGGTGCACTACCCCACGTTTCGAATGACCCAGACCCACCTACCTCCATGGCTACCGGTGGTGTTATGGTAAGCCCAAAGGCCCCTGATGTGGGTTTCATTCCCATGCTTGATTTCCTTCCTGAGACCAGCTTGGCCCAGCTTTCAAACGCGCATCAACTGCAGCGAACTGCTACCGCCGTTGAGGCGTGGGGTGTTATCGCCGACATGATGGTTTCATTTGATCGCTCTGTGCACTGCCTGCACCTGCAGCGTCAGGGAATCTGGCCCCTGCCGGGTTTATTGCCTCGTCCCTTGCGAGTATGTCCTCGCACTCCGCTCCACCGAGAGGGGGAGTCATAGACAGCCCTGACAGGTGCTGCCGCAGGCCCCTGAGGCTACCTGTGCTGACATGGCCCCTCAACCCTATCACTTAACAGTGACTGGGGTAGTAAGACCGGCTGACTGCCAGTCTTCTCTAGGGGAACCATAGTGGTGAGCTGCAGACCCCATAATGAATGGCTGGGGCAGCAAGACTGGCTGACTGCCAGTCCAACCCCAACTCTAGGGGAACCATACAATGTGGGAGCTGCTAACCCCATTAAAAAAGACTGGGGTAGGAAGTCCGGCAAACTGCCAGTCTAACCCCGTTCTCAGGGGGACCATAGCGGTCTGGGAGCCCATACTGGGAGAACCCCCACTCGCATTCCCCTTCTGGGTGTCGCTGACCTCCTTGCCAGCGACCAGGGAGCGAACCTGACGGCCGCCAGCTACCCGCGATACCGCAGTCCGGACCGGGATTAACCCACGGTCCGTAGCCGGTTTCCCGCGGCCCGTCCGACTTCGCCCCGAATTCAGCAGGCAATCCTGCAAAACAAAAAACAGACCTAGAAATAAGTTAAAACTTACCTTCCAGGTTCAAAAACTTACCGCTGGCAGGAGCCGCGCGCCCACCAGTCAGTCCGTGCACAACGCGTCAGACATAATGACGCGCATGCGTGGGGACGGCCTTCTTCACGTAGTCACTCACGTGACTCCGAAGTAAAATTACACAGATTCACCACCCTCTGACTAAAGAAATTGCTCCTCAGCTCCTTTATAAATGTATTTCCTTTTATTCTGAGGCTGGGCCCTCTGGTCCTAGACTTTCCCACTAGTGGAAACATGCTCTCCACATCCAATCTAAACAGGCCTTTCGGTATTCAGTAAGTTTCAATGAGATCCCCCTCATCCTTCAATCCAATGGGTTACAGGACCTGAGCCATCAAATGCTCATCATATGTTAACCCAATCATCCCCAGGATCATTCTCGTAAACCTCCAATAGACTCTCTCCATTGCCAGCGTATCCCTCCTCAGTTATGGGGCCCAAAACGGCTCATAATACTCTCAATGTGGTCTGACCAGTACCTCATGAAGCCTCAACATTGCATCCGTGCTTTTACATTCTAGTCCTCATGAAATGATTGCTAACATTGCATTTGCCTTGCTTGCTATCGATTCAACCTGCAAATTAATCTTTTGGGAATCCTGCACCAACGCTCCCAAGTCCCTTTTTAATTGGGGTGTCTAAAAGTGAATGCTATACTACATTGAAATAAGCAAAGGCATCTATTAAACGGAGAGAATTGCCGTCAGGAGAAAAAGATTTACCTTACTACTTTGCTCTCCTCGTGGGGAATCAGGCATGCGTTGCCTGGTGCTGTATGGTCTCAACAAGTGATTGTTGTACAGTACAAATCATTGAATATGAACAGACTATTCAAGTGTGAAGATATCACAATAATCTGATGACGTCCACACAAGCCCTTTCCAATATTGATTACTGTACAAAGATCAGGACTAGGATGCTGACTGCTTTTGTTGGCCTCTTCATTGGCCCACAGATACTAAAACAAATTCCCTTTTGATGATCATCTGAGCGAATCCGGATTTTAACTCTGATCAGTAATCTGCCTGGCATTTATGTCTTAGTGCCAGACTCATCTAACTGCTGAGCCAAACAGAAATCTGTAATTTCTTAAGGGCTTATACAATTTTTGTGAAAAAAACTTAAAAAACTAGGTAGTTGAAGCATTTTGAAAATATTTATGGGTGCTGAATCACCACATTGCCTTTCTTTGTTCCCTGAAGTCAGGCTTTTAGAATCTATTTGTTTGGATTAAAAAGACCCAGGGTTTGCATTCCTAGTTTCTGGCAAATGACTTTGCTGGAAAATTGAGATTTTGATGGCTGAGATGAGATCTGGGGCAAGATATGATTCCCCTTTGCAGTGTCCATTTCTGTCAGGGCCAAATGTCTTGCAGTGATGAGCATCCTATCAAACTGCAGATTCATTGTGGAACTGAAGGCAATAAAGGATAAACACCTCTTCATAAATTAGTGTATTATTTTACAGTAATCAGAGAGGACATACTGGAGGGCTCATCCACTGAAGTGACATGGGTAGAGCTTTTAAATAAGAAAGGTGCAGGCAATGGGATTGAACTATAGGCCCTCAATAGCAAGTGGGAGATAGAGAAACCAATATGTAGCCAGTTTATCAAAAGATGCCAAAGCAACAAGGTTGTCTTAGTTGGGGACTTTAACTTCCCTAATATTGACTGGGAATTTCTCAGTGCCAAAGACTTATATGGAACAGAATTTGTGAGGTGGCTTCAAGAGTTGTTCTTGAAACAGTATGTACGTGACACAGTGGCGCAGTGGTAAAGGTGCTGCCTTACAGCGCCAGAGATCCTTGTTCAATTCTGACTTCTGAAAGGGGCCATGAAGGCTTTAGCGAGTTGGATTAAAGAAATTCCCAAAGCTTTTTATACCTATATTAGAAACAAGAGGGCAACCAGGGAGAAGGTTGGACCGCTCAAGGATAGAGGAGGGAATTTATGCCTGGAGTCTGGGGATGAAGGCGAGGTACGAAACAAGTACTTTGCATCTGTATTCATCAAGGATAAGGACATGTGTGGAGAATACTAATGTGAAAGGTCATTTTGAGATTAAGAAGAGGAGGTGTTGAGGCTTTTGCAGAGCATTTAGGTGGATAAATCCCCAGACCTGATTGGATTTATCCCAAGTTATTGAGAGAGGCAAGAGAGTAGATTGCAGAAGCCTTGACAACGTTCTTTGTGCCTTCTCTAGATACAGGCTAGAGAGTAGCTAATGTTCCTCCTTTATGTAAGAAGGGAAGTAGAGCAAACCCAGAGAATTATAGGCTTGTGAGCCTCGTGTCATTGGTGGAAAAGATTTGGATTATCCTGCATAGGCGTTACTCCCATTTGGAAGAGAATAGGTTAATTAGGGACAGTCAGCAAGGCTTGCCTTACTAACGATGTTAGGGTGATGGGTGTCTTCCAACACTGGGAGGATGGGTGGTGAAGGCAAAAATGATACAGGCTTTAAGGAGCCTTTTTAGATGGGTATGTGTGATAATCTTTCAAAACTCTTTAGATTCTGGAGTAGGAGGATTGGCGGTATCTTTTTAAGATGCTAACATCGGTAGTAAACTGGGGAAAGTGGTGAAATCATTGGACAAAGTCAGCATGGATTTACAAAAGGTAAATCATGTCTGACGAATCTTGTGGAATTTTTCGAGGATCTAGTAGCGTCCAGTGGACTGGACTTGAAGGCTTTCGACAAGGTCCCACATAAGAGATTCAAACTTAAGCATTAGTAACACAATGGCAGGCAGTAACTAGTGGGGTACCGCAGGGCTCAGTGCTGGGACCCCAGATGAGGAATTGAAGGCAATATCTCAAGTTTTGCGGATGCTGACTTGGTGAGTTTGGCAGATGCAGTATAATGTGGATAAATGTGAGGTTATCCACTTTGGTGGCAAAAACAGACTATTATTGATTCTTCTACTTCAGCCTACGGGATGTCAGGACTCATAGACGGAATTTAGGTTATAGAAACCTACAAAATTCTTAAGGGGTTGGACAGGCTAGATGCAGGAAGATTGTTCCCGATGTTGTCTTAAGGATAAGGGGGAAATCGACCGAGATGAGAAAGACTTTTTTCACACAGAGCTCTGGAACTCTCTGCCACAGAGGGTAGTTGAGGCAGTTCATTGGCCCTTGGGCTAAGGGATCAGAGGGTGGAGAGAAGGCAGGTCCTTCCCAGGCAGATGAGATTAGTTGATCTTGACAGCAAGATTGGTGGTTCAAGAGACCAGGCTGCAGGCGGCAAATTCAACCCACTGATTGGCAGCGGAAGTTGGCTATGGGAACGGATCTGCTGGCTCAAGCTGCACCGGACTTCCTGAACCCCTGCATCAGATTCCAGAGCTGTACCAGCAAATCAGACCTGCTGATCGGCACGGAGGTAGCGCTGAGGTCGAGATCGGTTGCCTCACCCACCCTTGGTTGCACATCTTTGGGGGGGGGCGGGAGGGGGGGATTCCACTGAGGGATTTTGTCTGGATTAAAGGAGGGGCCAGACTGCCAGTTGCAGGAAAATCTGTACTATTTCCAGCTGTACTACCTTTTATATTTGTGTTTGGCTTGATTGCAGTCATGTATAACAGACACTCTCTGATTTACGTAAGGGTTGCATCCTGCAGACCCTTGCATAAGTCGGATGCTACCCACATTGGAAATGGAAGTAAATTTACAATTCAATGCAGAGACCCCATGGGAGCTCCGACACAGAGACCCCAGGGGCATCACTGGGCTTAGAGAATTGCTTACACAAGTGCAAGTTTACACAAGTTACCTACTACATAAGTTGGGGAGTGTCTGTATTGTATTATCTGCTTGGGTTGGAAAGCAAGCAAACAATAGCTGTTCACTGTACCTTGTTATGTGTGACAAAAGTAAATCTAAACTTAAGATGGCAGAGTGATCATTGTGGATTGCTGTTGTAATTAGAAGCTTGTAATCAGTGGTGTATTACAGGGATTGATGTAGTTGCAGTTTGAAGATACATTAACACTCTGGATGTGAATGCCATTGGTATGATTAAGTTTACAAATGACATGAAGTTCTGCAGTGTTAATAGTGATGAAGATAGTCGTTGGCAAGAGACAGTGTTAACTAGCTAGTAAAATAGGCAAAGAAATGAAGGGTGGAATTTTAATTCTGAAAGATGTATATTTGGAGGACAAATCAGGCCTCTGAGGAAGATAGTCATCTCAGTGTGCCAAGCAAACCTGTAGGGGGCAGCACAGGTAGATAAAGTGGTGAAGGAGGCTTTTGGGACACTTGGTTTTACTGACCAGGGCACAGATAAGTGCAAGAAAGGGTACACAAAAAGCTGGAGAAACTCAGCAGGTGCAGCAGCAGCTAAGGAGCGAAGGAGATAGGCAACGTTTTGGGCCGAAACCCTTCTTCAGACTGATGGGAGGTGGGGGAGGGGGCGGGGAGAAGAAAGGAAAAAAGGAGGAGGAAGGGCCCGAGGGCTGAGGGAGAGGTGGGAAGGGGAGGAGACAGCAAGGGTTAACAGAATTGAGAACATTCAACGTTCAAGCCAAGAGGATGCAGACTCCCCAAGCGGAATATGAGGTGCTGTTCCTCCAACTTGCGGTGTTGCTCACTCTGGCCGTGGAGGAGGCCCAGGACAGAGAGGTCGGATACGGAATGGGAGGGGGAGTTGAAGTGCTGAGCCACCGAGAGGTCGGGTTGGTTATTGTGGACCGAGCGGAGGTGTTCGACGAAACGATCGCCAAGCCTCCGCTTGGTCTCACCGATATAGATCAGCTGGCATCTAGAGCAGCGGATGCAGTAGATGAGGTTGCAGGAGGTGTAGGTGAACCTCTGTCAGACCTGGAAGGACTGCTTGGGTCCCTGAAAGGAGTGGCGGGGGGAGATAAAGGGACAAGTGCAGCATCTCTTGCGGTTGCAAGGGAAAGTGCCCGGGGAAGGGAAGGGGTGGAGCGGGAGGGAAGGGAAGAATTGACAAAGGAGTTGCAGAGGGAGCGGTCTTTGCGGAAGGCTGACGGGGGGAAGATGGGAAGATGTGGCGAGTGGTGGGGTCACGTTGGAGGTGGCGAAACTGGCGGAGGACTATGTGTTGTATGTGCCGGCTGGTGGGGTGAAAGGTGAGGACCAGGGGTGCTCTGCCCTTGTTGCGAGTGGGGGAATGGGGAGAGAGAGCAATGTTGCGGGGTATGGAGGAGACCCTGGTGCGAGCCTCATCTATAGTGGGGGAGGGGAATCCCTGTTCTCTGAAGAATGAGGACATTTGTGATGACCTGGTGTGGTACACCTCATCCTGGGAGCAGATGCGGCGTAGACAGAGGAATTGGGAATAGGGGATGGAGTCCTTACAGGAAGTAGGATGGGAGGAAGAGTAGTCCAGGTAGCCGTGGGTTTATAGTGGATGTCGGTCAGGAGTGTATCCCCTGCAATGGAGATGGTGAGGTCAAAGAATGGTCGGGAAGTGTCGGAAATGGTCCAGATGTATTTGAGTGCCGGATGGAAGTTGGTGGTGAAACGGATGAAGTCAGTCAGTTGTGTGTGGGTGCAGAAGGTGACACCAAAGCAGTCGTCGATGTAACGGAGGTAGAGGTTGGGGATGGGTCCCTGGTTCGCCGAGAACAAGGATTGTTTGACGTACCTGACAAAGAGGCAAGCGTAGCTGGGGCCCATGTGTGTTGCCATAGCTACGCCTTGTATTTGGAGGAAATGGGAGGAGTCAAAAGAGAAGTTATTGAGGGTAAGGACCAACTCCGCTAGGCGGAGGAGGATGTCAGTGGACGGGTATGGGTTGCTCCTCTGGTAGAGGAAGAACCGGAGGGCTTTGAGACCATCCTGGTGGGGGATGGAGGTGTAGAGTGACTGGACGTCCATGGTGAAGATGAGAGGATAGGAGCCTGGAGAATGGAATGCGCGGAGACGACGGAGAGTGTCTGAGGTGTCTTGAACATAGGCGGGGAGGGATTTAACCAAGAAAGACCTGATATAACAATATAAATCATCGTTATATTGCATTGACCAGAGTTGATGTGTGCACTCTGGTTGACATGGCATAGGAAGGAATGTCATAGAATCTTGCGATACAGACACTGCTTTTGGCTATCTTTCTAAATAAATTCCATTTTCCAGCACTTGGTCCATAGCCATGGCAATGTGAGTGCACTGGAGAATGAGCAGAGAAGATTTAACAGGGTGTTGCCTTGGATGAAACATTCCGGCTATGAGAGATTTGACAGGCTTTGAGAGTTTTATGTTCTTTGTACTGGAGAAGATTGAAGATTGATCTGATTGAGGTATACAAAATAACGACAGGCCAGATATATGATGAAAAGCTGGGGCAACATATTGGTGCAGCAGTAGAGTTGCTACCTTATAGCGCCAAAGACCTGGTTTCAATCCTGACTCCAGGTGCTGTCTGTACAGAGTTTGTACGCTCTCCCTGTGGCCGCATGGCTTTTCTCTGGGTGCTCCGGTTTCCTCTCGCACTCCAAAGATGTGTAGGTTTGTAGGTTAATTGGCTTCTGTAAAATTGTAAATTGTCACTGGTGGGTAGGATAGTGCTAGTGTATGGGGTGATCGTTGGTTGCCTCGGGCTCGGTGGGCTGAAGGGCCTGTTTCCACGCTGAAACTTCAAAGTCTAAAGATTTTTTCTTCTAGGAGATATAGAAGTGATTTGGGGAAGAATTTTTCTCATCTGGAAGTTCTTTCTGAGGCATTCTCTCACATACATGAACCTGCCCAGCTAATTTTCTTTCCCCTTTGTTCACTTACCCCAACCCTCGTCTCTCCACCTTTCCCCACCTGATTTCATCTGCCCAGTAACCCCACCCCCTCCCCACCACCAATTTGGTTCCACATGTCACTTACTAGTCTCTGTCCTATCCTCACCTCGTACTTCTGTATACTGGCAACTTGTCCTCTTCCCTTTCAGTCCTGATGCAGGGTATGGATGATGTTGCCTTTCTTGACGTCCTCTGAGTGAGGGCTATATGTATGTATTTATGTATGTACTAAATCTATGAACCAATGTTGTATAACGTTAGTACCTCCACCAATGTAAAGCACTTTGGCCAACGAGAGTTGTTTCTTAAATGTGCTATAGAAATAAAAGTGACTTGACTTGACTTGACTTTGCCCTTCCCTCCACAGATGCTGCTTGACCCACTAAGTTCTTCCTGTGCTCTGTTTTTTTGACACCATTACTTTTGGAAGCATTATTGTGATTAGATATTTGCTTTGCCAACTATGGTTATCTACCACACTGGAATAATCGTAGATAAGATTAGTTGTATAAATTATCTTAATGAGCAACAATTTAAATGGGATACTAAATTAAAGACATTCCGGGTCTAAATCTGAAATAATCATGTTATGTAAGACACTGGTCAGATCCTTTCTATTGATTTTATTGTTCCGAGTGGACTCATGATTCTTTTTACAAACCCAAATGCTCTAACTAAGAAGTCCTCATTTACTAACGCTGATTCCCAGTTTGTCAGAACCCACCACTAAATAAATGATCTAGGAGGCAAACCAGATGCTCCTGGGTAGCTAAATGTGCAATTTCCAGACTTCACTTTGCTCAAAGCAATGTTGACTTTGTGCAAAGTGCAGAATTTGTGTGAAAGTAAGGAATTAGGATTTCCCAACATGACCTTGGCTTCTCACCACAACATTTCCTTTTAAAGTAATGCACACTGCTTTCTTCTCAGAGAAGGATAATGTTAAAGATGCTGTTTAATTGCTGTCATATGAAACCTGCCGTGCCATGCAGCAGATATAATTTATAGGCGGATAACTGATCATATGAGGCTGAACTGCTAGATAGAGAGTCAAGAAAGCTAAGATTAGGGCAGCAACAATGCTTTCTTCCAATATGAAATGCTTTCCTGGTAAAAGTCAAGGTATGTTTATGAGCAGTCAGCAAAATGCATGCCATGTCATTGCAGTAACAAAGCCCATAAATTTATTGTGTAGGAAGGAACTGCAGATGTTGGTTTATACAAGGTGGACACAAAATGCCGGAATGACTCAGCCTGAAGAATGAGTCCGACCCGAAACGTCACCTTTTTCTCCCTTAGTGTTTATTTGTTTTTTATGCTAACCCGGGAATACCCCGGGAAAAGCACCTGCATCCTTGATTTATTAATACCTGTAAGAGAAACATTGTAGAGTGACTAAATAAAGGTGCTGTATTAACAAGGAGTCTCCTGATCAGGATTTGCATTTAAGTGTGTATTCTGCAGAATGGAGACTGGGTATTCTTCAAGAAATATCATAACAAAAGAAGCCAGCATATAAACTAAACAACATTTGGGAGAGTGTTGGATGAACCACCTGAAGTGTAAATTTGGGTGGAAATAAACCAGAGGCCTTGTCAAATAATTACATTCTGTTGTATTTTGATTCTAGACTCAGCAACTGACAGTCAAGACTCGGGAATGATCTGTCTTGGAAGTCAAACTACTTCTCAAGAAAGCAACTGATGTCTGGCAATTAAGCAAACAGAAGAACAGAGTTCATTCCTGGTTTGATTTCAGTTTCCTTCTATACATTTGCCTAATTAAAAAAAAAACTTTTTTGACCTATTTGCTGCCCCTTCAATGTATGTCCACAACTGCAGCTTTTCAAAGGGCACTTGGAAAAGTTTAGTAATGAGTATTGTCATAAGTTACACAGCAGCAAGATGGTTCATATGGGTGTTTGAAGCTGAAAGCGGGTCACCTTATCCTGCGACAAAGTTCAAATTTTTGTCAAAACCTTTAAATTCTTCCCGTATAACTTTGTTGTGTGGACTTGTGTTCCTTGACATTACTCAAAAGTAACCCTTCATATAACAAGGAAGCTGCCTTCACCATTTCAATTGCTTTTGTCAAAGAACAAAATGATTGCCGCTCCTAATCAATAATTTGGTCATCATTCACGGTAACGCCATACCTAGCAATTTCACACTTGGTCGAGTTTTACCGAACTTATGTAGCCTTGTAGTATTACAGTTATGATGTATTGTTTTATACAAAGAATCCTGGATGATCTAAATGGATATATCAAAGAAATTTACAACCGGTTTCTCTGCACCAACATGCAGTTCGTCAAGTACAGACTGAATTGAATTTTCCACAGGATTGATTTTATTTCTTTATGGTTCACTCTGCAGTTTGCTTGGAACAAATCTAGTGGTTGTGATTTGTGGCATATTGTGCCATAATCAGTAATTAATATGTCAATAAACTGTAAGTGCCTTGAAACGCTTGACCAGTGACTGACACAAGATCCCAGAGTAGCCAAGAAAATTGCATTATTTAATCTCAATGTGAAAAATGTTTCTGTCTAACATTAGCTATGGCTCCTCTATTGTGAGCTCCTTTATTATTTGTCCACTGTAAAACCAGTCACTGATCATCCACTCTGATCAGAATGGAAACTGAGTGCATTCCTTCCAATATATGAACTTCTATGAATGACCTTGTCTTTTAAAGAAGGCACTGGGTGAATATCTGGCAGGGCTGTCTAAATGAATTTTAGCAAGGCTTTAGACAAGGTCCTACAAGGTAGACTGCTCCAGATTTCACAGGGCGAGATCTGATACAGAATTGGCCTGGTGAAAGAAGTCAGAAGGTGACAGTAAAGGGTTGTTCTTCATTTTGAAGGTCTGTGATCAGAGATGTGTGCTAGGTTCCCTGCTTTTTGTCATTGATATTAACAATTTGAATGAAAACAGATGACATGATTAATAAATTTGCCCATGACATCAAAATTGATGAAGAAGGTTGTCTTAAAGTTACAAAAGGACCTAGATCAACTGGGAAAGTGGGAAAAGAAATTGCAAATGGAATTTAACTTTGATATGTGTGAAGTTATACATTTATGGAAGTTAAACCAGGGCACAACTTGCACAGTAAATGACAGGGCCCGAGAACAGAGTGAGCAAGAACATAGGTCCCTGAAAGTGGCAACATAGGCTGGCAAAGGAGTGAAGTCAAAAGTCAAAAGAGTTTATTGTCATGTGTCCCTGACAGGACAATGAAATTATTTCTTTGCATAGCACAACAGAACATAGTAGGCATTGACTACAATTATATACTTAAATACACACATTAATTAATAAATTAATAAAGTGCAAATAACAGATGGAGGGGTATTAATGTTCAGAGTTTTGTCCGAGCAAGGTTTAATAGCCTGATGGCTGTGGGGAAGTAGCTATACCTGAACCGGGTCGTTGCAGTTCTCATGCTCCTGTACCTTCTACCCGAAGGTAGCAGGGGGATGAGTGTGTGGCCAGGGTGGTGTGGGTCCTTGATGATGCTGCCAGCCTTTTTGAGGCAGCGACTGTGGTAGATCCCCTCGATGGAAGGAAGGTCAGAGCCGATGATGGACTGGGCAGTGTTTACTACTTTTGTAGTCTTTTCCTCTCCACGGCACTCAAGTTGCCGAACCAAGCCACGATGCAACCGGTCAGCAAGCTCTCTACTGTGCACCTGTAGAAGTTAGAGAGAGTCCTCCTTGACAGACCGACTCTCCTTAATCTTCTCAGGAAGTAGAGGCGCTGATGAGCTTTCTTAATAATTGCATCTGTGTTCTCGGACCAGGAAAGATCTTCACAGATGTGCACGCCCAGGAATTTGAAGCTCTTGACCCTTTCAACCATTGACCCGTTGATATAAACAGGACTGTGGGTCCCCATCCTACTCCTTCCAAAGTCCACAATCAGTTCCTTGGTTTTGCTGGTGTTGAGGGCCAGGTTATTGTGCTGGCACCATATGGGCAGTCGCTCGATCTCTCTTCTGTATAGAGTGAGTACAGCAGGGGGCTGAGCACGCAGCCTTGAGGTGCTCCCGTGCTGATTGTTATTGAGGCTGACACATTTCCACCAATACGAACAGACTGTGGTCTGTGAATGAAGAAGTCGAGGATCCAATTGCAGAGGGATACGCAGAGACCCAGTTCTGCAAGTTTGGTAACCAGCTTGGAGGGGATGATTGTGTTGAATGCCGAGCTGTAGTCAATGAATAACAGCCTGACATATGAGTTTTTGTTGTCCAAGTGGTCCAGAGCGGAGTGGAGGGCCAGCGAGATCGCGTCCACCGTTGATCTGTTGTGGCGATAAGCGAACTGCAGTGGGTCCAGAAAAAGACGTATACCGTGCTTGCCTTCATCGGACAGAGAATTGAGTACAGTGGGAATATTATGTTATAGCTGTGCAGGACATTGGGAAGATTTCACCTGGAATATTGTATGTCTTTCTGGTCGTCATACTATGTGAATGGGACGAAGCTGGAAAGGATGCAGAAAAGATTCAAAGGATGTTTCTGGAACTGGAGGGCTTGAGTTGAGGAGACACTGGAAAGCTGGGACTGTTTTCCTAAGAATGAACGAGGCTGAAGGGTGACCTCATGGTTCATAAACGTATGAGAGGCATAGATAAGTGGATGATCACAGTAGAGTGCCTAAAACTAGAAGGCATCCATTTAGAGAGTTTCGGGAGATGCAGCTTGGAAAAAGGCCCTTCGACCCATCGAGGCAGTGCCGACCAGTGATCCCCATACACTAGCACTATCCTACCCACTGGGAACAATTAACTTTTTTCCCCAAAACCAATTAACCTGTCCATCTTTGGAATGTGGGAGGAAACGGTGCACCTGGAAAAAATCCACTTGGTCACAGGGAGAACGTGCAAACTCCGTACAGACAGCACCTGTAATTAGGATTGAACCAAGGCCTCTGGAGCTGTAAGGCAGCAACTCTTCCGCTGCACCACCCTGCCGCCCCTTTAAAGTGGGTGGGAAAGATTTAAAGGGGCCCCGAGAGGAAAGTTTTTCACACAGAGGGTGATGTACATTTGGAATGAGCTGCCAGGTGGCAGAGGAAGGTAAAATTACAAAGTTTAAAATATTTAGACACGTTCATGGATAGGAAAGGTTTATAATGATATGGGTCAAATGCAGGTAAATTAGACTAACTCAGGAAGGCACTTAGTCAGCATGGACAAGTTTGGCCAAAGGCCTGGTTCCGTGCTGTATTGCTCAATGACTAAATCCCCTCAAGTGAAGCATCCTCTCAGCATCCACCTGTTATTCTCCTGAATCGTACATGTCAAAGTAAGATTATTGCTCATTCTTTCAGATATCAACAAGTAGAGGTCCAAATAAATCATACTTTCTGAACACGTCACAGTAGTTGATAATGTTCATCCATCTGCTTAACCCCATTCTTCATTAAACCATGCATGATCTTTGTCTTAATTCCTCCTGTATACTTTTTTTCTGTAATTATTAATCTCTGTCTAACAAGAATCTATATCAATATTTATTTTAATTGATGTAGCTTAAATAGCATTTTAGAGGAAATGCATTCCAAATTTCCCCATGCCTTTTTTTGCAGATATACATATTTCTGAATGGGCCATATCCAACCTTAAAGGCCAGTTGTTATCAAGTCCTGCACTCATGGAAATAGTTCCTCTTTTCCTCCCCTATCAAACCAATTATTTATTTTAAACACTTTATTTAAATCCTCCCTTAATTGTCTACCCAAGGAAAAGATCCCGCTTTTGTGCTCCTATTTTAATCCTTTCAGTCCCGTTTGAATCAAGGCAAATAAATTCTTCTTGAGGTGCGATTTTCCCCAACAGAAGACCATATGCCATAAAGTGCCCTCCATCCATTTTATTTTCATCTTCCATGGGATAAAATAACTTATTTTTGTAGCTATCTGTCATCATTTGGTGATTTATTTCCTTCGAGTCTAAAATCTTTCTATTCATTTACAGTTCCTAGTTTTGTGCCATTTGGAAAATAATCTGATCTCTAAATCATAACTTATTTACAAATGAACTTCATCTCCTGCAATTTTTTTAGTCCCTTAGCCTATGAATGGCTCTACTATCTTGTACTTCTAGCTGCATTACTTTACCACCAAACCAGAACATGGCCTTTTAGTCCCTCATAATTTATTGTGAAAAATGAGTCTCAGTACAAATCCCATATTCCCCCCCTTCTTTCTTCTTGACCCTTCTCCTTCCAACATATCTCTCCATCCGGTCTTACATTTCATTTATCCTCCTCCTCCACCTCTTATTTATCTGAAACCTTTTTCTGTTCTTTTCACCTCTAGCCTTAAATAGTTTTGCCTACCTGCCATTCACCCCGATCCTTCACTTGTATCGACCTATCATTTGCCAGGCTCTGTCCCATCTCCATCTCTCCTTTCTAGCTTTCTCTCCTCTACTCAATGTCTGAAGTGTCCCGATCTGAAATGTCATCTGTCCATTCCCTCTACAGATGCTACCTGACCCACTAAACATTATTTTTTTTATCAATCTTTTTCTCTGGTTAATGTAAGTATGGCATCTATTTGATATGTTTCCTCTTCATAGGGTAGTAGAGAGATACTGCATGGAAAGATGCCATTTGATCAGGTTCTAGTGATGTGAGGCGGCAACACTATTAAATTGCCAAAATCTTAAATACATCATATAACTTGGCTTGAGGAAAGAATTTCAAGCCTCGGGTCAATTTTTTTCAGAGTTTTAGGTATGTTCACTTCTTGTACTATATATAGATTGCCTATAGGTAAATCAAATTCGCTTTTGTATTCAGATTTTTGCAGTCTAGAGCTTTAGACCTTTGGTTAAATTCTCTATGTTATTTCAAAAATGCTACACGAGCACCCACTTTGAACTTCATCTGTATTGATTGCCAGTTGGCATCAGTACATTTATATGTCATCATTTGTTTAGTCTACGAGCTCTCCCTTCTGAGTCAGAGCAAAGGAGCATGTGGATATGAAACACAATATATACATCAGAGTTCCTTCTACTATACACATGCTGTACTGGAATTATATATTATGATTGGAAGAAACATTTCAGACATGACAGTAAGTTTAGCAAAGTATCTTTCCGAGCTTTATTTTGTGTCGTTTTAGGGAAGCTATTTTCACCTGAACTTTCTGACTCATCTCAGTATACTAGTTTTGGTTTTATTTTCTAAAAATCAACTGTTAGATTATGATAAACATATATTTCAAACATTTGAATTTCATATTTTAGATAGATTTGGGAGCTTCTTTCCTAAATAATCATTATGCCACATAGCAGATATCAATTAAGGCCTCTAATATTGTTGAAGAGGAAAAGAGAGGATTTGCATCTGATATAAAACTTCTCAAATGTTCTTTGAATTAATACAATGACTGGCATACAAAACCAATCAAGTCAGAGGCCCAGATTTTGTACCCAGTCTGTGTAGAATTAAGAAAGAGAATGGACTTGGCCTTGCACCTAGCAGAGTAAACAAGTAAACCGTCACGGGAGGTTCAAGTTTGTGATTTCCAGTCAGTGCACCCTACTTCAAATTGAAAGCATGTGAAGCTACAGGTGAGTTTTGATGTAACACTTTTTAACAATGGCTGATGTCACAGTTTGCAATATTTAGCAACGTGATACTTGGTCCCAACATATGTTGATATCTTTGGGAGAAAACTGACCATTTTTTTTAGGGTGGTAAATAAATGTGAAAATATTGCATTCCTCAGGAGAGGCAGTGGTAATAGTAGAATAATTGTTTTGAGCTTTAAATTTTTTTTTAACATTATAATTACTATACAAAACTATCGACTTGTGAGTATTAAGCCTTGCCAGTGCAGAAAGTGCAGAATGTTTAGACTAAGGATTTCCCCAGTGCAAACTTTCCTCACCAAGTAATCAATAATAATTCACAAGCAATGAAAAACATTTAAGGTGGAAAACTGTACTGATGCCTCCTGTAAATAATGATTCTGCATTAAAATGAAATTATGAATATGCAAGACACTGGTTTAGATGTAGGTTGAACCCGTTAATTTTAAATCAGTGTATTTTAAGTTTTGAATAAAGCTGCAAAATTTTGAAATATCACACAAACATAAAATTAATCCCCAAACTCTAATATAGGAGGAGTTTGTCTTGCACATGTTGGAAGTATTGGAAATGTTGGTTTATTCTTGTCACGTGTACCGAAATACAGTGGAAAACTGTTTGCATCCTACATAGTAAAATCATACCATACATACAATCAAGCATACACAGCTACAACAGGTGGTGCAAAGCGATAAAAACCAGACGGCAGAATATAGAGGTACAGCATCATAGTATTACATTTATAGAGAAAAGTGCAGATTTTAAATAAGAGCCTAAAGGAACTAAGTTGGGAGATCAGGACTGGACCCTTAGCTTAAGAGGAAAGTATTTAGTAGTGTGAAAACACCGGGAAAGAAGCTGTTCCTGAATCAAGTGGCAAGTGCTCTCAAGCGTTTGTGTTTTCTGCCAGACAGGAGAAAAGGGAATGACCGGAGTGAAGAAGGATCTCGAAACATCACCCACACCTTCTCTCCAGAGATGCTACCTGTCCCGCTGAGTTACTCCAGCATGTTGTGTCTATAACTGGGGTGTAAATGTACTTGGTTAATTTCCTGAGGCAGCATGGTGTAGGTGTTGTTGGAGGAGATGGACTGGAGAATGTCCAAAGCTGTTGCCAAACCAAACTGTAACGAATCCTGATAGGAAGCTTTCTATGGGGCATCTGCAGAAGTTAATAAGAGTTGTTCGAGACGAAGAACATTCCAGCAAAAGAACAGGCCTTTCACCTGACAGTGTCTGTGCTCAACGTGTTACCAAGTTAAATTAATCTTCTCCACCTGCATGTGATCCATGTCCCTGCATATCCATGCACCTATTTAAAAACCTCTGAAATATCACTATGATATCTGCTTACATTATCACTACCCTTGGCAGCACATTCCAGGCACCCATCACTCCCTTCAAAAGAACTTCACACCACATTTTCCTTAAACTTCCCCCCTCTGACCTTAAAGAGATCTATATTACTAAAAGTAAGATTTTGACCGCTTTTGACGCACTGCGATTTGATTTCCGAGAGAATGCCGGCACTTATGGCCGCCATTATTGGCCACCTCTCTCAGAACCCCCCCCCCCCCCCCCCCCCCCCCCCCACCAGACTGGACCAGAGGATTTCTCCCATCAATGAAAAATCAGAGATATAAACGTTTTTTTTTAATTGCCATTCTCTCTGCTGTCCCTGCCGGTGGGGGGGGACTATAAAACCCAGAAGTGGTGTGCCTCACTCAGTCTCTGCAAGATGGAGGAAGCCAGAGGGTCACGTCTCTCTGAATAACACTGAACACATGTCTACTCAACTGTGAGTGCCCTTAATGTGGTTAGAAAATAAAAATATGGTTGAAGTAAAAAGGCACTGCCTGTAAATGGTTGTTTAGGGGGTTTGGGTTGAAGTAAAAAGGCACTGCCTGCAAATGGTTGTTTGGGGGGGTTGGGTTGAAGTAAAAAGGCACTGCCTGCAAATGGTTGTTTGGGGAGTTTGGATTGAAGTAAAAAGGCACTGCCTGCAAATGGTTGTTTGGGGGGGGTTTAGGTTGAAGTAAAAAGGCACTGCCTGCAAATGGTTGTTTGCAGGGTTTGGGTTGAAGTAAAAAGCCCTCCCGTGTGAACATGGGACCCGATGGGTCCCACTTAATCTAGTGTCTTCTATTCTTTGACATTTCCACCCTGGGACTAAGGTTCTGACTGTCTAACCCAGCTCTGCCAGCTGTAGTTGTATATACTTCTGTCAGGTCTTTCTTCAACTCTGACACTCCAGAAAAAAACTATCTTAAGTTTGCCCAACTTCTCCTTGTATCTCCTATATCATAACTTCCTGACTCTTAAAATCAATGCCCTGACTGATGTAAGGAAGCAAACCATATACCTTCCTTATCACTCTATCTATTTGTGTTGCCACTTTCAGGGAGCTATTGACGTGGACCCCAAGATCCCTCCATACATCAATGTAATTGAGGGTCTGCCATTAACTGAACACTTTCCCCTTGCAATCAATATCCCAAAGTGAAACACGTCACACTTGCTCAGATTAAACTCCATTTGCCATTTCCCTACACATATCTGTAACTGAAATATATATCCCGCTGTATTTAGTTACCGTCTGTAACTCCAGATCTGTCAACATATCTGTTCATTTATCTCCTGCTGACTATTGGGAGTCTTGTGGTATAATCCTGTTAGAGTGATTGCACATTTCTGACGTTGGTGCTCTATTCATTCTATGTTCACTGGATGAACCCTCCAGTATGTCCTTTCTGAGTGTGGCTGCAATATTCTCCCTAATTATTAAAGCAACTACTCCACCTCTCTTACCTCCTTCTCCAGGATGGTGATGGAAGCAGATACAATAGTGCATTTCAGAAGCTTTTAGATAGGCACATGGATAATGCAGAGAATGGAGAACGACGGATCATGTGCAGGCAGAGGAGATTAGTTCAATTAGTATCATGCTTGGCACAACCATTGTGGGCCAAAGGGCCTGTTCCTGTGCTCTGTTGTTCAATCTCTTCTTGCAACTGAAGTTCTTCAATCCAGACCACATCCTAGTGAATCATCTTAGTAGCCTCTCCCGCATAATGACATCATCCCATCGAGTCGTGACATGAACTGACATAGCTCAACAAGCGTGGTCCAAATAGCATTTGTAAAATTACAATACAATGTCTCAATGTTTATCTTCTATGGTCTGACCTATGAAGACAAACATGCCATAAGCCTTCTTCACCACCCTATCTACATGTGTTGCCACTTTCAGGGAACTAATGACTTGAACCTTTGACATCTCCTCGTGCACCATCATTTCTTAGTGCCTTGCTGTATGTCCTATTCCATTTTGACTTCCCAAATTGCATCAACTTGCACCTGTCAGAATTAAATTCCATCTGGCACACTCTTGTAGCATTAGAATACTCACTATCCACATCACCATAATCATTTGTATTACACACAAACCTAAATTTGCATCCAATATATATATATCACAAATAACAAGGGTCGCAGCACTGATCTTCACGGTACACCTTTTTTCACAGACTTGCAATCAGAGGAGCATCTTTCCTCTACTACCTTGTCACCAAGCCAAGCACCAGCTTACGTTGGATCCCTTGTTCCATCACTTCTGGATCACCTTGCCATGTGAGACTTTTGTCAAATGGCTGACTAGAGTCCATGTGCACACTGTTTACTGGCCTGCCTTCATTAATATTCTTAAAATCTTCGACCTCCTCAAAAATTCAAATCAAATTGGTGATGGTTGCTGTTGGAGCAAAGCCACGCAGACTATCAGATCAGTCCCTGCCTTTCCAAATGCACATAATTCACGTCTCAGGATTTTTCCCACGAATTTTCCTACCAATGTTGAATAAGGTTCACCCGCCTGCAGTTACCAATAGAAACCAGATGGAAAATACCAAATGGTACAAGATTTACCAGAGTGAGAAATATTTAAGGTTAAAGGGAGGATATTGCCTCTTACACCAGCTCCTCCTTTCCACCCCCACCTCGCTTCCTATGTGTAAGTAAGTGCTTAATGCTTGAAAATCTCACCCAAAGGCCCCCGGATAGAATACAATTTCATATTGTTTGGAATGACTAAAATCACAGAGTGTGGTTTGTTTCCCAGGGGAGCACTTTCTCACGGGTTTCAGGTGTGTGGTTTCCATGAATGTGAAATCATGCGGCATAAATTCTGCCACTTCGAATCAGCCGTGTTTCCTATGTGTTAACTAAATGTTGCAGAAAGGGGCGATTGATTGATCGCGCGCAATGTTCAGCGCACCAACTGCCCCCAAGACAAGTGAAGTAAGGTGAATTATTGGCGATCAAAACAAAACTTTACAATACACGGACAATTTTAAACAATGTTAATAGCTCCTCACCCCCACTTAAAGAGGAGCTAAGTAACCAGCCCCTTGTTCCCTGTGGTTTGGCTTACAATGGAACACAGGAAAGTAAATGATCTAACACGATCTAAAATTAATTTAATTTAGAATCAGAGTTCATTCTCAGGTGGTTCCTGCTAGTTACTACTTTTTCACCAAAATGTAAAGTGGAAGTAGATAATACAATGCACTTTGAAAGTGAATGCACATTAAAGTGGGATATTGACGTTTTACAGAGACTGGGAAGAAGACTTTGTGAAAGGGGATCTGTATGAAGTGCTCCATTAGCTCTATTACCTCGTTTCCAACACTCCTTTGCTTTTAATCCCCGTTGAATAGAATGAGCCCGCCCTTTCTCTGCACCTATATCTCCTCCTCCAACCACTCGAACCCATTGAGAATTGTCTTATTGTGGAGCTGTTTTGAACCCTTTTCGGAAATAATGGAAGGGGAGAGGTTTGTGAGGGAAAAAAATGATTTTCGATCCTTTCATTGAAATCGTTTCACTTGAGTGACTTGAAATAACTGCCTATAAACATCGAGGCGGTGCAGCCGCGATGTATATGAACCGCACTGCTGCTCCTGGGACCAGGCTTGCCCTCACCTCGCTGTTGTTTCCTTGAATGCAATTTTCATTTGCCCCCAAAAAACTATCGGACGAGAATCAGGATCTGAGTTTTAAAAAAATAATCGGAACTCTCATTGTAAGAGCGCTCGACTGCCATGAATAGCTATGGTCCTCCGTATTTGTACATCCCCTCCGCATCTCCCCGAGCACCGTCCCAGAGAACTCCCAAGTGCGCTCGGTGTCGGAACCACGGGGTGTTGTCCTGGCTGAAAGGCCACAAGCGTTACTGCCGCTTCAAAGACTGCACTTGCGACAAGTGCATCCTCATCCTGGAGAGACAGCGGGTCATGGCCGCACAGGTGGCTCTCAGGAGGCAGCAGAGCAACGAGAACCCTTGCAGTCTGGTTCTTCCCGAGGATTACAGAGCTACATATCCAGCTCCCGAGAGACACGAGGACTTACCTCCTCCGGAGGAGTCGACGGCAGCAGACTCCCTGCATCAGCAGCCAGGTGAGATCATGTCAGGGCTTTTCGAAGCTCAGTAAATCCTCACGACTAGAAACCGGAATATTCACTAAAAGATCTGATAAATGTCCAGGGGGTATTTGCACCTTCGTGATGCAGTAATATTTGACATTAGAAGTGTGGTGATTAGTACTGTAAACGAATAACTCCACGTGTGAGGAGTTGAACCTCTACCGATGATAGCGTGCTCTCCCATTGTGAGCGGTATTTCCCGGCGGATTTTGTTGTCCGAGGGGAAAGTATCATTTTGAATGCAGGCATGCCGGATTCGTGTAGATGGACACAATGGTCGGCATGAACGTGGTGGGCCGAAGCGCCGGCATCTGTGCTGCACGACCCTATGACGGAAATCTTTTAAACTATCACCTTCTACTTAGACACCCAAAACTAATACACACATAATCATCACACGCCTTGGACCATTGAAACTGTCTCTCGCATAGTCAGATTTTACATTTTGCAATTATTGTTTTCTGAGCAAACGCATCAGAAAATACCGTACTCAAAACATCAATATACTTAAAAAACATCAAAAAACAAAAAAAAACAGCATCTGCAGTTCCTTCCCTCGATTCTCCAGCATCTTCTTTAACACATAGTGTTAGCCCGACTTGTTTGACCCATTCTGATGGCCACTGTTGTGTTTACACTAACAATGGGGAGTTTGCTATTTGTTTAGGACATTGGCTTCCTATACTTGTATCAGCAATGTTATAAATGCCAAGGCCTTGCATTCACGGAAAAATTATTACCGAGGGAAAAGGTTTTTCTCTTATAAAGTAGAATTTTCCAAATCTCCAACTGAATGCACTGAATCGGAATGGCGAAATGATTATGCCTACACCTCCAACTCATTATTTGAACACCCCGAGTATTCCGATTCGCCGGGTCGCAGACTTGTGGGGGAAACAATCCAGTTTTTTTACAGTAGAAAAGCTGGATCATTTAGTATTTGATTAACAAAATATTTTGTTACAATACCGTTTAATGGATATTCGGTTACATTCAGAAATTGGAAAATTTTCGGTCTCTTCTCGCTTTCAGTAAGTCTGGAGATGACTATTTTCGGTGTAAACCAGCACCGAAGTGCGGTTCCTTCATGCACTGTTCATTCAGTCTGAGATTATTTCGCAAGATTCGTTTTTTTCCAGGAAAGTTAAAAATATATAATATTCACACACCCCCCCCCCCCAAAAAAAACGAAAACAATTTCATAGGCATGAATTACTCATGTCGTACATGAGAGTAGAACATACATTTTAGTTTAATGAATGGAGAGGGAGTTGCAGAATCTGGGAGTGAATGCAACAATCTGGATGCCATTTTAACTGCATAATCAGTGGCAAAGCAAGCCACACTTGTTATCCTCTTGTCTGTGAGCACTTAAGGGTCTGATTATTCTTACTACAAATTGGCTTCCTGCTTGTTTTTCCACGTTAATTCTCAACAAAACAAATCAAAGAGCCGGCTAGTTCAAAGGCATGAGGCTCTGGTTATGATAATTGTGCTGGAGTGAAAGGGGGGGATTGATCTGTTTGGATGACCCGCGTTTACCGTTTCAGCCTCAGGGACGCGATTAATCTGCACAGTGCAGGGATTAAAGGATCAAATTGCCTGGTTACAATTGAAACAAAGAGGGACCTACTGCTGGGATCATTTCTAGATATTTCTTAAGAAAATGCACTTTTATGAACGTCGTTATTCTAATAAAACCGCGCATGACCACTTCAGTGACATTTCCACATATTGTGCCATATACAGATGTGAAATATATAATAACGATGCAGATTGACATTCGGCAAAGACTCCCCAATGTCGATTGCTTAATTATACTGACATAATTTAGTTCCATGTTCAGAAAATTGCTATTCGGAGTGATTGACATGTTTTACATTATGAATCAAGATCTTAAACAAGACTAGTTTTATTCTGAAAGAGTTGCTTAACGATTGAACCCTTAAGAGTAGATTACGATGTGGCATTGGTTGGACCAGCGGAAAAACTTTAATTGTTTACTCTGGGTCCATCAAGCTGCAACCTGTTGCAGGACGTTGGTGGCGTATTTATACTTTCGACAGCACTATCTGTACTTCAATGTCAAAATCTCAAATATCAAAAATAATTACATTTAGCCAGCAAGTAAAGGCAAACCTTCATTTTGATTTATGAGTAGTAATAATTGAGTTACCCCCTTAACCTTTAAATACATTGGCGGGAACTATTTTGTTGGATTGTAATTTATTTGAGTGTTCTGGCGAGGCGATTCTCAGCTCAGGCTTATCAAACTTACAGTCAGACGCTTTGCTGTGCTTATCTGATATGTGCAACACATTTTTTTTTTAATGTGGGTTGATTAATTTTCCTTTATTGACCACCTTCTGCCTTATTTCAAAAGAAACAAAACATTACCCATGTTTTAAATATCCTCATAGAGTCGAACTGCAAAAGCAGTTCAAGGAGGTGTGGGAGGCTCACGATTGCAATTTAGGAAGGCAAGTATTTTTATTTACAAATGAAGGGTCTCGACCCGAAACGTCGCCCCTTCGCTCCTTAGATGCTGCTGCACCCGCTGAGTTTCTCCAGCTTTTTGTGTAACCCCCCATTTTTATTTACACGTCGGTTTACTTCTTGTGAGTTTGTATATGGCTTGAAATTAAAAGGAATTGAAATCTGCCGATAATGGAAATAAAATCAAGGTTACATAAAATATGTGTTTTATACAATGCTAAATCATGAGCAAATAAATGTTGATGTTAGCTAAAAGTGAAATCGTGGCACCTGACGGTAGGATAATAGACAGTTTATGTATTAAATAGCAAAAATCCAAAGTGAATTCAAATGCAGAAAATTTCGAGATAAAAAAAACCCAGTCCCTTGAAAAATAGAGTTCGATAACGTTCAAGTTTCCATGCAAGAGAAGCGATATAACACGAAAATAGCACCGAATTTGCTTTAGCAAAAACACAAGGCAATCGACTGAACAATCTCAACGTCTGCTGGATTTCTTGGAAACTATCGTGCGGAATAATGTAACGACTATTAAAGATGTTATATAGCAACGCATTTGGAAAGCAGTGACAGGATCGGTCAAAGTCAGCATGGATTTATGAAGGGGAAATCTGGATTATTTTGAGGATGTAACAAGTAGAATGAATAAGGGAGAGCCAGTGGATGTGGTGTATCTGGACTTTCAAAAAGCCTTTGACAAGGTCCCACACAAGAGATTAGTGTGCAAAATGAGAGCACATGGTATTGGGGGCTGGGCATTGACATGGATAGAGAACTGGTTGGCAGACAGGAAGCAAAGAGTAGGAATTAAGGGGTCCCTTTCAGAATGGCAGGCAGTGACTAGTGGGATGTCGCAAGGGTCGGTGTTGGGACCCCAGTTATCTACAATATATATTAACGATTTAGAGAAGGGAATTAAATGTGACATCTCCAAGTTTGCAGAGGATACAAAGCTGGGCGGCAGTGTGAGCTGCGAGGAAGAATGAGGTTGCAGGGTGACTTGGATAGGTTGGGTGACTGGGCAGATGCAGGATAATGTGGATAAATGTGAGGTTATCCACTTTGATGGCAAGATCAGGAAGGCAGATTATTATCTGAATGGTGTCAAATTTAGGAAAAAGGGAGGTGCAACGAGACCTGTGTGTCCTTGTACATCAGTCACTGAAAGTAAGCATGCAGGTACAGCAGGCGGTGAAGAAAGTTAATGGCATGTTGGCCTTCATTGCGAGAGGATTTGAGTTTAGGAGCAAGGAGGCCCTACTGCAGTTGTTCAGGACCCTGGTGAGACCGCACCTGGAGTATTGTGTGCAATTTTGGTTTCCTAATTTGAGGAAGGACATTATTGCTATTGAGGGAGTGCAGCATAGGTTCACCAGGTTAATTCCCGGGATGGCGAGACTGACATATAATGAAAGAATGGGTCGACTGGGCTTACAATTCACTGGAATTTAGGAGAGGAGATCTTATAAAGATATAAAACTCTTAAAGGATTGGACTAGCTAGAAACAGGAAATATGTTCCAGATGTTGGGGGAGTCCTGAATCAGGGGTCACAGTTTAAGGCTAAGGCGTAGGCCATTTATGACTGAGATGAGGAAAAACCTTTTCACCCAGAGAGTTGTGAATCTGTGAAATTCTTTGCCACAGAAGGCAGTGGAGGCAAATTCACTGGGAATTAGATTTGGCTCTTAGGCTAAAGAAATCGAGAGATATGGGGGAAAAAGCAGTGGCGGGGTACTGATTTTGGACGATTAGCCATGATCATATTGAATGGCAGTGTTGGCTCGAAGAGCTGAATGGCCTACTTTACGTTTACGTATATTTACATATTTACGTATATAATTGTAATCAATGCCTACTATATTCTGTTGTGCTATCAAAGAAAGAATTTCATTGTCCTGTCAGGGACACATGACAATAAACTTTTTTGACTTTGACTCTACTCCTGCAGTTATTTTTCTGTTTCTATCACTGGTTTTCAGCATATTTAAAAAGTTGAGTATATTTGAAAGGAAGTTTCTTAAGCATTTTAAAATAATTTTGCTCTGCTATATGCTACATTATATTAATTGTTTGAAGAGCCAGATTCTTTGATACCCCTCAAGCAACCCCTTCCCGCCCTATACATCTCCCTCCTCTATTGGTAAAGGGGGCAGACGCAAATTTGAGGAGTGGAAGAAGACGAAACACATGTTTAAAGTTCAAAAAATTAAAACAGTTGGAGAAAGACAGGAACTTCACAAAAAATACTCTCTAAAAAAGAATACTGTCAGAAACATATTCTAGTATTACATAATGCAAGCCAATAATTCACCATCAAGTGCCAATTACAATGTCCATTTATGTATTTCCAGATGATTTTGATGACGCAGAAGGAAATGTGAATGAGAAGAAGCAAATGAACATGGTCAACAATGCTATAGAAGAGGTGGTTTCCCCCACAGACATCCAAAATAGCAAAGCAACATCACCATTGGCAGAGTCCAGCAATGATGCAGAGCGAAAAAAAGAAGATAGCGTGCAGCTTAAAGATGCCGCCAGATATGATTTCAAAGACATAAAGAAGCTCTTAAAGTCTGAAAATGTACTTAAGGACATGTCTCCTGCAAGGGAATCCAAAAGGCCTCCTATTGAGGTTCTGACCAAAATATTTCCAAACCAGAAACAATCTGTGTTGGAGCTGGTACTGAAAGGGTGCAATGATGACTTGGTTTCAGCAATTGAAACCTTATTGTCCAGCAATGCTAGGAGATGGGAAAGCCCCCAAAACAGCAACAAACCGCAGAATTCTAAGGACATAGCTGACTACAATTCTAGTCACTACCCTTTATCCCCTACAGCTTGGTCGCTGAGCTCTGCCTTTAGGTCCCCTTCTGATCCATTCCAGGTATCTCCAAACAGCCATAGTATCGTGGCAAGCTTGCCTAATCTAAATCATACGGTTACACAACCCAGTCATTATCCAGTGCCAACCCTTTTCAGACCAACTTTGTCTGGAAATCACCCCTTTGTTTCCAGTGAGTTTGCCCTATGGAGCACAATGACCTTTCAGCACCCTAGCCTGAGGCAACAATTTACATCTCTGGCTCACTCTACTGGTGCCCTGTTGGGGAGCTCAACGATGGTCCTACCTGCCCCAAAGGAGAGTTCCCAAAAATCATCTGTCTGCGATGAAAAAGTGGCAGAAAACTCTTTGAAGGCACTTGGTGAGAGGCAAGAAGGTAAAAACTAGCAACATGGACTTGAGGCGCACTCAGTGAATTTTCACTATTTTGATAGGACATGCAAAAAAAATCTCATAGACATATTAATAAGATCCATCCTAAAATGGGTATAGTATGGTGGATGTCCACGCAGTAGCTGTAATTATCACTTGTAAATGTCAATGTGAAAAGTATTCATTATATTTGGAATTTGATCAAATTAAAACACTAGATTATGGTAAATCAGTTGTGACTTGATCTTGATTCCCTTCGTTTGAAAGAAACTAGTGAAATTGATCTGTCAATAGATGAAAAAGTCAATTTTTTAGATTATAATCAGCAGCTTGACATAAAGAGCTCAAATTTCACACGTCCCATGCTTCAATAGTCAAAGGTTGTAGGTAATGGGTTGGGTCTACTTGACCATGACTGGGTGACATGAACTGAGCAGACTAAGGCTTGGTTCGGATTTGAATGGGAGACAATGTAGGAATAGCATGTGCAGTATGGTTACCTAGAGAGCAAAGGCAAACTACCCAAGAATCATCCAGGATGAAAAATGTTCTGCAGTATAACCATATAACCATATAACAATTACAGCACGGAAACAGGCCCTCTCGGCCCTTCCAGTCCGTGCCGACCATTTGTTTTCCCCAATATCTAGAGTATCTAAAGTATCTCCATAGTTCATGCAATAAACAGTCAACATACGTGCAGGAATAAGCTATTCATCTCAAACCTGCTCCACCATTCAATGCAATTGTGGCACATTTGATTGTAACATGAACTTCACAATCATATCTATCCCTAGTAACCTTACATCCCCTTGCTTACCCAAAATCTATCTACCTCCACTTTAAAATATTGAAATATGCGGTTTCTACCATCCCTTGAGTAAGGCAGATTCAAAGACATTACTCTGAGATGAAATAAAATATCTCACCTTACTTTTCAACAGTGAGCGCTAATTCTAGATTCTCCTAATAAGTGAGAACATCCTCTCCACATTCACCCTGTGAAAACCCAAGGACTCGCACCCCTGCTTTCTCAAAACATTACTTTTGTTTGCAATTCAAAAAACATTTGATTTATCACTTTTCTTAATTTTTAGATGGTCATTCTTAATTCTGATGAAGTCATAGTTCGGAAATGTTAACTTTATTTCTTTCTCCACTGATACTGCCTGCCTGAGTATTTCCAACATTAATTTTAGATTTCCAGTGTCTATGTTTTTTTCTTTGCTTTCTTATTGCTGTTAATATTCTTTGAACCCTCTCAGACTAAGCAATGAAACAGCATCCCATCTTGAAGTCACAAAAAAAAAAAGTTTTTTGGGTTATTTTTAGCTCAGGACATAAAGGATATTGAAAGCACTGTTCACTATTTTGGGGCGTTCTCCCAAAGTTCTTGCCAATATTTATCCCTCATAACTACTTCATGAATAGAACAGAATTCTGCCAATTAACTTCAATGTTGTTTGTTTGATTGTGTTGCATGCAAATTAGACATTTTGCATGATATGTACAAGAATTTCAGCCTACTGGGCTGCTTCATTTCCCTCGCATCAGCTATCACTTGGCCTTTTGAACAATTTGCTTCACTCTGTGTTAGTTAGGAAGATGAGCTGCCAAAGTAATTATGTAATTATCCAAATAGCTCCAGAAGACAGAGAATGTCATTGCAATTCAAGAGCCAGTCATTAAAGATGTGTGTGACTTAAGGCCTGTCCCATTTGGCTGTCTTTCGCGTGCCATTTACACGACCTGCTAGCATGTGGGCAGCGCGGGGACAGGCGCATGGAGTGGTGTGGAGGAGTGTGCACAAAATCTTTGCACGCCACCGGCCTGTCACGTAACTAACGGCCAAAGTGGGACAGGCCCAAGACCCTGGCGCGATGCAACGTCTCACCTCCAACAGCAGCAGAAGCAGGCAAGTGATTGTCGAACCCGGCCTGGGGCTCACGGCCTTTGCGGATCCGGATCCGCCCCCACCCCTACTCCCAGAGTGGGGCCAAGAAAATTGAAGATAGACACAAAATGGAGGAGGAACTCAGTGGGACCGGCAGCATCTCTGGAGAGAAGGAATGGATGACGTTTCGGGTCAAGACTCTTCTTTCAGACTGAAGAAGAGTCTCGAATCTTCAAATGACGTCACGTGTTCCAGACGGCTGTGCGGGCGCATGATGACGCTCGCGACTCTCGCGGGACCGTTGCACGACTCTCGCGCGACTCACTACCGGCCTGTTGCGTAAATGATGGCCCAACTGGGACAGGCCCTTTACTGCACTACCTTATATAACCTTCTTCACTGTCCACTACACTACCAATTTTGGGGTCACCACAAACTTCTTAACCATTTTTGCAACATTGTCATTCAAATCAATGGGTCTCTATTCCTTGGAGCACAGGAAGATGAAGGGTGATCTTATAGAGGTGTATAAAATCATGAGAGGTATTGATCGGGTAGATGCACAGAGTTTCTTTCCCAGAGTAGGGGAATCAAGGACTAGAAGACATAGGTTGCAGGTGAAGAAGAAAAGATTTAATAGGAATCTGAGGGGTATCCTATTAAATCTAAGGGTGGTGGGTGTATCGAACTAGATGCCAGATGAAGTAGTTGAGGCAGGGACTAACCCAACGTTTAAGAAATAGAAATAGTGCTTTGATAGGACAGGTTTGGAGGGATATGGGCCAAATGCGGGCTGGTGAGGCTTGTGTAGCTGGGACATTTTGGCCAGTGTGGGCAGGTTGGGCCGAAGGGCCTGTTTCCATGCTGTATCACTCTGTGATTCTATGACTCTAAAAACGAACAGCCAACGAGGAAATCCGAGCAGTAACCACCGCTTGAGAATGTTGAACGAGGAGTTTCCTGGAAAACAGCAGTGGCATCTTGCTGAAGATATAGAGATTACAGCGAATGAGGAGATTAATGGGTTGTAAGGTGAGGACATTAAAAGCTTTTTTTGCTCGGTAGAAGGAATGAGAGCAACCAAAGAATGGTAATTGACCTGAAATATTAACTCTGTTTCTCACTCCACAGATACTGTCTGATCCACAATTATTTGCAGAATTTTGGTTATTATTTATCAAAATACTTCAGATTTGAAGATTGTTTGGACGGAGTTGGGCATATTTGTCTGGTTAGTTCTTCAAAGGGAATACTTAATACGATTTTGTGCTAATTTCCACAGGTTTTACTCCATAGGTTGTTCTTTTAAAATTGGATCAACATGCTTTGAATAATAAACTGAAGCAGAAGCTTCATTCATTCTAAAGACAAAATATGGACAATCCGAAGAATGAATGTCCAAGAGCAGGCTTTGGTTTTAAATTGAAGAATCTATGTATATACCATATAGATTAGGAATTGCCAGTGGGAAGGGGAAATAAATCAACAAATGGGAAAGAAGAAAGGTAAAATGTAACAAATCAGTTGGCAAAAGAGTCGGCTTGTATTCACTAGTTTAGAAGGATGAGGGGAGATCTTATAGAAACATATAAAATTATAAAAGGACTGGACAAGCTAGATGCAGAAAAAATGTTCCCAATGTTGGGCGGGTCCAGAATCAGGGGCCACAGTCTTAGAATAAAGGGGACGCCATTTAAGACTGAGGTGAGAAAAAATGTTTTCACCCAGAGAGTTGTGAATTTGCGGAATTCCCTGCCACGGAGGGCAGTGGAGGCCAAGTCACTGGATGGATTTAAGAGAGAGTTAGATGGAGCTCTAGGGGCTAGTGGAATCAAGGGACATGGGAAGAAGTCAGGCACGGGTTATTGATTGGGGACGATCAGCCATGATCACAATGAATGGCGGTGCTGGCTCGAAGGGCCGAATAGTCTCCTCCTGCACCTATTTTCTATGTTTCTATGTTTCTATCAGGATGTTCAGTACAGATCTGGCAGCTCAAACCCAGGAATCCATCAGGCATTGTGGACAATATGAAGCAAATGTGCATCACACAATCTGTAACCTCATAGCCAAGTATATCCCTCACCCTAATGTAACAATCAAGCCAAGAGATAAACTCTGATTAAATAAGGTGTGGTAAGGTATATTGCGTGAAACACCAGGCATACCTAAAAAAGAGGTGTCAACCAAGTGAGGCTGCATGCAAGGTTATACTGCAAAAACAGTATACTATAGACCGTTCTAAGTAATCTCACAATTAAATGATCAACTAAATGACAATGGACAACTGATTATCTAATGAGAGCAGTGGGCTTCAAGAACATTCCCATCCTCAATGATGGCAGGGCCCAGAATGCAAAATATAAAGAAAAGGCTGAAGTATTCTCAACCATTTTCACCCTGCAGCCACTGAGAAGATAGAGTCAAATGCTGGAGTAACTCAGTGGGACAGGCAGCATCTAGTCTGGAGAGAAGGAATCGTTCACTCCAGAGATGCTGCCTGTCCCTCGTGACAAATAAAATGTATCTGTTACTCCAGCATTTTGTGTTTATCTTCATTTTAAACCAGCACCTGCGGTTCCTTCCTATACACTGAGTTATCAGTTCAGTTTCCACCTGAGATCCCTAGCATTCCAGAAGTTTTTAGTTAATTTCATTCACTCCACATGATGTTAAGACATGGCTAAGTGCAATGAATTATGTTATGAAACCAAACAGCATCCCAGCTTAACATTGAAGATCGTCATACCTCTGTTCTAGTGCAGTTACAGCACTGACATCTAATTGACAAAGTGCAAAAAAAGCCCATGCATGTCTTGTTTACAAAATGCAACTAATTACTGCTCTATTAGACTACTCTCAATCATTATCATGTTTATAGAAGGTGTCATCGACAGTGCTCTCGCTCCGCGCTTATTCACCAGTTTAGGTTTCATCAGGACCAGTTGGCTCCTGAACTCAGCACAGGATAGGTCTAAATATGGATCAAAGAGCTGAATTCTGGAGGTGAGGTGACTAACTGCCCTCGACATCAAGGTGACATTTGACCATGTGGCATCAAGGTACTGTTGGGGCGGTATGATGGTGTAACGGTAGAGTTGTTGCCTTACTGGGCCAGAGACCTTGGTTTGATCCTGACAATGGGTGCTTGTCTGTACGGATTTTGTACGTTCTCCCTGCGACCGACGTGGATTGTTTTTTCCAGGATCTCCGATATCCTGCCAAACTCCAAAGACATACAGATTTGTAGGTTAATTGGCTTGGTATAATTGTAAATTGTCCCTAATATGTGTAGGATAGCGTAAGTGTGCGGGATCGCTGGTTGGCGCGGACTCGGAGGGCTGAAGGGCCTGTTTCCGCACGGTATCTCTAAATTAAGCTAAAGGTAGCCGGGCAGAACTGAAAGCCAATGGGCATCAGAGGGAAAACAACGCAGTGGTCATTGAGGTCGATCATTCCTGCTTATTTTTTTTAGAGGTACAACATGGAAACAGGCCCTTCAATTCACCAGGTCCACGCTCGATCACCCATTCACACTAGTTCTGTTATCCTACTTTTTTCATTCACTCCTAACATATTGAGGGCAACTTTGAGGCCAATTAACCTACAAACCCACACATGTTTGGGATGTGAGAGGAAACAAAGAGCACCCTGAGGAAACCCATGGACACACAGGGAGAGCGTGTAACTCCACACAGACAGCACCTGAGGTCACGATTGAACATGGGTCTCTGCCGCTGTGGGGCAGCATCTCTACCAGGTGAGCTGTAATCAATTACAATCTGGGTACAGAAGCACAGAATAGCGGTTGGGTGAGGTACAATAACATTTGTTACAACTCATAAAGCTGGGCCACAGCAGAGGTAGGCTATTTCATGCGATGTGGAAACATAGCTGTAATTTTTTGATTAAGAAGATGCAAAAAAAATATTAACGGAAGAACTTGACTTAAACATAACACAGTGTTATAAATTATGTTAAAATATGTTATTACCATATGTGTTCAACAGATCATACACACTTATTCTTGCTGTAGTTCGCCCTCCCCTGGTTAGTCTGAGTATTACAATCTGATTATATTGCTGCAAACAACTGTTCGATGTGGACTGGGCTTTGAAGAATAAGTAATCCTGCAATACATTCTTCAAGCCTGTACTTTCCAGTGCAGGATTACTTCAGCAACATACAGAACATTGAAGTCTCAAATGTTTAGACCCCCCCACCTCCTACTGCTTTCCTCTCTTTGGCTTCACTATTCACAAGTCTTCAATCCTGTCTCACACCTTCTGCTTTTATCACTGACCTTTGTTCCAACCATCTGCCTATCAAACCACCACCCCCTTGCTTATGAACACCTACCGGCAAAGATCCTATAGCAGAGCTATAGGATCTTTGCCTACCGGTATTACCTGCCACGCTTTGTCCCGAAGATAGACACCAAAAGCTGGAGTTACTCAGTGGGTCAGACAGCATCTCTGGAGAAAAGGAATAAGTGACATTTTGGGTCGAGACCCTTCTTTAGACTGAGTGTCAGGGGATAGGGAAACAAGAGACATAGATGGTGATATAAAGATATAGAACAAATGAATGAAAGATATGCAAAAAAGTAGAGTCGGAGAGCAGGAGGAATCACAGAGGGGGAGCAGCGAGAGAGGGTGTTGCAGAACTGTTGGAGAGAGGAGAACTTCTTCAAAGTAGTCGTACCTTGCGGAGATTTCACAGTGGAGCAGACAAAATGTGTAGGAAGGAACTGCAGGTGCTGGTTTAAACCGAAGATAGACACAAAAAGCTGGAGTAACTCAGCGCGTCAGACAGCATCTCTGGAGAAAGGTGTTGCCTTTCCCCTCTGTCAGCTTTCTCCCCCCCCCCCCCCCCCTACAATCAACACAAAATGCCACCTACTGTATACATGTTCTTCAGCAATGCTAATTGACTCACATCAGCAAATTTTCAGATGGCACAAAGCTAGGTGGCAGTGTGAACTGTGAGGAGGATGCTATGAGAATGCAGGGTGACTTGGACAGGTTGAGTGAGTGGGCAGATGCAAGGCAGATGCAGTTTAATGTGGAAAATGTGAGGTGACTTGACTTGAAATGGTGTTGGGTAGACTGATGGGACTGAAGGCTGATAAATCCCCAGGGCCTGATGGTCTGCATCCCAGGGTACTCAAGGAGGTCGCTCTAGAAATCGTGGACATATTGGTGATCATTTTTTTAAATGTTCTATAGATTCTGGATCAGTTCCTGTGGATTGGAGGGTAGCTAATGTTATCCCACAATTTTATGAAAGGCGGGAGAGAGAAAGCAGGGAATTGTAGACCAGTTAGACAACTAACATACACAAACTAAGACACACACACACAAAACTAAGTTAGGATGGGGTAGAAGCCCAAAGTGTAGGATGGGGCTGAAGCCCACAATTTAATGCCCGGACTGGTTTTTCACCAATATTGTAACTATGTACTTTTCGGAGGTGATCTACACATTTTGTTTGTTACTTGTAGGCTTACATGTATGCAATTTAAAAAAAAATGTAGCCTAGATCTCTTTGGTTCATTAACTCGCAGTCACTTTTTAAGCGCACATTTTGATTACTTTCCATTCTACCACAGAGATATAAAGTCTATAATAGACTTTATTTGTATTTCTATGATTCTACAGACCTTGGCTGGGAACCTCGGGCTCACCAAAATTGTTCCCAATTGGGCCCCACACCTCCTAAGGCCGGCCCTGGTGGTGGGGAAGATGCTGAAGTCTATTATTAAAGATGTAATAGCGGAGCATTTGGATAGCATGGATTTACGAAGGGGAAATCATGCTTGACAAATCTTCTGGAATTGTTTGAGGATGTAACAAGTAAAATGGACAAGGGAGAGCCAGTGGATGTATTGTACCAGGACTTTCAGAAAGCCTTTGATAAGGTCTCACACAGGAGATTAGTGGGCAACATTAGAGCACGTGGTATTGGGGGTAGAGTATTCACATGGATAGAAAATTGGTTGGCAGACGGGAAACAAAGAATAGGGATTAACGGGTCCATTTCAGAATGGCAGGCAGTGATTTGTGGGGTGCCGCAAGGCTCGGTGCTGGGACCACAGCTATTTACAATATACATTAATAATTTAGATGAAGGAATTAAAAGCAACATTAGCAAATTTGCAGATGACACAAAGCTGGGTGGCAGTGTGAACTGTGAAGACGATGCCATGAGGATGGAGGGTGACTTGGACAGGTTGGGTGAGTGGGCAGATGCATGGCAGATGCAGTATAATGTGGATAAATGTAAGGTTATCCACATTGGTGGCAAGAACAAGAAGGCAGATTATTTTCTGAATGGTGTCAGGTTAGGAAAAGGTGAAGTACAACGAGACCTGGGTGTCCTTGCCAGCAGGGAGTGAAGAAAGCTAATGGCATGTTGGCCTTCATAACGAGAGGAGTTGAGTATAGGAGCAAAGAGCTGCAGTTGTTCAGGGCCCTGGTGAGTACCTGGAGTATTTGGTGCAGTTTTGGTCTCCTATTTGAAGAAGGACATTCTTGCTATTGAGGGAGTGCAGCAAAGATTTATGAGGTTAATTCCTGGGATGACGGGACTGATATATGATGAAAGAATGAAGCGACTGGGCTTGTCTTCACTGGAATTTAGAAGGATGAGAAGGTATCTTATAGAAACATATAAAATTATTAAGGAATTGGACACGCTAGACGCAGGAAACACGTTCCCGATGTAGGGGGAGTCCAGAACCAGGGAGCACAGTTTAGGAATAAGGGGTAGGCCATATAGAACTGAGATGAGGAAAAACTTTTTCACACAGAGTTGTGAATTTGTGGTATTCTCAGCCTCAGAAGTCAGTGGAGGCTGATTCACTGGATGCATTCAAAAGAGAGATAGATAGAGTTCTTAGGGTTAATGGAATCCAGGGATATGGGGAGAAGGCAGGAATGGGGTACTGTTTGTGAATGATCAACCATGATCACATTGAATGGCGGTGCTAGCTCAAATGGTAATTAGAATTTCACTGTACCTTAATTGGTATATGTGACAATAAATTGACCTTGAAACCTTGACCTTGAAGGGCCTAATGGCCTATTCCTGCACCTATTTTCTATTATCTATGTATATATGTATCTATGTAAATTAAAATTACACAAAAAAGTAATCTTCAGGTGCAAAATCTCAATCAAAATAGTATAACAATACTAAAAATAGTCAATCTGAAATAAATAAAGACCAAATATTCTGGCCCAAACTGTCTTTCCTCATTATCACCGACAAAACAAGTGCGAGAAATTAATGTCATTATTTTGTCACCATAACACAATGAACAAAGTAGCTGTCATTTCTTTCCCGATTGCCTATTTACCTGAACATTCTATAAACAAACCTGCAGTGCTAAATGTATCTTTCCCTAGTTCCGCTCCACTTTCCTATGATTTTCTGGGATGATCTTGTTAATGAAGCTAACTTATTCTCCTTTAATTCTATTCCCACAGGACTGTTGACTACTCAATCTTTCGAATCACAGAATGAATGATAGAATGCAAATAAAATAACATACAATCATTATTGTTTATCAGATCTATCATTTGAGTGAATGTCAATTCTTAGCATGGCCAATGCAGCTTGCCGCACTTTCTGCCTTTTCACATGGCCGCGGACCTTTTTCTGTCACATTTAATTATTGAACCAAATACTTATTGAAAACAATTATTGTGGACAAAAATCCTGGAGAAACTCAGCGGGTGAGGTAGCATCTATGGAGCGAAGGAAATAGTTAAAGTTTCGAGTCGAGACCCTTCTTCAGATTGGGCTATTCAATAAAACAATTATTGAATCAATCTAACAGTGAGCCTGGAAATTCATTTAAAATCTAACCATTTTCTGCAAAAATAAGGTTTCCCTCATCTCCTCAGCTTTGGTTCTTTTGCCAATCAAATTAAATCAGTGTGCCCTGGTATTGATCCTTCCATCAATGGGATATTTCTCTCTATCTATATTGTCTCACCCATTCATAATTTTGAATGCTTACATCACAGCTCTCAAGCTTTGCTACTCTGAGACAATCATAGTTTCTCCTTCCCACCTACTCTGTGTAAAAGTCTCTGCATTCACCCTATCTACAGTGGCTTGCAAAAGTTTTCATACCCCTTGAACTTTTCCACATTTTGTCACATTACAACCATAAACGTAAATGTATTTTATTGGGATTTTATGTGATTGACCAACATAAAGTGGCGCATAATTGTGAAGTGGAAGGAAAATGATACATGGTTTTCAAATTTTTTTACAAATAAAAACTGAAAAGTGTGGCATGCAAAGGTATTCAGCCCCCTTTACTCTGATACCCCTAAATAAAATCCAGTGCAACCAATTGCAATAAATACAGCTGTTCTGTGAAGGCCTCAGAGGTTTGTTAGAGAACATTAGTGAACAAACAGCATCATGAAGCCCAAGGAACACACCAGATAGGTCAGGGATAAAGTTGTGGAGAAGTTTAAAGCAGGGTTAAGTTATAAAAAAATATCCCAAGTTTTGAACATCTCATGGAGCACTGTTCAATCCATTATCCGAAAATGGAAAGATTATGGCACAACTGCAAACCTACCAAGACATGGCCGTCCACCTAAATTGACAGGCCGGACAAGGAGAGCATTGATCAGAGAAGCAGCCAAGAGGCCCATGGTAACTCTGGAGGAGCTGTAGAGATCCACAGCTCAGGTGGGAGAATCTGTCCACAGGACAACTATTAGTCGTGCACTCCACAAATCGGGCCTTTATGGAAGAGTGGCAAGAAGAAAGCCATTGTTGAAACAAAGCCATAAGAAGTCCCGTTTGCAGTTTGCCACAAGCCATGTGGAGGAAGGTGCTCTGGTCTGATGAGACCAAAGTTTTTGGCCTAAATGCAAAATGCTATGTGTGGCGGAAAACTAACACTGCACATCACCCTGAACACACCATCCCCACTGTGAAACATGGTGGTGGCAGCATCATGCTGTGGGGATGCTTTTCTTCAGCAGGGACAGGGAAGCTGGTCAGAGTTGATGGGAAGATAGATGGAGCCAAATACAGGGCACTCTTGGAAGAAAACCTGTTAGCGTCTGCAAAAGACTTGAGACTGGGGTGGAGGTTCACCTTCCAGAAGGACAACGACCCTAAACATACAGCCAGAGCTACAATGGAATGGTTTAGATCAAAGCATATTCATGTGTTAGAATGGCCCAGTCAAAGTCCAGGCCTAAATCCAATTGAGAATCTCTGGCAAGACTTGAAAATTGCTGTTTACAGATGCTCTCCATCCAATCTGACTGAGCTTGAGCTATTTTGCAAAGAAGAATGGGTAAAAACTTCAGTCTTTAGATGTGCAAAGCTGGTAGAGACATACCCCAAAAGACTTGTAGCTGTAATTGCATCAAAGGTGCTTCTACAAAGTATTGACTCAGGAGGGCTGAATACTTTTGCACGCCACACTTTTCAGTTTTTTATTTGTAATAAAATTTGGAAACCATGTATAATTTTCCATCCACTTCACAATTATGCACCACTTTGTGTTGGTCTATCACATAAAATAGTAAGATTAAATGAGAACTTACCAGTTTGAAGTTTGATCGTTATTTTATGAGGAGTAACGATGAGGGATTACGTGAAGAACCCCGCCTGGCGCTAGAACGGCATACTTCAAAGCAGCGGCATGAAAAACACAAAACACAATAGCCGGAGTAAGATAGTAAGGCTCATCATAGATTTAGAACTACCAGATGATCATTTATTTTATGAGGGTGGGGAGTGGAGGGCACGTAATCCCTCATCGTTACTCCTCATAAAATAACGATCAAACTTCGAACTGGTAATTTCTCGTTTAATCTTACTATTTTACTTCGGAGTCACGTGAGTGACTACATGAAGATTTTGAAGCTTCTGTGTTTTCCATGTCGTAGAATTCTTCCATACGACAGTCCGGCTAGGTCAACACATACATGAGTAAAAAACCTTTTACCAGACCAGTTTTAGTTCTTTCCATAAATCTTTTAATGATAAAAGAACATATAATAACCCCCTTTTTACATCTGGGGAAACCATTACAAAGTGATAAAAGATATAAGTGATAACATAATCGATAATATCAATCGATAGTGAAACAAAGCAGGTGATTATAGTGAACCCAACACGGCGTGTTCAAAGCCTGTCATTGTGTGAACAGGTTTATTGTAGAACTTTGAAAAAGTTTCTTCTTTACACCACCCTGCGGTTTCTAAAATGTGTTCGAGTGGTACGTCCCGTAACTTTGCCGCGGATGTAGCTGCTGCCCTGGTGGAGTGAGATTTGAACACATCAGTGTCTATTCCTGCTAAAAGTAACACCTGTTTTAACCACCTTGAAATTGTTTGCACTGAAGCTTTTGTGTGTGGTTTCTTATGCGTAATCATTAATGTTTTTTCATCACCTCGAAGAGTTTTGGTAACTTTTATATATTGATTCAAATGTTTAACTACACACAACGTTGAATCAATAGGGTAAGCTTGAAACATTACGTTTGCTCCAGTTCTCCCTGGTCTGCTTTGTTTGATCAGATCGTAAACATAAAACACAATGTTATCTGCAGCCACATGCATACAGTCTAAACGTAGCATTTGTAATGTTTGCACCCTTTGAGCTGAAACCAATGCCATTAACATTACTAATTTAAATGTTAACTTTTCCAATGATAAAACTTCGATTGGAGTCCATTGCCTAAGTAAAGTAAGTACAATGCTGACATCCCAAATTTCTGTATATCTTGGTTTGGGTGGATTTTTGTTAAAGATTCCTTTCATAAATCTGGATATTAATGGATGTGATCCAATTGATTTCTGGTCAGAGATTTGTCCTAAATAAGATGATAAGGCACTACGTGCACTATTAATGGCACTATAACTTAAGTGCTGTTCAAAATGCAACTTGGCAAGGAACTCCAATATGTTTGCAATGTTCACAGTATGATAGGATATATTTGATTGTCTACAAAAAATTTCCCATTTCTTTATATGTGTCATATATTGTCTCTGAGTGCTATCTCGCCATGATGCGACTATAATATCCATAGTTCTATCCGACAATCCAAGCTCTTGTAGTGGTCTGGTCAAAACCTGCAGATTAACAAATTCATATAAGCATGTAGTGGATGAATTTCTTTGGTTACCAGTTTTATTAATAAATCACCGCTGCTAGGAATTGACATATATGGTTCTTTAATCATGTTTAACATCAATAGGAACCATGGTTGTGTCGGCCAATTTGGAATCACCAATAATCCTGTGGCAGAATCTTGTTCTATTTTCTTCAGACATTGCTGAACCAGAGCAAATGGCGGAAAAGCATAAAAGAACATATTCCCCCAATGTAGTGAAAAAGCATCTACTGCTACTGCATCTGGATCTGGTTCCCAAGACACATATTTAGGCAATTGATGATTTAATCTTGATGCAAACAGTTCAATGTCTGGTAACCCATATTGAATCACAATTTTACTGAAAATTACTGGGTTCAACATCCATTCTGTGTATTCTTTAAGCACCCTTGATCTATTGTCTGCCACCACATTGTCTTTACCTGGGATATAATTTGCCGAAATCCAAATTTGGTGCTTAATACACCACTGCCATAGCTGATTGACCAGACAATCACATGATACCGATCTGACTCCCCCCATGTGATTAATATATGCAACAGCTGTTTTATTGTCTAATTGTATCAGTACATGCAGATTCTTTTTTGTAGAACAATAGGCTTTTAACCCATAAAACACCCCCAATAATTCTAAATAGTTAATACCATATGTTTGGAGAAACATTTCCTCTTGGACAGTCCATCTGCCCCCACAGCTGGTAAATGAATCTGTCGCCCCCCCCCCCCCCCCCCCCCATCCGAGAGCACTAGCATCTGTTTGTAAAATTACTTCAGGCTGTTGTATCAGAATGTTTTTAGCAGCTTGTGGGACATTTTCAATCCAACATTGCAATTCCAATAAAGCTTCTTTTGTTAATTGCATAGGCCTATCAAAATGGCCTGCTCTCTTTTTTAGAGCTCTCATTTTGTCCCTTTGAAGGTTTTGGTAATGTAATGGACCAAGTTCTACTGCAGGAAATGCTGCTACTAATTTACCAATAACCTTTGCTACTTCCCGGATGGAGGGATAAGGTTTGTGAATGAGACCCCTACAGGTCATTAAAATATCATAAATCTTATCTGTTGGCAAAGTTACTAACATAGTAACTGAATTAATCACAAACCCCAAATAGTTAATTGACTGTGCTGGCTGCAGCTGGGACTTAATTGGATGAATCAAGAAACCTAACTTCTCAAATAAAGTTTTAGTTGCTGAAACTGATTTTTCAGCTGATTCCTAATTACTATTGATGATTAAAATGTCATCCAGATAAGCCATAATGATGTGCTTTTGTGCTCTTAATTGTGCTAAAGCTGGTTTCCACAGCTTTGTAAAGAGCCTGGGAGCTGAACTCAACCCATTTGGTAAAGCTTTGAATTGCCACAGCTGTCCCAGCCAATTAAATTTTAAATACCTTCGAAAGAACTGGTGTATCGGTACTGAATAGTACGCATCCTTTAAATCAATTGTAGCCATATAACAACCTGCTGATATCAAATGTCTTGTAGTGTTGAATGTTTCCATCTTAAAATGTTTATACTCGACAAATGTATTAAAGTGTTGTAAGGTCCAGAATAATTCTGCAACCACCATCTTTTTTACTTCTTGGAAATATATTTGACACAAATTGATGTTTATGTTCAACAGTTTTTTCAATAACACCTTTTTTAAACAATTTGTCAATTTCCACATTAATTTCTGCCTCTTCAATTGCAGAAAACATAAAACCATAAGCAGGTTTATTTTGTACCGGAGAGTTAACACCTTCTTTAAATGTTATAGTAGCTCCTGAAACTGTTTGTAAAATAAACCGATCAGAAGTGATGGCAAGCCATTCATCATACAACATTTGTAATCTCCCTCCAACTGGAGATTTGTCCACAGTTTCTTTAAGAATTGAATAAATTTTTTGTACCTCTCCATATGAACGTGGTGGTCTCCTTCTCCCCGTATACGGGTGAACATTAGGCTGTGTCGGATGGTAATATTTTCTTATCATATTCCTGCCTCTGTTTCCAAAATCAAATCCCCTTCTTGACGAAAAATACCTTTTTTGTCCAAAACGAAAGGTATCATGTGGCTAATAGATTTAGCCTCTTCATCCATTTCTCTTATTTGCTTAGGCAGGTTCTCTCCAAACAGATAACCAGGAGCTTGAACACCACTTGATCGACACAGACCTGCAAACCTTGGATGAAATATGGGCCGAATCGCAATTTTCCTCATACAATTAATTTCATAGAAGGAATTGCACAATAAGCCCAAAGTATCTTTTTGGATTTTAACCATTTCCGACCCTTCCATTTGCCTTCCAAAAGCAGTAATGGCAGCTGAAATCAGTTTGAGGATTCTTTGAAATCTTATTTCTTGTCCTCTCATGCCTGGAGTCATAGGCGTCCATATAGACGGATTAACCGTAGGTACCTTCAATGAGGTGCATTTTTCCGGTGTTTTATATAATTCTGCTGTTTCAACCATCACAGAATCTTGAAGTTGGTGAGATACCATATAATTAATACTGGCAGCTAGTTTGTCTTCCATAGCCTCACCACTTCCTTCAGGTATAGCAAAATCTTTTGCCATATCAGGCACATCTGGCCGTTTCTTTTTTATTCGTGGTGTGCACTCATAATCCACATCACCACTTGCAGGGTCTGGCTTTTGCAGCCCTGATACACTTGGAATTATACCCAATGAGACTTCCTCCGCCCTTAATCCTGGGTCTGGAGTTTCAAATTCCCAATTTGGCACATAGCCATATTCTGGATATTCAAACCCCTCAGGGTCATTTTGGGAAACTTCTGGGTACTGTGACCCTTGTCTCATTATATTTTGGAGTACTTTCTCCATATGTTCCATTTTAAGCCATATAGCTTTATTATCCGGAGGACTTTCATTATCAGAGTCATTATCAGAAACCACGGGCCTCACAGATTTCTTTTTACTTTTTCTAGGAACATTTTCCTCCGTGGTTTGCATTTCTGGAGAAATTATAGTCTCACTAACGGGTGACTCAGCGGCCATCGGTATCGGAACCGGATCCGCACTAAACTCTTGTCCCGACTCTTTAGCTTCACCCCGGGACGATCTTTTTACCCGCGAAATTTTCCTTTGAGACTTCTCCATTTTTCTTTTTTATTATCTGGCTAAATCAGTACGCCAGCGTGACTCTGATTTTAAATTTTACTTTCAATTTTGCTGGTTCTACCAGCGTAACGTCTTTTTTTAGAATGTCCCCTCTTTTCCTTGCACTTACCTGCGGGTCCGTTCCGGCCGCTGCGAGGAGCTGCGCTCTGCAGCTCTTGCTTCTTCCGTCAGCGTTGACGTAATGTCGTTCTAGCGCCAGGCGGGGTTCTTCACGTAGTCACTCACATGACTCCGAAGTAAAATCCCAATAAAATACATTAACGTTTGTGGTTGTAACGTGACAAAATGTGGAAAAGTTCAAGGGGTATGAAAACTTTTGGAAGCCACTGTATATCCGTCATGATCTTATACACCTCTATAAGATCACCCATCCTCCTCCTATGCTCCAAGGAATAAAGACTTAGGGTCCCACTTCTCCCTATAGCTCAGTCCCTTATGTCCTGCCATAAATCCTCATAAATCTTTGATGGAAATAAGATTGGTAAAATGATGGCTACATATAAAATGTAATTATTTTATTCCCTGCTTCTTCCAAGAGTAATGAAGTTTGCATGCTCTCCTTGTGACATTTTGGGTGCTCTGGTTTCCTCCCACATCCCAAAAACATGCGGGGTGTAGGTTTTGACCTCTGTAAATTGCCCCTAGTGTATAGGGAGTGGATGTGACAGTGGGATAACGTAGAACTAATGTGAACGGGTAATCAATGGTTGGCATGTGCTCAATGGCTGAAGGGCCTGTTTCCATGTTGTATTTATAAATCAATATAAAATAATATCACAATTAACACCACACATACTGGCCAAAAATAAATATCACCAGCAACTTGTCCTGGACTAGCCACATCGAAGCTATGGCCAAGAAAGGATGGCAAAGCCTCTACATCCTCAGAAGGCTTAGAAAGTGCTGCATGTCCTCAACAACCCTCACCAACTTCTACTGATGAATCATTGAAACCACTGTATCGGGACCAGCAGAGTTCCACAGGGATCTCTGCTGTTTGTGATATATATAAAACACTTGGATGTAAATGTTCATCAGTAAGTTTGCAGATGACTGGGGTTGTGGACTGTGAGGAAGGCTGTCAAAGAATACAGCGGGATATAGCTGAGCTATAGAAATGGCGGAGAAATGACGGATGGAGTTTAATCCGAGCAAGTGTGAGGCTGCACTTTGGGAGGTCAAATGTAAGGGGTAAATATACAATGAATGGCATGACCCTTAATTGTATTGATGTATAGAGGGATCTTGGGGTCCAAAACCATGACCCCCTGAACCCCCTTCTCTGCGATCGATTCATTTGCGGGCGCTGCGAGTCGGCTGTTCATTTTAGACTTTTTCGAGCAGCATGTTCGACTTTTTTGGGGTTTTTTGCCGTGTCTAAATGTTTGTTTAGGTGTTTGTTGGTGTGTCTTGTGTCTCGGGGGTGGTGAGGGGGGAAAAGGGGGAAGTCGCTTTCGGTCGCCTCCTCGATGGCCTAACAGCTTGGATTGGAGTGGCCTTTCCCGTAGTCAGGGCCTAGAGCTTCAGCAGCAGGCGCAGTGTGAACTTTTTCCAATCGCGGAGTGGGGCGAACCCTAGTTGGGGTCGCCAGAGAGGAATGTTCCGATCGCTGGCCTGGTGACTTTGGCATCATTGGGCTGTGGTCTGCAGAGCTTCTAGCCGCGGGTGTGGTGTGGAATTACCATCTGGAACCATCCGGGGATCTCCGGAGAAGAGCTCCGACCGCCGGCCTGCAGTCTCTAACATCCTTGAGCCGCGATCTCCAGTAGGAAAGTGGGCAATTTGGGCGCTCCAAGCTGCGGAGTTGTTCGATTCGTCCCGACATCAGATTTTGGATCATCCCGACGAGAGGGCCTGTACATCCAGCCGTTCGTAGCGGCGACTACGGAGGGCTTATGGCCTTGACCACGGATGAACAAAGGAGGAGGACTGACTGAACTTTGTTGCCTTCCACCTCAGTGAAGAATGATGTGGTGGATGTTTGTGTGTTCTTTTTAAGTGTATCGGTGCTGGCAAATTTCACTGCACCTTCAGGTGCACGTGACAAATAAAATTGACTTTGACTGCAACTTTAACTTTAACACAAATAGATAGAGTGGTAAAGAAGTCATGCTCTACACTTGCTTTCACAGGTCGGGAACATCGAGTATCAGATGTCGTGAGTCAGGAAATCAAGATGCAGCTTCATAGGACTTGGACACATGTAGAGTAAAGCATGCAGTTCGGCTCACCCCATTAAAGAATGGGTGTGGAGGCTTTGGAAAGGGTGCAGAGGTTTACCAAATTATGCCTGGATTAGGGGGTATTAGCGACAAGGAGAGTTTGCACAAACTTGGATTGTTTTCTCTGGAATGCTGGAGGTTGCCGGGAGACCTGAGAGAAGTATATAAAATTACGAGAGGCATACTGTAGGTATGCTAGACAGTCAGAGTCTATTTCCCAGGATGGAAATATTAAATACTGGAGGGCATAGCGTTGTGAGAGGGGCACGGTTTAAAGGAGATGTGCAGGGTAAGGGCCTGTCCCACTTGCCGATTTTTTCGGCGACTGCTGGCATCACATCAGTGTCACCAAAAGATTTTGAACATTTCAAAATCCGGCGGCGACTAAAAAAAATGTTGCAACACTTGAAAAAACACCGCGCGTCATAACGTCTTCACGTCACGTCACCGCCGCGTCACGCCGCAAATTTTTCGGTGACCTGATACCCGGTCAATGATGCCGGCAGTCGCCAAAAAAAATCACCAAGTGGGACAGGCCCTTTAGGGTTTTACACAAAGGGTGGTGAGTGCCTGGAACATGCTGCTGGGGGTGGTGGTTGAAGCATGTTGGTGGCATTTAAAATACTTTTGGGGAGGTATATGGATATACAGGGAATGGAGGGATAGGTGTTATCTGCAGGTAGATAAGTGATAAATAATGATCTTGGTATCATGTTCAGCACAGAGATTGTGGGTAAAGGCCTATTTTGTGCTGTACTATTCTATGTTCTAATCTTTATTGCCCTGAAACAGCTCAAGTAACAGGGAATCATGAAAGTCACCACAGCCATCAAATGAATTCAGGAAAGAGTAACTTTTTATTAAAACAGAAAAATATTTATTATTTCAATGAACTAAGCTAAATAAAAGTGACGACATCGTCAGACTGGGAATAATCAAGGATGTGTATGAAATTAGTTCTGTTGGAGTATTTTTACAACTGATGGTGCTGACTCATGTTGTGGAACTGTTTCATATATACTGGCAATGTTTTGGTACCATGTAATGTGGTTGTTCGTCAGATGTGAACCTGGATAATGAATGTCAACACATCATTTGACTATGAGGTTTGATGTATTATTAATTAATGTCCACTAACAAATATTTTCCAGCAAACTATGAAAATTAACTAGTCCAACCCATCCAAAGATTATCTTAAAGAAATCAGGAAATTCAGAAGAAATTGGCTATCATACTGAGTAGTTGAAGCAAATGGTATAGGTGCTTTTAAATGGAGGAAGGAAAAATGAGGGAGAAAGGATAGTTTAGTTGAGGAAAGACAGGATGGTTTTTAAGCCATGCACTAGTGTCAGCAAGGGGTTGTTGGGCTGACTTCTCTATCATTTATCCAATATAATCCATTAAACAATGATTAGTTCAATACAGAACTGGAATTTGTGACTGCAAGCCAGGATGTAAATCTTGATTACTCAACCCAGTTGGTGTACATTGGATGTGAGAAATGAAGACAAAACGTTCAAAAATGAACATATGAGGCACGTGCACACCTAACTGTCAGAAGACAATGAGATATTTATTCCAGATGCATAATCTATGCAGGCTAATAGTTCACACAAAAATAGTTGAAAATCATTTATTTTTTCAGGAGTACGATGGTGTGGGTAAATTGATAAATAATAATCACAAGCTAAATTAGCAGGGGAAGTAATTTTTCAAAAAATGATTACAATCAGTATTGTGACAATTACATTACTGAATTACTGTTTAGCAATGTCTTTAGCTAATGTCTGAAAGAGAAGGGAATCTGCTGTCTTTACCTGTGGTCTAGTAATAATTGCCCTATTAAATGGTTTAACTAGCCACTCAAGGGTATTTTAAGATGTAATAAATGGAGGCTATATGCTAAGAAAGGATAATTAAGTAATATGTTTTTTTTTTAAAGTTTACAGTACAGTGATGCTGAGCTGATATGTTGCACCTCTGAATTAAAAATTCTTTAAAGAACTCGGTTGACTTTCCATCTCCTGCCCTGTGAATGTGATTTAGTTTAGTCTGAGGCAATCGCAGTGGAAAACATGTTTATCTGTTTGGGCCATCACGAACTGTTTCTCATTAAATTTATATTAATTTCCAAATTTCCAACATGAGTCAGAGGTGAAGCACACTCCTTTTTTATTTAGTAGAATATTACAAAGAAGAATGTTGACTTAAGATCAGCAGGTTATTATGAAAACATTTCATGCAGCACCTTCAATATAGAAAAATATGTTTCTCTGGCGTGACTCTTCTTAATTGTTAACTTAGGAAAGTTTTGCTTATGCCCACTCAAGTCTGAAATGAGCTACACAGTAGTAACTAATGCAGTAGATAGACACAAAATACTGGAGTAACTCAGCAGGACAGGCAGCATCTCTGGAGAAAGGAATGGGTGATGTTTCGGGTCCGAGACCCTTCTTCAGAGGTAGGGGTAGGTAACAAGGAAGCAAACAATCAGTAACATTTAATCAGGTGGACAGTGAAACTAGTCGGAGAACCAGGATGTGGAGGGACGGAGAGAGGGGGAAAGCAAGTGTTACCTGAAGTTGGAGAAATCAAACACATACCGCTGGGTTGTAAGCTGACCAAGCGAAATATGAGGTGCTGTTCATCCAATTTGCGTTGGGCCTCACTCTACATTGCAAGAACCGATTAAGTACATTAATTTATCCTTCACTTCCACTAACAACTTTATTTTTTTGTTGCCATGAAACACATGGTCAGCATGGATGAGTGGGGCTCAAGGGCTCTTTCCGTGCTATATAACTCTATGGCTAAAATGGAGCCCCTATAGGTAAACTTTAATGGCAACCTAAATATTGGCTGTTTATAAAGAGTATGGATAGCTCCAATTCACATCAATACATGTCCGAAGGTGCAATATCAGTTATATGTCTATCAGCTCCTTGCTGATATGGAATATATATCTATAAAGTCATTCATTTCTTGGGGGGGAGGGAATGGTACTATTTATTTTTAAATATACGGAATTAACATAGTACAGAAACACGTGCAGAATGTGCAGAAACATAGTACAGAAACATGTATTATAAATTTCATTTGTAAATCACAAATTCCATTTGTAAAGATATTGTACGAGTGAACCAATATTCCTTTGAAACCTTATTCCATTCTTATAGTAGGTGGCTCCTTGCCACTTACCCATCTGCCCCACTGCATTGTTGGGCTGCTTTGAGTTTGCAATCGAAGACAGACACAAAATGCTGGAGTAACTCGGCGGGAGAGGCAGCATCTCTGGAGAGAAGGAATGGGTGACGTTTCGGGCCAGCATCTGCAGTTCCTTCCCATCCATTGAGTTTGCAATCCTCCTGTCATTGACAACGAGCTCATTTAAAGTGCATAGACAGAGGAACTGTTTGCACCCATTACCTGAAGAACTTTCCAAAGAGATGTAGACCTAAGAGTGAGGCCGCTTTTTAAGGGTCGTCTTTATTTAAATCTCAGACTCAAATATGTGTAACAGGAAAAAAAATCACTCAGGCTTCCCAAGTATTTCCCACAGTTGTGCTATACCGCCCTAATCACCCCCCCCCCCCCCCCCCCCCCCCCCCCACCCCCCACCCTCACACAGATCCTCCCCTGGGTAAATGCCCAGACATTTTAAATGGGAACATCTGTGTTGCTCCAGACAGCCTCACCCCACTTTCCTACCCTGGCCTTATATTGCTGGGATAAAGTTGCAGGGTGACAAGTCCATTTATTGCAGCACCTGAAATATTTCCCGTTTGTGTTTTTAGCTTCAAAAACACACTCCCACTGATTATTTATGCACAGTTAGTATATACGTTTTCAGAAAAGAGCTTTGGAACAAGGTTAAACAAAGGTCTCATTAGAGTGATATCAATAACAGGTATAAAGATCCGCTTATTCATGTCTAATTTGCAAGTGAAATCATTGGACAGTTTTGTCAGAGGACCAGGACAAAATGACCAGTTCCAAAGGTTTCATAAAACTCGCACAAATTCAGTACAGATTTTTATCCAAAAATTGGCAGAGTTGTATAGTACTTAAGAGCGTCTACATTAATTTAGAGCTGCCAGTTCATTGTGCCTCCAATGAAAAAATCCAACTATATAAACCTGAATTGGAAGCAGTTCCTCTTCCAAGCAAATTTATTCAGAAAAATATTCAATTTCTATTTCCATTAGGTCATTTGTATTCACTCAGCATGTTCTGCTACAGTCAGTATCATTTTCCACATATTCAAGTGATTACCCCAAAGCCTGTGACTTCATCGGATAACAGACTGTTGACGGAAAACTGCATCAATGCACACTTGCAAAAGAGTGTGTTTGTGTAAGCATGCCTGTAGAGGAGTGTGTATATAAATGTTAATGTTTTATTATGGGTATTCTATTCCAGTTCTCTTCCAGCCAACGTCCAACCTTCTAACTTAGTACGTTCCCTTACATTGGTTCCAGGTCTGGTAATGTCTAAATTTACTAACTCACATCGTCATTTTGATTCTCCCAATGATTGTAACTTCTTCAGCCTTATCTCCTTCCAACAACTTTGGGGTCTTCCAGATCTGCCCTCAGTGATTTTGATTTTAATCACTATTTCAGGCTTGAAAAACTGGATTTTCCTCCTTAAACCATCTAGTCTCTCTAACTAGTTCCTTGAAATCTTTGACTAAGTTTTGTATCACTTGTTCTAATGTCTCTTTATGCAGTTCAGTGTCAAATTTTGTTTGTAAATGCCATGTTAGTGCAACTATCTGTGCCTCAATTTGATACTGTGTGTCAAGAAGCATTTCTAAAGTACATTTGAGTTCATATTTTTATCACTGTGTTTATATGATCGGGGGAGTGTGTGTCTGTGGGTGTGTTTTCGATCAACAAAAATTGATGTGGGGACTTGGATGTATGAGTGCATTTATGTGAGAACGACCATTATTGTGTGTCTACATGCATGGGGCTCCATAGACTGGACACACATGCTAATGTGCTTGAATTCAAATACACACAAGTATATTGATACAATCTCTAACCAACAGACACATGCACTCATCCTCAGTATCCAGTGAATCTATACTTGAAAGGTAATAGATCACTTTATGTTCTGTGTTAATAGAGCATATGAACACTTTGATGAATGACATTAAATAATCCAAACATTTTTAAGTGAGTCATTTAGGGTGAGAGTATGTGTGTGTTATATTCTAAGCACCTTTCAAGTTATTGTCATACCAAGTGAATAGCTAAAATTTCAAGTGGGAGTTACCTAAATGGCATCTAATAAACTTGGCCTTGAAAACTGATGATTTTTAAGCTTTGTCTGGCAAGTTGCTGAAAGAACAAGCTGATAATATGGCAACAAGTGAATCCAGGTACACAGTTCATGAGTAAACTATCAAGCACTGAAAGAACCTTCATAGCCAAACTGAAATAATTGAATTTATTTTAAATTCATTTCAAGGTATATTTTTAAACTCTCTAATTGTCCTTGGGAAATTGTTTTCTCGAACCATTGGCAAGTCCTGTTGGATAGAGAATTCTAGAAATCTGAACCAAAAATGCTAAAGGTATAGGGATATGTATTTGGTTTGGGTTGGTGCATGACTTGGAGAGGAACTGACAGGTGTGCTTTTGCCATGGATCTGCAGCGTTTCCAGGGTGCAGGTGTTTGTGGGTTAAAAAGGTGCAGCAGAAGAGACTTTGGCAAGTTCTACTTCTACCACATTAGATCCATGTTATGCAGCTGATTAATGGAGTTAATGGAGTTGAAAATCCTGAAAGCTGTTGGAGTTGTAGTCACTAAGGTAACTAGAGAGTATTCCAATATATATTTAACTTAAGTCTTGCCCTGCCTCCTGTCTCCATTAAGATTGTGGATGTGAAATTTACCCAGGAGTGCAAATACCTTGGAGTGTATCTGGACAACAAACTGGACTGGGCCAGGAACACTGAGGCAATGTACAAGAAGGGATAGAGCCTTCTGTACTCTGAGGAGTATCTACTCTTTCAACGTCTGCAGTTAGATGCTGCAGATCTATCAATAGGTGGTGGCCAGTGACATTTTCTACGCTGTCGTGTGCTGGGGTAGCAGGGCGAAGGCCGTGGACGGCAACAGAATTAACAAGCTCATCAGGAAGGCTGGCTCAATCCTGGGAGTGGAGTTGGATTCATTGGAGGTGGTCTCGGAAAGGAGGATGCTCCTCAAACTGTGGAGCATCTTGGACAATACATCTCACCCCCTCCATGACACACTGGTCAACCTGAGGAGCACCTTCAGCAACAGATTGGTCCCACCAAGGTGCAGCACAGAATACCGCAGGAGATCCTTTTTCCCTGTGGCTGTCAAACTGTATAACTCCTCCCCCTAATTTTAATGTCATTGTTATTATTATGTACGTGACACTTTCAATGCCTTGCAACTGTATCTTTTGACTGTTGGCAGACCAATTTCCTTCCGGGATAAATAAAGTTGTATCATATCGTACGTCAGAAAAGCGTGGGGCGTCCGAAGGTGAATCACTGGCTGCAAAATAGCCAGCCTCTGAACTGATTTTGTGGCTAAAATATTAACCTTAATGAGATCTACTCCCTGGTGAAGCACAGGTTTATAGCGTTCAAGTCGGCGATCTCGAACTCAAAGACATTCATACACGTCCTTTGCAAAGCCATCAGGAATGTCAAGATGGCAAGAGAAAATTCGGGACCAAGCCAGAGTCCCCGAATAACCTCGCGGGCACCCGGCGATTGTGACAAGACTTGCATGCCATGAGAAGTCGGGCAGTATCGCTGACTACAGTGCATCCTTTCCTGACAGACGCAATGCAGTCTCTGTTCATCTTGAACAGAAAGGCAATGGAATAATGTGAAGCACCGTGATAGCCACATGTGCACTCTATACCCATGGTAACTGTCACAAACCTCAGCTCCACCTTCCTGAGAGTAAACCGAGGAAAGCTGCAGGCCCAGATAAAGTCCCCTCCCATGTCCTCAACACCTGCATGGACCCAAAACGTCACCCATTCCTTCTCTACAGAGGCTGCCTGACATGCTGAGTTACTGCAGCATTTTGTGTCTATCTTCGATTTAAACCAGCATCTGCAGTTCTTTCCTACACACAAAGTATTCTCGCCCTTCTATAACCTCTCCCTATTCCATTCTGAAGTTATCACTTATTTTCAGAAGACCATTATCCCAGTCCCATGAAAAAGCAAGGTCGGGTGGCTTATTAATTACAGCTTATTGGCTCTGATATCCTCTATCATGAAATGCTTTGGGAAATTGGTCATGCCACATATCAGCTCCAGCCTCCCAGACCCTGGATCTTCCTGTTGCAATGTTGAAAACCCAGTGCCACATGAGGTCAACAACTGGCACCATTTCTGTGGCCGTACACTCACGCCTGAACACCTGGACAACAAGGACACCTATGTCAGACTACAGCCCTTCATTGGCTACAGCTCTGCCTTCAACACCATAATTCCAATCAAACTCGCCTCCAAACTCCTGGACCCAGGAATCGGCACTCCCCCCCCCCCCCCCCCCCCCCCTTCTCTGCAACTGGAGCATTGGTTTCCATGCACAAAGATCACAATCAGCAAGGATTGGCGACAAAACATCCTCCACGATAATTCTCAACACCAGCGCCCTGCACACTGTGATCTCTGTCCCTTACTACAAACTCTACACACTCATAACTGCCCAATCATGAAGACAGCATATAGGAAGGAAATAGATAGCTTAGTGACATGGTGTCGTCAACAGCCTCTCCCTCAATGCCAGTAAAATGAAGAAGCTATTCACTGAGTTCATGGGTGGAGTAAACTCTGCATCAATGGAGATGGTCAAGTGGAGATGGTCGACAGCTTTGAGTTTCGAGGCATAAATATCACCCACAATTTGTCTTGTTCTATTCACATTGACATGACAGCCAGGAAGGCATACCAATGTTTTTATGTGTCTAAATGGAAGGCTATGTGTTTAAGACCAACTCTGGTGAACTGAGCCTTAATTCAAGATAACACCTATGTTCAGTGGTGAGGGGTGTTGCACTGATAGAGTACTGATACAGTATCATGTGGCACTATTTTAGAGAAAAGCAAGGATTTTCTCTGATGATCTGGCTTATATGTATTCCCTAAAGTAAAAAAAAGATGATCTATCATTATCATATTGTTTGCGGGAGATTGCTGGATGTAAATTAACTGCTACGGTTCCTATAGGCTACATGTGGATGTGGACACATTCCAAAACAGAGCATTATGAATACATAATGCTGTCATCAATCAAGCCTGGTAAATGCACTTCTACTCATGATTAATGTTGAACTGAAGCATGCATTTAGTGTATGACTATTGTCTACTCACTGCTTTGTTGACAAATGTATTCTGCTTTTATTAGAAAAGTTGATATAAAGAAATTCTTACTTCATCCGTCTTGAAACAGAGAGTTTATGAAATAAATTGACTTTGTCATCTGTACATTCCATAGATTGCTGTGAGGCCAAATAGACATGCCCTCATATCCCTCGCCCCCACGTCAGTTAAAAAAAACATTGGCGCAGCACTTAGAACATAAAACGTAGAGCAGCACAACATAGGGACAGGCCTTCAGCCCGCAATGCCTATGCTGAACATGATACCAAGTTAAACTAATCCCCTCTGCCTGCACTTGAACCATATCCCTCCATTCCCTGCATATCCATATGTCCATCTAAAAACATTTAAAACACCACACTCCTACCTGTTTCACCCTTGCAGCGTGTTTCAAGTACTCGCCACTTTCTGCGTTAAGAACTTGCCCTGCACATTGTTCAAATTTCCCCCTCTGACAAAGTTATGCCCCTTAGCCTTTGACATTTCTATCTTGGCAAAAAGGTTCTGACTGTCTATCCTATCTATGTCTCTCATATTTTAAATTAATCTAGCAAGTCTCTGCTCAACCTCTGATGCTCCAAAGAATACAATCCAAGATTGTTCAACCTCTCCTTATCGTTAATCCTCTCTAAACTAGACGGTGTTTTGGTAAACCTCTTCTGCACCCTCACCAGAGTCTCCACATCCTCCCTCTAACATGGCAACTAGACCTGCACCTATTCAATGCTCACTCGGGCCTCAATGCCAGCAGAGCCAGGAGATTTGGGTTCAAACCTGACCTTGTGTTGTATCAATGCTACATTTACACATTCTCCCTGTGATCATGTGGGTTTCCTTTGGGTGTTCTGGTTTCTTCCCACATCTCAAAGATGCGTAGGTTGATAAATTAATCTGTTATGGTAAATTACATCTAGTGTGTAGGTGAGTGGTAGAATCTGAGGACATTTGAAGGGAATAGAAAATGGGATTAGTGCAAGTAGGTGGCTGATGGTCAGCATGGGCTGAAGGGCCTGTTTCTTCGTTATATCGACAAACATCTGCCTCCATGTCTTTGGAAAGCTGCATTGCCAACTTTTCCCTTCTTGCAACAACGTCTACATTTTAAACACTTTATTGCAGTAAAAGCTCTTTGGAGTGTCATGAATCATGAGAATTGCTATCAAAATGTGCATTCCTCTTAGAACATAGAATATGTCAGGGCACAGCACAGGAAAGGGCCTTACAGCCCACAGTTTGTGGCAAGCTAAACGAACCTTATCCGCTGCACAACATCCATACCTCTCCATTCCTAGCATATGCACGTGCCTATCTAAAAGCTTCTCAAATGCCACTATCACATCTGCCTCCACCACCAACTGGCAGCATATTCCAGGCACTCACCACTCTCTATGTAAAATACTTACCCTACACATCTCCTTTAAACTTTGCCCCTCTCACCTTAAAACTATGCCCCCTATTCTTTTCACTTTTCCACTATAGGAAAAACGTTCTAAGAGACTACTGTATAACATTCTAAAACGTTCTAAGAATACTCTATCGGTGCCTCTAGATGTGAGCAGGTAAGTACTCAATCTCAGCAGCCAGTGCAAGTACAAAAGTATTGTTTCAACTATTGTTCATAATTTTATATACTTCTATCAGACCTCCCCTCAATCTCCAGCATTCCAGAAAAAGCAATCCATGTTTGTCTAAGCCTCAGGGCACAGTGGTAGTGTGGCTGCCTTACAGCGCCAGAGACCCAGGTTCGATCCTGACTACAGGTCCTGACTTTAAGAATAAGGAGTAAGCCATTTAGAACGGAGATGAGGAACTTTTTCTCACAGAGAGTGGTGAGTCTGTGGGATTTTCTGCCTCAGAGGGCGCTGTAGGCAGGTTCTCTGGATGCTTTCAAGAGAGAGCTAGATAGGGCACTTAAAAATAGCAGAGTCAGGGATATGGGGAGAAGGCAGGAACTGATTGGGGATGATCAGCCATGATCACATTGAATGGCGATGCTGGCTCGAAGAGCCAAATGGCCTACTCCTGCACCTATTGTCTATTGTCTATTGATTATTGTCAGGTGCTGTCTGCACAGAGTTTGTACATTCTCCCTGTGACTGTGTGGGTTTTCTCTGGGTGATCCAGTTTCCTCCCACATTCCAAAGATGTGCAGGTTTGTAGGTTAATTATCTTCTGTAAATTGTTCATTGAGTGTAGATTAGAACTAGTGTATGGGTGATCGCTGGTCAGCGTGGACTTGCTGGGCCGAAGGACCTGTTTCCATGCTGTATCTCTAAACCTAAAAACTAAAACTAAAAACTAAAAAACTCTCCTTGTACCTAATGCCACCTAATCCAGTTTCATTCTGCTAAAGCTTTTCTGCAGCATTTCCAAAACTTCCACATCCTTCCTGTAATGGGGTGAACAAACTGCACGCAATACTCCAATGAGGCCTAACCAAAGTCTTAAAGACCATGACTTCCTGACTCTTACATTCAATGCACCAACCAATGCTGGTGAGCATACCATATGCCTTCTTAACCACTCTATCTAAGTGGATTGTAGTGCCACTTTCAGGGAGCTATGGACCTGGACCCCAAGATCCCTCTGTGCATCAATGCTGTTGATAGTCTTGCCATCAACCATATACAGTACCTTCCCCTACATCTGATCTTCCAAAGTGCAACATCTCATACTTGCTCAGATTATGACACATCTGCCATTTGCTGAAGAATCACTGACAAATAACAAACACAATTTGCCTTGCCGTTGTAAGTCATGGCACAACACCTTTGTACTTGCACTGGCCGCAGAGAATGAGCACTTACCTGATTCACATCTGGAAGGCTGGACTGTAGGACAAAGGCAACCAGATTTGGTTCACAGGACCCTAACTATTTGTAGTATCTGAACCTCGCACTGTAGTCAGATAAGAAAACATAAAATATTGCCACCTCAAAACCTTTAAAAAAAATGTTAACATCTGTCAAAACTATTGTTATGAATGTTTCTAAATGTTCTTGACTTTTAAGATCCATTCAAAAACTACTAAGGACCAAACAAAGAATTACAAACAAATCTCAATTCAAATGAACGGGTTTGCAGATACTGTGTAGAGTCTACCGTGGCATGGGCTCTGATTGCAGATTCTTAAAAACATGAGTAACAGGAGCAGGATTTAACCACACCTCCTCCTCCCTTTTCTGCATTACCTGCCCTCCCCCACTCCCCCAGCCTGCTGCACAATTTAGTAAGATCACAGCTGATCCAAGCATGGCTTCAACACCACTTTCCCACTTCCCGTCTATAGGTTTTGATATCCTTGGACTTCAATTGGTTGTCAATCTCCACGGCCCAGTCTCCATGGCTGGGAATGGAAGATTGCAACCTTCACGTGGTCCACCCTGTTTCGACTAATGCAATCAACTCGACGTGCACAAACGGAAGATCAAATAGAACAAGTTGTCTTACAACTTTAGGCTGTGCACGCCACACGAAAGAAGAAGTCTCCAGGGCTCTTTGGAGCATGAAGTTTGATGGATTCAGGAACCTCTGAGACAAAGTCTTTTAATTTTACATTGCCCCATAACAGGAAACAGTTTATCAGCATCCACACAGTCAGTCCCACTGAAAATTATACACGTTTCAGTGAGATCACTATGAGTGTAGGAGCCCTCCTTAGTTACTGTTAGCATATTATATTATTTTGTCTCGATATTTCTAGCAGTATTATTTTGAGTGCTAGAGGGTGGGCTTTAGATACGTAGATGAACGTTACATATATCTTACCAGGGGAGGGAGTGGCCGAATCAGACCAACCACAGGATTTGGAGAGAATGCAGTTCCACAGATAGTAAGAACGGAAAGCTACAATTTGTATGAATAACGAGGATCTGGTACGTTCACCTTTTTGTCTGTACAACTACTTCAATAAATAACTAATTAAGCTGGAAATAATGACTGGACGATCCATTTTTGCTTGTCTGTGTACGATCACTCCCACCTACCCGTGGAGTAATGGCAACGGAAAGTTGGACATTGGAAAAGTTAGAAATTGCCATTACATTTAAGTAAGAACTGCTCTCTTTGCGTGAAACTGGAGCTTGGAAACATGGAAAAAAGGATGTGCCTGACGGCGTCAACTCAACAAGGTCGACTCCTGCGCTATCTGAAGAACGACGATTGAAAACTTTGGAACCCAATGCGCAGGGACAGCGTGAGTATTACAGCTGAACGTACAGAATTAAGCTTTATTGGAATAGCTATTATAGGAAAGCTATTGGAAAACTACATTAAGCTGTATTGGAAAACGGCTGTTACTATGGAGACATGAGAAGTGACCTTGAGAATCTCAATCCTATCTGTTGTTCTGAATTCCCGCTTGGTTGTTTTGAATTTCAGTCTGGAAGGATACGGCATTACGTCAACACGTCTTAAAGGGATAGTGAGCCAGTGTGTCTAAAGCTCAGCCACAAGAGGGCGAAGTAGAAGAGGATTCTGGAAAAGAAAGAAGAACCATTAAACTCACCGACAAAGGTCAGGTATTGTTCATGCAAAGATGTCAGAAGTCAGGTAACACGGTATGCAAACAAGCTGACAAGTTAATTGAAAAGCTGAAAGAGCTCATGTTATCAGATGAAAAGGAGAACGAAGTACAATCTAACCTGGTTCAATTAACTGAGCTCTGCAATGAAGTCAGAAAACACCACGAGTCATTGCTGGAAATACCAATGCCTGAAAAGGAGCTTGAAAGGCAAGAACAGCAGTTTAAAAAAAATGGAATCTTTTAATGGTTTTATACAAGTTGTAGACGGGTGGTTATCTGAAATTGGGCAACAAACTACGCACTCTATACTTAAAGGTGCCTTACAGCAGAGTGTTGTCGATTCAGAAATTGGACCTGAAGACAGTGTTTCAAATGTCTCAAAACGAAGATCAAGCCACAAATCTGGTTCTGCATCATGCGCATCTTCAAGGGTCTCTGCTCCTTTTTAAAGTTCAGGCAGATAGGGCTGCTCTCTTGGAATGGGCGGCCGCCGTGAGAAAAAAGCACAGGCTTGAGGCAAAAAAAAGGCAATGGATAAGAGAGACAGCCCTGGCAGCAACCAATGCCAAGCTTCAGCTTGAGGCACAAGATAAATATTTTAAAAGTGAGTTGGAACAGTTGGAACTAGAGATGGAGCTGGCGACAACCGGTGCAAGGTTTAATGTACTTGGACAAGGGGTCAAGAAGCAGCTCTAGAGTATCTCACGGGAGGAGCTATTCTGTGAGAAAAGGAGCTGCTAAATGGGAAGCAGCAGCTCAATTAAATCTTCAGGCAGATGAATACTGGCTTGATCAAGTGCAACAAATACAGAATGTGTTGATGGGAATCAAAGCTTCCTCCCAGCAACAGGTTGTTAGACCAAAACAAACAATTCATGAACCACCTGCTAGGATTCATATTAAGACCCATCTAACTCAGCAGTATTTTCAGAGGCGAAATGTACAGACTCATAAGAGCAAGGGTGGGCAGGGGCATGTGAGCATTACTCTCCCTGTACGAAATGATGGGAACCAACGTGAAATCTGGAAATTAATGGAGAAACAGAATGAGAAAGCCAACTGTCATTGATGCTGTTTCCTCATCTAAGATGTGTGGGCTTATTGGGACCGGTTATGAAGCCTGCACCTTCTCCATCTTACCAGCACAGGTAAAGAGCAGCAAGGAGGACACGGTGTTGCAAACATACGCATTTTTGGATCATGGAAGTCAACAACCTTTTGCACAAAAAGCGTGATGAGAAGGCTGAGCATTACAGGACAAAGGACGAAGATTCTCTTGCGTACCATGAATGAAGAGAAGCCTGTGATCAGTCATCATATCTCAGGTTTGGAAATATCTGGACAAAGACTATTTTAAACAACTGTCTGATGTGTTCACACATAAGACTATGCCTGTTTCTCATCTAAACATTCCCAACCAGGAAGAGCTGAAACAATAGCCTTACATGAAGGATATCAAGATTCCTAAAATAAACTCTGGCATCGATCTACTCATCGGAACAAATGCCTCAAAGGTGTTGGAACCTAGGGAGCTGGTCAACAGCATTTGCAGTGAGGACCCGACTCATTTGCAGTGAGGACCCGACTCGGATGGGTCACCTATGGTCTCCTGAGAGGAGCCCTGCTGCTGCTGCCAATCAAATATTCATTGTAAACTTAGAGGAGCTACTGGACAAGCAGTACAATCACGACTTCAGTGAAAGAACCAGCAAGGAAGCAGAAGAAGTGGCCTGAGAAGAAGTAAAGTTCTTGGATATTATGAATCACTCAGTAAAGATGATAGATGCACCCTATTGTCTAGATTTACCTTTCAAACAAGAAAGCGTCAGTTTGCCAAATAACCGTTGCATTGCACTGCAGCACATCCGGAACCTGAAATGCAGGTTTGGCAAGAATAAGACATTTCATGATGAATCTTTCCTCACAGAAATGATTGATAATGGTTATGCTGAAATGGTAACAGTGGACCAGTTGAATCAAAGCGATGGAGAGCTCTGGTACATCCCACACCATGGGGTGTATCACTCAAGGGAAGGAACCTTCAGGGTGGCCTTTGACTGTGGGGCAGTCTTCAAAGGAATATCACTTAACTGCCAACTGCTGCAGGGTCCAGAACTTACCATTACTCACTCATTGGAGATCTCATCAGATTCAGTCAAGAACTAGTTGCTTTGATGGCTGATAACAAAGAAATATTTCATCAGGTCAAGGTACCAGAGAAGTATATTGACTATTTGCAGTTACTGTGGTGGCCTGAGGGTGATGCACAGCAAGATCTTGTTGAATTCCGGATGAAGGTACATCTTTTTGGAGCAATGTCACCACCAAGTTGTGCACATTTTGTATTAAGGAAGACTGCTGAGGACAACAAAATTTATTTCCCAGCAGAGGTCACAAACACAGTAAAGAACAACTTCTATGTAGATGATTGTTTAACGTCCATGCCTTCGGGAGGATTCATGCTGTCAAAGTGGATCAGCAACAGCAGTGCTGTATTGGCATCCATTCCACAAGAAAATAGAGCCAAGAAGACCAGGGAGTTCGACTTAGACAAAGACAATCTGCCAATGGAAAGGACACTGGGATTTGCATTGATGCGTTGAAGCAAATGTTTCAAGTTCAGAATTGTGGTACAGGAACGACCATACACCAGGCGGGGCATCTTGGCCATAGTTAGCTCTGTATACGATCCTTTAGGATTTCTTGCACCATTTACTCTGCCAGCCAAGCTGATTATGTAGGAGCTCTGTAAAGAAAGACGAATGGGATGAGAGCATAACGTAAACTCTCAGCGATGGATAGGATGGTTAGCAGATCTCAACAAGATGTCGGATTTTAAAGTGGACTGGTGCATGAAGCCTGCAAGCTTTGGGCAAATCAGATTTGCACAATTGCACCACTTTTCAGATGCAAGCGATGCCTACGGTACTCTTTCATGTCTAAGACTGGAAGATGATAACAAAGAAGTGCATGTTCCATTCATTATGGGAAAATCTGGAGTGGCACCATTGAAACAAATGACGATTCCCAGAATGGAGCTTACAGCTGCAGTCCCAGCTGAGAGTGGACATAAATGCTGCAAAAGGAATCATGCTTCTACTGGAGAAATCCATCTTCTGCACCGATAGCACAATTGTTCTCAAGTACATCAACAACGAAACCAAATGCTTTCAAACATTTGTAGCAAACATGATCTCCTTTGTTAGGGATGCTACTAATGTATCACAATGGAGATATGTTGGCACAGAGGAAAGTCCTGCAGATGAATCTTCTAGAGGACTAACAGCAGACCGCTTCTTAAGCAATAAGAGATGGATCAAGGGACCAGAGTTTCTCTGTAAGCTACACAGAGAATGGCCAAAGCTTAACCTGGAATCTGCAATCTCTGCTAATGATCCGGAAATCAAGCAAGACATCACAGTGAACGTCACTGTCCAGGATCCATTGGACTCAACAAACTATTTAATTACCTATTTATCATCATGGAGTAAGCTGAAGACTGCGGTAGCTTGGTTTCTTAAAGTAAGGACAATACTCTTGCTGTTGACTCGAAAAAGAAAGGAGATTGCTATGAATTGCGGTATATGATTTCTTCCTCCATGTCCGAGCTGTTCATGGATATATCATAACAGTAGGGTTGATATGTGAAGGTCCTTCGAGAGAATAACATTTTCACACAGAGTTGTGAGTCTGTGGAATTCTCTGCCACAGAGGGCGGTGGAGGCCGGTTCTCTGGATACTTTCAAGAGAGAGCTAGATACGGCTCTTAAAGATAGTGGAGTCAGGGGATATGGGGAGAAGGCAGGAACGGGGTACTGATTGGGGATGATCAGCCATGATCACATTGAATGGCGGTGCTGGCTCGAACGGGCCGAATGGCCTACTCCTGCACCTATTGTCTATAATAGTTATGAAGAAGATTCCTGGTAAACTAAAGGAAATGGTTGATAAAGAGATGCAAGCCTTTAAAGCAACATTTGGCAGACAGTAACTTGCGTCCTGAAGATTTTCTCAAAGCAGAAAACGTGGTTACTTCTTTCTGTCAAAGACAAAGATTCAAAGAAGAACTATCAACATTAGAAGCTGGTAAACATGGAGTCAAAGAAGCAGTCATTTGTACAAGCTAGATCTGTTGCTAGAGAATGAACAGAGTAGGTGGTCGCCTGAATAGACTAGCGATGCCTGAAGAGGCTAAACATCCTATTATTCTCTCGAAGCACCTTCACATATCAACACTCCTGTTACGACATATCCATGAACAGCTCGGACATGGAGGAAGAAATCATATGCTGTCTCGTCTTCCTAAAAGATACTGGACTATCAAAGCTAACTCCGCTGCACGGAAGGTCATAACAGACTGTGTTATGTGTGGATGACAGTGGGGAACAGTTGGAGAACAAGAAATGGCAGACTTGCCTTGGAGAGGATTTTACCTGACAAGCCTCCTTTTACATATGTAGGAGTAGACTACTTCGGTCCTATAGACATCCCGAGAGGATGAAGTCTAGTTAAAAGGTGAACAGAGCGGTACATCTTGAAGTTGCATCTACACTTGACACAGACTCCTGCATTCATGCATTACGAAGATTAATCTGTCGATGAGGTCAAGTTTCATCTTCAAGATCAGACAATGGCACAAATTTTATCGAAGCAGAAAGAGTATTGAGAGAAGCACTCAATGGCCTGAATCAGAACAAGATCCAGAATGATATGCTTCAGCTTTAATCCCCCAGCAGGATCCCATCCTGGTGGTGTTTGGGAATGATTGATTCGCATGGTTTGAAATATGCTGCGCTCTGTTCTTAAACAACAAGTTCTGGACGATGAAGAATTGCAAACTTTATTTTGTGAAGTTGAAGCAATTTTAAATGATAGACCCGTTACCAAGAATCCTGATGATCCAGGGGACCTGGAAGCACTTACACCCAACCATCTTCTTCTGTTGAAGACCAAGCCAATGCTACCACCTGGACTATTTGTGAAAGGAAGACTTGTACATTAAATGCAGATGGAGACAGGTACAATATATGGCAGACAAAAGTGGTGGAGAAACTCAGCAGGTGCAGCAGCATCTATGGAGCGAAGGAAATAGGCAACGTTTCGGGCCGAAATCCTTCTTCAGACTGATCCTACATCAGTCTGAAGAAGGGTTTTCCAAACGTTGCCTAACTGCAGTGAGTCTCTTCTACCTAAGCAACTTCCTTCTTAAATACAATGTATGGCAGATCTTTTTTGGAAACATTTGACACATAGAAACATAGAAACATAGAAATTAGGTGCCGGAGCAGGCCATTCGGCCCTTCGAGCCTGCACCGCCATTCAATATGATCATGGCTGATCATCCTACTCAGTATCCTGTACCTGCCTTCTCTCCATACCCCCTGAACCCTTCAGCCACAAGGGTCACATCCAACTCCCTCTTAAATATGGCCAACAAACTGGCCTCAACTACCTTCTGTGGCAGAGTATTCCACAGATTAATAAACAGACACAAGAATACTTGCCTCTAATCCAGGAACAAACACGATAGGTCAAGGGTAAGAAGCAGCTTTATTCCAGGTGACATCATTTTGGTGGGTGATTCCACTGAACCACGTGGCTCTGGCTAATGGGTAGAATATTGGAGACCATACCAGATGCACAAGGTCTTGTGCATAGAGTACAACTTCAAACTAAGAACAACATCTTGGTAAGATTGATAACTAAGATATGTCTGCTCCAAGAAGCCAAAGAAGAAGATTGAAGAATCACTAAGGAAGATTAAACTTTTATAGCTCCTTTTAATGTTTATTGGTAATTGTTGCTTACTATACATAGAACAATTAGGGGCCGGTATGTAGGAGCCATTCATGCTAAGGCTAGTTACTGTTAGCATCTTATGTTATTCTGTCTAGATATTTCAAGCCGTCTTATTTTGAATGCTTTGGGGTGGGCTTTAGATATGTAGATGAACGTTACATATATCATACTAGGGGTCAGAGTGGCCAGATCAGACCAACCACAGGATTTGGAGAGAATACAGTTCCACAGATAGTAAGACCAGAAAGCTACAATTTGTACAAGAATAATGAGAATCTGGGTACGCTCACCTTTTTGTCTGTACAACTATTTCAATAAAGAACTAATTAAGTTGGAAATAATGACTGGAAGATCCGTTTTTGCTTGTCTGCGTACGATCACTTCCACCTACCCGTGGAGTAATGGCAACGGAAAGTTGGACATTGGAAAGGCTTGAAATTGCCATTACATTTAATATGGGCCAAACTTGCTGAATTGTTCTACATTTGTCAACTCAGTGGCTAATCTGTGTATTTCATTGCCACAGAAGGCTATGGAGGCAAAGACAATGGGTATTTTGAAGGCAGAGATAGATAGATTATTAATTAGTATGTGTAAGAAGGAACTGCAGATGCTGGTTTTAGTATCGGTGTCAGAGGTTATGGGGAGAAGGCAGGAGAATGGAGTTGAGAGGGAAAGACAGATCAGCCCCGATTGAATGGCAGAGTAGACGATGGGCTGAATTGCCTAATTCTTTTCCCATCACATGAACTTATGAACTTATGAACCTTGGGTAGACAAAAATGCTGGAGAAACTCAGCGGATGAGGCAGCATCTATCGAGCGAAGGAAATCTGTTTCGCTCCATAGATGCTGCCTCACCCGCTGAGTTTCTTCAGCATTTTTGTCTACCTTCAATTTTCCAGCATCTGCAGTTCCTTCTTAAACAACTTATGAACCGTTGGTGAATCTTCTCTCCACTGCCTTCAGTGCAAGTTTATTCATCATTAAACCTAGAGACCAAACAACGCACAGTATTTGAAGCATGACCTCACCAGCGCATTGGAAAGTTTGATCAACACTTCACTACTTCCCACTCTATGCTTGAAACAAAGGCAAATGTTCCATTCGCCTTCATCCTTCCTTGCTCTACTTGAGTGCTAACTTTTGTGCCAGCTGTACTCTTCCAATTTTTTTCAATGCCTGCAAATTTGGCTACAGTGTACTCAGTCCCTCCATCCAAGTTATCATGGCAGAAAGCAAATAGTTGAGACCCAGCATTGATCCTGTTACCATCCACTATTTATTAATTGCCAGTGGCAAAATAATCCAATTATCTTGCTGCTCTGTTTTCTGTCAACTAACCAGCTCCCCGTGTGCTCGTAACCTACTGTATAAAGTAACTTGTTATGAGGAAACTTCTTATTGTATGCCTTCTGGAAATGTAAAACATATTACCTGCCCCCCCTTATCTAATCTGATTGTAACATCCTTAATAACTTGCAAAGTCATCAAATGTGATTTCCTTTTCATATAAACACGTTGAACTTGCTTGTTTAACTTGAATTTCAGCATTCTCTCAATGACATTATTAGTCTAACTACCATGCAGTTTCTTGCTTTCTGTTTCCATCCTTCTTAGCCCTAATTATGAGGAAGCTTTTGCTTTGCGAATAAACTCTGCGATTTCCTGGACATTCTGGCTCATTATCTTACAGTTTTGTGCTGAAATCCATTGAATGGTGCAAAACTGTTGTGCTTACCAGAAGAAAAAAAAGTTCAAATCATGTTCATTTCAGTGTAATTGTTACCTATGTTAGTGGATATATATGTGGGTGTATATGTGCTTATGAACATTTCCAGTTGTGCCTGTATGTCGCAGCCGTGCAGCAGGAAAACATGTCCTTCAGCCCAGCTAATTCCTGCAAACATCAAGCATCCATATTATAATACTAATTTATTATAATATTATAATACCATATTATTCTCTCTACATTCCGATCAAATACCTCCAGATTATACAACTCATCTACACACTAGAGGCAATTTACGGTGGCCACTTCATCTACAAACCCGCATATCTTAAGTATGTGGGAGGGAACCCATATAATCGCAAGGAGGACGCGAAAACTCCAAATAGTTAATGCGACAATTATGAATAAAAACGTACTTTAGCCCACGTTCCTGTAAAGCCACTCGCTGTAGGTGTATCTGTACAGCAGATTGTATTTCTCCGTGTAACTATGTGAATGTATGTATATGAATGTAAAAGAGTATATATTTCTAATATCCGCGCAATTAATGTTCTGGATATGTGGGTTTTGAAGAAGGCCATCGATTACATACATTCGTCCATACATGCATATTGAGTAAATACGGTTTCTCCATCGTGGCTTATTTGGGGGTGACATTTAAAGACAAATAAAATATAATAAAATTAGCGAGATCTTTATCGAACCTTATTTTTTTTTAAATCACAACCACTGACGATCGTGAACGGGACTTCGACGATTGTAAATTGACCAGTTGAACATTTGTAGAGAGAGACAGTGAAAGTTGCAGTGGAGTTAGCAAGCCAGCACTGAGTGCGTAGGAACCATATCAGTCTGAATAGCGCTGCTGTTATTTTTAAACCGCTGCTTGCTGTTACCTTGGTTAGCAAAGAGTTTATTTGCAGCAACCCACGCTAAGATTTTTTCTTTAAGTTGTCTTGTCTTTAAATTGTCCGGGGCCATCAAGATTTAAAATTATTTCACAATATATGACATTTTTTACGCAAGGAACAAAAAGAAGAGGGCGAATCGATACCTACCCCACGTCCATTCCGTGTTCGTGCATTTCTCGTGGCTTCTGCCCCAACTGATGGCAGAAGAAGTGTTTCAGTGTCATAACAGCACCTAATTAATCATACAATTACATTTCTCACTTAACATGCAATATACAACTTATTTACCCACTGGGCAACACGTAAAGATGAAATTCATTTCAGAAAATACTAGTTTTGAAATGTTTACACTTTTTATTCTTTCTGAATTTCATCTAGCTTTACAAAGAAAGAAAATAACTCAACCAATAGAAACGTTAATTAAAATGACGAGGCATGTGTCCCTTGAGAAATACCGCTTCCAACCTATTTCAATCGGGCTGTTTAAGGTGCCTTGCGAAAGTTGCCTCGCAACTGATTCCAGCGCCGTGGGGGTTAATGCTTCTCATGGTAAGATTCTTGGTGACGTTTCGCGTGATTAAGTTACTCAGGGAGGTAAAAGGAAGGTTGGTTTCATACGGCGAGAGACGCAAGACATAAGTCCAGTGATTCAGGTACACGGGCACGGCTGGGAGATCGTTCAATGCATTTTAGTTTTGCGTCGCCAGACCCCAGGAAGTGGAGAGGGGCGTCGGGCTGTCAGTTTGAATCAGACTCTCTCTGCCACTTAACCTCCAACCAGCGACTGGAGCCAAGTACAACACTGCACAGTCAACCGCATAAAGCGCCCATTCTAATACTTTGCTAAACCTACAATCTTATTTCCAGTCCGTGTATTCCAGATGTCTGATCAGTCTTCAGAGGCGGATTCACTGCTCGGGCAATCTGTTGGGGCGTGCGAGGAGGAAATTGACGTGGAAAGTTTAGAGGATTGCTTTTCGCAAGGCGACAGTCTGGGGTATGTAGAGGAAGAGGAAGAAGGGGAGGAGGAGGAAGAGGAGAAAATGATTAATAGGTGCAACAAGGCAAAGAAGCCGGTGTCCGAGCCGCGAAGGCTGGCTCGAAGTCCCAAGTGCGCTCGCTGCAGAAACCATGGCGTCGTCTCATGTCTCAAAGGGCACAAGAGGTTCTGTCGTTGGAGAGATTGCCAGTGTACCAACTGCCTACTGGTAGTGGAGAGGCAGAGGGTGATGGCAGCTCAGGTAGCTCTCAGGAGGCAGCAAGCTATCGAGGTGAGACTCGACGGGAAAAAACATGCTAATTAATCTTCAAATTTCCAGCTTTATTTTAGTTTGGGAGCCCATGAGTATTCGACTACTAACAATATCAAATATCTGTTGGAATTTCTGATCGTGATTAATTATGTTTTTAGGATTTAATTTCAAACATAAATTCTAAATTTTGATGTATCCTAAAATATCCAGAGTTCAGTAATGTATAGACAATCTGCAGCACAGATTCAATGCCGGCAGTTTCATAGTAAATGTATTTAAAAGTCAAATTGAGATGAGTTTTCCGGCGATGTTGGCAACTCTGAATTTGGTTTTATATAGACGAGGCAAAAAGGAAGATGTCATCTTATCCTGAAAAAAAGTTATTTAGACGTCATCGTGGAGGCCTTTAATATTGGCATCGGGCGAATAACGTTTAAATAAAACAATAATTAAACAAGAATTTTGCTTCAGTAATCTTCATAACAATGGAAACACAATTGGCTGCAGATGCTGGAATCTTGAGCGAAATTCAAACTTCTGGAGGAACTCAGCGGGTGATGAAGCAGCAGCAGCGATGGTGGGAAATTGACAAGCGACGTTTCAGGTCAGGACCCATCAGACTATCCACCCTTTTCCATCTCCCTCTACAGATGCTGCTTGATCTGCCGAGTTCCTCCAGCTGTTTGAATTTTGCTCAGCTTCATAATAAGGTGATGTTAAAAAAAAAATCACATCTGTTTCCTTAACTCCCTTGTCCACGTTACATCGGGAGAACGGACAGAATAAATAATTTGCCAGAACGCCTAATTAATTTCCACTGTCTTTTGTAGTCGTAGATGAAATCAAAGGCTTAATGACATTCAATATTTGTTTATTGGCGATAATAAATGAAATTAAATAATGTAGAATTGTAAACCTTTGCACAAATGTCTCACACTACTCAGAGAGCACAACGAATTATATGTCCATTTATACTTAATTCATTTAATGTAGGCGTCTATTTCTAAAACAAACAAGTCGAACGTGCCCAAAATTCGCCCACTAACCATTGCAAAAGTTAAACTGACAATTCTCGGCGATTAAGACAAATTCCAGTTACCCCGAATCATGAAGCGACGTACAATTAGCAAATAGCAACGAGACATAACGCAGGAAGGAACTGCAGATGCTGGTTTACGCCGAAGATAGACACAAAATATTGGAGTAACTGAAGAAAGGTCACGATATACCAGATATAGTAACTAGATCTGATTAACACGACTTAAAAAAAAATATAGGAAACCGATCTAAGCGTTCCTAATACAGAAATGACCAAACAGATATTTTCATATCAATCGTTTCAATCTTCCCTGACTCTCAGTCTGAAGAAAGGCCTCGACCCGAAATGTCACCCATTCCTTCTCTCCAGAGATGTTGTCTGACCCGCTGAGTGACTCCAGCATTTTGTGTCTATCTTCAGATAATAGATATTTTTTGATTTTCGAACGACGGCGTTTGAATTGTTTTATACTTGGAGTTTCATAAGACGATTTATACGAAGAAATAATTAACTAATTGTTGGTCCCCCAAAAAAGGTGAAGAAAGGTGTGAGTGGCAAGGAATCCACGACATCAACCCGCAGAGCGTCCCACCAGCGATACCCTCGCACTCCCAGTCTCTTGGCAAAAAGCATTCTGGAAGGTAACGTTATACACATTTGCAATAAGAGGTCAAACGTACAATTGGCGATGAATGAAGCCGCACTACATGTACCCGTGTCAGTCTACCTCTTTCTCTTGATCATATTTCTGAATGCGTGAACGGACCTGGCGCTTAGAATGCGATGGGGGAACCCCAGTAGAAATATCACTAGAATAATCGAGACGCACTGATGTCCGCAAACGAATTTCTCATTTGTTTGGCTTTTGTCCTATTATTTATATACAACTCAGGGCCTGATCCTTCACCAAAGTTTCTTAACAATTAAATAAAAACAAGTTCCCTGAAGAACAATCATATCTTCCGTGTTTTAATTAAAACTATAATTTTGGATAATTGTTAATTTAAGTGAAATGTCAAAAAGGTGATTCCAAACAAAGGATACCAAACAGGATATAATTATATAATCGCCTTATAATTAAATAAGGCGCCAAGTTTATGAAATTGAAATAATTTTAGTATTATCTGATCTGATTGGCTTTCATGCTAAACAAAGCTTTTCTCGGTACCTTGGTACACCTGACAATAAAACACAACAAGATCTGATTTAAGAATAGATTATCATTGAACTTTTTAGCTTAGCCTTTCTCGCCCCTTGTCATGTTTCTGTTCAGATTGATTGTACGTAAGTGTTGCACGACAGTGTGTAGGAAGGAACTGCAGATGCTGGTTTACACTGAAGAGAGACACAAAATACTGGAGTAACTCAGTACAACACAAGAAGAGACACAAGATGCTCGAGTAACTCAGCGGGACAGGCAGCATCTCTGGGGACGTTTCGGGTCGAGACCCTTCTTCAGCCCGAAACGTCACCCATCCCTTCTCCAGAGATGCTGCCTGTCCCGCTGAGTTACTCCGGCATCTTGTGTCTGTCTTCTTGTGTTGTACGGCGGGTCGGATGGGAGCGCATTTACCCAGCAAAGTCTAGTGGTTACGCCAAACATTGGTCAGTAGTTCCGAAGCAGCTTCGCTCTGCTGTTGACCACCAACTCTACAATTTATTAGTATTTTACGAACAAAAATTAATATAATTTGCTGTACTAACCCCAAATTTAAACTAATGTATATCAATTTCTAAGATTCCGACTTTCAAACGCCTTAATTATACAGAAAAGTTCCAACATGCTAACCGCTGACTAGCTATTTCCAACCACTTTCAATAGTTGTTAATCAGTGGCAATTTCATGTCGACATCTATTATAGAAACCGATTTTACAGATGAGGATAGAATGTGTGTTGCTGATGGTTGGGTCATAACTTCCTTATTAAATGCAAGCCACGTTACATTTGGACTATTGGTGTATTTTATTTGTAATCATAGACAGGTGTTTCAGTTATTTTAATTGCCACTGTTTATGTGACTTTCTGTACTTTACGATTCGAGTTATTTTTGTGTTTGAGTTATTCTAAGTACGTGAGTGAACGGACACATGGCGTAGGCTGCCTCTTTGAGTTCAGATCCCAAGAGCTTCAGGACTTTGGAATTACTGGTGAACCCGTTTTCGGTAGAGCCGTAGCCTCAATGGTAATAGGTCGAATTTGTCTACATATTGTGGCAGATAGACACAAAAAGCTGGAGTAACTCAGCGGGTCAAGTAGCATCTCTGGAGAAAAGGACCAGTTAAACGTCACATATTCCCTTTCTCCGGAGATGCTGCTTGACCCGCTGAGTTACTCCAGCTTTTTGTGACTATCTTCGGTTTACACCAGCATCTGCAGTTCCTTTCAACACATATTGTGCAAGACGGACAAGCAATTGATGGCAGGAATCGTCTTCTGGCTTCCGAACCAAAAGAGCAGTACCACACCTGCTTTAATCTTCAATTTCTACCATATGTCTACCACGTGTCACGTCTTGAATCTACAAGTCTTCCGACGTCTACGTTAAAGACACGTTATTATTTGCTGAAGTTACGCCAGCCGCCAGTTTCCAAAGGGCATCTGTAGAGGGCGACGCACTGCTAACTAAGCACGACGCCTTTACTGCATCGCACATATTTGACAAAGTGGAAATCTCACGTTTCTCGTGTGTGAAAATATAATTTTCAATCCTTTGGCTTTTTATTCACATAACCTGAAGAGCCCAAGCTGCACTTTCCAAACTGAAAGACTTTATTCGTGACATTTTAAAGGTTTAAAGACGCTGTCCAGTGCCAAGTGCTTTCTAATTCATGGCCCAGCAGCAGCTAATTTAATAGTTCCCGAAGATGGGTCATAAGATCATAAGTGAAAGGAACAGAAATTAGGCCATTCGGCCCATTAGGTCTATTCCGCCATTCAATCATGGTTGATCAATACCTCCATTTCGAACCCCATTCTCCTGCCTTCTCCCCATAACCTCTGACACCTGTACTAATGAAGAATCTATAGAACCATAGTCATAGAGTGATACAATGTGGAAACAAGCCCTTCGGCCCAACCCACCCACACCGACCAACAATGCCCCAGCTACACTAGTCCCACTTGCCTGTGCTTGGTCCATATCTCTTCAAACCTGTCCTATCCATGTACCTGTCAAACAATTTCTTAAACTATGGGATAGTCCGAGCCTCAACTGCCTCCTCTGGCAGCTTGTTCCATACACCCACCACCCTTTGTGTGAAAAAGTTACCCCTCGGATTCCTATTAAATCTTTTCTCCTTCACCTTGAACCTTTGTCCTCTGGTCTTCGATTCCCCTATTCTGGGCAAAATACTGTGAATCTACCCAATTTATTCCTCTCATGATCTTATACACCTCTATAAGATCACCCCTTATCCTCCTGCGCTCTATGGGATAGAGACTCCGCCTACTCAACCTCTCCCTGTAACTCACACCCTCTGGTCCTGGCAACATCCACGTAAATCTTTTTTGAACCCTGACAATATCTTTCCTATGTTTAAGAAGGAACTGCAGATGCTGGAAAATCAAAGGTAGACAAAAAGGCTGGAGAAACTCCAGCCTATATCTTTCCTATAACATGGTGCCCAGAACTGAACACAATATTCTAAATACGGTCTCACCAACGCCTTATACAACTGCAATATGGCTATCTATCTATGAGAAACTCAGCGGGTGCAGCAGCATCTAAGGAGCGAAGGAGATAGGCGACGTTTCGGGTCGAGGCCCTTCTTCAGACTGGTCAGGGATTAGGGAAACGAGAGATATAGATGGTGATGTGGAGAGATAAGGAACAATGAATGAAAGATATGCAAAAAAGTATCGGTGATAAAGGGAACAAGCCATTGTAAGCTGTTTGTGGTGTGAAAATGAGAAGCTGGTGCGACTGGGGTGGGGGAGGGAGATAGAGATAGAGGGAATGCCAGGGCCCGAGGGCTGAGGGAGAGGTGGGAAGGGGAGGAGACAGCAAGGGTTAACAGAATTGAGAAAATTCAATATTCAAGCCCAAAGGATGCAGACTCCCCAAGCGGAATATGAGGTGCTGTTCATCCATCCATCCATCCATCCATCCATCCATCCATCCATCCATCCATCCATCCATCCATCCATCCATCTATCTATCTATCTATCTATCTATCTATCTATCTATCTATCTATCTATCTATCTATCTATCTATTTATTTCACCACGCTCTGACTAAATAAGTTCCTTCTTATCTCATTCCTAAACTAATTCGGAGGCTATGACCTCTAGTCCTAGACTTTCCCACTAGTGGAAACATCTTTCCACATCCACTCTCTCCAAGCCTTTCACTATTCTGTATGTTTCAATGAGGTTCCCCCTCACTCTTCTAAACTCCAGCGAGTATAGGCCCAGTGCCATAAACGCTCATCATATGTTAACCGATCTGATTCTACCAAGAAGCAGTGGGTGAACACAAGCACCTAATGAAGACAGTGTCATAATATTGAGCCTGACACTGCAAACAAAACAACATTGGAATTGTGGTGGCATTGTCACTTTTCAAGTCTATCTAAAAATGTTTAAATCTGCAAACGCTCCCGATTTCTTAAATAAACACGTTTTAGCAACAACTTTTGAAATACTGAACGTTGATATATAGATTTATCTCCTGTGCAGAATGGTTGGAGTTGAACCATGAGATACTGGTTGCCTGGAACTGAATTTCTTCTTTTAATCTGCTTGTTAGGGAATAAATGAATCATATTCCACGTATTTTTTAACGTCAGCGTATAATGGTAGCTTTGACAATTGCTCAGTCTGTACCACTGGGAAAGCGTTGGTTGCGGTCGTGGTCTTTAGAAAGTTAAGCAATCTTAACGTTTTGGTCTAGAATTAACAACTGATCTCCAACAAAATGCTGTAATGTATACACTTTTAGTCAAATGAGTCAATATATAACCAGAACACAGTAAGAAATATTTTCAAACCATCCTAAATTGTCACAAACAGAGATATTGAGGTACTGAGGTGCCACAGAAAAAATCTAGACTTAGGTAGAAAATTAGATTTTAGTTCTAAACAACTAGAAAGGGCTTAATATACAAATATCCTCAAGGATAGGTTCTGTGTATCCAGGTTTAATTTGTATATGTGTGTATTTATATGTCTGTGTACAAAGAAAGTGTTAGGTACATGATAATTTCTTTAACACTACAGTCAATAAAACATAGATTTTGTTTAATTTGTCACGTGTACCGAGGTACAGTTTCTGTTGCATGGTATCCAGTCAGCTGAAAGACTATACATAATGAACTATTTATAATCCCTTGGATGATGGAAGTCTCAAAATTAGTTAGTTTATTGGTTTAATTATTACATTGATTCTGTCTTTATTCGTCTACTCCTATGAAGCTTGTCTTTTGACAAGATAGATAGATAGATAGATAGATAGATAGATAGATAGATAGATAGATAGATAGATAGATAGATAGATAGATAGATAGATAGATAGATAGATAGATAGATAGATAGATAGATAGATAGATAGATAGATAGATAGATAGATAGAGTAGAGGTTGGGAGGTCATGTTGCAGTTGTATAAGATTAGAGTTTCACACTGGCTGTTGTAGCTGGTACAGAGCGGGGATCTTCATGCTGTCCTTGCATCATATTCCACGTCGCACACACGGTTATGTTTGCTCTGCAGGTTACCGCGCCCCGCAGGATGACAGTTTATTCTGTCCAAGCCGTTTCTTCCTACCACCGCTGAGTGACAGGATGAGGAAAAGGAGAGCTTTTGCAGACAAGGAGCTGGAAAGTGTGATGCTGGAAAGAGAGTACAGAGAGAGAGAATTACAGGAACTAGCTGCATTTCAAGTCTTCATGAGACCGAGCATGGAAACTCACCCCAAGTACAACCTTCTTAAAGTCAGCTACAACGAGTTCCGTGACCCATCACAATTTAACCCTTCAGCGTCCAAGGAGTTACTAAATATTTACATTCCTTTTGTGCACGCCAATCCTGCCATGTGGGATTTTGGACCTCATTGTTACCAAGACAACATTGATCAGACTAGGGAATCCTGTTCAGGAAACATAGCAGGCTGTATTTCTGAACAGACATTAGGTTACACTTCAATATGGGGGCAAAAGTCTACTCCAGTGAACAAATCATTCTATCCACACAACGCATCCGACTCTACCAGTTTACCCGAACGATTGGACCCTACAAGGCAAATTCTTGAATATGGAGAATTAAATTCAAAGGAGGCCTGTTCCAGTTACAGGGGTAATTACACTCAGGCAAAAATCACAAAAAGTTTCAATTCATTTCCCGAAAATACAGCTCTATGTTCCTCTCAGAGAAAAATAGTACAATACCCAGAACTGTCTGAGGAGTTTGTTTCATTCAGCAATTACTTAACCCTAGACTCACAGGTAGCAGCTGAGTCTACGAGTAAGTCTGCTTCAGGCAGTTTCATCGCAAGAGAAGCTTTAAGACATTTTACAAAGAAAACACGGGAACATTGTTCTGGCAATCAAGTAAAAGTAACTAAACAGATGTTACCATTTTCTGTGGAATCTCTTTTGAAAACATAAACTAAAATACATTTGATTCCAGTTTAAAAGATCCTTGTCTCATTAGGCATTTCTTTTTGTGTGATACAAAACGTTATTGCTTAATGCAGATAAATTATAATGTCTTGATATCCTGGAGACATCTAAATATTAATAGTTTGGGCACATTTTTTGTCTGTCCGTTTAATTGCTATTCTTAAAGTAACCATTAGAATCTTGCTTTTACATCTTCGGTTTATCAGGTAGTATATATTTTTTCTTTGAATTCAATATATATACCCTATGCCCAATTACTACTTTTGTTCAACAGTGGATGTTAAAATATATTTGAAAATAAAATCTTATATAAAATTGTTGTGTGCTTGCTAACCAAATAATAGTGGTCAGTTTCATGATGAAACAAGATATTAGTTGTAAAAACTATACTCTCATTGCCCTAATTCATGGCTTAATTGAAAGAATAAGGAATGACTGCAAAAATAATTTTTGAGAATGTATCAACTGTACCTTTGAAGTGTTTTTCATTTTAATTACATATAGTTTCATATGACATATTCAAACAAATGGAAATAAAGTCACATGGTGTCTTAGAATTCACACTTATTTCAGAAATCAACTACCCCAGGCTGTTGACCCATTGGTCGTTTTTGTATTGACTTGGAGAGACAAAAGTTCAGTGCATTGTCAAGGAAGAAAAGCATCCGCTAAGATCACTGTTCAGCAAGTCTGCCTGGATGAGCATGTATATTAGTTTGGCATTAAGCTATGTAACTTGAAGTGAGTGCTCCTAAATGTATAATTTAACGTGCAAATGTATAAATGAACCTCCACTCAAATAGTGTCCTCTATTCTATTATCTGTAGCGATAATCTTTAGCAAAGGCTTCGTGAAATCTATAGCGTGGCCCTTATAATCAAATAATGTTTTGATGCTTACTTTGAGTTGAACCAAGTTATATATTTAAATTGATTGAATGTTCAGGCTGTCAATTGTACTGTATAGACAACAGTCTATACTGTTGATCCCAACAATTAGTTCCAAGTAGGATTCTCTACATTTAGTTCCTACATGATGTCTATTAGAGGCATTATTCCAAATTGACATTTTGTGGTAATGATTACCTCTTTTAATAAGCTCCAGATAACTGTATTAATAATGTCTCAATTTTGCTTCAATTAACAGAACTTATTTTATTATCAGAAATCCTGTGCTGCCAAAAGTTTTAATCCAGTTTGCATTCTCAAAGTTTCATAATCCATCTTGGATGACTACCTGTGTTAATTACAGTTCCTCCACAGATATCTAATTATTTCCCTCATAATTACAATCTTTTATTAGCACATTGTGTTACATTGCATATTTAGCATCATTGTAACGTCGTATCTTTTATTACACTAATATTATGTTTGTTACAGAACACAATGTTTTTTTCAATATGGACCATATATAAGAGGAAATAATTGTTTTTGTAAAGGTGAGAGGAGATATTTTGTAATAAAGCTATTCCTGATATTTGAGCAGCCCCACTGTTGTGGCACTGAAGGATGTTGTGTGATAGTGCGCAAGTTAAAGTCTAAATATTAAATCTGTTCAAAATGCATTGTCCTCTGCTGGGAGCCTGAGAGTTAAAATATAGCTTATTGAATTGCACTGAGAAGACAAAATGAATGCCTACACACACCTGCCAAGCCACAATTAAATGGAAATAGTGGTTGTGCATACATCAAAAAAATTCCCAATCTAAAAACAGACTAACATGCTATGAGTTAAGTGCACTTAAATCATTAAAGCATTTGACAGTGATCCATGTAATTATTGTTTAGTGACAGGTATATGCTCATATTATTGTTTAGTGACAGGTATATGCTCATATTAGCACTTTAAAAAAATTACAAAGGCAAGTCACATTACCTTTATACCAATAGGTAGCTGGTCCAACTCCCAGTGCAGAGAATTGAGTATAAAATCCAGGTGGACTCCAACAAAGTACTGATAGAAACCTGTGGTGACAAATGTACAAGCTTTTAGATGCTTGTTGTTAATCTGGGGCTTCTCATGTCTTCTGAGGTAAGTATAAAACATTCTAAGGCACCACATAACAAACAGCATAGGAATTCCCTTTGAGAAATATTCCTTACACGACTAACAAAATGACAAATCTGATCATTGCACTCTGCTGTGTGTTAGGCCTGGCTACATATAAAATACCTGCTCCATGACTAAATTCTGAATTAATTGTCATTTTGATCAAAGTCATGCTACACATGTATTTTTCTTTCCTGTTGTTAAAAGGATTCCAACAATACTTTATAATTATAAATCATTTGTTATTCTTAATAGTATCATGGAGACTCCAAAATATCTTTCATTCATTTTTTAGTTTATAAGAAAATGTATGTTGTTTGGCAATCACTTCCTCCATCTGTCTCAGTTACAATCTTTCCTGTGTCATTCATATCTATTGGTCATATTACAGCTATCAAACTTCTTTTGTTAAAGAAGGAACTGCAGATGCTGGAGAATCGAGGGTACACAAAAGGCTGGAGAAACTCAGCGGGTGCTTCTTCAGAAGGGTCTCGACCCGAAACGTCGCCTATCTCCTTCGCTCCTTAGATGCTGCTGCACCCGCTGAGTTTCTTCAGCCTTTTGTGTACTATCAAACTTCTTTCATTTGTTCATATTAATCTCCAAAATATACAACCTTTCAGGCTCTAGACCTCCTGTTGTGAATGTTCATATTGTTGAAATTAAATCTCATTACATTGTTTCCAATTCTTTCTCAGTACCTGAAATCTTAAAACAAAATCTTTTTTTTTCTTGCTTTTCTTCTTCATTTAAAGCAAATATCTACGAAAAATTTCTGTGAAACAATCCGTGTTTCTTTGGAGATTCAAGCTCTGTTTTTAAAATTGAGATGGAATCTTTCATGCCATTCACGACAGCATCCCCTTATTCTTGACATTGCTAGGCCCTAGATTGTGTTAAAACCAGTATCTTCACATATTTATACCGACAGGGGAGAAATGTTTTATCATTTCTAGAGTATCAGAGGTATACCATTCAAATTAAAGAATATTGAATATCAGATGCAGTGAAGGACAGATGACAAAGAAAATTGATCACCCTCTAAAATTAAATAAATTATCAGAGGCTGAGATTTCTTCATCATTATTTGACTATATTTAAACGATAATACATGTTACTGCTTAAAAAAATAATATTTTCTCATCTTTTCCTGATGATGCAAAAGTTTGAACGTTTTGCTTATCTGCCACTCTTGGTAGGTGGACTCATCACAAGGAATATAATGGCCAAGGACCATTGCAACTTCATCAGAAATTATATATGACTAAATTCACCAGGCATCAACTGATTATCCTCTTGTTATTTTAATGTGATGAGAATAATTGTAGTCTATATACTGCACATCAGATATCAATCAACTCAACCATATTACACCAATTGCCTGCATTAGTGTCATATTTAAAATTACAATTATGGAAGATGCTGGGCTTACTTATTCTTAACCAATTGGCATGCATCTTAAAATGCTTTATGAATAACAAAACAAATATTTATTTGGCATCATTTTCTACAGAATGATTAGAATTTTTTAATGAATTCTAAATTATTGAGATTACCCCTTTGTTCCAATATTTCAAGCTACCTTTCTCTTTATTCATTGTTATTAAGGAATATGAACAGAACATAAATTATGTGAGGATCTGAAAGCTTTTTAAGCTATCTATTAAAATTGTTTTAAAATAAATGGTCAATACAGGCAAGCCTTTGCTTGCCATTGGTGAATTCTGAATTGGAACAAATAAGTTCCTGAAGTTTTTCAAAGTCTCACCTGATGAACTCTAACAACAACATTACAAATGAAACTTGAGGATGTGTCAATGACACATGGTGACATTGGAAAAAATGGAAGTATGTACAAGTCATTAGATTCTGAATGAATTGTTTTTGTTTGAGAAAAAAGTCAATTTGAAAATAATCTTCCATTTGAAAATTATAATAGAACATTTTTAAATCAGAAAACATTCTATTTTGCAAATCCTAGACAAGTTTACCTTTACTTGTATATATGCAATAAATTATAATTGTGTACATGAAAGTTATATTTCTAAATGTGGTTTTATATATAATTTTGCTATAAATAACAATATTGACTATGTATTCTTTGGTTTATATTGAGCAGTAATCCAAATAAAATAATATCTTCTTGACAAAAGACCGTATTACTTCATTACATTGATCTCAAAACCATTTGGTACATTTTCACATGAATGGGTTAAGTATTATATTCTTAAAATAGAAACAATAATTTAATGTACAGTATAGGGGATCAATCAAAGTATAAATAACAATGGAACAAAAATGGCAATTATTAAGTATTAATAAATATAGACATCCATTCAAAAATCAGCTCAACAATTAGGTATGGCTGATAAATTAAGGTAATTGGTAAGTCATTTTAGTGTGATCTTGTTGTATCAATTACCTGATCATATACATTTAAACACACATAATTTATAACATGTGTAGGAAGGAACTGCAGATGCTGGTTTAAACCGAAGATAGACACAAAATGCTAGAATAACAGCGGGACAGGCAGCATTTCTGGAGCGAAGGAATGGGTGATGTTTCGGGTCAAGTTCCTTCTTCAGACTGAGAGTCGGGGGGTGGGAGGGGGAGATACAGATATAAGGAAGTGTCAGGTGTTAGAATGACACATCAAAGGGGGTGAAGATCAAGGAAAATGTAGAATAGATATTGTTAGCTAGCAGAAGGTAACAACAAAGCAAACAGAGATAAAATGTAATCAGGGACAGTCAGGCTGGTCAGAGAACTGGGAAGGGGGAGAGATGGAGAGAGAGGGAAAGCAAGGGTTACTTGAACTTCGTCCCACCCTGCCTCCTGCAATTACTCTATCCTCTACTCAATTCCACCATCTACAACGCCTAGGATGAGGTGTTCCATACAAGGACATCGGAGATGTCTTCATTCTTTAGGGCGCAGGGGTTCCCCTCGTCTATCATAGATGAGGCCCTCACTAGGGTCTCCTCGATATCCCGCAACTCCGTTCTTGCTCCCCCTTCTCCCCGTTGCAACAGGGACAAAGTCCCTCTAATCCTCACCTTTTACCCCATCAGCCGTCGCATACAGCACACAACCCTCCGACATGTTTGCCACCTCCAATGACATCCCACCATGAGCCACATCTTCCCATCTCCACCCTTAAGTGACCTTAATCCAAAAGTGTCACGTTGATACCATCTCATCTTGCTCAAGTCTCCACAAATATAAAGCCAAAGTTTAGTTAATTCGACTAACCTGAAATGGTAAAGTAATGGTTGAATGCATTGGACACAACTAAATATATGGGTGTTGACACATGCAAGAAATAATGCAAAATACATTTTCCAGAATTTGCTGCATGTTCAATCAAGCTGTTCAAATGCAGCTACATCACTGGCATGTACATGGAAATGTGGAGAATTACAGACCTCAAAATGTGGGACTGATCCACCATGTCAATTATTGACCTCAATCTGTCATGGAAGTGCTGCAGTCATGGAAGTTGTTGTTTTGAGTTTAGTTTAGAGAGACAGCATGGAAACAGGCCCTTTGACCACCGAGTGCACGCCGACCAATGATCCTCATACAGACAATGAGGATCAATGTTCCATCCTACAGACCAGGGACAATTTACAAAAGCCAACAACCTACAAACCTGTATGTCTTTGGAATGTGGGAGGAAACCGGAACACCCAGAGAAAACCCATGTGGTCACAGGGATAATGTACAAACTCTGTCCAGACAGCACCCGTAGTCAGGATCCAACCCACGTCTCCGGCTCTGTGAGGCAGCAACTCTACTGTTGCGCCACGTGCTATCAAGCAAGAGCAATAACCCACTCACTGTTCTTCAGTTGGGTTCCATCAGGTCTCATCTGCTGCAGATCTCATTACAGTTTTGGTCCAAACAAGCACAAGGACTAGATTTCAGTGGTGACGTTAGAGTAACTGCTCATGACATTAAGGCAGCAATAACGTTGTCAGTGATTTATGATCCAACACAAGAGAAGCTTGCTGTATTTGTTCACTGTCAAATATTTAGATCCTTGGATATTGGTATTGCTCACGTCATTATTCGGCATCTTCAGATGCTTGGATGATTTTACCTCAGAAGTGAGGATGTTTGTTGGTAAATAGACATCAATCAGTTACATATGCAACTTGTCAAATTATCAGATGGTTTATATACTTTATAAACATATGGAGGTTTGTACAACATTTTCGCATGAGTAGCTGGTAAAATTTGCTGATACAATTACTACACAAATACCACATACAACAAAATAAAGTTTATCCATTCTCCATTGACACTCAGGAGCAGCATCATTACAAAACGTCTCTCCATTAACATCCTACTTTCAGTACATATATGGTGTCATGCCTCACAAACCTGAGATTGTTACCATTAGGATCTGCTGCCTGCAGATATATGGGAATGGCACTACCAGAAAGTTCCTATGCAAGTAACATATTGTCCCGTGTGAGATCGATATTACTGTTTGATACTTTTGCTGGGTCAAAATCCTAAATCCTCAGATGACATTCACCGCAAGAGCTGAAACTGTTCAATAAGTCTATTCTCAACCATCTTCTCGAGGGCAGGATAGGCATTAATAGAACATAGAACAGTACAGTACATGAACAGGCCCTTCGGCCCACAATGTCTGTGCCGAACATGATGCCAAGATTATCACTTATCTGCCTGCACATAACTTCCTGTGCATATGCATATGCCTACCCAAAAGTCTTTTAAATGCAACTAATATATTTGCTTCAACCACCACCACCGGCAGCATGTTCCAGGCACTCACCACTCTCTGTGTGAAACACTTGCCCAGCACATCTCCTTTAAACCTTGCATCTCGCACCTTAAACCTATGTTCGCTAGTTTTTAATGTTTCCATCCTGAGAAAAAGATTCTGCACGCCTCTCATAATTTCATATATTTCCATCAGGTCTCCATGTAACCTACGGGATTCCAGAGAAAACAATCAAAGTCTGTCGAAACTCTCCCTTTAGCCAATACCGCCTATTCCAGACATCATCCTGGCAAACCTCTGCAACCTTTACAAAGCCTCCACATCCTGTAATGAAGTCAGAAGAACTGCACATTATACTCCAAATGTGGTTTTCACCAAAGTCCTATAAAACTGCATCATGATTTCCTGACTCATATCTTCATGTACTCAATGCCCCAACCTATGAAAGCAAGCATATCATGTGCCTCCTTTACCACTCTATCCATTAATGTTGCCACTTTCAGGGAGTTATGGACTTGGACCCCAATATCACTCTATACATCAATGTTGTTAAGAGTCATGCCATTAACTGTATATTTTCTCTTTACATTTGACTTCCCAAAGTGCAAAGCCTCACACTTGCTCGGATTACATAATTCATTTGTTCGCCCAGTTCTATAGTTTAGTTTTGAGGTATATCGTGGAAACAGGCACTTTGACCCACCGTGTCTGCATTGACCAATGATCACCAATACACTAGCTCTATCCTATACACTAGAGACAATTTACAGAAGCAAATTAACCTACAAACCTGCACAACTTTGGAATGAGGGAGGAAATTGGAGCAACCGGAGAAAACCCACGCGGCCACAAGGAGAATACAGAAACTCCGTACAGACAGCACCCTTAGTTGGATTGAATGCGGTTTCTGGTGCAGTTAGGGAGTAACTCTGCCTCTGCACCAGTGTGATAGACCACTGTAGCTATTTAAATCCAAGTCACGTATATCAATGTCCCAGCACCCTTCTCTGCATTCAACAGTGTTCAAAAACCTCGTAGGGTTTACAATTTAAACGTCATATATTTTGTGTAAATGTTGTCCAGGTTTATCTTCACGTTAGGTTTGACTGGATGAATTTTGGGTCGTAGACAAGGGTGGAACTATCATGGAAAAGTCATTCAAATTTGTGCATTCATTTTAGTTTGATTTTAGATCATAATGGATTTTAAACAGTAAATGTTGTGTTATAGTATCTTTCCAGAACCTCAGCTTTTCTCTTTTTGTCCATATTCATGCCTGGTTTAGTATTTCTCAAATATATCCTTTTTATTAATAATTGTTCTAGTCAAGCTTATAAATATATTAAAATAAAGCTAGCTAATTGTTCGCACAATTAAAAATAGATTTTGCATTGATTGAGAAGCAACAGTAATCATATGCAGATCAGCTCATGTGACTTAGGAAACTCAACCAGGCATTTTCCAGTGAGATGTGCATATACATGGCTCGTGCAAATTGTCCAATAGATTTACATCAACTTAGGTCATTCTCTGGGCAACATTCCTATTGGATTGTTGCTGGAGGAATCCGTCCATTCTAACCTGGGGTGACTAATGATAGCTATGTAGGTGGAACTGAGAAATAGGATTGGGCTGATCACTTTAATGGGATTATACCATCAGGAAGATCCACCAATAGTCAATGGGCATTAGAGGAGGAAACATGTAAGGATATGACAGAGAGCTGCTAAAATGATAGGATTGTAACAGTGGGGATTTTAACTTCCCAGATATTGACTCGGATTGGCAAAGTGCTAAGGGCTTGGATGAGGTGGAATTCGTGAAGAGCGTTCAGGAAAAAAATATTTCAATCAATATGTAAATGACCCTATGAGAGAAGAGACAAAACTTGACCTCCACTTTTTAGATTAGTTTAAGTTATTAGTATTGCCACATGTTCCGATGTTAAGTGAAGAGCTTTTTTTGTTGCGTGCCATCCAGTCAGCGAAAAGACTATACATGAATTATAATTAAGCCGTCAACAGATACAGGATTAAGGGTATAATGTTTAGTGCAAGATAAACTCCAGTATAGCTCGATTAAAAGTAGTTCAAAGGTCTCCAATGAGGTAGATAGGAAGCCAGGACCGCTCTCTAGTTGGTGAGAAGATGGTTCAGTTGCCTGATAACAGCTGGGAAGAAACTGTACCTAAATCTGGAGGTATGCATTTTCAAATTTCTGTACATCTTGCTTAATGAGAGAGGGGAGAAGAGGGAGTATCCGGGGTGAGACTGGTCCATGATTATGCCGGTGGCCTTTCTGAGGCGGTGTGAAGTGTATATAAGTTAAGTCAATGAAAGTGAGATTAGTTTGCGTGATGGACTGGGTTGCATCCACAACTCTGCAATTTCTTGCGGTCTTGGATGGAGCTGTTCCAAAACCATGCTGTGATGTATCCTGATAAAACGCTTTCTATGGCACATCATGTTACCCATGCACCTGTACTTTCCTGATTTCCTTTGGAGAGTCATAGACATATACAGCATGGAAACTGACTCTTCAGCCTGCCTTATCCAATGCCAACCAAATTGGCATTCAGGGCTAGTACCACTTGCCTGCATTTGGGCCTCACCTTTTTCAACCCTTCCTATGTACATCAGTCCAAATGTCTTTTCAAAATTGTAATTGTATCTGCTTCTATAGCTTCCTGTGGCAGCTCATTCCAGATACAGTGTACCCTCTGAGTGAAAAAGTTGCCTTTGAGGTCCCTCTTAAATCTCTCCTCACTCTCCTTAAGCTTATGCCATCTAGAATCCTCCATTCTGGGAAAAAGATTGAACATTCACTTTATCCATATCCCTCATGATTTTGTACACCTCAATAAAGTCACATTTTAGCCCCCTTGTAGCTACATAATAGCATAAAGTGTGAAGTCTAGGCTTTACAGGCACAGTTCTCTTAAGTTGCTCATGATACTTTGTGCCTCTTGTGCTACTTGAGTTTCCAGCAGCAGGTCCAAGAACAAAACATTTGTGGCCCACGACAAACCGTATGACAAATGCTAATCTGGAAGAGCTGAATGATTTCCAAACAACTGAATTTTGGAGTATATGATACTTAATTGCCTCATTTATATATTTTTTCAGCAGCCCATAATAACCCAAAGTTGATGCAACAATTTGCAGGACTTCCACTTCTTTTCGAACTGCGATCGAACAGATTCGGAAAAATATTGAGGAGTTAAAAAGTTGTGTTGCTAATTTCTGTACTTGGCAGTGCATTTATCTATTGAAGAAGCCAATGCAATTGTTCTGATCAAGACTGAGAAATGCTTTTAAAAGGATGATGTCCAATCTTCTCAAGAGTGATATTTTGTTGTGAAATCTATAAGTATGACACGCTATGGTACAGAGGCAGGTAGGCATGCACAATGATGTCAAATGATGGCTATAACTCAATTGGCATCACTTGACTTTCATGGGCTTTCAGTACTAAAGCAAATCCTAAATGAAAGTACTCAAGGGTGTTTATCTTACCAGGTTGTGCTGTAAAGCCTAAATCGTTTATCTAAGAGGTACTTATTTTCTTTAATGCCCCTGTCTCACGGTGCGAGTTGACCCACGAGTGACCCCGAGTGACAGACTCGTGGTTGTGCACGAGATCCCAAGTTGATGTTCAAGTGTTTGAACCGAGTTCCCACGGGTATGGTATTTTGCCGTTTACTGCGATGTTCCAAGTTCATCTCCAGAGTTAACCAAGTTCATCTCCCGAGCTGACAACGTCTCCTGACGTACTCTTGAGCTGACAACTTCTCCTGAAAACTGACACAGTGTTTCTAACGGGCCCTTCGGCCCACCAAGTCCACGCCGACCAGCGACACTAGCACCATCCTACACACGAGGGTCAATTTACATTTGTTGTTACATTTACATTTGTAGATAGGAACAGAGATGCTACACAGAGATTTTAAGCTCTTGGGTGAAGTCGCACAGTGGGGTAGGGCTTTAGGCAGCATCTATGGAGCGAAGGAAATAGCCGGGTCTGAAGAAGGGTTTCGACCCGAAACGTTGCATATTTCCTTCGCTCCACAGATGCTGCCTAAAGCCAAAGCCCTGCCCCACTGTGCGACTTCACCCAAGAGCTTAAAATCTCTGTGTAGCATCTCTGTTCCTATCTTCAAATTCCCATTTTGAAATAAAATACAGTTTTCGGTTTAAACATTTCACAGCAGGATCGCGATTCGTCGATTCCCACGCATTTTCAATCATCGATTCGGTGTAATTTTCACACCTGGTTGATGTAGTTTTTTTTACAGATACAGTACATCACAATTGCGAAATTTTTGTCGAAAGTTTTATTTTATTTCAAAGTGGGAATTGGAAGATAGGGACAGAGATGCTACAGTGATGGCTGCATCTGCGCTTCCTTTCTGTTGGGGGGAAGAGTCCTGGCCCGTGGCGGCTCCTGATAAGTGATATGTTCCCTCCTCGGGTGTTGCCTTGCCCGCTGAGTTCCTCCAGCACTCTGTGTTTTTTGTTTGGCTCTGAAGTTGAAGGTGGACCTCCTTGTGTCTACGTTCAACTCCCTGTCTGTGGTGGCTCAGCGGGACGGGCAGGGGCTCTGGGGAGAGGGTCATCCAGCACAAGAGCGGGTCAGCGGGCGATGGATAGCAGGACAGCGGGCGGTGGAGCTTACTCAATATGTCAGTGCAAGTAACCTCAATTGATCCCTTGACACAGGAGTAAGCTCCACCGCCCACTGGGATGTTAAACATCACCCGCTGACCCACTCCGCTCTATGATCTTTGCTCTTGAGCTGGTCCCCTCCACTGTTCAGATGGAGAGCAGTGCCAGAGGTGGGCGGGCCGGCAGAAGCCGCTGAGATGGCAGTCGGTTCTGCTGTCCGGTGATGGAGGCTGCCCGTAGCCACGCAAGCCGCTTCCCTCCCCGGCCACAATGCAGTAGCTCCACGCCCGGAGAAATCCCAATGTGGCCCGTTCTGGCAAGATGACGTGTTGAAAAATCGTCATGTTCTTTTTTTGAAATCACCTTTTTTTTACTTACCTTTTTTTTACTCTGTCCAGCTGCCGATTTAAGAGTGCTCAAGGGTTAACACGTTAGACTCACGAGACACTAAGGTCAACACACGGGCCCTATGTTATTACAATGAGTTAAAATGTTTCAATTTTTATCTTGAATAGTGAATTTGACTAGTGGAAAAAATCAAACATGTTTGATTTTTTTCACGAGTTATCAAGTTTCACGGGTACCTGCCGTTAGCGCCACGAGTGGACAAGTTGATCGCGCGAGTTCCGACGTTGCCGCTGCGTTCCAGGTACGTGATCACCACGAGTGAAAGCTCGGGGTCACTCGTGGGCAACTCTCACTGTGAGACAGGGGTTTAACTTTACTCCCTTGGAAAATGTTTCATTCACTTCTATTACTGCTGATGACCTCAATCCCCACCCCTTCTTTCAATCATCTGCCCAGAGTTCTTCAATTTTCCGCCTGACCATATCATCTCCTCAATTTCTCCCACTTCAAAGTCTCTGTCTATTCTCTGCATAACCTGTAACTGCCTTGGTCAATGTGCCAACCCTTTCAATCCTCAGCGAGTTTACTTGTTACACTTGATTGATCTTGACTGCTTGGAATGTTAGGAGATTGTGCAGAAAATACTACTGCACACTAGATCTTGAGCTTTGTGTGCAGTAAAGTATCTGAGCATGAGAATTATGCATTGGGGTAAGTCAAAAATAATATAGGAGACACAAGTAACTGTAGATGCTGGAATCTAGAGTAAAGCACAAAGTGCTAGAGCAACTCAGCGGGTAAGGAGGACATGGATAATTGATATTTCAGGATCAGGACCCTTCTTCAGATTCTGATCCGCAATGTCATCTATCTATGTCCTCCATACATGATGCTGCCTACATGCTGAGTTACTCCAGCACTCAGTGTTTTACCCAGGAATAGTTATGGACCAACCTTGGCCCCTAAGCCACAATTTGGGCATCTCAGTTTCTAAATCTTTTCAATTAAGATCGACTTGCATATAATATGTGCAGGTAAGATTAAAATTCTTATGCCAGTTTCAATATGTTGAAAAAAAAACCCAGGAGAAACCCCATTGTATTACTTCTTTGGTACAGAAAATGTTGTGTTGTGAATTACTTTGTGTTTATAAATTCAGAGTATTGTGCCAACAATCATTTTGTCTTATCACTGAGAAACAAAAAAAAAGTTGGGCTTTGCCAGTGTGCTGGAGGTAAAGAGCACCTCTTAACTCAACTAAATAAATAAAAATATGTTGCTGTAGCAACACCTTCCTATCTTTGGTAACACTTTTGCTGCCCCTATAGGATACATGAGAAGATTAGATACCTGTCTCAGTACTTTATCTTCACTTGTAAATGGGAGATATGGGGAGCAGATAGTTTATAATGTTCTCGACCACATGGCGTCAGGTAGAACGATAACATTTATCTGATTTCTTTGTTTCGTGATCACAACATCTGCATTCTGAGAATGATAGCTCATTTTAGTATCCAGTAAGAAATAAAAAAAGGATAATGCTTATGTGTTCTTTCTTCTGGAGCAATCGGTATCATGTACTATGATCAAAACCACATGCAGAAAAAGTTGGCATCTAACGACAACAATGTTAATGTTTGATCTTTTTAACATGTTACACAATTTTTGGAATGTAAAATAATTTCACTTATTACTTTTATTTCAACAATGCTGCTATTTGAATTAGATTTGTAATATATCTCAGCAAGTGGCATGGTGGGGCAGCAGTAGAGTTGCTGACTTGTGCCTACCCCACTTTCATGACCTAAATCACAACCTTTTTTACTCGTGGAAATTTTTCATCAGGCTGGAAAAATGCCCCGACCTATTTGATGCCACGAGTACCTACGACTAGCATCACGACCTACCTACGACCTACCGATAACCTCCTACGACCTCGTGACGACCATGCTGCGAGTATGAGTCAAGGGCAAACTCGGCAGAGGTCGTGAATTAGGTCATGGAAGTGGGACAGGCTCTTTACAGCGCCAGAGACCCGGGTTCGATCCTGACTACGAGTACTGTCTGTGTGGAGTGTGTACGTTCTCCCCGTGATCTGGTGGGGTTTCTCTGTGAGTTCCGGTTTCCTCCTACATTCCAAAGATGTACAGGTTTGTAGGCTGATTTGCTTGGTAAAGTTGTAAATTGTCCCTAGTGTGTAGGATAGTGCTTGTGTACGGAGATCACTGGTCAGCGTGGACTCAGTGGTCCGAAAGGCCTGTATTCACGCCGTATGACTCTATGACTCCATACGTTAATTGATAGGAGTGGACATTACAACTAACATTCCATATGTGTGTACTCTTCAACAGGGATTGCTGAATATTGAACAAGAATAAAAACCTAGATGAACATGCTAATCACTAGCCCTAATATTGCTCATCCGACACAGACAAGTCAATTATGGATAAATAAGACATACTCAGATTTATCTTAATAAGATGGATCATATTTATAAAATCACCCAGATCTGCTGAGTTTCTCCAGCTTTTTCATTTTTTGCTGCCTATATATTCACTCTTTAGCTTATCTCTGACTTCAACATCTGTGTTTTACACACAGAGAACAGTGAAGAGCTGGAAATCAGACTCTGGGTAGTAAGGTGGCCAATAGGTTATCAGGGTTTTCGTGAGCAGGTTTAATTTAATTTTAGTTTTAGAGATTCAGCATGAGAATTAGGCCACATTGACCATTGATCACCCGTTCACACTAGTTCTCCCAGTTATCCCACTTTCGCAACCATTCCCTACACAGTGAGGGCAATTTACAATTGATCTATAAACCTGCATGTCCTTGGAATGTGGGAAGAATTCAGAATACCCGGAGGAAACCCACGCGGACACAGAGAGAATTTGGTCAAGGAAACTTCACAGAGACAGCACCCAAAGTCAGGATTGAACACAGGTCTCTGGTGTTGTGAGGCAGCAGCTCTACCAGCTGCGTCACTCTGCTGTCCTCTTTAATCTGGTATTCTGTCAAGGAAAGCACTCCTGTCCCACCTCTGGAATCTAGAGCTTTTGTCTGCATCAAAATTGACCTAGCAAAACCCAAAGTGGGCATCAATGAGCAGGTTATTGGTGTGTAAGTGACCTTGATAGTGTTGTTGATGACAGGTTCCATCATTTTGCTGTTGATTCAGAGTGGACTGACTGCGGGCAGTAATTCACCTGATTTGATCTGCCCTGTATTTTGTGAACAGGATGTAGCTGAACAATTTTTCACATGCTTGGGTAGATACTCATGGCTGTACTCAATCAACATCACTGGAGATGCGGCCCTTTCTTGATATCACATGGAGTGAATCGAATGGACTGAAGATAGGTTTCTTTTATGGTGGGAATCTCAAGAAGCCAAAATAGATAATAGATAATGAATGTTTTACATGTGGCTGAACATGATAGTGAATGCTTCAGCCCTAATTTAGTACTAATTTACTTGACCTTGACATTGTTGAGGATGTGGTTACTCTCGGAGGCTCCTCCTTCTCCTAGCTGTTCAATTGTTTATTATTATTCATGACTAGATATGATGGAACTCCAGAATGTCTGTCTGATCCATTAGTTTTCAGATTGCTTAGCCTTGTTTACTATATGCTATTTGGCATACAGATAGTCCTGTGTTACAGCTTCTCTAAGCAGGCACCATCTCATCATGGATGCCTCGTGCAACCAGGGTGGATCTCCAGGCTTAATAGTAATGATAGTAGTGATGGATATGATGGGCCATGAGATTACAGATTCAACATTTCTGCTAATATCAATGATCCACAGTCTTCATGGTTTCCCTTTTTTGAGCAGCCAGACCTGTTTGAAGTGCCACACTACCGAGATAGTATCTTCGCTGAACTTTATCTCAACAATAATTGTATGTGACCATTTCAATCAATAATATCAGGGATGCATTTTCCACAGTAGGTTGATGAGAATAAGGTTGAGTAAATTAATCCCTCCTGTTGCATCACTCATCTGCCACAAACCTAGTCTGACAGTGATGCCTTTCAAGTCTTGGCCAGCAAGATCTGTGGTGTTGTGACCAAGTCACCCTTGGTAATAGCCATTGACATCCTCCGGCCAGAATACATAAATGGGCCTGTCTCACTTAGGCAACATTTTAGCGGCGACTATGGGGTCGCCGCGTTCGCAGGTTGTTGCCTGTCGCTTTCATGGTCGCGAGGAGTTCCCGCATTCTGGGAACCAGTCGCGGCCTCATTATGGTTGCCGCAAATTTTTCAACATGTTAAAAAATTAACGCCGACCAGAATGAAGCTGCCATGGAGAATAGCAGGGTTTCCCGTGCCGTGATAGCCAGGAGGTCCTTGTGGGTTACCAGGAGATCGAAGGTTCTCATAGGTTGTAGTCGGTGCTGACTGGTGAATTTCATTGGCAAGAAAGACGTCGGTAAGCAGTAGTTTTCCGAACCAAGGGTAACCGACTGGTAAGGTTTCCACTCCTTCTCCCCCCTTCTTCCCCCTTCTACCCTCCTTCTCCCCATTCTTTTAACAGACTTAAATGACCCTTCCCGTACACTGTGCTTTCACCGTCTTAATTACAGCGCCAATCATCCTGTTCATCGTGGTGTATGTCTGTTTCACATTGGCTTTGCACCGTGTGAATTTCACTCAGACAGCGCTCCCCCCACTTGCCCTGTCCCCTGCCTGTGAAGGAAGCGATGTGTGTGTGTGTTCCACTCTGACAGTCGCCGTTCCAATAAGGAGCGTAAAACACGGGGGGGCCAGAGGGGACACGTCCCCCCCATGTTTTGAGAGGTGGGGGACATCCCCCCCAAGTTTTTGTAATCCAGATTTTAAAATCTCCGCTTTCTGCGAGACAGTGGAGGTGGGACTGCTGATCGAGGGCGCCGATTGGGCGAGAGAGACGTCGGTCAGCAGGCAATGGGAGTGGGACATGACGATTCAGCGCGATGATTGGAGAAGGGAGGAGTGTGGGGGGGTGGGACTGAGGATAGAGTGCGGTGATTGGAGGAGGGAGACGTGGCACAGACCTGCGCCTCATACGCAGCCAGGATCGATCCCGGCCGGGCCTCTGGTGCTGTCCCGTCCCCACCCGAGTGCTCCCCCCTCCACGGGTGGTCAGAGAGGTCGGGAGTCAGACGCGAGCTGGATTGAGCCTCCGAAGCCTCGCTCCTGTGTGAGACCGCCAAAAAATGGTGTCCCCCGGTCCCCTCCATGTTTTGATAGCGAGTTCCGCTCTTGGTTCCAGTCTCTTTTTTTTCAGGCGACTGCTGGCAACCTGACCTTTACCGACAGTACCTGAAAAATCGGCTAAGTGGGACAGACCCATTAGTGTTTGCATTACTTTTGGTGTTTCTTCCAGGATTTTGTTAATGCTCATTTTCCAAACCAAAATTTGTAATATTACATATAAATGTCAGTGCGCATCATCCATGTCTTTTTGCCCATCCTGTACACCTACTCAACATCAGCTATGAAGGTCTATTACATAACAGAGCCCTTCGATAATAAAGGTTTGTCATGCAGTTTGTGCAATGTAGTATTTTGATATGCATTCACCAGCTTTGCTCACAAGATATCAACACATTTATTCCAACACCATTTCCAGGTTGTCATGGCTGCACGGTTGCATTGACCTCTCAGTTTTCTGCCTGCATTGAGTTTTTGTTATGTTTTATTATACTTGGATGCCAGATTCCCATCCCCCAACAGCCCCTCCTACCAACACCTCACTCCTTTCCATCCAAATTGGAGCCGTACATGTATCTGGATGCATATCTATGTATGGACATCCTGGATTCTTTTGAAAAGGACAATTTTGTACAAAGCCTGTTTTGCAATATTGTAACAGTGACTAGATCACTTAAGGGCCTGTCCCACTTGGGCGACCTAATCCGCGAGTTCTGGCGAGTTTGCCATCGACTCATACCCGCAGCATCGTCGACACGAGGTCGTAGGAGGTCTTCGTAACTCTCCTTAATGCTCGAGAGTGGTCTCCGCGTACACGAGGCCTCAGCTAGGTCGCCGCGTTTATTCAACGTTAAAAAATGACTGCAAGTAAAAAAAGGTCGCCATGGAAAAAATCGATACTTTTTTTACTCGTAGGTTTAAGGGCCTGTCCCACTGTACGAGGTAATTCAAGAGTTCTCCTGAGTTTTTCCCTGATTCGAACTCGGAGAATGTCCGTAGCGGGTCCGTAGGAGTTCGTGGATGTCTCGTAGCGACTCGTATGAGTAACGGAAGGTACTCGGGAAATCCGGTAAACTCGTGAAGTTTTTTCAACACTGTGAAAAATGTCCACGATTAAAAAAATACCTGTGATGAGAAAAAATGTTACTTTTTACTCGTACGAGCCGCTATGAGACATCCACGAACTCCTACGGACCCGCTACAGACATTCTCCGAGTTCGAATCAGGGGAAAACTCGGGAGAACTCTTGAATTACCTCGTACAGTGGGACAGGCCCTTGAGTCGTAGTAGGTCGGCATGTTAGTCGTAGGTAATGGAGGGTAGTCGAAGGTAGTCGAAGGTAATCGTAGACAATCTTCATCAAGGGGATTGAAGGGAGGTCGAAGGAGATCGAAGGAGGCCGTCTTCACTCTCCACTATTCGGTGTCCAATTTTCCCGAAGTTAGTCGTAGCTAGTCATAGCTAGTCAAAGCTAGTCTTCTACATAGTCGAAGGAGGTGGAAGGAGGTCTTCTACATAGTCGAAGGAGATCTTCAAGATGTCATTTTTTCAAACTCTTCTAAACTCGCCAATTAGGTTGCCCCTGGGACAGCCCCTTTAAGGGCCTGTCCCACTTGGGCAACCTAATCCGCGAGTCCAGAAGAGTGTCTTCGACCTTCAAGCTCAAGGGCACTCTCCGGGAAAGCATCGAGCTGCATCGACCGAACCACACGATCTGCATCTACCGACCGCACACACACACACAAACACATCGCAAAGATGGGGGCCAGGGAAGGTGGAGGAGCGTTGTGTGCGCGATGAAGAGGAAGGTAAACGGCTGCCACAGTGTATGGTAAATCCTTTAGAGAGTGTGGAAGGGGGTGGGGGGAAGAGAAGGGAAGAGAAGGAGAGAGAAGGGGAGAGAAGGGGGAGAGAAGGAGGGGAAAAGGAGGGAGGAGGACTGGGGACACTTTTAAGAAGTATAATAAAGTTTAGCGGGCATTTAACCTGCCAGTCGGTTTTCCCTGGTCCTGAAAACTCCATTGAGCCAATCAAAATGCCCAGTCAGCGAAGGAGTTTGCCTATGGCTGCCCTCGACTACCTGTGACTAAATAGCGACCCCATCCCACTGCACTACGAGTTAAAAATAAATATGCTGATCAAATTTTACTCAAGGAAAATTTTTCAATATGCTGAAAATTTTTCCACGACCTAGCTGAGGCCGCGAGTATTCAGGAACTTCCCTCGAGCATGAAGGAGAGTTCCAGCGACCTCACAGAACCTCCTAGGACCTTGTGTCAACCATGCTGTGAGTTTAAGTCCAGGGCAAAGTGGGACAGGCCCTTTGTAGCATGAGCTTGAAATCTCAGCATATATGCAGGTTGCCATATTGATTTGCCATGCAAATAAATAAATATCTATTTAATGTATATATTGTGTGCCTTAATGTGTTTCTGAAAACATTATAAACATTTCCCAACTTGTTCTTCCAAATCTCCAGTGCACCATTGTGCTTTGTTGCCAGATACATTCAGAAACTTGTCAGCACCTCCATCATCCACAACGCATCTTCCTTTTAAGAAATGGAGGCTATTTTTAAGCAGTGCACACAAGTATGGTAGTTGCAATGTTGAAGCCAATAGACCATATCAATAGGAGTAGCTGAATTTACAAATCATGGTAATTAGACAGCCCTGCAATAAAGTGCAATTCAATGAATAAACATAGGGCATCAAACAAAAGTTTTTAAATATCTGGATTTCGGGCCTTTAAAAATGCCAAAATATTTCTCTCAGTTTTGACGGCAGGAGAGAATCTGTCTCTGAACTTGTTTTGTACTGAAGACTTAGGGATTTCTGTGAATAGTGCCTCAGTGATACACCACCTGTAACCAAATCTGTGCTGAGGCCTTACTACATCTATCTGCCCGCCTCCTGCGTAGGAATCAATGTGTCAACCCACCTAACCAGGGAAGATCATCCCATTAGATGATCAGATTGTCTTCTGGAAAAATTAGATTCATTATCAAACTAAGTTTGCATCTTTTATGGAATACCTTTGAAACTTTTATGTGCTTAGGAATCAGCATCACTGCGGACTATCAAAACATTTTAATTTGGAATGAATCATAGCCAAACCTCTACAAGTTTGACATGAATAATATTTTGAGAATGATAAGGCCAGATTTTAAATACTTGGATCATTCTAGAAGCAATCATCAGTGTCAGTCTGAACTGTGTCACAATAGTGTCATGTCTTTAAAGATTTACATTTAGGAAATCATGTTAAGAAAGAGGAGAAATAGGCAGAAATGTCACGGTAAAGGGGTGGGAGATTGCAACCTTCACGTGGTCCGCCCTGTTTCGACTAATGCAATCAACTCGACGTGCACAAACGGAAGATCAACTAGAACAAGTTGTCCAACAACTTTAGGCTGTGCATGCCACACGAAAGAAGAAGTCACGGTAAAATAAATAATTCAATATCTAGTTGATAATCATGAGCCTATTTACTTAATTACTTAATGGCTGTTGCAGCCAATGATATAAACTAGCATTCTGATGGTTTGAAGTTTCAATGCTCATCTTGTATAAATGTATCTTTTTAAATGCAGTATTTCTATCAGTTTGGGAAGAAATTGATGTAAACATATCCAACGAAGTGCATTGTAGCAGTTCTTGTCATCGTGGCTTGCAGAAAATGGAAACGGTAAATTGGAAACCAATTTTACATTACTCGTAGAAATAAGGAACTGCAGATACCTTTTTATTAAAAAAACCCAGAGAATCTTGAAATCCAGCACCAGAAAATTCAGGCAGATACAGTGAACGGATATTATCCCTGGAGGCTTAACCCTGACACTGGGAAGGTAACGCTGATTTCAGATTCATGTTTGCAGCTGCAGAGATCTGTATTTGCAGTATTTCCCTAACCATACTGTTTCCTGCCATTCCTTTCACTCTATCAGCGAAGATGATGTTTTGTAATTTGATGCTGTAATCCTTTAGTATATTTTCCCTGCAGTGCCTGCTCTCATCCACACCACTTGCAAGAACACCTATTTGATAAGTACAAATGCTAAAACTTATTTTACTGAATCTCCATACCTCACTCAGAACCGCAAACTCTTGTCATTGAATACTGGCCATTACAGTGCTTAACCAAAAAGGGTGTGAACCTCTCCTAGAATAAACGGTTCAAGCAACCTTTTCCATTCCTAATGTATTTATTGTATGAAACAGAGCTCTAAATAATCAATGCTAAGCTATAGTTATTCAAGCTGCAGAACTATAATAAGTAAGGGAGAGAGTGCATCAACAAATCATCGTAAAGTTTGTCATAATAATAGAGGACTTTGGTGAGACTACATCTAGATTATAGTAAACAGGTTTGGTATTATTGGAGGTACTGTAGTGGAGAAAAGATACTCAACATCCACAAGTCAATGGCCAACTAACAACCTACCCTTGCACAATACTGACCTCCAGCAACAGAGATTCTTATATTTCCAATATTTCACAATCCACCCTTCGCTGAAGGAAGTATTGATCTTGGAATTTACCATCACTATCAAACTATCGAGCTACCTTTAGTTGATTGAAAAAAATGGTATTGGAAGATTAGGACCTTAGATGTAGTACAAACCGCATGAGCTGCTGAACTGTAGTGATCTCTGTCCTCCGAACTATTCTTAGAACCGAATTATCTGCAGCAGGCAAAATCCTCTAAATTCACTGCAAGGATAAACAAACTGACTACTGTTTCCTCTCCAAGACAAACATTCACAGTATTGAATATCTAACTAGCTTAGATACAATACAATACCGTTTATTGTCATTTGAACCTCAAATGAAGTTCAAATGAAATTTGGTTTCTGCAGTCATACAACAAGAAAAAAACCAAGACACACACCAACACAATTTACACGAACATCCATCACAGTGAATCTCCTCCTCACTGTGATGGAAAGCAAAGTCATTGTCTCTCCCTGTTTTCCATTCTTCTCCCGATGTTAAAGCCCCCGGTGGGCAATGGCAAGTCCCGCGGCCGTTAAGGCCACGCCGGGCGATGTAAGGCCCCACTCTGGGTCTTGATGTTGGAGCCCCCGGCGGGCGATGGCAAGTCCCGTGGTCGTTAAAGCCGCGCCAGGCAATGTAAGGTCCCGCTCCGGGTCGTTTTCAACCCCGCAATTCGGGCGGGAGAAGTTGCCGTTGCGGGAGCTCCAAAAGTGATCTCCCACCAGGGACCCGCAAGCCCCCGATGACACCGTCCACTGAACGGCCTCCGAAGCTCCGAAGTCGGGTCACAGCCACGCGCCACCACAGCTCTCCACGCTCCGAAGTCGGCCAGCTCCGCGATGGTGAGTCTGCAGGCTCCGTGACTGGAGCCTCCAGGTCGTTCCGGTTGGAGGCTGCTCCACGGTGCTAAGCCCCAACGACAACAGAGACCCAACAGGGAAGAGATTTAAAAGTTTCCCCCAACCCCCGCCCCCCACATATACACAGCTAAAATCAATATATAAACTACAATCAAACTATACACTCAACAGGACACTCAACTGCAGAGGCTGCCATCTTTACATTTTTGTTGTGAAGGCCAAATCATTCACATAGAATCATACAGCACATAAACAGGCCCTTCGGCCCAACTCATGCCAACTAATATGCCCAATCTAATCTATTCTCATTCACCCATGTTTGGCCCAAATCCTTTTAAAACTTTCTATTCATATACCTGTCCAAATGTTTTTTTATATATTGTTATTGTATCTGCCTGAATACTTCCTCTGACATTTTATTTTCACTCAAAAAAGTTGCCCCTCAGTTTCCTATTATATCTTTCCCCTTTCACAATAAATCTAAGCCTTCTTGATTTCGCCTCCTTGGAAAAAAGACTGTGCATTCCCCCTATCTATTCCTCTCGTGATTGTATGCGCCTATATAAGACCACCTCTCAGCCTCCTGCACTTCAAGAAATGAAGTCCTAGTCTTGCTCAATCCTTGGGTCTATTGCAGCTCTGGATTTTGTGTCCTGGTAACAACCTCAAAAAATCTCTCTGCACCCCTTTCCAACTTAATGGCAATTTTCCTATACTAGGAGACTTAAAACTAAGCAATGTACACCAAGTGCAGCCTCACTGACGTCTTGTATAACAGTAACACGATGTTCCAATTTCTATACTCCTGATTTAGTCTATTTCCTGACTGATGAAGGCCAGTGTGCAACATGTCCAACAAAATACTCCCTATACAGATGCTGTAGCTGTGTCAATGGAAAGAGAATACCAGACTGGCTGAGGATTCAAGTATGGTCAATGTTTCTGTGAGGAAATACAATTATTCCATTGACTCCTGAGAATCTCAAGACCATGACCGTTCAAAATAAAAGAGGAATATTTAGGATAATATTGGGAAGCACAAATGTATGCATCTGGAGAACACAGACAACTCTGTGTAAGTGATGGATGCACCACATCACATCACAACTGCCTTTCCCCTCCCCACCCATTAGGCACTGCCTATCCTATCTGTGTATGGTTCTGCAGTTCCCACATTAACCTCATCATCACCTTCATAATCTACGCAACTGGACTGTACTTTAATTGATCCTGAGGGAAACACATATTAATAAATAACATATTTATTCTAATTTGGACATTTAGGCTGAAAATCAGATGTGCCATAGTACAGGGGGTATTGTGTTAGGATTTAGGTTCACCACATATCTTAAACAGAGTGCATGAATGTGATAATGCTGCACCGAATATATAACTGCAAATATGCATTGCTCCTGGATTAGTACGATTGTGAAAAAGATTATCAACGATTCATTAAAAAAATGGAATGACATATACAGATCATTGGTTTTAGAATTGGCAGCATGATTGTTTGCATTTATTGTAGATTTCTCAGAGATGTCAAAGATAAGGATTGGCGGAAGAAGTCATTTATCCACATTCCCAGAAGATTACAGTGAGCAACAGTCCCACATACTGAATTGATGCCCTTGTTTATATCGGTTTAGTGATTCAATGTCACAATGGACAATCAAAGTGAACCATCTTAAGGTCAAATTGCCATTGTTTGGGTCATTCAAGATGCCATTTTCAGTGTCAACCTAACCTGGGTTACGTTAACCTTGCATATTATGACTTTTCGTACAAATGCAACCAGGAAATCAGGAAGATCAAAAACAGACAATAATATGAATTACCAGACTTCAATCAAGGTCTAAAATTCAGAGAACGTGCTATAATGAAGCCTTATTATCAATTGTGTTTCAATTATATATACGGAATATCCTTCCAAATTTTGTGTTCTCTCACCTGCTAGTCTGTGAAAAGGTATTCAATTAATAATATTTAAGAATTATGCCTAATGCTGGTTAACCATTATTTTTTATATATTGGATTTCAGTCATCGGTCAATATGACAATTTTTCATATTTGAACTCAGAAATCACCATCAGACTATCCCACACAATGGCATCACGGCCAAACTAATTTCTCACCTAACATCAAAAAGGAGTTATAACCCAGATGTAGAAATCTTCCTTGATTATTTATCTAGTACACAGATGTGGGATTTATAGATTAAAATTAAAAAATAAATGGAAATAGACAAGGTGGGAATGTCTCAATAGAGACTTTGCTTCATTTTTTGTAAAGGTCTTTAGAATGTGCTGTGGTTGTGAAATCTATATTATTAAAAGTCTGATCTTGACCACTTCCTGTTGTTCTGTATATTGATTTTAGAAAAAACGCTGCCACATTTACGGCTGTGATTTTTGGCCATCTTACTCAGAGTCCCCATCCACTGTGCAGGACAAGAGGATTTTTCCCATCGGTGAAAAACTAAGAGTTATTATTGTTTAAAAAATGTTGAGATTCTCTCTCCTGACGGCCACGCCCCTTCTGGAGGGACTATAAAAACCGGAAGTGTTGAGTGCCTCAGTCAGTCTCTGCAAGATGGGTAAAGCGAGAGGGTCACGTCTCTCAGTCTGAGCTGTGAATAACACTGAACACATGTCTACTAAACTGTGAATAGTTTTACTGACCTGTCAGTGCCCTTAATGTGATTTGAAAATATAGTTTGGAAATGGTAAAGCTGTGTTGCCTTTGGTTTGGAAATGCTAAAGCTGTGTTGCCTTTGGTTTGGAAATGCTAACATTGTGTTGCCTTTGGTTTGGAAATGCTAAAGCTGTGTTGCCTTTGGATTGGAAATGCTAAAGCTGTGTTGCCTTTGGTTTGGAAATGCTAAAGCTGTGTTGCCTTTGGTTTGGAAATGCTAAAGCTGCGTTGCCTAATTAAAGTTGCCTTGCCTAATTAAAGTTGCCTTGCCTAATTAAAATGGCCTTGCCTTCTATATAATTAAAAGTCTAATCTTGACTACTTCCTGTTTGTGCTTTATATTGATTTTAGAAAAGATGCTACCACATACGGCTGTGATTTTACTGCGGAGTCACGCGAGTGACTACGTGAAGGCCGTCAGTCGTCATGCGCATCATAATGTCTGAAGCATGCGCCAATGACTGACTGGCAGGCGAGTTGCGTCCTTCCAGCGGTAAGTTTTAAAAACCCAGGTAAGTGTTTTAAAAGCTACACTGCGGTCATTTGGTGGGTTCAGGTTTTCTGCTTTGTCTACCAGAACGGACCTACCATGTCGAAGGTGAGGAGACGGTCTGCGGGGAAGCCGGCTGCAGAAGACCATGGAGCAGTGGGTAGCGGCCGACTGTCAGAGTCACCTTCCAGCCCGCTGGCTGTGGAACCAGCGGCAGCAGACTTGGTGCCTCAGGAGAGCATCATGGCAGTCCTGCCGGGGCGCAAGGCCACCCACAAGTCTGCCAGGCCCATAGACTCAGATCAGTCCGGGCCGGAGGGATCCCCTCCTACACTGGGAAGCGTCTGCGGGCGCCTCTCCCAGATGGAGCACCTATTGGAGAGGTGGCTCCAGACAGATCTGCTCCAGAGGAGGGAACAGTATCAGCCCGGGTCTCCACGGTAGCCCGCGCCAGCAGCATCTTTCACAAGGCTGCGAAGTGTCTCCCTCTCTGGAGACACTATCCTGACTCAGAGCAGGGAGGCACATCAGGTGATGGGGCCGAAGTGCCTCAATTGGCTTCCAAATTCGCCATTCCCACTCCAACCGGAGCACCCCTAGATGAAGAGCTGGCCACTACTATTAATTACCTGGCCTCACGTCAGTTCAAGGACCTGGTCATGGAGGAGACCACCGGCAGATACAACACACCTGCCAATTGTGCCTCCTTCAATATGCCGGCTGCCAATCGCGCCATATGGGACCATATTGGAGCAGGGGTAGGAGCCCAGGAGGTAAAACGGCAAAAAAAATTTAAATTATCGTCCTCAGGCGTAACGGTCTTTGCAAGGTCCGTGGATGGGGGGGCCACTGACGGAGACACAGCAGGGCACTGTGGGGCTCCTCTGTAATGCCCTCTTTGAAATTAACTGTCTGCGTAAAAACGCAATACGGCAGGCACTCAATCCAAAATTTGCTGTGCTGTGCAAGGCCAGCAACGTCCAGCCGGACAATTATCTATTTGGGGCAGACCTGCTGAAGCAGGTCCGAGAGCTGGATGATGAGGCCAAGACTGTATGCCTCAGGAGCCGAGCCCCAACTACATCCAGGGGCTCATCACAACGGGCTCATCACAACGGGCTGCCTTCAACACCAGGCGAAACCAGCCTAGGGGCTCTGGGACAGGAGGAGGACTCGAGCTGGAAGCACCAAGATCTTTTTTAGGAGTAGGCTCCAAACGGCCCATGGCTCAGATGTGGGCGGGGGGGGGCGGGCATCCACCATCAGTCCTCCTTCCCAAGGCACAAGGACGGAAGCCAGGACCACACCGGCAGTAACGTCCAAGGTAGGAGAACTTAGTTCCTTGTGGAACAACTTACACATCCCTAACTTACAAGTTGGGGGGAGATTGCGACATTTTTTGAATTAATGGAATTGGATCACAGCAGACCCGTTCATATTGCACAGTGTACAAGGGTTTAAAATTGAGTTCCTAACGGACATTGCCTAATGGGCTGACTTCCGCTCCCAGACTTTTTACAAAATAACTAAAACCAGTTCTGGGGCTACTACGAGCTCAGAATCACATGGTGATGGCTTATTTGGATGACATTCAAATAATTGGGGACACCAAGCAATCAGCCGAATCATCTGTTTCAGCTACCAAACTCATGTTTGAGAGGTTGGGATTCCTAATCCATCCAGTTAAGTCAAAATTGACTCCAATCAGGGTAATTGATTACCTGGGGTTCACAATTACCTCAATTCAAATGTCGGTGACACTGCCAAGTGGTAAGCAATCAGATTTGATGGAAGGCTGCAATAAGTTTATTGCAAACCAGCAGCCAACAATCAGACAAGTGGCAAGTGTAATTGGCAAGCTTGTAGCAGCCTTTCCAGCTGTACGCATCGGACCTTTGCACTACCAAAAACTACAACATGCAAAGGAACGGGCTCTCAAATCCCACACATGCCAATTTGGGAAACATATGCAATTCCCAGCAGATGCCATGGCAGAATTGCACTGGTGGGCTAAGAATATACATCACTGCTCTAAGAAAATTCAAATTGACACACCATCGGTAATATTACAAACCGATGTAGCCTGGGCTGGGGAGCAACAGATACCATCTCCAGTTGCGGGAGCAGATGGAATGTGCAGGAGTCCTTAATACTACAGCAAAATGACATTAACTACTTAGAGTTGTTGGGGCACTGTATGGTTTAAAGGCTTATTGCAGCAATATGCATCGTGTGCATGTTCAACTTCAGATTGACAACACCACGGCGGTGGCGTATGTCAATCACATGGGTGGAATAAAATCTGTATCATGTGACAGATTGGCAAACCTCCTTTGGCATTGGTGTATTGCAAGGAATATTTGGGTCACGGCTATTTACCTACTAGGTAGATATAATATAGTGGTGGATACTAGATCACGGAAATTCAATGATAACACAGAATGGATGTTGAATCATGTCGTGTTTACCACATTGTTGCCCGATATGGCATGCCGGATATTGACTTGTTTGCTTCCAGATTGAATCATCAGTTACCCAAATATGTCTCATGGGAACCTGACCCAGGGGCAGTGGCAGTTGATGCGTCACACTGCATTGGGGAAGAATGTTCTTGTATGCTTTTCATTTTGCCTCATCAGCCGATGCCTGGTAAAAATTAAGCAAGACAATGCCACAGGCATTTTAGTAGTGCCAGATTGGCCTATGCAATCTTAGTTCCCACTAGTCCTGGGAATTATGACACAGCCTTTCATGGCTTTCCCTAACAGCAGAGATCTGCTGATACACCCAGTAACGGGGGGCAATCACCCGCTACATAACCAAATCAATTTAATGGTTTGCAGATTCTGAGGAGACCATACCTGGGACTCGGACTGGCTGTCCGAACAGTGGATGTTATCACGGCGGCCTGGAGGGACAGTACACAAAGGCAGTGTGTCTCTCATATCAAGAAGTGGGAGATGTATTGTCATGCCTCCAACATCTCATATGACAGTGTGCGTCACGGACATACTGGAGTTTCTGTCCACATTATATCTTGACCATAAATGAGGCTACAGTGCCATCAACAGTGCCAGGAGTGCACTATCCTCCTATTTAGTGCTGGGAGCGGGGCACACCCGGTGGGAACACATCCTCTCGTTACCAGATTCATGAAGGGAATATACAATACTACACCCCCCAGGCCACAGTATACGGACACATGGGATGTTAGCGTGGTGCTTCGTCAGTGGGCCCCAGCCACTGCACTACTCTTAACCAAGCTCACCCTCAAGGTGGTCATGCTGATGGCGCTGGTAACGGCGCAACGAGTCCAGACATTGCACAAGCTGCGACTGGACTGTAAACCCATAGTAAACCCATGACCACCACTGTAAACACCATAACTTTCGTCATCTATGTCTTAGTTAAACAGAGCAGGCCGGGGGTACCAGGGCCCAAGCTTGAGTTCCTGGCATACCCCGAAGATCCACGATTATGTGTAGTCGCACACTTGCACCAGTACATAAAAGTCACCAGGAGCCTCAGAGGCACTGAGTTAGTTGTCCTAATCAACCACAAAAAACCACACCACAGGGTATCAGCACAAACCATTTCCAGATGGTTAAAAGAGGTACTGGCGGGTGCAGGAGTGAATACTGACACTTACAAATCTCACTCCACCAGGGCTGCATCAACGTCGACAGCAAAGGCGATGGACGTTCCCCTCAACAACATCCTAGCGGCTGCAGGATGGGCCAATGAAAGGATGTTCCACCGGTTTTATAATAAACCCATTGCCGGACCGGGGGTGTTTGCACATACCATTTTAAATTCTGTTTTATAGTTTCCCCCCAGGTTGGGCGGCGTCACTATCATTTTGTTTTCACATTATAGCATCAGTTTTGTTACCTAACTATGTTATATCTGAATGTCCAAATCTTACTATCTTTAGGGCAACTTCTTTTATCTGTGATTCCACACCGCTGCTTTGAAGATTGACGTGCATGACGACTGACGGCCTTCACGTAATCGCTCATCGTAACTCCTCATAAAATTAAGATCAAACTTCAAACTGGTAAGTTCTTGTTTAATCTTACTATTTTTGGCCATCTTCAGAGTCATTTTTGGCCCTTACTCAGATTCCCCTCCGCTCATCAGGTGCCGAGGATTTTTCCCATCGATGAAAAATAAAAGAGGTATTAGTGTTTAAAAATGTTGAGATTCTCTCTCATGTCAATCATGCCATGAAGGCCACACCCCTTCTGGTGGGGTGGGGGGAGGGACTATAAAACCCAGAAGTGTGGGCATGGCTCAGTCTCTGCAAGATGCAGGAGGGAGAGGTCACGACTCGCTGTCTTAAGTGGCCTTGCACCCTGCTTGAAATGGTATGAAACTGCACTTGAATTTGGTGGCCTTGCACCCTGCTTGAAGTGGTAAGAAACTGCACTTGAATTTGGTGGCCTTGCACCCTGCTTAAAATGGAATTTCAAGGAATAGCCGCGAGTCAACTGCCAGCCCACCAGCAGTGAGTGAGTGAGCTGCCAGCACAACAGGCTTGAGTGTGTGAGCCACCAACCCAAGATTCCATTTGGCCCACAATGTCCATATTAGCCCTCTGGAAACCAGTCCCTTCAGCCCACAACACCCATACTAGCACACCAGAAAATCCCCCCCCCCCCCCCCCTCCATTGGCCACCAATAATGGAATTGGTGAGGTGGAATATTGTGTTGGGGGGCCAACCCAGCCCGTGTGATGCTGGGACCCAATGGGTCCCACTTAGTTTAGTGCATTATATAAATACAAATGTTTGTTTTACTTAAATGGGAAAGTCAGAAACTAGTGTGAGTCATCCTTGAAAAGTGGGAAAGATGAAAGAAGACGATGCACTTGAAAGACATAACCCAACAATGCACGCAGACCCTACAGTTACAACTCTCCCTTCAAGGTGGCAGGGGTAGCAACGGATGGCAAAGAATGATAATGGTGGGGGCTCAGCCTCCCACGCCTCAAAGAAAGAAGTGCCAGCCGATCTAGCCTCTCCTTATAACTCAACACTGAAAATCCAGGTAACATCCTGGTGAACCTTTTCTGCACCCTTTGTTACTTAATGACATCCTCCTAATGGCTGGGCAAACAGAACAGTACTCAAAGATGGACACAAAAAGCTACAGTTTAAACCAGCATCTGCTGTTTCTTCTTACACAGTACTCCAAGTGTTGTCTCACCAATGACCTGTACAGCTGCATAATGATGTCCTAACATTTGTACCCATACCGTTCCCAATGAAGACCATCTGACTTGCCACTTTCAAGGAACGATATACTTCCAGATATGTCTATTCTACAACAGTCCAGAACTCTACGGATGGCAGAGGTTGCAAGTTTGGGAGTTGCTGTCAGAATAGCCTAGACAAATAACTGCAGATGTCTCAATTACTGCCATAATGTACCTTTGCTGGAGAATGAATGCTTAAGCTGGCTATGTATACCAAACAAGTGAGCTACTTTATCCTGTATTATGCTAAACTTCCTGAGGATTGTAGGAGCTGCATTCATCCAGATAAATGGAGAGAAGATCAGGTTATTGATGTGTGTCATGCAAATGGTGGAGAGATTCCAGAGACGGATGAGTTACTTGCTATAGGATATCCCTGCCTCTGACCTGCACTTGTAGCTGCAGTATATGGGAATCCAATTAAATGCTTCCACAATGATGATCTCAGGATATTGATAATGGGGGGATGGTGATGGTAATCCCATTGAATACCAACGACAAATAGGGCAATGGACTCTCTTGTTGGAGATAATTATTATTATGTGCATGAATTGTAATTGATGATTATCAGCCTATGCCTGATTGTTCTCTACATCTTGCTGCATATAGATGTGGACAGCTTCATTTTGCTGAAGAGCTGAAACAGAATTGAACATTGGGCAATCAGCAGCATATATCATCATTCTGACCTGATGATGGAAGGTCATTGATGAAGCAGCTGAATATGGCTGGGCATATCAATTAGCAAAGGCGTAACTGATACCTGTTGTAGAACAAGTCAGGCAACAATGCCTTTCAGATTCAGCCAGCATAGTCAACAATGTTGCTGCAAGCAATTCTTAGTGCTGGTTATTGAAGTTTCACACATAGAATACTCTATCACATACTCAAGTTTAAGAAACAAAATATCAGGTAATAATTTGTGACTTACAATGGGATGTGATTTACATTAATATTAAACATTGTCCTGTACTTGTGCCCTGCCAACTTATTTAAATACATAGAATAGTCTGCCTTATCTTCTGCAGGATGGATAATCTTTGTGTTCATTTTGTTTTAGAATGCTAGGTTTAGGTTTAGGTTTATTTTTGTCACATGAGAAACAGGCTTGGTACAGCGAAAAGCTTTGTTTTGCATGCTATTCCACAGATCAGATCTACCATACAAAGATACAATCAGTTCAAACTCAAGCACTATAGACAGAGCAAAGGGGCAAATACAGACTGCAGAATAAAGTTGTCAGCATTGTAGCACATCCGTTCCTTAGACAGAATCCAATGTCCTTAATGGGCTAGAGGTGAATCGAACATTATCCTAGATTATGGAAGGACCATTCAGTAGTCTGATAATGATGGGGAAGCAGCTGTTCCTGAGTCTGCGCTCTTTCAAGCTTCTGTACCTTGTGCTGGATGGGTGCAGATATAAGGAATGACTGGTGTAGACAAGCCTTTGCTTTTCCAAGGCAGCCTGAAGCATAGATGGGGTAAATGGTGGAAAGTCTGGTCTCTGTGACAGACTGAGCTGCAACTACAATTCTTGGTAGTTTCTTACGGTTCCAAAATCAAGCTATGATGCAACGCGACAATATGGTTTCTAAGGGGCATCTGTAGAAGTTTGTAAGAATCACTGAAGCCATGCCAAATGTTCTCAGTCTCCTCAGGAAGTAGAGGCGTTGGTGTGCCTTCTTTGCTGTTGCATCAATGTGGTTGGTCCACAACAGATCATTGGTAATATAAAAGCCAAGGAACATAAAGTTCTCAACCATTTTCACTTCTGCATCATTGATCCTGATTGGGGCATGTATCCACCATGTTTCAATAAGTCATTAACTCGCTCCTACATCTTGTTGACATTGACGGAGGGGTTATTTTCCCAAGTTGCACAAAGCAAAGCTTTCTTACAGTAAAAAAAGCTTTGCTCTACAATGAGTCTCTACAATGAACTCAGTTTTTTTTGCAATAATATCATTCCCTTCCAGTAGAGCAATGTTTTGCGTGAACTTGGCAGAGTTGGAGCAATTTTTTCTTTTAGCTTCTGGCTGTTAAAAAATGGAATTGCTTTAATTCCAAATTCATCTCATATACACTATCGTCAACAGTTTCAGATTTATTTTTCTATGTTTTCTATCTGGACTGTTGACCTGAATTAAAGAAATGTTAGCTAGATATTACCTCCACCCCTTAAAGTTGACAATGATGCTGTTAATTCCTATTTAATTTATATCATACTTCTCCTCCATATAATGCATACCGTGAGTGGATTACAAATTAATTGTATTTTACAAAATATTAGTTTCACCAAAATCCTTAGATAAGATCAATGATGTGATTGATGTATGTATATTGATTGAAAGCTAGTTATTTTTGTGACTTTGAAAATTGATGGCTTCACGTGGTGAAGAAGGCCTTGAAGCAAATTAAGGATTGAGATTTGTTGCAGCATTATTTAATTGGGGCCACACATTATCTGGATGACTCCCAGGGAGTCCAAGATATCTTGGCAAATACTTACAGAATTGGTTTTGTCTTCAAATGATTTTCTTTTCTTAGTGTTGTTATATTCACCTCCTCCTTCATTGAAAATATTCCTTATGACCACTCAATCTTTCCATTAAACCGTCCATTCTATCCGATTATCTCCCAAACCAGTTTCCCATTGCCCAAATGAAATAATTTGTGAACTTCACCCTTTATCATAACAAAAGCTCGCAGATGACACAAAAAGCGGTTCAATCATGGATTACAGAAGAAATGAATGATAATATAAATTGATTCATGCATGATTAATGTAAATGGTGATTGATGGGAAAATAAAATATGAAAGTAAAGAAACATACAAAACAAAATTAAGAACTTCTATTGCATTGTAAACTGGAAAATACCTCAAACATGGGTCCCTTACAGACTGATAGGGTAATTTAGAATAGGTAGACAAAAATGCTGGAGAAACTCAGCGAGTGAGGCAGCATCTATGGAGCGAAGGAAATAGGCGATGATTCGGGTCAAGACCCTTCTTCAGACTGATGTGGGGGGGGGGGGGGGAGAGAAGAAAGGAAGAGGTGGAGACAGTGGGCTGTGAGAGAGCTGGGAAGGGAAGGGGAAGGAGGGAGAAAGCAAGGACTACCTGAAATTGGAGAAGTCAATGTTCATACCGCTGGGGTGTAAACTACCCAAGCAAAATATGAGGTGCTGCTCCTCCAATTTACTGTGGGCCTCACTCTGGCCATGGAGAAGGCCCAGCACAGAAAGGTTGGATTCGGATTTGGGAGGGGGAGTTGAAGTGCTGAGCCACCGAGAGATCAGGTTGGTTATTGCAAAGCAAGCGGAGGTATTGGGCGAAGCGATCGCCAAGCCTATGCTTGGTCTCACCAATGTGGAGCAGCTGATACCTAGAGCAGCGGATGCAATAGATGAGGTTGGAGGAGGTGCAGGTTAACCTCTGCGGCACCTGGAAAGACTGCTTGTGTCCTTGGATGGAGTCAAGGGGGGAGATAAAGTGACATGTGTAGCATTTCCTGTGGTTGCAAAGGAAAGTACCAGTAGAGGGGGTGGTTTGGGTGGGAAGGGACGAATTGACCAGGGAGTTACAGTGGGAGGAGATTGGAAGAAGTGGCCAGTGGTGGGATCCCGTTGGAGGTGGTGAAAATGTTGGAGAATTATCTGTTGTATGTGACGGCTGGTAGGGTGCAACGTGAGGACAATGGGGACTCTGCTCTTGTTATGAGTGTGGGGGATGGGGAGTGAGAGCAGAGTTATGGGGTTTAGAAGAGACCCTGGTGAGAGCCTCATCTATAGTAGAAGAGGGGAACCCCCGTTCCCTAAAGAATGAGGACTTCTCCGATGCCCTAGTTTGGAATTTATAATGTTGAATAAGGAAATGGGTTGCACCTTAACTGGAGGGGAATGAATATCAGGCAGATTTGCTAGATCTATATGGGTGGGTTTAAACTAGATTGGCAGTGGGGTGGGATCCTATGCAAGACTGGAAGTCAGTATGGTTGGTGATGAAAGAAAATTTAGTGGACAGAATAGGCAGGAGAAAGGCAAGGAGCGAGGAAGGACTGTCGGTTTGAATTACACTTATTTTAATGTGAGAGGCATGACAGGTAAGGCAGATGAACCCAGGGCGTAGATAGGTACATGCGACTGAAATGTTGTAACCATTACAGGAACCTGGTTAAGAGAGGGACAGCTTAATATTCCAGGGTATTGATGCTTCTTGAGAGATGGAGGTGGGGGTAAAAGAGGAGGGGTGTTACTTTAATGATTAAGGAGCATGTCACGGCAGTGATCAGAGATGACATTACTGATGGTTCGTCCAGTGAGGCTATGTGGGTGGGAGCTGAGAAATTATTAGCTTGTTGGGAGAGTACTACATGCCCCCAAATAGTCAACGGGAATTAAAGAGCAAATATGCCAGGAGA